>CM038669.1:321297371-321897371 GCA_021605145.1 Aegilops bicornis
TCGGCCTCGACACCGCCGAGGCAGCGCCGCGAGGCGGCGCTGCGCGTCTGAGCGGTGGCGTGGCACCTGGGGCAGCGCGCCGAGATGGGCTTTCTGGGGGCGTCTGCGGCGCCCGGCTGACGCGGAAGACGTCGCCCTCCCGCCTCGTCTTATCACGGACCAAGGCCGTGCGGAGCAGCAGCTGGCTGACAGCGCGCCTCCCCTCGTCGCCGAGGAAGGGCGGCGGGCGCCATGGCGGAGTGGCGTCGGCGTAGCCGGGAGGGCGTCGCCCGGCGAGCAAGCCCTCTTGGGCGGAAGCCCAGACGGCAACCAGCGCCCAGCAGAGCAGTTAGACGGCGTGGCCGGAAAAAGGCCTGGCGTTGCTCACGGTCGTGTGTCGTTGAAAATATGGCGAAGACATTCGATCTTTTCGACTAATGATCCTCGTTGGAGACGACGCTTAGCTCGATACCTCCGGACCCGAGACAATGCGAGGATAGCGATGATGATGATGTGACAAATGGGAGTAGGTTGTAGTTGCATTGCACTACCCTAATAGTTTTTATGGATTGGTTCGTGGTTTTATATATATATGCTGTGGAACTATGTAAAAATATCTACGTGCTCGGTTTTATCTATGAATTTTTATTTGGTATCGTTTTATTTTAAAAATATATGCATGATGTTTTGACTCTTACGGAGCTTCTGTAGCGCTGTATTTTAAGCCAATGTGGATTCTTTGAATATCTGTGGCATGCTAAATTACAAGCCTTGATTGCTTTGGAGCAATGACGCCGCTTAGCCGCTTTTCAGGCCCGATGGCGCTACAAACAGCTTTTAAGCGCCTTGGCGCCTTGGTAATTGATGGAGATGCTCTTACTACCTCTATAGTGGGGAGTAACATATGTGTGGTAACGCATTAACACTTCATTTATTAAGCTATAGATTTATCTTGCCTTGATCTACGTGAGTGTTACTCATATTACTAAGTAACTATGTTACCGCACCTCTCTTTATTTATTTATTGCTTGCCACTTTATTTATTTTATCTAGATATGTGTGATATTACTATCTATATTTGGGTAGTTCAAATATTTTAAATAATAAAACACCTTTTAGAAAATAAAACGGCAAAATGTTTAAACTTGTAGTCCAATTGTCCCTTTTCATGGGAAATAAGCACTGCAGCTACTTAAAGAAATAAATAATCGCACCACGCAGCGTGGCCTGACGAAACCTGATAACCTTCTTCTGAAAAAATAACTACGACTCCTTTGAAGAAAAAGGAAAAATAACCCGGAGCTTTAGGCTCGTTCACAATGCTTTCGCATGCCTTGTCACGAGGTATTCTGAATACTGACCCGAATTCGTGTTTTGACCCTTTTGAGCATACAAAATCGGGGATCCCCGACCCCACTTAGGAATATTTTGAGTTTGACCCATACGCTTTCACCGTAGAGAGCCTAGCGGTAGAGTTAGACATCCTACTGGAGGCCAGCGGAAGTCGTGATGAAATTTGTGGCCGGAGGGGGAACGGCGCATAAATCACCGCGTCTTTAAGCGTGGATAAGTACCTTACTTGCCAGATCTGACTGATGCGCTCTCTAACACTACCGCCCGGTAATATGCAGCGGTAGGGTGTTTAGAGATTTCTTAGTGATAAGCGTTCTGTACATGAAAATATGCAAGTTCTCACGGGGTGGGTTGTATGCGACCCTACCGCCCAGAAACTGTGATAGGATCCTCTGTGTTTTTTCATGTTCATTTGGTTGCTTGTTTTCAATTTAAATATAATGACAATATCACGTAAGTTTTACAAATATGTACGACAATATATGAGCTCACATATTAATAAAAGGTTTCACATAGCAAACATAAAGCAGTTTACACATAGCTTCATAAGTAGAAAATGTAAAATAGCAAACTTGTCCACATAGGTTGACAACCCCTACTAAAACATGAATGCATATCCAATAGACATATTTATGAGTTGGATATACACACTCACTACGTATATACTAAACTTTTGGCCGTGAGAGAGCCAGAATCAGCGTGAATCCACCCGATTGAGCGGAGGCGAAACGCTGAGTCGGCATCCGCCCGTTCAAACACTCCCACCTTGCCTTGCCCAGTGGAGTTTTCGCCTCCGCCCTTCCAGTTATTTGATGATATCGAGCATGGCCGATGCACTTAGAGGCGACATCACAGCTCTCTCCTCCGCATTGCTCTCGAAGTAGATCCTCCGGCCCAAGTGCGCGACTCCGGTTGGAGTCTTTGCCCAGCAACTTCAATGGTCGTTCCCGGCGAAGATAGTTGGATCTCCCTCCATCTCTGCGATGCATCTCTTCCACTCCTTCACTTTCTGCGCCCAGCACTTCACATCTTCAGCGATCCGTTATGCCCTCTCGTACCACCGCATTTGCACTCGTCTCCTGGCAAGGAACTTCGTCAGAAAAATCGGTCACCGTGAAGCTTCGAGGAAGGACTGCATTACGTCACGGAAGTGCAAAGGCGGAAAGGTCGTTTTGGAGATGAATGGGCGATAGTTGCGCCGCTTTATTGCCAGAACCTGAACATATGGATCAAATGAATAAAATACATATATCTCAAGATGTGTCAAATGCAAAATCATACCACTGTCAGACCAACCAAATCCACTACTTGCATCATATATTTTGTTTACTACTAATATGCATCATATCAACATGCATCATATTATAAAAACAACATCATAAAACAACATCTTCATATCATTTCAACATGCATCATAAAACTACTATCAAATTGCTCCCATATGCATTACATCATAATTTTTTTAACAAAAAATACTATGAACTAGGATTCATCTTCACACTAACATATGAACTATTTATTAGAGTTCATATTCAATACCACTAACTTACTAAAGAACTAAGAACTGACTACAATCGAGCTAAAACAATCTTAGGTGAAAAAAATCCAATCTAAATTCCAAAAACATGAGGCATTTCAAGCAAATAATGCGATAAAGCGGAAGCTCAAGTTTGCAAAAAACTAATTGGAGGGATTGAAGGAGCTTACGTTTTCTCTCTTTTAGGAGCCATCTCGATCCATAAAAGCTTGATCGACAAGCGGTGAAGATCCAGAAGTGGAGGAGATGAGAGAGAGGGAGAGAGAGGGCGACTTGGGAAAAGAAGCTGGCAGCGGGGAGGAAGGGGCGGGAGAAGGGAAGGGAAGGCGCGGGGTCTCGGTGAAATAGCGCCCGCACCCCCTCTGTGAGGATTCCGTGATGGGTTTACCTGACCGCCCGGGGCCTGGCCAGTGGAGTGCGGTGAGGAGGCGAGCGCCGTCCAGTGGCGATGGATAAGTTTCCTACCGCCGAGTCACGTGGCGGTGAGCTCTCTGTTTCAAATCGGGGGCCACGGCCCGGTAGGAAAAAAGGTCAAATCTGAAAAAACTTTCAAACAAGGTCAGATCAGAATTGTATATCAAAGGTCAAAGCGAAATTTTGCCACTGGTACCCAAGGAACATCCCAACCTCACGCGCCGGCATCACACGCAGGGGGTTGAGCAGCTGCATCTCACCGTCCACGGTAACAGCTGCCCGGCCCCCACTAAGATGGACGCGCCTAGGATCGCGAGAGGCCGCCCGGCCGGACGAGCGAATGTGCTTGCCTGACACGAAACATACTTGTGGCCGCCTCCTATGCTTAATGCCGTCACCCCACTGCTAATCCGCCATTTCACCGAGAAATCACCAGACTAAACACAGGCGGAGGAAGGCAAGCCCCCTGCCCGTGAGGAGCCCCGCTAACCCCCACCTCCACCCATGGCGAGACCGTGTCGCTTGCTTGTGGCCGGCCTCCTCGCCGCGCTGGCGCTTCTCCAGCGGCCGCCGCCATCGCCTCAGGCCGCAGTCAGGAGCCCGTGCGACCCCCACTTCCCTGACCAGCCACGTGTCGGGTTTCACTCGCCCGATATGCCCACCCGCAGTGCTGCGCGCCTGTGGTCGCCGTCGTCGACTTCGGAGGAGGCGTACCATGCCTCTGCCGTGCCGCTACCAACCCACACATCGTCGTGGCGGGTATCGCACCTCCCGCCTCCTTGCCATGTACAGCTCGTGTGGTGGACTCAATCCTGCAGCCGCCCACTTCACCGCGGCTTGCCAACGTACCACCCGCAGCGCCTCCCGTCTCTCTTTCCAAGCGCCGGAATTATTGTCATATTCTTTTAGATTTTTGCTGGTTTGGCGTGGCGCTAGTTTTTGTTGCGGTGTATTGGACCTGGTACGGGGGGTGTTGGTGTGTCGGGTGTTTTTTTATGTGTTTGTTGTCCAGGTTCTCCACCAGATTTTCCCGGGCTCGGGCAGCGCCATCGGCGGTTGCCTGTGATTTCGCGATTTCCCCGTCAGAGTGCAAGCCGTGCCTGCTTCTTCGGTGCCGAGCGATGTGGATCCGACTCCCCTAGACGGTGGATGAGCGGTTAAGTTACGCCCCGGATCCGAGCGATGGCTTGCTGCAACGTGGGGCAGGGATGAGGCTGGCCGATGGGTGAAAGGCCAGGTGCGATACTCATGCGCACTGAGAGTCTGGCAGAGAGGCGATGAAAGCGCAGCGCAGGCGACAGAGCGGCCGCCGCCACTCCCGAGAGCAGGGCAAGGCCATATCGAAGCGTTCCTACTGTTTTTTTCATTCGATGTGCGTTGCGATGCATCGGTATGATCGTGTGAGGCGTACAAGCCGCGTGGATGTGAGTTTTTGTGTTAGGGTGAGCTTTTTGTGTTGGGGAGAGAATATTGTTCAATGAGGGGAATTGTTCAGTTGTATGGGTGGCCACTTGTTGTGTACTAGTGAATGAGGATTCGATTAATATTATTGTTTTGGTTTAGTCTACTTGAAAAATCTGGGCTTGATGGGAAGGGGCAGCTGTTACCGTCCTCAGATCGATGCGGAAGCTTTTTGAATTGGGCTATGTTTCTGATTGCCCTGTTTGTGGGCTTTGATCTGTTTCTGACCACTGGATGTGTTCATCTTGTCCGCTAGTTACATTTTTTGAATGTCCGACTATTAGGTCATTATTAGTGCTTTAGCTAATTGGATAATCTCTGTTGTAAGTTACCAGGGTGTTACTTGATCTGATAATGAAGCTATAGTGATGCTGGTGCATGCATTTCCATGAAATTACTTTTCTAGTCGGCAGATTGGAAACTATGTGTAAACTGTAATTCAACTGCATGTCAAAATCTGAAAAGAAGGTTGATTCTATAACCTGCAGACCATTTTGCTATGACGTTGTTCAGCAGAAAAGCTTGCTATTGATATTTATTAAAATTGGTTTCTCTCAACTTCGAAATACAGCAGAGAAGTAACCTTCTGTTACTGTGGCATGCAGGAACTAGTTCTGCAATCATCGATAGCTCCAGCCTCCTCACCGACACATCTGGTCATAGCTGGAAGCATCACGTGAACTTTGAACTTTGAACATTTTGCTATGTGTACTGTAATTCAACTGCATATCAAAATCTGAATAGAAGTTGATTCTACAACCTGCAAACCATTTTGTTATGACGTTGTTCAGCAGAAAAAGACTTACTATTGATGTTGTAACATTTTTGTTCTCTCAACTTCGGCTGATAGAAGTAACCTTTTATTACTGTGACATACGGGCCTGGTTCTACAATCATCGATGGCTCAGCCTCCTCACCGACATCTGGTCATATACAGACATCACGTATGAACTTTGAACATTTTCTCTTTGCTTCTATTTTTCTGGGAACGGAAAACTATATGATTGGGGCTGGACTATGTGTCTTTGTTTATTTGTGTTTTATGGCGCTTTGTGCAGATGTTTTTGGTTCCCGCTGCTGATTTTAGGACTACATATCACGTCCAAACAGTCACATTGTCACGAGTAAGAGCATGCTCTCTGCTGCTCATCAGTTCGTATTTAAAATATGAGCATTGGAATTTTAACGGGGTTAGCTCAATACACCATGTAGGTTTGTCTGAACATCTGTCCAAAGATGAACAGGATCAGCAAGATCGCCTTACAATTTTACCTTGCTTGCATTAGATTATCCGCGAGTCTTGTGGCAGCAATGTCCCAAACTCTACCTGCTTATTGGAGCAGTTGTAACTGCAGTTGATATTTCTGGATGTTTCTGTAAGAAGTCATTTCAGAGGAGACTGTGATTTCAAGCCCAATTGATGGAAAGCATATATTATTCTTGTCGATGCATGTGGTGAATTCGTCCAGTTAGTAACCAGCAGATACTGGACTGTGAGACTTCTGGTGTTGGTAATATTGCATTGCATAAGTTACTTTTATTTCATGAATTTGAATTGAATTGCTTCTTGTAACTCATGTTTCTTTTAGTAGTGCGCCTGGGGCAAACAAAAGTGAGCCAAGCGTGGTCAATTGTACACAGACTAGCCCTGGTGTTGATGGATTCAACTTTACTAAGCGAACATGGTCCTTGATCATTGCCGTTGTTCTCCTTCTTGGGCTTTGTGCTGGATTTGCTTGGCTTCTCCTAAAACTATTCAGACCAGTGGGTATGTCTCTTGAACTATAAAAGACTTAATAACTGTATACCTTAACTCATTCCTTACGTTTGTATCATCGATGTCCTGCTTTTCTACATCTGCAGGTAGAAGGACTGATGCTGGAAGAGATGGAGATTCTCAGAAACACCGATGAACCTTCAAACAAGCAAGTGGTGGCTTCAAACAAACAGAGCCAATTGGCGCCTGTCACAAAGTGAGCAGTGCATCACCAGCTTCATGCCTATATCTACCATACACTTTCAGGTCGATGCACAGCTAGATTAGTGTTGCTACTAGAGCTTCTCAGACACTTAATGGAAATTTGCAAGCGCTGAATACCTCTTTGGATACCCAGGACTAGTCAATAGCTTGCCTCTCAACTGCTGTTTTGTAGATGGGTTTTGTTTTTTCAGACGCATATCTGTGATCTGTCAGGTCTATCCCATTGATTGTTTTCTTTAGTTATTACGTTGCTGCTTAATGGTTGTGTCTTCCGTCTGGAACAGGAGTATGGATGCAACCTAGTTAATTCTAACTTCAGTAGTCCATGTTTGTGTTAACATGTTGCTAGGAGTAGTTCAATCAGTGCTCCATGCTTGTATTGAACACCATTATCCTTTCTTGTTCACCGAGCTCTATCTCTGACATACATCGTGATGTGCATAACAATGTAGTGAGGCTTCTACTTTTACAATATTTTTCCAATCAGTGTTTAAATCATTTTTTTCTGAGAAAACACAAGAGATTTTTGCGTTCTTTTATTGAAAAGATAGGGTTTATGTTACAATCCTCCTAGGAGGTACAATGTTCATGATGGTTACAGGAAATCAGAATTGCATATCCCATGTTTGGGGTGCATGGTGTCTCGAAGGCCAGCGGCTCCTGCCTTGGCCCAGGCGCGTCAACATTGGCCCTTTTGATCTTCACAACTTGGCCATTCACAGATGGTTGGGTACCCTTGAAAGACACAATCGTTGCAGTGTTTCCAGATCATCCATGGGGTCAGCATGGGCCATGGAGACGAAGGTCCTTGCGCATGGGCTGCGGTGTGCTCTGCCTGGCAGCGTGCCACCATTCCAGGAGAGGGAAGACCAAGGTCATGACGGCGTGCACGCATGTGAGGCCAGACAATGATTTCCATGCCAAACCTCCCCTGGAGAAAAGATGCTTCATTGTCTCGAGGTCCTTTGGAGCTTTATAGGGAGGGGTATGGTTGTAGGTGCTGTAACCGCTTGGCGTGCCAAAGAACGGTCGGCGGTCCAGCATCTGTCACATCGGCGAAGAGCCCAGTGGAAGAAGCGTTATCGAGGAGGTGCCCTAGTTGTTGAGATAAATTTGTAAGACTCGCTTTGGATCGAGCCCTGCTGAAGGAGGTGGCCTTGTAGCATGATTTAGCAGTGTATGATCCACTTGGCAGTCCACTTCTAGATTTACTCCCTCCGTCCCATAATTGTCAGAGTCTAGTTCACTGCAAAGAGGATCGAACTAGGAATTTGGTGTAGGAAGAATTGGAAAAAGTCACCCAGATCTGAATTATATATACAGCAAAAGATTCTAGATGCTCCAGCTAGCCACAGCCCGCTGGCTCTTTATAGGCGAGAGCTCCCCGCAACGGGAGCAGGGTGAAGCGGAACAGTAATCGTAGCAGAATGGCAATCTGTGACAATTAGACGGCCTAACGACTCCATGACGAGCGGTAAGTGTGAGGCGCCATCTCGTAACCGCTCATTAGACCGGAAATGTTTTCTTCTTGATCTGCTACAGTTAATCGAAGATTGTCGATGCGAGTTGCAGTTCTGACCTTTATATTGCTCCCCTCTAGAGCCGAGCCGAAAAGCGTGTCCTCGCGGCGTGGTTGCCCAGCTTCTCTCCGCGATCGTAGAAGCGTTGCGCCTTGGCGAAGAACTGCGGAAATGTGTACTTGATGAAGTCGCGCATCCTCCCAAATCGCATCTTCAGCGGGCAAATTGATCCACTTGATTAACCTTGCACGGTGGTGCGTCGATCGGGTGCATTCTCGCCGAGGGATTTGGCGCTCATAGCGATTACTTCTTACGGTCCCGCTTTTTACCCGTACCATCAGGGGTTCACCATGGGTAGATTAGGACCGGGATAGACTTGTCCCCACATGTCGCTTGAGGTGACTAACATGAAAACCTGATGGTATTTGCACATTACTTGGGCAGCTGTAATTTGTATGCAGAATTTCCTACTTACGAATCACCATGAATAGCCCATAAAACTTGTTTTGTAGCTTCAAAAGCTCCTTCAACCTCGAATGCTTGCCGACCCTATAAAGGCGCCATCTTGAGATAACCGCCCGGATCTCCAACTTGAAACTTTCTTTCTACTCTCTTGGTATGCGCATACTTCTTCATTCTGCTTTGAGCTAGTAGCGGATGTGTTTTCCCTTGTTCAAATTGTAAGGCCATTCTGGTTGTTTGGTCAGATAAGAAATCTGTGCCTCTGAATCATCGAGTCCGAGGAATGGCAAGTTCGATGTCGCATTGGGCAAGTGGGGGAAAAAACCATATAGAGCACGGAATGGGGACATTTTGATTGATGTGTGGTAAGTGGAGTTTGTGCGAGTGACCTCGCCAAGGATAACCAGGAAAACCATTTCCCTAGGTGAGGAAGTAGTCATACATCTTAAGTAGGTTTCCAAACACTGATTCACTCTTTCGGCCCTCGATTACGTACATCGGGCTTGTGGATGATGGCGGGTCTTTGGCAAGGTCAGACCCTTTTAATTCTCCACTTTTCGAGGCGTAAAAGATGTCTTTCCAAAGTCGTGACTTAGTGAATATTCTATACATCTCTGGCCGGATATGACTCATTTTGGGAGGTCCATGCAACTTGATTATATTGTCCATAAAAGCTTGAACCTGCTACACCGAAAGGCACACACTCAGTGAGAGGGATGTGGATAAGGGCTGAAATGTGCATATTTGTAAACCCGGGCTTTGTCATGCTGACCATGATAACATCTTTGCCCCGAGAATTTAATGGCAAGCCTTCAATGAAGTCCATGGAGATGTGTTGCGAAGCCATATCCACTACAGGTAATAGGTTCTAACAAACCTGGTTGCAAACAGGTTTCACGTTTGGCAGCTTCTTTTGGCAAATGGGTAATGACGGCAAAGAATGAAACTTTCTCCACCGAGCATTGATTTCAGCCCCAGCCAAGAAAATATGCTTTTCACTGCAGTAGTATGTGTTGCTCTTCCGCCAAGAGTGACCCCCTATTAATTGAGCTATGTAGAAATTTGTGATCAGTTTGTTTCTCAGTTCGGGCCTGCAAATTTGCCCACTAATATTTTCCTTTATACACTGATTAAGTGCCTATTTTTTAATGAATAGTCGACTCTTGTGTTATTTTTCTCCAAGTAGTAGTTTCTCCAAGAATGTGACAAGCTGGACAGGAATGCTTTGTTGTGGGGTGTCTACTAATTCCTCTCCTCGGCCCATATAGGAGAATGGCGATTGAGATGGCCATAGCCATTGAGGAAGTAATCTTGACAATGTGCATCACCCACTTTGTTGTGAATTCACTTCTCTATCTTTGTGTTGTAAATTGAACTCCAATGCCTTTCCATCAATATCAACGTCTTTGTCGCACTCCTTTCCAAAGGATGATTTCTTCAGTGGGTCAAGATGAATTTCAAGGAGCTGATGTTGATCTGCTTTGAATGATCGATTCCTTTTTCCTAATAGATAATGTCTCCATTCTTTAAGGCCTCCAAAATAATAAGCGAACTTCTTTTTCATATGTAGAAGAGCAAGCATTTCTAGGAGCATCAATGCTGTTGTAATGAAAAGATTAGGTCTTCCTTGTTTGCATTAAAACAGCTCCAATCCCTTTGCTACTGAAGCATCTCGCTTTTTCCAACACAAATGGTTGTGTGAAATCGGGTAGAAACGTTGCCGCATGTGAGCGAAGTCGAGAGCTTTGTTTCAATTGTTTAAAAGCTTACTGCTTTATGTTCGAGGTGCCGCCAGAGAAATTTCCTTTTTGATGCAAATCATGTAAAAGTGTCACTTAGAATGACACCATAGCTCTTTAATGAATCCTTTACAGCATCTTGCCACGTTCAGCCCAAAAAACTTCTTAGCTTGGTTATGTTCTCGGGGATTGGCCATTACGCAATAGTACAACAATTTTACGTGGTGCGTCTCAGATTCTTTCGGGGACATTACATGACCCAAGTATTCCCACTTACTCGAGCTGCAATACACACACTTGAACATCTTTGCATAGAGTCGGGTGCTCTCTGGTAAAGTAAGTCCATTACTAGTTGTATATGTTTAAAGTGCTCCTTTGAAGTTTACTCAACAGTATATGGAGATGTAACTCATCAAAGAAGACCAGAACAAATTTTTCTCAAATATGGTGCAAGAAGATTGTGTTCATTAATTCTTGGAAAGTACCAGGAGCATTTGAGAGAGCCTAAAAAGGCATGACCGGATATTCAAAATGCCCTAAGTATTGCAAGATGGAGTTCAATGCGCTTTTGGTATATCTGGCCAAGAGACATCTGATTTGATGATATCCGGACCTTAAGTCCAATTCTAGTGAAGAACTTGTCACTCAGAACTTCATCCAAAGAAGGTCTTCTAGAATCGCTGGTATAGGAAACTTATTCTTAATTGTAAGAGCATTTAGTTTACTCGTGAGTCGGTCTGAAGAGCCTCATTGATCCATCCTTTTCTTTCACAAGTAAAGCTCGGTCTTTAGTGAGGACTCTTGGTACATTGCCTAATCAAGTGTGCGTACCAATGCTTTTTTATCCGCTCTTCCATTTCTTTCTTTTGGTCTTTGAGGAACTCACATGAAGGCCCTGACTTGAGGTGGTGTGGCACCAGCCTCTAGGGAATAGTATGATCCAAAGCTCTCAGTCATTTGGCGATTAACTAGGTTCTTCAAATGAGTACCGTGACACTTTGCCAAGTAGTCTCTTTGTATTTGTGGGGAGTTTTGAAATCTGAGTGAGCATTCATAAGGATATTATGGATTTGACGGAGAAATACTTCAGGGGTCCCTTCTCTAGCAGCCTTTGTCCACTTTTTTTTAGAGGTACTTCTTTGAGGTTTGCAGTTGCTAGAAAACATTCTCAGTAGATACAATTTGTCGGTGGGAGCGACACCCTATGGGATCACAAGAATCCCTACTACGGTTAGAAGGGCGCTGGGTCGTGAGAAGATGGATCTAACAGATAACTGCACACGGTTAGATGCTTATCCAGGTTATTGGGCAGCGAGGATGCGTAAAACCCTACTCCTACTTTGGTGGATTGTTATATCTGGTGTTCTTGAGCTAGCTATGTAGAGGCGGAGGAGCTCCAAAAGCCCGAATCCTCCCTCTGGTCGCCTTGGGCCTCCTTTTATAGAAAGGGGTTGCCACGATTTGGCACACTGAGGAGGTGGAAAGGGTAATAGAGTGATGCAGGTTATCCCTCCACATTACACTGACAAGGCACATTTAATGCGTCTTGCTTGGGTGTCCTTGCTCTATCGGGGACGGGGAGACACATCTGTCAAATTAAGTCTGGTCCGCTCCTTCTTCACGTTGACAGCATACGGGCCACCGGCTGACGCTGCGACGCCTCACATGCCATGTAAGGTAAAAGCGGGCAGACTGAGGTGTGTGCGATGTGGTGGGTCTTCACGAAGACCGGCATACCGCCATACGCAGTGCCTCGCCACCTTGTTGGTTGGG
This sequence comes from Aegilops bicornis, assembly GCA_021605145.1. Taxonomy (NCBI): domain Eukaryota; kingdom Viridiplantae; phylum Streptophyta; class Magnoliopsida; order Poales; family Poaceae; genus Aegilops; species Aegilops bicornis. Next base: position 321,309,591 of record CM038669.1, read on the forward strand.
TCGGGCGGAGCGCATGCATGCACGATGGTGCTGAGGTTTAGTTGGCGTGGGCCTGATATGGTAGCCACTGCGGGTGTCTCGGCAAGGACCTTGTTGGGGCCCGCGACGAGGCGTCTTGCGGCGTCTGCTGCTTGTCATCCTCGGCAGAGGCGCTTACGGAGAACACTGTGGTCTTCCTCAATTTACGGGATCCCGCCTAAGGGTTGTCTGTCTCCTTAGTCGTGAGATTCGAGTCTTGAATGTCTTCACAAAGATCTCGCATGCCACCTGCGGGGATGTCTCACGAATCCTTGCCCGGCATGGGGCGCAAAGTGGACTCATGGGTGATTTATAAGGCAGGTGTGAGGCAGCGGGGGGCGAGCTGCGCATGCAAGGGTCTTGCGGGGGTTGCTTCAAGAATCGCTCCCGGCAGAGGATCTTGCCGGGGAAGTCTTAAATCGCTTCGCCCTTGCTCGCCATCGTGGGGTCTTGGTCTTGGCATCGTTCTGGTTCTTTTCTTTGAGCTTGGTCTACCTGCAGCTCACCTCCCTTGCCTTGCTTGGCGTGGTGGTGCGCTCATGGCTCGGACTGCCGTGCATTGCAGTTATAGGGGTACAAAAGTGTACCCCTCTTTTTTGTACACCGTGAGATTCCCGGGCCTAGGCCCAAAAATGTTGTATGCGAGGCAGGTGGGGCGGTTTTACCATGCATTAAAGATTCTTACGATACGCTGGGTACTTCCCACGACTCCCACGCGTGTACCTGCACGGCGGTGAGGAACGTGTGTTGATGCGATGGGGTTGTCCGTGTACACGCGCATGCGTCTATGTCGTAATGTAAAGAGTTACGCCTTCCCTACTTCACCTATGAAACGGAGGGAGGCGTGGTGGCGGCGGCCCATATCTTGGACCGAATGGAGGCTGAGGCGCTGTCTTCAAGGCGTCCACTCCCCACGCATCACGAAGGGTGCGGGAGAGGTGCGTCTCCACCGATCCCTCGGTTGCCTGCACGTCCCTGCATCAACTCGGTCTCATGCGCTTGGGTGGCAAGCGGTGGAGGCGGAAACCGGGCCGTCGCTGGTTGGAAATGGCCGGGTCGCCCCAGCTCCTGCAAGGCCTTCCGTGTCTCGATTGGCCGAAAGGGCGGCCGAGCCCCAACTCCCATCCTTTATAAAGAGCGGGAGGTGGGATGGCGTCCCGCATTCTTTCATCTTCTTCTTCTTCGACCTGCTTCCTCCCTTCCATCCGCCATGGAGAGAGGGAATCCCGGTCCTTCATCGGTGGCGGCGAGGCCGCTTGTCTGACAACGTCCCTCCTTCTCTGTGCGCCTCTTGATGCGTGGCGAGCCGTCATGAGGGGAAGGGGAGGCGGGCAGGGCGCTTCAGGGAGAGGAGGGAGCGGGGTGGCGCGCCTCGGCCTGCAGCCTCGCCAATGACTCCTCCTCAGCGGAGGAGCCATGTTGGGGATGACCCTTGTGAGATCTTCTGCTGTCGGGCACATGCCATACTGGGCCGCGTAGTCTGCCTTAGATCTCTCGACTCCATTTGGCGCGGGGAGATGGAGCTGGATCCGCCCGAGGAGTCGTTGCAGGCTGCACATGAGGGGCTGCTTGGGATCAGTGGCATGTACCTTGAGTTCGGCCGACTTCCCGCCCCTCACGTGATGTATCTTCGTCGAGATGGAAAGGCGTTTGCTTTCAGAGTCTGATGCCTTGACCGGCAGCGGGGCTCACTCTCCATTTTAAGCTGATGGAGGTGGCCTTCTCTCCGTCAAGGTCTTCTAGCTCTTTGGGACCCGTGCAAGGTGCTGCGTGGAGAGATTTTCTCTTACGCATGGCGAAGACTCCTCCCCGGTGGGAGTGACGAGGAGGGGCGATTAGCATGGCGACGCAGCGAAGGCAGTAGGCGTGCAGGATGGCGCCTCCCGACTAGGTGCTCTGGGTGCACGCCTCCGTGCAAAGACTCACCAGCTGACCCCATCATCCGTGTCGTCGGCTCCTTTAACTCCTCGGGAGTGCGTCTCCTTGGGCGTGGCCGGGCGCTTGGGAGGCTGCGGAAGAGGAGAGAGGCTGGCGGCAAGGCCGTCAGAAAGTCGGAGTATCTGTGAGCACCGAGGCCTTCGACCCAGCGTCTTGACGTCCTGCCCGCCTCGTCTTCGAAGCTACCGCTTGGACGCCCGGCCATCACCATCCAGCCTTCTTGGACGTGCCGCCGAGATGTTCTCTTGGTGTCTTCTCGCCACTCCTTAGGCTCAGCCTAAGCGCTCCTTTTGTCTCTTTTTTTCGCCTCCTTGACCTGCCTCACGAGGAGAGGGACAACAGTGGGATTCGGATGCACCTTATCTCTTTTTAGTTTGTAAGCCTTCGGGCCTTTGTTGAATTTAAAACTTGTCATCCCATCATTCATGTTTTTCATTACGTATGCGGATCTAATATTTGAGTGGAATGTTTTTTTTTAATGAAAAAAAAGGATGCTTGTCGGGTCCTTTGTTTCATGGGTGGAACCCACGACAAGGAAGTAAATCCTTGATATCTCAAGATAAAGCATTTTCTTTAGCCTTGCAACAGCCTTGCCGTCTCCCACTTCTCGGCTCGACCTTTCTCACGCCTTTGGCGGAGGCAGGGAATGAGGGCGGAGTTCTGAGCTCCTTGTTTCATCTTCTTTCGCTGCCGCGACCACTGACCAAATCTTGGCCCCGAGGGAACGAGGCCCCTAGGGCCTGGGGTTAGGGAAACGGCACTACAATTTAGGGAAAAACGAGGTTTCCACATACCCTCGATCCATAATGGAATGCATGATAAGGGGATGAAGAACTTATCTCCCCGAAGGCTGCAGTAACCAGGCAATCCTGGGTTTGCCGTGATGGTGAATCTTAGCTTCTTATTACGGCCCCACGGCAATCTTGGCTTGCCGGGGGCTAGATGCTGATCCTGTTCCTCTTTTTCCTCCCCAAGTGGTTCGGGCATGCGGATATCCGTGTGTCACAGCATGGAACCAAAGAAGACAAAGAAAAGACAAAGAGATCTATCAATTCGACCTCTAAGCTAGGGGGTTAGTCGCCTCCTAGCAGCATTATCAACCCTAACCAAGGGCGAGACCTCGACCTAGCATGCATGCTATAACTTAGGGGCGCCAGCCGCTTCATTTATTCATGCTCGTGGTTTTTTGCGCCTGGCTCACGTACATAAAGGGTTATGCATGCATCATTCCGCCAGCAAGGCTCGTACATTTAAAGTTGGCTTGTTGGGGGCTCGGCAAGTCAGCGCCCTCACAGGTAAAACTTGCGAAGATGCTCAATGTTCCAGGGAGTTACTCATACCGGGCTAAGCATCTCTTCGATCTCCAAGCGGACTGCGCGGCTTGGCCTTTCTTGATGACTCAGATATTACGGGTAAGGGCCCCTTCCACTTTGGCGTCAACTTTTTGGAATTCTTGGCCGATTGAACGCAGCGAAGAACAAGGTCGCTTCTTCCTCAAAGCTTTCGCATGAACCTTGCGGCTTATGGTAGCGGCGCCAAAGGCTTCTTTGCTGGTAGCGCTGCATTCTCTACGGCCACTTTGAAAGGCGATATTCCTCAAGGAGGCGTTAAGCGTCATCTTGTCGCCAATTGCTCTTGCTCAAGCTCGTCATATGCGAGTACTCGAGGAGTGACCCGTGATCTGAAGTTCCGTGGGGAGAATCGCTATACGCCCCCATATACGAGGGCAAAGGGTGTGCGCCGGTGGCTCCGACTTGCAGTGTCGTTACGATTGACCAAAGAACCGCTGACTATAATTCATCAATCCGAGCGCCATTTCCACTCTTGTGCAGCCCGTCAAAGGTCTTTTGTCCTCGGGCCTCGGCTGTACTTGACAGATTGCGCCTCTCGGCTTGACCATTATTTTCGGGTGGGTGAGCAGCAGGCAGAAATGCAGACCTTCTGGCCGAGGTCTTGAATATATTGCATGAAGGTGTGGCTTGTGAAGCTGCGTGCTGATTGTCGGTGATAACCCTATTGGGTACACCAAAAGCGGCACACCGATCCTTTCGAAGAACTTGATTTGCTGATCGGTGGTGCTTTCGACCTTTCCTCACCAGCACTTCCGCCACTTCCGCCACTTTGTGAACTTATACCATCGCGAGCGATACAAGTAGAGCTCAAAGCCCCGATGGCCGGGGAAAGGGCCCGAGATGTCGAGCCCTGCCAGAGGCCAAGAAAGGCGAGAAAGAGAGGAATGGTTTGAAGGGCTTGAGCTGGCTGATGAAGCTTCTTTGAGTGGGCCTCATACCGCTTCACACACGGGGTGACTGAGTGTCGTCGCATCACGGAGGGGCGTGTGGGCGAGAAGAAGCCTTGCCGAACGCTGCTTTGCGGCATAGGTGCCCTTGACCTGGCTGTGGGATCCACATATGCCTCCGTGTATCTCCGCCTAACAGCCCTAGTCCTTCCTCTCGAGGGATACACTTCAATTTCACGCCTGTTCGGCCTCTTTCTCTGCATGTCACAGGGGGACGTCATCGGATTTAACTGGGTACATAGTGAAGCCGACGGAGCTACTTTTTTTCGCTTCTTCCCGCCTCCTCCTCGGGAAGTTCCCCTGCTTTGGAGGAATCTGACGATGTATCTTGTGCCGCAGCTGGAGCACGGGGCTCGACGGGCAATGAGGACTAAAGGCATTTCCTCCATATAGGAGCCGGGCCGCTCTCGGGACGGCAAGAGCTTGGCGTCTCGCCGGTATTGGCTAGCCGGCCCACACGGCGGGTTCGATGTTGTTCTGTTACAACATCCTTTGTCCGGGCGGCTCACGGGAGCTCGCGAGAAAAATACTTGCCGGGTCTGATTTCCTCCTCTTGTTTTGCTCATTGATGGATCAGCGGATGGCTGAAGTTCAGCTGAAGCACAAAAGGTACCTGGTTCCACGAGGTAGCTTTGAGGGCGGCGTCTTTTGATGTGTAACTTCGGGCGTATGTCGTACTCTGCTCGCCGGAACGTGCTCACTTTGTGAGCTCATCAAAAGCGCTCTTCCAGCCTTTCTCTCACTTCATCGACGTAGGCCTTCATCAACCCGGGCTTTCACCGGTAATCTTTGGTTGATTTCTGCTTGGCGACAAGTTGCGAGTCTCCTCTCGCATTTACGAGTTTCTTGATTCCGAGGTCCGCCAAGGATCCTAAGACCCGGCAAGCAGCTCCCTTCGTACTCAAATTGCCGTATTGTTTGTTGACACCTCGGGTAGGGAAGTGCATCCGGATCACGTACTTGAGGTGCTCTCCCGGTGGGCGCGATACAAGCAACTTAACGCCAGCTTCCGGCGCTCTGTGAAGGAGAGAAAGCTCCATCAAAGTACATGATCGGTCCGCAACTACCGCCTCCTTGCCGGGAGAAGCGGATCTCTTGGGCTTCTTCATCGAGGCGTCAGCGGGGTCCATTACTCAGCGAACTCCGCCGGCCAGACTCGGCTTTTTGAATCGGTGAGGTTACTTCTCAGGCAAACCTGGGGCCACAAGCTTTGGATATAGTTCCAAGTGCTCACTCTCACGATCCTTCCGTTAAATTCTGGATTGTGCAATATCCATTGCTTGAGAGGAGGCGCAGTGGCGACAAACCTGATGATTCGATGGCGCTGGAAGTAGTGATGTGCAGCCTTCCTCGAAGGCCATAAAGAAGTAGAAGAAGCGGTTTACGCTGCACACGGAGTACCTTTTGATTCAGCCCCTGCAGAGAGGGAACTAACAAAGTAGGCCGGGTGCTGCATCATTTTCTTCTTGGCCGCACTCCAAGCTGGCTGTGTCGTCTACGCATCGCAAGTGGGCATCGGGCTCCGTCAACTAAAGTCCTTTGCTATTTACCTCATCATCAATTTCTCTCTGCGCCACTAGTGCGGTGCTTGTCACCATTCTCCGGTTTGTCGCCGCCAGGTATAGCGCTTAGCAACGGTTCCTCAGTGGCCCTCAGGCGCTAACTAGTATTGGCGGCGGAGGAGTAGGTACCTCTTCAAATCTTGCCAATGCTGCTTGACTTCGGGCGTCCATCCTCCATTGGGCCCCCTTTTTCAAAATCTTGAAAAAGGGAAGGGCTACCCCTTCCGCATGGAACTTGGAAGTGAGACTCGCTCATGGCGGCAACGCCAACCAACAAACCGACCTTTGTCACATCCTTGACTCGCAGGTGCTTCAATCTTCTATAGCTTCTTGATCTTGTCTAGGATTGGCCTCTATCCTGTCCAGACAAAAAGAACCCCGAGAAGCTTGCGGACCAAGGGGCTGTCAAAGACGCACTTCTCGAGGTTCAAATTTTGAGATTGATCTTGCGTGAGGATTCGCAAATGTTTATTGTAAATCTGATATGAGGGTTGCCTTGTTCTTGGTTTTGACCACTATATCATCTATATAAGCCTCCATATTTCTATGGAAGCTGGGGTTCAAAAACCAATCTGGACCATGCTTCTGGTACCAAGCGTTTGAACCAAAGCACTCTTCAGCTTGAAAGGCATCCGTATAAACAATACCGTACCACATGGGGTGATGAATGCCGTTTCTCTTCGTCTTCATCTTGTCATAAGATCTGGTGGTAGCGGAGTAGGCATCGAGGAATGACAACAGATCACACCAATTGTGGAGTCAACAATCTGGTCCGATCTTGGCGGCAGAATGGGAAGTGGGGTCTTGGGACCAAGCTCTTATTGATATCTCAATAGCTTAATCAGCTACACAGCCTCCACTTCCCATTTGCCTTGCGCACTACCACGGATTGGCCAACCACGCTTGGATGGAGCACTCCTCTTACCAAACCCGCTGCTTCCAAAGGTTTCCTGGATCTCCTCCATCAAGATGAACTCTTGTGCGTTTCCAAAGCTTGCTTTCTCGACTCTTATACCTTGACGGGGCGCGCGAGACGGTGAGGACAGACAATATAGTGGTGCTCAATCACCTCCACAGGAGCAGCCGCGGGGGATGCTCGGATGCCTTGCCATGCGGTCACATCGACGATTCGCCTCGCAGGGAAAGGTGACGGCCAGCGTCTTCCCTATTTGTCATCGTCAAGGGGTGCAGAGCTTATGGTAAAAAGCTCCTCCATGCGCTGGTCCTCCTTGAGGTAGTAAAACCTTCTTGGTTCCGGCCCGGTGTGGCCCGGGACTTCTTGTTTTACTATCGGTTGGAGCCTCTCATCGCACGTCCCTCGGCGGAGCGCTTACACTCTCGAAGAAGATAAGCTTGCCGCATGATGGAGTGCCTCGAGGTCTCACCGGTCTTCTTCTTTTGCCTTCGGGGAGCTCCAAGTGAGGGAGCAAGCATTTTAGTAGTGGCGTGCTGCTTTGCAACCGGCCTTGCATTGGTGCAGAGTTGGTCCGGCGCCAAATTAAGCGCATCCTTCTTGTCGACATGGGGAACGGTGCATGATGCGTCCACGAGGCGGCATCTTGCAGGGTATCGTGTAGCTAGAAGCGTGAGTGTGACGCCTTGCGCCCTTATGAACAACCCGGCGCTGGGCGACCAAGACCATGATCCGTTAAGTAAAGGCAAGGGGATCTTGGCAGCGCTCGAACACAATCGCTTTACATCACCAGTAAGTTCAGATCACTCCCAAAAGTGCACGGGCAGCGTGACCTTTTCCCTTTGGCTGACTTCTTTCCGGGTTGACCCCAAACGCGCCTGCCCGTCTCCTCGAGGTCTTCATCGAGGAATCTGCGATTTCTCCGATCCACGGCAGGCGAGATTAAGTTCAGAGCCCGGCCCTGGCCATCGACTTAGCATCTTTGTCACCTTGAGGTTAGCGTATTGTTGGTGAAACCCAACAATTGCAAGCTACCAGCTACCGATAGTGCTGATCTGTGGTGATCCTCGGTGTCAAAAAATGATAGGTAGTCTTCGCAACCACTTCAAACGACCTTTTAGGCATCAAGCGGCTGACTCTGCGCAGCATTGTAATCTACCAGCGCTGCCACTAACGTTTGAAGCTGGCGTGTGAGAGGTATCTTGCAGCGGTGGCGCCGCTTCATCGACGCGCACATGGCCTGCAGCATGGCTTTTACGAAATTCTTGGTCACCGAACTCATCGTCTCTCTTCGTGATCGCATCGTCTTTCCGGGCTTTTGTCCGTCACGGCATTTCAGGCGGAGCCTCTCTCCTGTCGCTTATCTTTGCCGGCGACGACCACTCCGTACCGCCATCACGCTTCTTGCCGGACTCCTCTGCACCGTTACGGCCCTTCTCCTTTGTCCGCCTCTCATATTCAGCCCTCCGCTTCTCGACCAAGGAGCTCAACTTTGTCGGGCAGCTTGCGGAGATCATGGCCTTTGGTGCGATGGATCTTGCTTGAGATTAGCTTGTCGGAGTTTCCTGGCTTCACCGGCAACCGCCATGAGGCCCGGCCGAGCGACGACATCCAGGCAATTTCCTTGCGGGGTCATCCGCCTTGGTTTTTCTTGGCGGAGCTTCTGGCGTCGTCGAGATCCCTCGGCGGCAAGCGGCTTTGCCTTTGCGGCTTCCTGTTGGCGGGCGCCGCCTTTCTTTGTCGGTGGGCGGCGGTATCCCTCATCTCGAGGAGTCGGTTTCCACGCCAAGCATCTTCGCCGGGTACTTCCTTCCCTCTTATTTCCGGGCACATCCGTCGGCAAGAACATAGAGTTACTGCCACATCTTTCACCTTGTTCATTCGCCGCCTTTCTTCACGCATCTTGCCCGATTCACGCCGTTCGGGATGGAGCAGCGCAACATGATGGCGGCAGAGGTGAACATCAGGGATATTGTAATCGATTGTACCCGGCTGAATCTGCAGCATATACTTGGCGGACTCTGCAGACCTCCCTTACGGAAAATGACGCGTGCAGGTCGCTCGCTTGGCCATGGGCTTGGTGACCTCCGGTGAAAGGCGCCCACAAACTCATAGGCGGCACAAATCCGACCCGGAGGAAATAGAGATCTACTCTGGCAAGTGCATCAACCCACGACATGGCATTGGGTTTAAGAGCCAATGGAAAGTAATTCATAAGCACCTTATAAATCGCGGGCTCCGGCGGGCCTTGCATCGCTGATGGTGTAGATGTTGAGGAACTTCGAGACGGGTGAGTCTTGCCGTTGTACTTGCCATGCTTGTCGCCAGGATTTTGAAGGTGCGGCGAGTGGGCCCTTTGGAACTGCCGCGCTCACGGAGTAAAAAGGCTGGACAGCCTACCTCGTAAGGTAGTGAGCCTCGAGGGCCCTCTCCGGGGCGGGTAGTTCACGGCAGGCCTACCCTTTCGCATGTCTCCCCGGTCGGTGGAAGCGCTTTCCGGCGCCCGGCGCTCGATAGTGGTTGAGGCGTCTTTCATGGACTCGTTCCGAAGAACTTGGCGCTTGGTCACAGTGGGTCCATGGGTCGACGGCGCTTTATGGAGATGTCGTCGCCCGCGACGTCATGACGAGCGGCGTCCATGATGCCGGATGGGGAAAGAGGTGAATGCACCGTGGTGGTCATGGCGCCACGCTTTTCCGCCAGCGGTAAGGCGCGGCGAGACTCTACCCAGGAACGTCGACCTGGGGCCCCACCGGACTTGGTGCGTCTTTGTTGGCCACCGCAACAAGGCTTCCGGATAGGTGGCTCTCCATTAGGCCGAGTTTCCCGTAGTGGGAGGAAAGTCGAGGAGCAATTCTTGTAGCGCCCGGGGCCTCTATTTGGCGTCGGTGGCAGCGAAACCTGCGGATCGCGGCAGCGCTTCGATTTCCTCTGACCATGTCGAGAAGGAGCTCTATCATTGACCCAGCGATCGCACAGATGCCATTTTCACTGGCGCCTCGTGGCGGCGGGCAAGGTGTCTCGTCCGGGAGTGGCGCTCGGGGCTTTTTCATGGCGGCGCAAGGGATCTTCGGCGTGATTACGCCGTTAAATCCTGGCGCTGCTGGGAGGAAGCGCTTTTGGTCTTGCGGCGTGGGAGTCTTGGAGGCTCCTTGCGTACCCGCTTCAGGCTTCGAAGTGGGGGCCCGGGCGTGATGACCTTGAAGGGCCCCGCCCACACCAGCGGGAGGGCACTGGCTCCGCTTTTGGATTGGCGACGTGTGGCCCGTTACCGAGCGCTGACAAACATCGCCGCCTCCCAAACTCCGGCTGCCAGGATGGGGTTGGTGTTATTGACATCGCTTCCGGGTCACTTTTTCGTGACTGGTGCTGCTGCTGCCAGCGTGGACGGCAGGCCCAGAGTACACATCCGACTCCGGCCAACCAGCCACCGTCATCTTCTTCTTGGCGCCATGATGATGAAGAAGCGTCAGAACTAGCTGCTAAAGCCCGATTCTCACCCTGTGCCCCCCTACCGCACGCCAAAGATGTCGGTGGGAGCGACACCTATGGGATCACAAGAATCCCTACTACGGTTAGCGGGCGGCGGTCGTCGTGAGAAAGAAGAGCGGATCCTAACAGAGATAGCACTACGGTTCACATTTTATCCGAGGTTCGGCAGCGATTAGGATGCGTAAAACCCTACTCACCTGCTTTGGTGGATTGTATATATGTGTTCTTGAGCTAGCTATGGGCGTGAGGCTCCAAAAGCGAATCCTCCCTCCTGGTCGCCTTGGGCCTCCTTTTATAGAAAAAGGAGTTGCCACAAAGTGGCTTTACACGGTGAGGTGGGAAAGGCCACAATGATGCTTGAGGTTATCCCTCGCATTACATGACAAGCGCGATTGTCGTCTTGCTTAAATGTCCTTGCTTTTACTCGGGGGACGGGGGAGAAGGGCTTTGTCTGTACGTCGCCGCTCCTTCTTCGCGTTGACACGCATACGGCCAGCCGATACCTGCGATGCCATGTAGGTAGGCATGCAGCTAAGGTTAAGCGCGATGGTCAGGTCTTCACGAAGATCGCATGCCGCCCGCGCAGAGTGCACCTTGCCTAGTTGGGAGTCGGCGGCCGCATGCTATGTCACGATGGTGGAGGTTTAGTTGGCGTGGGCGATGAGTGGCCTGGCGGGTCAGTCACTCGGCAAAGGGCGCTAACTGCAGGGAGCCCGGCAAGGGTCTTGCCGAGGCGTCTGCTGTCATCCTCGGCAAGGCGCTTGCCGGGGGCCTTGTGGTCTTCCTCGGCTGGGATCCCGCCAAGGGTTGTCGTCTCCTTAGTGCGTATCTGATCTTGAATGTCTTCACAAAGATCTGCATGCCACCACGGGGATGTCTCACGAATCCTTGCCCCATGGGGGCAGTGGACTCAAGGGTGATTTGCTCCGTAGGTGTGGGGCGAGTTACTTGGCAAGGGTCTTGCTCTAGGGGTTGCTAAAACTGTCTCCCGGCAAGAGATCTTGCCGGGGAGTCCTTTTCCGTCCCCTTGCTCTTCGTGGTCTTGGTCTTGGCGTCGTTTCTAGTTCTCTTGAGCTTCGGTCTTTACCCGGCTCACTCTCCCTTGCCTTGCTTGGCGTGGTGGTGCCCGTGGCTCGACTGCCTGCGGCACGGCATTATAGGGTATTCTAAAAAGTGTATACCCCCTGATGCTTTTTATACACACCGACTACGATTTGTTTTCCTTCATGTGTAAACCCAAATTTGCTGTGCGAGGAATATCAAATAGAGAGAGCAGAGACTAGCAATGCCAGTTGAACTAGAGATCATATCCCAAGATCACATTACTTGACTTGAATTTAGGATAATACTCACGAAGTTGTGGGGCAAAGTGTTAATTTTGCCACTTGAAACTCACACTTAGGGAATTAATGCATCCGACACTAATATTCCTTCTCCGACTCTTACCTGAAATACTCCTAGGTTTCTGACGAGGAACATGTTGCGGTTGCTTTTCTTTTACCAAAGTCTTTGATTGATAAAAAGTAGTCTCATTTGCCGAATCTAATAGAACTACCTTGCTCTTTTCCCATTGATATGAATTATTACAGGTTGGAGTGCGGTACTTGTTGCGTTCATTTTGCTGTCTCCCCATATTGGCAAAAGCAAAAAATGAACATGGCTCTGATTCTCCTTCGGACATTGGTTTCCATTTGTTCCTCAAGTTGTTGGTCTTCCACATCATATAGTTACTTGCTCTTTTCCATTTCCTGCTGCATTGCATGTATATTTGGTACTAGTTTGCACTTATGACCATGTACCCACTTATCTCCACATCTCCAACATTCTCCCACTTTTCTGATTTTTTGTGTACTGTTAGCAGGAGCTTCAGCTTGTCTTATTGGAATTTGCTGTGGAACAGAAGGGTGATGTTTTGCTTAGGAGGGGAAAGTACGAGAATTTGCGATAATAGTTGTTATAAGGCACATTATTTCTTTTGGGGAATTTGTTGATCTTTGAGGGATGACATGGCTCTACATCTGGCCACCCAATAAGCATCGGTGAGTGTCTTTGTGGTCTAAGTGGTCTACGATCTCGAAATTTTATGCCCTCTCTTAATCCATTTACACCCAGCATCCTCGACTAAACCCAAGGATTCCCCTAACTTTGAATTTTCCTCTTGCATATCAGCCATAAGATCTTCAAATGTTTTTGTATATTACGACCTTTGATCTTGTTTGCTTGCTTAGCGAATTGAATTTCTCGGGTTAGGTCATAGGAGCCCCGGCAATGCTGAGAAAACCTCTTAGTAATTTTACGGCCTGCAAAATTCCTTCCATGACACCTTCTTCACTTTAGCTTAAGCACAGTCTTCTTAACCACACATCCGCTTCTCCAATAATATAAAAGGCTGGGCCAAGGAGACCTTGTATTCTTTCCTCGGTGCCCAGACATCTGAGAGTATTTATTACACCGCCTTTTATCCAATGGCCAATTGGGTCTTCTCCCTTCAAATCTTGGGAAATCCATTTTTGGTCCTTTTTGTCAGAGATTTCATGGTAAACGAGACCTTTGCATGTCTTGTTCATAAGTTTTGCATAACCACCGCCAATAACCTGGCTTTGCCTATCTACCCCATGTTTCTTTGGTAATGTTGCTGAAATGCACGGGTGTGTAAGCATTGTACCTTCCAGTCAATGCGTTGTTCCTAGAGGACTTGCATGCTCGCTGATACGGGCCTTTTGCTTGAGTAAAGCCAAGTGGAGCTGCAGCCTATTTGTTCTGATAGGAGGTAGAGTTACTTGCATTTGTATGGCTCTTCTAGCTGTTTTGTTTTCTCTTTTTACTTGCTTCCGAGTTGTTTCACGAGTTGCTCTGTTACGAGGTTCCGGTTCTTGATTTACTCTTGAGACACCTGTTGGTGATTTGGGTACTTCTTCATGAATCGGAAGATGGATCAGAGACCTCTCTCTGGACAGGAGCCCTAACCAAGGTCTGAAGCACTGCATTGATTGTTGGGAGTTGCTTTCCCAAATCCAAAACCACTTGTTCTACATTCCCAACTTGCACTGAAATTTCATACCTCGTTTAGAACTGCCGGAGATCGAACATCATCATGCGGTTTCGCCATATCTTGCCTGCAAGATCTGGGCTTGATCATACCTTAAAACTCCAAAATCCTCATGCTACAGACGGCAGCATCTCTTGAAGATTTGCCTAAAGTCAATTGTCTTTATACGCCCCATAACCTTGATCACGTAAAGTGGTGCTTAGAATTTTACCACTTTGGATACCCAAAGCAACCCTTGCTCAATCTCAGATCCTGCCCTCACCATGATCCACGCCTCCCAAAAGTACGGATCGAAGTGCTCAGACGCTGAAATTTTTACCGATCAAAGGTGATGTGCCCGACCAAGCAAGCCTCACCGCTCGGCCAGTCTACCCGAGCGATCGCGCCGCGGCGCCAGTCACTCCCACTGCCAGCCTCCCGACTACATCCTCGACACCAACGCCAGCCTCACGAATCGCCGCCCGATCGGAAAGAATTAGGGTTGGGAAAAGGGTGGGATCTCACACTAGATAGAAAAATTTCCCCGATTTCACTCATCTCCGCATGGAACGATCGGCTACTCACGAATACCAATTTATCGAGGGATCTAGATTCATCAAAGAGGATCCGAACTAGGAATTTGGTGTAGGAAAATTGGGGGAAAAATCACCCAGATCAGAATTATATTGTATATGTATGTAGGTTTACTTAGCCCATGAGGCAATGCGCAAAGATTCTAGATGCTTAGCTAGCCACATCGGCTACTTTATAGGCGAGAGCTCGGCAGCGGGGTGAAGCGGAAATAAGAATGGCAGTAGCAGAGTAGCGATACAATTAGATCGCACTAACGGCTCATGACGAATGGTAAGTGTGGAGGCGCCATCTCAACCGTTCATTAGACCGAAGCGTTTTTCTTCTTGATCTGCTACGATTAATCGCCGAAGATTGTCGATTGAGTTCAGTCACGACATTGCTCCCCCTCTAGAGAGCCCGGCGATGTCCTCACGGCGTGGTTGCCGCTTCTCTCCGCGATCGTGTAGTTGCGCCCGAAGAACTGCGGAAATGTGTACTTGATGAAGTCCGCATCCTCCCCAAGTCGCATCTTCCTTGGGCAAATTGATCCACTTGATTAGGGCACCTCGCTTACGCGCAGTGTGCGCTCGTGGGCGCCAGCGTAAGGGCCTCGATGTCGCCAGGGCCCCAAGCATTGGCATGCAGCCCTCCCTGCAACCATATATCCGCGCCCTCCTCTTGCGCTTGGGGATCCTGGCATAGAAGCTGCAGAGAGTGATCTCACATGGTATCGACGCTGGTTCCTCCTCCGTCCTGTAGAGATCCCTTCCGCTGCCCACCTCCTCTTCCCCCAACCGCACCACATCGCCATGTCGACGCCCCCACCTCCCCCTCGCCCTGTTTTCAGGGCTGCCGAGGTTCCCCTGCCCTACCAACGGGCCACGCGGCGCGGGCATGCGCCTACCACCCAAACCCTCCTCACTCCATCCATGCTCGTTACGCGGCTCGTGGCATGCCCTCTTTCGTCTCCCCGACTCTCGGCGCCTCCTCCTCCAATGCTTCTCTTCGCCGGCCGGCGTGTTTATCAACCAACACGTCCCCCTCATTCTCTCGTTGAACCCACCCAACTTCTCGCACTGGCGCACCCTCTTCGAGGTGATGTTCCAGAAGCATGTTGTTGACGACCACATCATCGGAGCGCCACGCCCACATGATCCTCTCTGGGCGCAGGACAATGCCCACATCATCTCCTAGTTGTACAACCGCGTCGTATGCCGGAGGTTTCGGCCCTGATTCACAGTAACAAGGGCCCCACCGCATTTGTTGAAGTCACAGGTGTCCATCTACAACATTATCCTGAAGAACGCCGAGCACCAGGTGTTGGAGGTATGCCCTAGAGGCAATCATGTATGATGATATTTCCTATGTCTTTATGAATAAAGATAGTCCTTGGACATTATCAATGATGTGTCTCAGTAAGTACACGACTTGTTTGTGGGACTATGCATTGTATGATGACTGTCCTAAAAGGTCTCTAGTCAAAAGGGTTATGTGGACGCTGTAGTGACCGACTAGACTAACCATATATGCCATGATCGATGGCTTGGTGTCACTAGCCATGAAGCATTGGATGTTAGCCGGATAATATGGACACGGAAGGATCTTGTCGGATTCGACATAGTCGGATCCGAGTCGAGATAAGGTCCGAGTCGGAAAGACCCAACCATGAGACGCAGCGATACATCATATGTGAGTCTCTAGTACAACATACATTCTATGTACTAAGACCTGAGCTGGCGCATGTACTCGGGATGGTGACAGACCTCTTTGGGCCGACCAAACACTACTCCGTGGACTGGGTAGCAGTTATAAAGGTAGGTTTCGGCTTGTTCGGACCCATGTTGTGAGACATGAGTCGAGAAAGATGAGATTTGCCCTCAGGTCGTGAGAGGTATACTCTAGGCCCTCGTGTGATCCGACCAAGATAAGCATGGCCATGTGACATGGATTATGAGATAATTCGGTTTGTGAGTGCGGCATCCTTTGGAGCGAGAAAGAGCTTGAGGCTAGCACAGCGATGACAGATCTAGCCTATGAGCCCCGACAACATATATCGTGTGACAAAGGGAACAAAAGTGTGACAAGTTATGCAGGTTCACCTAACCAGCTTCATCTCCAGACACTTGGAGTAAATACGCTTTGCTAGAGGCTGCTACCGAGCTAAGCCGAGGCGGATCGTTACGACTCACGACCAAGTGAATGAGAACCCTAAGGGGTTACGCGGCAAGGCTTAAGGGAAGGAACACAGTGAGACCGGAACTCGACTCCACGAGTCGAGATGTAGTCCTACTGAGACTTCCGAGATCTAGGCGGCGAACAAACTTTGGGCTTTAGGATCCGTCCTGAGGCCCAAGTGTTGAGCCCACAGCGGATGCCTATATATTGTGGAGGTGCGACACACTCATTTGATTGATCGCTTAGGCTTTGTCCACTAGGGTTTCACATGTGCTGCGAATAGCCACCTCCACTTGTCGCCGATATGTGAATCCGGACCTAGCGAATTGCCGCACCGTGTTCCTCACTGCCTTGCGGATACCGTTAGAGGCGGTGCACTTGCACCGCCTCCGACGAACCAATACGTGGGATCCGGCGATCGGCTGTTCAAGGGAGATCGGACGAGGAGGAGACGATCAGCCAGACGCTGCTGCCCTAACTCTACTTCGCCGTGACGACACTTCCCATCTAGTGGTAATGATCTATGATCCATTCCGTAGCATGTTCCTGGTTGTTCTGCTGTAGGGAAATTTTTATTTGACTATGACCGACTTCACACTATCGTAGAACCCAACACTGGTGGTGTTCCTCTCCATCGAGTTGAGACACATCGAGCCGAGAGGGAGGAAGGGGGGTCCTCCATCCTCCATTTGGCAGCGTCTGCTGACTGTGCCGATCGTCTCCCACCGAGCTCAAGCGTGACCGTCACCCGACCACGAGCAAGTACTCAACATGATCCGTGGGCTTCACCATGATTCATCGCGTCGTGCCCATACTAACCATGCAGACGCCCTTTCCTCGCTCTTTGCGCTGCCGCGCCTTCCTCCTCCTCGAGGAGAGTAAACGCCGTAAACACCACCATTACGACTGCCACACCGCGCCCGCTCGCGCCCCACCAACACCAACTCACGGGGGCAGCTGGGCGCGGGAGCGGAACAACCACAACTGGCGAGGGTGGCGGCTGCCATCATGGACGCAGGCATGGGCCACAACTCCGGCGGTAGCACCCTCCAACTCTCGCGGCGCGGGGCATGCCTCGCTCTATGCTTCCTCGCGCTTGCCCGGTGCGGCCGGGCATGGTGCAGAATGGCACCATGCCCCGGCGCCCCATGCCCCTAGATCGGGCATCCCTCGACCCACGGCCACGGTAGTGCTCCGCTCTTCGCCGGCACGACCTCTCACCACTCGTCCCTGCCCGGTGCGATCAGCGCTCCACCGCATACTGTCTGGTAGCATGGTGCCGTCCCCCCGCATCCTCTCTCACGGGGCGCAAAGGCGCCATCTTCATCGACCCCTCCCGGTCCCCGGCACAGGACTAGTACACGCTCATCGCCGCCCTCAAGAACATGTGATGCAGCGGCCCGGACGCCTTGTAGAAAGCAGACTGATGATACATGGACATAGGTGCCATTTCGCACTTGCCAAGCGGCGTCCCCACATATGCTCTCCTCGTCCCAACCCAATTACACTCCACCGCATTGTGGTGCGTGCGACGGGTCCTCGCTACCGATCATGCACACGGCCAAGAACGATTGTCCCACCTCCGCCTCCCCCGATCCATCTCCGCAACATTCTACGTCTCACCTCATCTATTCAAGAACCTTATCTCTCGTCAAATCTCTCGCCGCCATAACCCTCTCAATGTAGAATTTGATGATCCTCACTTTGTAACCATTCTCGCCGACTGACGAGCTCTACCCCCATATCGGCCGCGCGCTAACCCGTTACTCACTATGTCCTCATCGCCGTCTCGCATGATCTTCACGGCACCAGCGACTAGGCCATCCTCGCCGTCGATGCTTTGGATCGCAACGCTCACCGGCACTCCACCATCCAGCCCACCCCAGCACATCGGCCACTGACGTATGCCAGGCCTGTCAGCTTGGCAAGAGCACTAGGCTCCCTTTTAGCCCGTTAGAGCATGTATCTTTCTTTCCATTTCAACTTGTACACAGTGATGTTTGGACCTCTCTCTGTTCCTTTAGTAACTGCCTGGTTGTTAGTACTACCGGTATTAGCTGATGACTACAACCACTTTGCGTGGATGTTCCCACTCCATCGTAAATCTAATGTTTTGCCCACCCTATGCCAATTTCTATCGCTTTCGCTAAAAATCACTTCATCCTACCCATCCTAACCATCCAAAATGGACAACGGAAAGGGAATTCAACAATGTAGCCATGCGCCGTAAGCCTTCTCTCTCCTCCCTTGGGATGTGCATGTCGTGCCCATATAATTCCGCCTTAGAATGGGCGCAAGCCGTGCCGGCAGCTCTATGTACACTCAATGATATAGTGCGCTCTCTCTTAACCCATGTCTACATGCCTTTCTCCCTCTTGGGCAAAAGTCCTTCAAACATCCACATTCCTCCTCAACAAGCGACCGTACCACCACGCCACGCATCAGACGCCGTTTCTTTCTGCTTGCTTACTGGCACCCACCTTGATTACACCAACATGCGCGTGTTCAGTTGTTAATGCTTCCCCAACCTCACGACCACAACCCCTCACAAGCTCGCCCCTCATTCTACACCGTGTATTGTCCTCGGCTATTCCACCGAACACAAAGGATATCGCTGTCTAAACGCAGCCACCGGGCGCGTGATCATATCACGTCACGTCATCTTTGACGAACATCAATTTCCCTTCCGTGACCAGCAGAATGCACAACCGTCTAACCCGATCATTGCTCTCGACGATGAACTCAACCTCCCACCTGTGCCCCGGCGTCCTCGTACAGTACGCCCCCCAACCACACAACCCGAGCCCATCCTCGCTCCGGTGAGACAAAAACACTCCCCATGGTAGCAATTCCACCATCTCCCAAAAACACTGCCATGGAAGCCGTATACGTGTTCCACCCAACAACACAGCGATTCCTCCCCAACATGCTTTGCCGCTGATAAGTTGATCGGGACACATTTCCTTCTCCCA
Organism: Aegilops bicornis; assembly: GCA_021605145.1. Classification (NCBI taxonomy): domain Eukaryota; kingdom Viridiplantae; phylum Streptophyta; class Magnoliopsida; order Poales; family Poaceae; genus Aegilops; species Aegilops bicornis. The sequence goes on from CM038669.1 coordinate 321,328,561, forward strand.
CCCCACCCCAAGCCATCGACCTCGCGTGCGCCAACTACACCTTGACTCCACCTTGACCTCGACTTCCCACCTACTCCCTACTCACACCATGCAAACACACACATGCCAGCAAATTCATGCCTAACCCAAAATATGCCACCAACCTCTCTGTCGTCACCACACCCACCATCTCACCCATCCCTAAAACTATGTGTGTTGCGTTCACGAGATCCTTGTTGGTTGGCTTGCTATGCATGTGGAAGTATAGGGATCTGATGGAGAACAAAACTGGCGCCTCGCCCTAGGCCGCCTGGACGACGCTAACATCACCACCGCAAGCGGCTTTTTCCATCACAAGCTGAAAGGCGGACGGCTCCTCGAGAGGTACAAAGCGTCTTTGGGTTATGCGTGGCTTCTCCCCAGCTGACCCGACATTGACTTCGACAAAATGTTCTCCCCTGTCATCAAGGCATACGCCATGATCCACGTCATGCTTACCATCGGCTGTTTAGATGTATTCGCGTGGCGATCCATCAAATGGATGTCAACAACGCCTTCTTGCATGGACGCCTCGTCGAGCAAGTTTTCTGTCAGCAGCCAGCAGGCTTCGTCGATGTCGACCACCCCGAGCACGTGTGCCTCCTCGACGAGTCGCTATACAACCTCAAGTAGGCGCCTCGCGCCTAGTTTGCTTGGTTCGCCAACTATGTACTCCAGCTCAGCTTCATCAGCTCATAAGCAGGACACTGTCATTGTTCGCCATCTATGGCGACATCGGAACCGCCCATCTACTCCTCTCTGGCCGACAACATCGTCCTCGCATAACATCCTCCATCTGCTTTGCTTTGGCATATCCAACGCCAACTCTCCGTGAGTTCTCTCCATGAAGGACCTCCGCCCGCTCCACTACTTTCTTGGGATCACTGTCACTCGTACGACGCAGGACTTCTTCCTCTCCCAACGCAAGTATGCTTTAGAGCTTTTGGACTGTGCCAACATGTCTGGCTGCAAGCCGGCTTCCACCCCAGTCGACACGTGCGCCAAACTATCGACTTGCCGACGGCCCTCCCATCCAGGACACAATGCGACTACCGCAGCATAGTCGGCACGCTCGAGTACATGACCATGACATGGTCCGACATCGCCCGCACCGTTCAGCATTGCTGCTTAGTCATGCATGACCCGCATGCCCTGGACCTTGCCCTGGCGAAGCGGATCCTGCGCTATCTCTGGGGAACCGCCGCAGACGACCTTCATCTCCGTAGCCAGCGCCTTTCTCGACCTCGTCGCGTGCATCAGACGCTGGTAATTTGGGCGGCTGCCGGACACTAGGTGCTTGACGTCTGGATATGCCATGTACCTCGAGGACTCGCCGTGTCGTGGTCCTCAGCGTCAGAAAGCTGCCGTGGTCGCGTGATCCATTGAGGCTAAATACCGGCGCCCGTCGCCAAATGCGGTTCGCGGAATGCTGCCGCGTCAGCCAACTCCTCATCGAGCTCTTCGTCCCCATGCCCAACTCAAGCGTGGTCTTCTGCGACAACATCTCAATGCGGTGTGCATGTACGCCAACCCGGTGCACCACCGCGGGGAATGGCACATCGAACTCGACATCCACTTCGTGCGTGAACAGGTGGCACTCGACAAGTTGTGTGTGCTCCACGTTCCGACTAAGCAACAGTTCACGGACGTGCTCACCAAGGGGCTCCCAACCACGGCGTTTTAAGAATTTTGTTCCAGTTTATGCATCCGGCCGCCGGATGCTTCAACTGCGGCAGGGTGTTAGATAGTCAAAACCCTGGCCTAGCTAACCATGTCTAGCATGTCATCTAACCACAATCTCCATGACCACTCGAGCGCCCCGCGCTCCCCCTGTACATGTAGTATATATACACGATGCTAATCACGGCACACCCAAGGTGCATTGCCCATTTTGTCCATTCACTTCTGATGAGGCCGACGGCATGGACGAAGATGTCGAAGCCATGGCCCACACTGCTACCGCCCCTCCCGTCACCGGATGGTGGATGGCCACCTCCACCTATGATGTCTATATGGTGGACACCCCCAAGGATAATGGCGATGGAACCAATGGGAAGAATGGCGATGGAACCAATGGGAAGAATGGCGACAGCACCCCCAGACAAGATGGCGACAAGCCAGGTGAGGAGCTGCCCAAACGCGAAAGATAGCACCGACGATCCAAGGGGCGTAGGGGCAGGGAAAGCAGCACGGGCACTGGACAAAACGATACCCCAGACAATATGGAAGACCTTGGCGACCCTGCGGCCCCTCAGCAACAGCCCGACGACTCGGAGGAGCATGAGGATCGGTATAACCCCGAGGACCCTAATGACTTCGAGGACAGTAACTACCTCCCCCTCTCCGAAGAGGAGGTCAACCTTGGAGCCGAGGATTTCATCATCCCCGAGGAGCCACTGGATCAAGAATGGTTTAAATGGCAACTTATCGCCACCGCATGAATCTTGAAGAAGAAGTAGCAATAGCTAAAAGCCAAACAAGACACCCTCAACAATAGATGGACAAAAGTCCTAGCAGCCGAAGAAGGGTACGGCTATGAGCGACAAACCAAAACTACCCCAAGCGCAAGCGCTGCCCACAATTTGATGACGAGGCTCTTAAGCCCGCACCCCCAAGATATACTCAGGTGGATCAGCCCGACCGCCCCCTCCAGGATGGGATTGGCCGGCTAGAGAGGCCAAATACCCACCCGCTCCCCCTGGCCGTAGAGGCAAGGAGCCGGTGCAGCCAGAGTACGAATATGATCTACAACACGACCTCACCACTAGAGCAGTCGGACAAGATCCATCTACGGATCTAGAGGGTACACTCACGGCTGGAATGAGACAAATACCAAGCTTGGCGCTGACCAAAATGATAGAGCCTCAGGAGCAGCACCGAGCCCAGATAGTAGCAGATCTCTGGTGCGATGTAGCCCGGGTCAGAGGGGCCGCTCACCCAATGTGCTTCATGGACGAGGTTGTGATAGCCTGGCTTAATAGGGATGGTAGACTACTCATATCAATAAGGAATTTCTTCTTTTCTAGAAGCCCATTCGATGAGAACTCCAAAGTTAAGCATGCTCAGCTTGGAGTAGTTTCAGGATGGGTGATCGACCGAGAAGAGTGCTCCGGGTGCGCACGCAGTTATGAGGACAAAGTCTGCAGAAAATACTAGTATTGATCTGTGGGGCCAGTCTAGATCCCATTAGAATGCTGACCACGAGGCGTTACAAGTTGGTATCGAGCCGACCCTCGTGGTTACACGGATGTTTACGGATAGGTCTTGTGATCATGTTGCTCATAGCGTTTGTGACCCGTCGTGGCACACGGCATGCTACATGTATTGGGTGGATGCCGCGGACGTATGTGCCAAGAGGGAACGTTCACATGGCCAGACGAGGACGTCGGTTCCTCTGAGTGGGGGTGTATGCGATAGCCTAGCTTAATATTCATGATAGACTACTCATATGTCCCTTCTTTTCCGGAAGCCCATTCGGACAGAACTCCAAAGTTAAGCGTGCTCATCTTGGAGTAGTTTCAGGATGTGTGACCAACTAGGAAGTTGCTTCTGGGTGCGCATGAGTGAGGACAAAGTGCACATAAAAGACTAGTATTGATCTGTGAGGCCAATCTAGATCCCGCTAGGAGTAACGACCACCGGCGGGTGTGTCCGGGCGTTCTGAGAGGTGATGTAACATTAGTTCCCGAAGAACTCGAGGATGCCTTCTCGAGCCAACTTTCAAGGCACTTATATGCATCCCCTCCCGGACGCCTTGATGACTGAGCCATGTGGTCCAACAGCCGAAGAATTAGCCCGCCAATTTTGGAATCAGTTCTTGACTAAGAAGAACCAAATTGTCGACTTTCCGGATGCTGAGGCGATAGCCGCATTCAAACACAGCATCCGAGACAAATGCCTAGCTTGCCAGCTCGGCCAAGACAAGCCGAGGACAATGTCGGCTCGTACCTCACTCATGACCCGCTTTTGTGCAGGCAAAGATAGCTGGTTGGCTCATAGAAGCAACAACCTCGAAGACCCCAAGATTACGAAGTCCGGGAGGCGGAAAGCGGAAATCACGGTGCAACAAAATAAGCGTCACCACAATGGCGGTGAAGCCGAGGATACTGATAGTGGATGCGAGGATTGATAACTCCAAATCCGGTGGAGTGGAAGAAACCCTCTAAAGGGAACAAGGACTGCCTAACCGCTTTTCGACAAAATCTTTGTATAGGCCCCGCCAAATCCATGGCATCCCGGACAAACCTACTAACCACACCAACCATAACTGTTGGGTGATCAAATAGGCTGGCAAGCTTAGGCCGAGGAGCAATGCAAGGGCCACGCAGCAAGGTCGACTGAACCTCGCAGGCCGAACAATGCAGTCCAGAAGTAGTTCTTCCCGAGGTAAAAATGGTGAATATGATCTACGCCGGACATATACCTAAGAAGGAGAGGAAGCGCGCACTCCGGGACGTCTACGCCGTAGAGCCAGTAGCCCCATATTCAACCCATGGTCGGCGTGTCCGATCACCTTTGACTGCATGGACCACCCGACCAGTATCCATCATGGAGGATCGGCGGCCCTAGTTCTTGACCCCATCATCGACGGGTACCACCTCACCAGAGTCTACATGGACGGAGGTAGCAGCCTCAATCTGATTTATTCAGATACAGTGAGGAAGATGGGTATCGATCCGTGAAGGATCAAACCCTGTAATACCACATTTAAAGGATTAATCCCAAGTGTGAAGCCCGCCATTGCGGGCACTCTGACCTGAAGTAGTGTTCGGCTGGCGGACAACTTCCGCAGCGAAGACTTGATCTTTGACATTGTCCCTTTCATGGCGGATATCATGCACTCCGAGGGCAGACGACGTTTGCTCATTTCAACGCCGTCCCCTACTATGCATACCTGAAGCTCAAGATGCCCGGCCCCAAGGGCGTCATCATAGTCAATGGCAACATGGAGCACTCACTCCAGATAGAGGAGCACACAGCGGCTCTGGCAGCCGAAGTCCAACCCGGCATCGAGGGGCCGAAGTACCAGCCCGCCATCAAGGCACGGGAGGCAAGCAACGGGCCCGAGCCATGTCTCAGTTTGAGGAGCCCCCCCATGCTCGACGTAAATAGGGATATGCCCCCCCACAACACGCCCCCCTAGTCAGACAGTACGTACCTCGGGTACACAACTTTGCGCTTCAAGTAATATGGGCAGCTGTAGGGGCCAACCATGCATGATCCAAGTGTTCGGGTCAACCGAGCTATGGCTAAACACGTCTTCGAACAGACATAGGTACCATCAAGGACCTATCCGGCATCAAGACAATACAGTGCGGCGACATCTCAAGACCCTCACTCGAAGGGCCCTTCGGCCGATTATTATCCCCTCCAAAGGAGTCCCCCCCCCCCCCCCCGCACAGAAGAAAAGGCGCTGACGTGCAGCAGGGCACAGTAGGGGCATCAACCCACGCATCAAGGCCCTGTGTAAACCTTTCGTCTATAAAATTTATCTTTTCTACAAAGTATGTGTAATAGTTGTATGGTAGTTCGAATTGTACGACTATATGTCGTGAGCTCATTGGAATAAAGACCACTCTTTACGATCCTCTTGCAGTCATTTATGTCGCATAACTTCTCTCCCTTCGACGCTGAACCAAACTAGTTCGGTATACATCTTCTTTAGATGCGATCGACTAATAAACCTGGGGCTCGATTATAATACTCACCCTAAGCATCATTCCGGCACTATCTTTTTTCCTATGTGTTCGGCGTCTCGGATATTGCATTATATGAATTGCTTCTGAATTATGTCTTGGGTCAATAGTTGGGTTGCCCGGCTCCTGTGTTTGCCCTCTTATGTTTCGCATGTTTGGCTAAGAGGTTAAAGGGAGAACCACCGCGACTGTACTTCCAGCTCGCCTAGTTAAGTACCTCAGTGGAGAAAGCTGAAAACTGATCGCTATAATAGGCGAGAGCAGTCGGTGTTCGATGACAAGTGTTAAACTAGAAATCATTGGAGATTACACGTGTTATATGAAGGGTTTGTCTTCGCCAAACCATGTGATAAAGGTATATACCTCAGCTCACCCAAGTATCGAGGAAAAACATTGGGGGCTAGTCACACTAGCCCTACATGATCAACTCCTATGTCTAAGTGAAAGCACTAAAGCCGTATAGTCTGATTGCCTAGTTTCCCTCACACATTACCACCTTGAGCGCTAGGGCGCCGGATAAGGATCACGGTGCGAAGGTTGAAACACCTTGTAGCATCTACATGGGGAGTGGAAATCGACATTTGGTAACTTTCAGATTAAAACAGCCGCCTGTGAGTCAAAATAAATAAAAGCAGACAACGTATGATAAACCATATAGAGCAACCACAGTATAAAACAAAAGGTTCAACTATCATTTAAACATGATAGTGTGCTCACTCAAGGGTTACATCTTTCGGACACTGGGCTTCTACTACCCGAGCACCATCCATCATGATGGGGAAATACTGCTCGGGGCACCTGTGCTCCTTTCTAGAGGACGGGGGTCCGGTGGCCATCATGACCGGCTTGATCTTGGGCCAATGCACCATGGTCTTCGCGAAGGCCATCCGAGCTCCCTCGATGCAAACGGAGCGCTTAACAGCGTCAACCCGAGAACAAGTGTTGCATAGCTTACGCACCGGGCGAAATGCTGCTCGGTATTGGCTCTAGAGGCCACACCGGCCGGACACAAAGGTCCTTCATGGCGGTTCCGCCATCCGGTGCAACTCCATCAGCTACTTCATTTGATTACGAGGAGGGAAGGGTGTTGAGCGCTTGAACTTCACCCATAACGGCATGTGCTTGGCATCGCCCTCTCGAGCCACAAAGTGCCTTGCCGCATCCGCCACACTCCTCGGAAGATCAGCAAACGCGCATGAGGAACGCCACACTCGTGTGAGCAAAGCGAAGCTGTGACCGCCGAAGACACTCTGCAGTAAGTACACTTTCCATCTGCAATTTGCTTCACTTGCTGGATCTCTTCTCGGGCGCCCCACGTCTCCGCCCTCGCCTCCTGGATCTCCTGCCTTATCTTGGACAGCTCGGTGGCTTGACCATTATTTTTCTACTCAAGGTCCTCACATTTAGTGATGGCATCCTTGAGCTCTTGCTGCACTTCGGCCACTTTGGCCTCGTGCTTATCACTAATGGTTTTCACTGTCGACAGCTTGACAGCCGCTCGTTTGGCCGTAGCCTTCTGTTCAATGACCTCTGCTTGGCCTTCTTCAATTCGGCCTTGAGGTTCTCGACCTCTGCTGGCGACAATTGCAGTCATAATCAATCAATTCTTGCTTAGGATATCCCGAATACCTTACTTGGGATAAGGAACTCTGAACTAGTAAGTCTCAACCAGACTAACCTTGTGCTTCGTCGAACCGCTTGTTGACACGGTCGAGCTCCTCATCAGAGCTCTTGAGCTTCCGATTCATTTCGTCCAGCTCCGCGGCATTGGCGGACGCCGCCAACGACGAGGCCTACAAGACAGTTCACATACTTTAGCCACCCGATTCAACGATTATTGATCCTCCGCCAGGTTTCTTCAACCCTGACAGAGTCTCGGGGGCTACATTTAAACTTTGACTATTACAGACATCCTCTGACTATTCAATCCCCATCTGAGTTTTCTTCAAACTCACCCAGAGCTCAGGGGCTTCTATATATACGAGGATCAAAAATTAACTTTATGGAAACAATATTACATTGCTGACCTCAAAGCCCGTTAGGAGGACGCCAAAAGCTTCCTTCAAATTACTGTTAATCTGAGCGAATGCTTTGTAAAGACACGCCCATTAGGGTGCGGTGTTACTGCAATGACGGAGGAGCTCTTCAAAGCCTCCTCCACCAGCCCGGCCACCCACCGCAACCCAGCCTCGACGATGTTACATCATGGCGGCGGGCCCCGGCTCCCCATTCGGCGGAGGGCGGGATGGACGACTCCGTGGGCCTCGGGGGCTCCGAAGCCGTCTTCGGGGAGGGCTCAGATTGACCGAGCTCCCCCTCTCTGTTCACCAGCAGGGATCTCCCCTCCTGGTCTTCGGTAACCAAGGTGTTAACCTCGGCCATGATGTCGTCACCGCCAACCCGCGTGTTTGGACAGGGAGGAGTCTTTCTGGACAACACCTCTCCGGTGTCCCCTACGACTGGAGGGGCATGATGCAGTTCTGCTCTCTGCCATCTCGGCGGGCGGAGAGTTCCCCTCTGAGACCTAGTCAGTGGGGAGATCGCGTGGCGGGCTGCAATATGAAGTACATACATACGATCAGTAATAGACTAATGAAACAAGTGCCCGGGAATCTTTGGATTCATACCTTTTTGCGGGGGGCTTGACCCTAGGGTTCATCTTCGGAAGCTGCGGACTCCTTGCCGGAGTCCGAAGCCCATCATCCGGGCGAGACCAACTTGGCCTGCTTGGCGACTTCTGGGGGCTTGAGGAGGTTGTTCCTCCTCGGCATTGTCCACCGCCGCCCTCTTCCTCGTTCAGGAGGAGTCACTCTCCTCCTCATCCTCTTCTTGCTCCCCCTCCTGAGTAGTGGGACCATGGGTATCCCCGGACTTAGTGTCCGGTGGTCCTCTTGGGCGGAGGCCTTCGCGGGCCTCCCTCATCTTGATCTTTTTCTTCTCTTTCTTTTCTGGCGCATTGTACGGCTCCACGATCAGCATTTCCTCTAGCAGGGTCGACCTAGGGTCTCCGAGCAGTGGGGCCGGACTATCGATCCGCTCAGCCTTCTCGAGTCAGCCATGTGAATGCAGGGAAGAAAAGGTCAAGTTCCTTGTCAAAAGGTCAAATGCTTGAACATAAATAATAAAACTTCATCACCTCACGAGGAGGGTAAGCGGCGTCGAGACCAATGTCTTCTTCCGTGGGCGGCCATGATGACCCACAAGTATAGGGGATCAATTGTAGCTCTTTTCGATAAGTAAGAGTTTGAACCCAACGAGGAAGCGGAAGGAAATGACTAGTGGTTTTTCAAAGCAAGATAGTGTCTGCAAGTGCTGAAATTGTAAGTAAATGTGAGTAGTTTGATAGCAAGATAATTTGTAACGAGCAAGTAATGATAGTAGTAACAAAAGTGCAGCAATGTAGCCCGATCCTTTTGAGGCAAAGGACAGGCCAAAATAGTCTCTTATAGTAAGCATAGTGTTCTTGAGGGTACACGGGAATTTCATCTAGTCACTTTCACCATGTTGATTCGTTTTGTCTTCGCTACTTTGATAATTTGATATGTGGGTGGACCGGTGCTTAGGTGCTGTTCTTACTTGAACAAACCTCCTACTTATGATTAACCCCCTCGCAAGCATCCGAAACTACGAGAAAAGTATTAAGAATAAATTCTCACCATAGCATTAAAGTTTTGGATCCGTTCGGTCCCTTACGGAATAGCGCATAAACTAGGGTTTAAGCTTCTGTCACTCTCGCAACCCTTCATCTAATAACTACTACACAATGCATTCCCTTAGGCCCAAATATGGTGAAGTGTCATGTAGTCGACTGATACGTCTCCAACGTATCTATAATTATTGACTGCTCCATGCTATATTATCTACTATTTTGGACCATATTGGGCTTTATTTTCCACTTTTATATTACTTTTGGGACTAACCTATTAACCGGAGGCCCAGCTGTAATTGCTGTTTTTTTGCCTATTTCGGTGTTTGAAGAAAGCGGAATATCAAACGGAGTCCAAACGGAATGAAACCTTCGGGAACGTGATTTTCTCATCAGATAAGACCCAGGAGACTTGGACCCTCCGTCAAGAAAGCCACGAGGCGGTCACGAGGGTGGAGGGCGCGCCCCCCCTGCCTCGTGGGCCCCTCGAAGCTCCACTGACGTACTCCTTCCTCCTATATATACCTACGTACCCCCAAACGATCAGATACGGAGCCAAAAACCTAATTCCACCGCCGCAACTTTACAGATCCACGAGATCCCATCTTGGGCACTGTTAGGAGCTTTCCGTCGGAAGGAATCCACCACGGAGGGCTTCTACATCATCACCATAGCCCCTCCGATGAAGTGTGAGTAGTTTACGAGACCTTCGGGTCCATAGTTAGTAGCTAGATGGCTTCTTCTCTCTTTTTTATCTCAATACAATGTTCTCCCCCTCTCTTGTGGAGATCTATTCGATGTAATCTTCTTTTTGCGGTGTGTTTGTTGAGATCGATGAATTGTGGGTTTATGATCAAGATTATCTATGAAAAATATTTGAATCTTCTCTGAATTCTTTTATGTATGATTGGTTATCTTTGCAAGTGTCTTCGAATTATCAGTTTGGTTTGGCCTACTAGATTGGTTTTTCTTGCAATGGGAGAAGTGCTTAGCTTTGGGTTCAATCTTGCAGTGTCCTTTCCGGTGAAAGTAGGGGCAACAAGACGCGTATTGTATTGTTGCCATCGAGGATAACAAGATGGGGTTTATATCATATTGCATGAATTTATCTCTCTACATCATGTCATCTTGCTTAAGGCGTTACTCTGTTTTCATGAACTTAATACTCTAGATGCATGTTGGATAGCGGTCGATGAGTGGAGTAATAGTAGTAGATGCAGGCAGGAGTCGGTCTACTTGTCTCGGACGTGATGCCTGTATACATGATCATACCTAGATATTCTCATAACTATGCTCAATTCTGTCAATTGCTCAACAGTAATTTGTTCACCCACCGTAGAAATACTTATGCTCTTGCACTACAAAAAAATACACTTCCATGATGATACATGTTTGTCACAGTAGGTCGCTTTTTTTGTCATGCATGTACGTCCATGACAAATTTATGACAGAATCAAGATAGTCATACATGTGCTGTCGTAGAAGTGTTCCATGACATTACCAAAGTTATCATCACGGAAGTTTCCACTTCCGTGACGATAAATCGTAGCGTCCGCGAAGTGCTTTACGTCAAGGGTGACCGACATGTGGCATCCACCGTAACGAACGCCGTTAAGCTATCGGGTCGGGTTTTGGATCCGATAACCCGTTAACGACCCGACCAATGGGAAATTTCCACGTGTAAATTCTTATTGGCGAAAGAAACACGTGTCGGCTCGTCGATGGGTCGAATATGCGCCTATGATACGTCGACCGCATTAGCGCGACTAGCGAGAGGCCCATTCCTATGAAAAGGCCAGCCCGTTTGACTTGGTCAAAAGGTGGTGGGCGGCCCATGGAAAAACATTAACGGCCTGTTCGCATATAGCCCATTTACAGCCCGCTAACCCAAGGCCCGTTCACGCCCTATCCGAATTAGGCCCGATGGCGTCATCTGGGCCATCCAATATGATTCCAAATTGCCCGTTTTCCGCCGGCCCATGTATGGCCCATGACGTCTTCGGCCCATAGGAGGCCCTATGTAACTCTTGGCCTATTAACGACCCGTGGTGAAGCGGCCCGTAATGAAACGGTGTATCACTTTACACCCATTAACGACCCGTGGTGAAACTGACCCGTAATGAGCGATTGTATCACTTTATACCCATTAACGGCCCGTTATTCCGTTGGGCCGTTTCAGCCCATGTTATCTTCGGCCTTCTCGAGCCCATTTATTCTTGGGCTCATTTCCGACGATTCGTTTACTTACGGCCCGTTCTTGTCATTTTACGCCATGGGCCAAATTCAGCCCGTGGTTACAATCGGCCCGTTTGTGGTCCGTTAATACGTTGGGCCATTTTCATAGCGTCATCAAATACGGCCTATTAACGATGGCCCGTTACGGTCGGCCCTTGAACGGACGATTCCAACTCTAGACCGTTTACGGCCATAATGCGGCCTGTTATTGGCCCATGTTTGTTAATCGATCATCTGACCCGTATAAGGCCCATTGATGATGCTGACCCGTAGAAGGCCCATTGTTTCTCTGACCCGTGGAAGGCCCTCGCTTCTCTGACCCGTAAAAGGCCCATCGCTTTTCTCTGGCCCGTGGGAGGCCCGATGTCCTCTGATAAATATTAGCCCATGGTTATTGTGGCCTAGTTTTAAAAAATAGGTTATTCCAGCCACTAGTTAACCGCGGAAAAAGAAGCGCAATGACTACAAGCAAACAAATAAACAAGACAACAAGGAAATAAATAAGCAAGCAACTAACGCTAGGCTATCACGGCTATTACATATTACATCCTTTGGGCATCAAAGTTCGCCACCGGTGCAAATATAGGGAACAAAGCGACATATCATATACCTTTGGGCGTCAAAATTGGCCACCGATTGCAAAATAAACGGCTGACAAAACAAGAGCATAACTGAAACAACGAGAAGAGCTCAAGAAACGTTATCCGGTATCCACCATCTTGGCAATAAGCTTAGCAAGCTGATTAGCTTTGTCTGTTTTGGCGCTAAAATCCTCCAACGCTTGCTGTTGCACCGTAAAGTATGCATCTGAATGCTCCGGGGGACTTCCGCAATTCTTCCGCTTCTTGTCGCAGCACAGCTGATCGATGTCTTTCAGCTTGTAGTTGAGACTCAAGAAACCGAACTGATTCAGACAGTGAGTTTGAATAGCTTGTGCAAGCGGTAGTGGCCAGTAACTCCAACAATAAACCAAGACAGGATGTGTCACTATCCTGAACCTTATCTGCATTACTTCCTTTACCGTTGCTTAATAAGGCACTCTTCCCCAATATTATGTCAGCATTCTAAAAGAAGAAACAAGCAGAGACATAACAAGTTTAGCATGTACTACTATATGAAACTCATTTTCGTGAACTAGTTCATTAGTAAGGTGGACAGGATTAAACTACCAAGTCTTCTATTGCCAAGTACTAGTACATAATAAAAGCATCAAACAAACATATATCTATGTCCTATGGTAGCAATGGAATCTTAAATTAGAGCGATTTGTTCTTGAGGTTTAGGCACTTGTTCTACATGAGCAGAGTACAAGAAGACGCAAGAATATAATACTTAAAAATAGAAAATGAGCTCATAGACCTTACCACATTCTTGGTTCGGGACCAAGATCTGAACAAAGGCGTTCCCGATCATCGATCCGATAAATGTGTCTCGAGGAGAGCGTAAGGGAATTTGATGAGTTTCTTTGCGGTGAAATCACGTTTTCTTGAGGTAATTTCGATCATCGCCACCAAGCATTCTTGAAGATAAGCAGGTATTATACGAGGTTACCTCATCACGAGTTTCCAAATCGGTCCTTCTCTATAGAGAAAAATGGGAAAATTTGCTGTATTATAACCATCATGGAGGTAGGATGTATGGGACGAAGCAAAGTAATTGCCATGAATAACATTACTTACACATAACTCCTGGACAAACACCTGCAACTGGCATTTTCCTTCATCTTCAGTACAATATTTCCAAGATGGGAAGATACGATTTAACAACATCAAATGCGATAGATGCTAAACTACGACTAGCTAGTTGTGCTTCCTCCACAGGAATAGGCGTACTAACTGGTGGAGTTGGGGTTCACCGTGATAATCTTGGCCCTTTGGGCACTTTGGAGTTGCCTTACTAACTGCTTCTTGTTTGGGAGCTCTGTGGTGGAGATGGTCTTGTGTCAATGAGGCCCAGGTTACTATCTCCAATTTGGAGTTGGGGTTAGATTGGTGAAAATTTGGTTCTCTGTCCATCGTAGTAGGGGTACAATCTGCGAGTTTGCGTTATGTGTGGTAGGGCTGGTTCTTGTGCATGTACAAGCTGGGTGCTATCTCCACCAAGAGGTAGCACTTGTTTTATTTGAAGACCGTGTTTTTAGTCCGCTGAATCTTGGCATCACCCGCTCCAATTCAAATGGCTGATAAACCGGAAACATAGTTGAATGTACATACATTGTATGAGAGACAGATGCAATAGATAGTGTGGAAAAAAGAGGTCTGAAATAGTTGACATGTATATTGTTTAACTAAAACGGATAGCATGACATAATTTCACATATATGATGGCTATCTAAACTGGATAGCATAGCATAACATAATTCAAAGATATGATGAATAACTAAACAGGATCGCATGACATAATTCACCTACATGTTATCTAAGTAATCAGGATCGCGTCATTTAATTCACGTATGTGATTTATATGCTAAACAGAGGGCATTCGATATGATGTACGAACTAAGAACATGGTGTTGAATATTGTGTATATGATGTCTAAACTATGCAATGCAAGACCTTTGTATGCATGATATGAACAGTATAACCGTGCCAAGTTAGAGCATACACCTCAGTGGGGGAATAGGACTGGTCATCTGTCTCTGAATCCATCTCTGAGGAGCTATCGGGACCCAACAAGAGATCTGCTTCGACAGGTAGCACATGCGCTCTGAAGGCCTTGTTTTCACACAGTATTTTTCCATCTCCCACCCAAATGGCTGATTCACGGGAAGAGTAGTTTAATGTACAAACATTGTCGACAAATGGAAATGTAATGAAGAAAAGGAAGGGCAAGATATCATTCAAATATATGATGCACAGTTAAGCAAGGATGGCATTGCACATTTCACATATATTATGGCTGGCTAAAAGACATGAGACTGCATAATTCCCATATATGATATAGAAACTAAGCAGGTGGCATTACGGAACATGTCTAAACTAAGCGAGATGACATATATGATGTCAAAAGTAGGCCTTTGCAAGGCAACATATGCATGATATGACTAACATCATCATGCCAAGGTAAACAAACACCTTGGGGGTAAATATGAGTGGTCGGTGGCGTAGAATCCGCCTCGGAAACAGATATCTTCCTCTGGATTACAATCAGAGAGGGTGGGGAGGGTTTGCCATTGAACCCACCATGGAGCGATGTCTGCATGACATTGTATTGCCAGCATAAAACTCTTCTCTTTTTCTCTACATGTTCAGCATGACTGTGTACAATATCTGACATGCACATGAAAAAAATATGGTGAGATTATGTAAGGAGAGCATGCAGAAATTTAGAGTGATGGTAACAACCAGTGGATCGATGTTTTTCCGTTGAACCAAAATAGCCCTAATGGATCAACGTGAATGTATAGTAATAAGTGATGCAACAAGTGTACAACCTCTTTGCCGTAGCCGTGTCGACCTCAGCATCATTGGGTTGGTCATTTGAAGCGATTGAGGCAAGAGGTGGTCATCGGGAGGTGTGGAGGAAGATCTCGAGGAATCATGTAGATGGCGTCGAGGCCTTTGCTGCATTGTGATGGATCGTTACGTCGTTGGAGCAGCTCGGTTGAGTCAGAAGGCGTCAAGGCTGAAGCAGCACAAGACAGACATCGTCGGTCTCAAGTGGGATTCTAATAGCATCTCCAATAGATGATGTAAAATGGATGTAAAATTAACATCACCAAAAACCACTGACTACAACGGATGAGGTAAAAACTGTTGACTCACGAACTTAGCTGTCAAAACTGAAATTTACTATGGAATCTGAATGCTCTTGTCGGCCGAACACAATGGTAGCGAGAGAGGCACTTGACATGTAGTTTAGGGAGGGCACATGGTTCATCTTCAACCTGCACCCCACAGAGCCGCCACCACCGGCCGAACCGCCGGCCCCAGCGCTGCCTCGTCGCCCCAAAACAACTCACCACCGTCGCCCCGGCCAGCCCTCTAGGCCCCCCGCCTGCACCCTGAACCCTAAGATAGATAGTGGGGTACCTCTCCGGCGAGCCCCCGTCCCCGCTGCGGGTGGTTCTTCCTTAACTCGGCCATGAGCCCCCCCAACCCCTGAAAATTGGTGACCCAAAAGTCGATTCGATCGGTGAAGTGTGGCTTAATCAGAGCAGAGCAGAAGACGAAGCGAGGGGAGAGCGGCAAACCGGGCGAAGGAGAGCCGAGCAGCAAAGCAGCAGATCCGCCTGGTATGGGCGCCACGCCAAGGGCCTCGCCTTTGGGGAGAGTCGCCCGTGGAGATATGTCGCCCGGCGCCGGCTTCAAGGTAGACAGCTCCATGGGGTGCGGGATGGAGCACCATCGGCGCCCGGAGGTCGAGTTAAGGAGAAGGTGCGATGCGATGAGTGTACAACCTCTTTGGTGGCGCCGAGTAGGCCTCAACCGTCCAAGAAGTCGGTGAGGATCTTGCGGTTCGGTGGAGCAGGTTAAGGCGGCCTGTGGGGATGGAGCAACGCGATAGGCGAAGCGATCGGGCAGCTCCCTTGGAGGTGGAGGGGCGGCTGAACCGGCGGGGCAATTGAGATGGATGATGAGATCCTCATCCGGGAGGTGGGCGAGGGACGTCGAGTCATTGCGGTGGGCGGCGTCGTCGGGGAAGAGGCTTCGGTGGGCAGCGGTGGTGACATGGCGGACGGAGGAGGGTGGGGTTTCGCGGCTGGAGCGGAGTGGCTATGGCGGCCTGGGATTTCGAATGGCGAAAAGGGGGTGAGGGAGTCCTGGATTAGGGGGTATCCGGACAGCCGGACTGTGTACAACGTCCGGACTATTGAATCTGAATGCTACTGCCGAAACTGAACCCAATGGTAGCAGAGAGGCACTTGACATGTAGTTTAGGGAGGGCCTGTAGTTCATCTTCAACCTGCACCCCACGAGCCGCCAGACCACCACCGGCGAACGCTTGCCGACTGACGCCGCCTCACCGCCCCAAAACAACTCGCCACCGCCGCCCCGACCATCCCTCTAGGACCCCCGCCCCCCCACCCCCCCACCGTGAACCCTAAGATAGATAGTGGGGTACCTCTCCGGCGAGCCCACGTCCCCGCTGCGGGTGGTTCTTCCTTAACTCCGGTGAGCCCCCCAACCCTCGAAAATCGATCGACCCAAAAGTCGATTCACCAATCAAGTAAGTGTAGCCTAATCGGAGCAGAGCAGAAGACGAGCGAGGGGGAGAGCAGCAGCAGTAGCCGGGCGAAGGAAGGATCGGCGAGAGCC
The DNA here is from genome assembly GCA_021605145.1 of Aegilops bicornis. Taxonomy (NCBI): domain Eukaryota; kingdom Viridiplantae; phylum Streptophyta; class Magnoliopsida; order Poales; family Poaceae; genus Aegilops; species Aegilops bicornis. The sequence continues at coordinate 321,345,414 of CM038669.1, forward strand.
GAGCAAGCAGCAGCGAGATCCGGTGGTATGGACGCCACCTTCGAAGGGGCCTCGCCTTTGAGGAGAGCCCGTGGAGATGTCGCCTGCGTGGCGCTTCAAGTGGTAGACGCTCCATGGGGGTGCGGGATGGAGCACCGTCGGCGCCGGGAGATCGAGTTAAGGAGAAGGTGCGATGCAATGAGTGTACAACTTCTTTGGTGGCGCTGAGTAGGCCTCGGCCGTCCGAGGAAGTCGGTGAGGATGTTGCGGTTACAGTGGAGCAGGTTAAAGGCGGCTGTGGGGATGGAGCAGCCCCGCGATAGACGAGGCGATCGTCGGAGCAGCTCCTTGGAGGTGGAGGACGGGCGGCTGAACAAGCGGAGACGGCGAGATGGATTTACGGATCCTCATCCGGAGAGGTGGGCGAGGGACGTCGAGAGCTGTTGTGGTGGACGACGTCGTGCCGGGGAAGAGGCTCGATTAGGCGGCGATGGCGTGGCGGATGGAGGAGGGTGGGGTTTTAATTTGCGGCGGAGAGGTTATGGTGGCCTGGGATTTCGAATGGCGAAAAGGGGGTGATGGGAGGCCGCGAAACATGACCTAGGAACGCGCTTGTCCAAAATGTAGGGTGTGTTACAAAAGTACCCCCCACCGATTTGAACTAGCAGCGCTTCGGCTCGAGGTTAGAAGGGGGATTTCGCGTGTCGGGATTTGGCAGCTGGAGGGAGTTTTCGCGCGCGTTGTAATTTTGGGATAGCAAGGCGCGGGTTGTGAAGGCGCCAGTTTTGGGAGCACGATATCTGAATTTTTGGGATATAACAAGACACGGGTTGAATTTTAGGGACAAGCCTAATGTGTCGTAATATTGTACTTGTACGTACCAAATCAATTCGCACTTCCCTCAACCAAAAAGAAAACGAAAAAATAAAACTATTCACACCACACAAAGAGAGTCTTGCCCCGTTTTACTATACAAATGCTATTCAAAGCTACTCCCTCCTTCCATCTATATAGGGCCTAATGCGTTTTTCGATGCTAACTTTTGGTCAAATATTAGAGCAATGATATATGACATGCAACACATAAAGCACACCGTTAAATTAAATGCGTGAAAAGTTCTTTCAATGATATAATTTTCACATTGTGCATGTCATGTACTATTAATCTTGTCAATAGTCAAAAGCGGTCTTAAAAGTCTCATTACGCCCTATGTAGATGGAAGGAGGGAGTATGAATCCATGTTATGTCCGATTAAATTTTTTAAACTATTGTATAATGCATGTAACCTACTCATACCAACATTTTAGTGCATTCCAAATGTCTATACTACCGCTGCAATTCGAACTAAATTTGAATTCGTTTCTCTATTTCAATAAGAATCTACAATCATGATTGTTGCCAACTTCAACCATCATAGTTTCCTTGCTATCCACCAGATATAAATCAGACGGCCTATAATGCAGGATTGCAGGCACACCATCATCAACAACTCCGTTTTTATGAGAGTAGAGATAAAATATAGTATTAAATGTAGTATACCATGTTCATAACCACACCATGTGTATCACTGTTATATATATTCACACATCCGTCGGTTTGAAACACTATGATAAATTCTTCAAATATCCAAATTCACTTTTTATAATGAAGTATATATGATCTCTATTCGTCTTTTACACCCACACAACCCTCTTATCTTTGTAGCTAGCGCTAACTTTCTCTTGTGCATGCACAGGCCCGCATCCCTCTCACCCTCCCTCAGCATTCTCTAGCTCCATCAGCAAGAAATTCGTCTTTTCACTTTAGGTCGTTCACCCATGGTGTGTGTAGGCCCCCCAGCTCCTTTGCGGCACACATTGATCGATATGCCTCTCTAGCCAGGTGTGCCTAGCACAAACACAAGCTTCCCCTCTTCTCTTGTCACCATCCATGCCTCACTCCCACCACTCTTTTCATCGTTCTCGTACTGCACCTCCTCCCCCCTCGATATAGTATGCCTCCCGTACCACCTCCTACATGCATCCCTCTCTCTATATCCTTCTCCTCGCGGCCTCATTTTCTTCTAACACACACATGCATGTATACCGGTCGATCTCCCAACATATACCTAGATCGACTTTAACTACCCCTCATCGATCGGCGTACCTCACAAGTTATGTCTCTCCTTTCTCTTACAAAGGGCGATTGATCTTCCTATGTAGTTACGTCTGCTTACCACAGCCACATCGTCCCCCCTCATAATTCGTGCATGACTCCTGACCCGTCTCTCACACGCACGTGCACAGACAACAAGCAGCCATCTCCTCTCTTATTGATATTGCGAGCGTGCCCTCCGTTTGTCTAGCAAGCCTATCCCACCATTTGTTAGAAGCAACTCCACTACCACCCCCTCCAACACTCTAGCTCTGTCTCTCTCCCAACCTTATTCCTCTCCACCTTTTATATGCATGGATGCCGATCGATCTCCCTTAATACATGAGGCAGATCGATCTCCTTAATACATGAGGTAGGCCGCTCTCCTCCTCCACACATATACCAGCCATTGTACCTCTATAGTTAATTGGGCTTCCCTCTTCCCCCACTACACACCCGATAGTCATTGCTGCAGGTAGGTATCCATGCCACAAAGACAAACTGCACATGTCCCATCTCACGTTCCAAGAGGGCTAGCCACTCTATATCTTTGACGTGGGCACACACAAATTCGATGGCACTCTTTATCGTCCTTGGCAGCATACACACACACACACACACATCATCCCTCTCTTGATTCTATGGACACCTCAAGCCGATGATACCTCCACTCTCTTCTCGTGGATCTCCCTCTATATATATGTTATATCCAGACTCTATTTCACACACATTGCATATGTTAAATTTTTGATTGACCCCCCAAAAAAAAACTCTCAAGAACCCACACTATATCTCTCTAGGTTTGTATCTCTCTCACACAACCCCACGTAGGTGGTGTACGTGATACAAGAAGAGAATAGATGCACCGTGCACGTACTCATGCTTCGTGCCTAGCCACACCAGCGGGTACACGGTGGAGCTCATTTCTTTTCTGAAATGGCAGCCCGTGCTAATTTGAACGCCTGTAGCGGTTGTTTACCTAGGGAGGTCGTGTACCACGCGTGCACAAAACAAAGTTCGACTTGACGCGTTGCCGCGTTATTTTTAAATAAAGTTATAGCGCTCAATGGCACGTACACAGAATATAAAACGATTTTTATGGAGGAAAAGGTAGTCCGCTCTTCAAAGTATCTCACACAAGGCTCCGGTGGCCTCTCTCTCTCACCGTTGGTCACTGATCCGGCCGCATCCCGTCCGCCTGGGGAAAGGGAGTGCGGTGGCCTCTCTCTCTCTCACCGTTGGTCACTGATCCGGCCGCATCCCGTCCGCCGGGGGAAAGGGAGTGCGGTGGCCTCTCTCTCTCTCTCCTTTGTTGGTCATTGATCCGGCGCGTCCGTCCGCGGGGAAAGGGAGGAAGTGCATCGTTTCTCCGTTCGGCGCGCCGAGGCAGCACGTTCCGATCTGTGGTACACGCCGTTCTCTCGACCAAGCTCCGGCGGCGGCAGGGCCTACGCCACCTGCTCGCAGAGATTCCGCCCGCCCGCTCACCTAGTTACATCCCGAGGACCTCCGGTATCCCCTCGGCCTTGCTCCTTGCCTGCTTTCCCACATCGCTGCATGTGGATCTTCAATAGTTCTTTGCCCAAAACGTAGCTCGTCCGGCGTACTTTCCATATTGCATTCTCGTCCTCACCTCACACCGTTTTAGACAAACACAGCCGTGTTGTTATCTTCCCTTAGGACAAGGAATATGCTTCTTTTTTGTCGTCGCATGTGTCATCAACTGTTATTGGCCAGTAATTGTTTCCTTTCTACCTCTCTTTTTGCAAACAGGGCTATCCATTTCACCTCGTTGCTATTGCGACCTTTTGGTGAACTGCACAAATCACTTTTTTCTTAAGAGTGTTTTGTGCAGTTGTACTAAAATGTCACACGGGCAACGTCTCTACATCTCAAAGGCGATCGCACAAAGGGAGATTGGTTTTGCTCTATCCTCCTCATCCAACTCCGAGCCTAATCTTCTCCAACTAGTTAGTCTTAAGAGAGACCGTAAAGGTGACGGCTTCTATTTGTGTGTTTATTGTTTCATCAGCAGTCCACTATTATCGTAATCACACTTGATATCTTTGGAACAGGGACACTCAGCTCTATTTTAGTGGAACTGCACAAAATGATCGGAATGTTGCATGCTCCAGACATCAATTTTTATTCCCAACATGCCTTGTTGATTTAGATGAAATGGGGGGACGTTCTTTACCAATGAAAGCATGGATCAATTTTAATTTAACACCTTCTCACAACTTTGTCTTCCTATGCCAGATGTAATTATTAGCTACGATCTGCTAATAATTGACATGCATTAACAAGGAAGTTAGTTTTTATTGTTTCGAAAAGAGCATCGATGGCAAGACACATTGAAACAAAAGCTGAAAGCTCACACCATTGTACAATTTCATGTCATGGAAAATTATTTGTATACTACGTGAATTATGTAAACAAATGATGGAAGCTTGATAGCATTGCCAGAAGCCTCTTCATCATCCGGGTCCATGTGCCATGCACAAAATTATACTCCTTCGTTCCTAAATATATGTCTTTTTACAAATTTCAAACGGGCATATTTTAGAGTGTAGATTCACTCATTTTGCTTCATTATGTGTACTCCCTCCGTTCCTAAATATTCTATTCGTCTTATGAGAGATTTCAACATATTTTAGAAAGACAAATACTCCGAGTATATTTAAGAACCGAGGGTAGTGCACAACCGCATGGGAGACTCAGCCGGTCGTTCTGCGCTTGCATGATAATAGTGAGTAATGAAGCAGTCAAATCATAAGCCCCACCTTTCCCACTATAAGTTGCTCTGAAGAAGCAACCATCAATACGCTCTTCTTTGAATCCGCTCATACTACTCCATCCGTCACTGTTTATACAACGGCAAAAAAGAAAAAAATCTGTGGGACCAAAGGCGACTAGCGATCGGCCTGAAAAATAGCATTGGTAGTTATAGCACGGCGTCTATTACTAGAGGGAATAATGCGTACACACATGCATGCAGTGCTTCCACCCCGGGTACACACATGCATGCACTCCGTAGTAGTACAGTACATGGAGAGAAAATTGTGGACTTGATTGCGGTTACCATGCCCTAATTAATTGAGCATTAAACCAAACACGCTCAAGTCTCTCACGGTGGTGGAAATGCATTGAGAGAAATGCATCATAATGAAGCGGCATACATGGCTGTGTGACGGAGGGTGGAGTAGTATGAAGGTGCAAAACCAATTACGGCATACTAATCTGCGGCTTGGCTCTTCGCCCTTCATTGAAGTCGAACAATGATGGTACTCCGCATGTTGGGTACTACGGTGTATGCTGACACCAAATGGACTGATGCATGTCCACCGGGGTAGGTTGCATTAGTCAAAAGCGTGGCGAGCTTCACCTTGTCCTGCAAGCTTCTCCTCATTCTCATGAAGGCCGACGGACACACCAAAAGTAGTGCTAGTCCATACTCCCTCCTTTCGGTTAATATGGCTTAATCTTTTTGCGGGTAAATGAGAGAGCTTTATTCATATATAAGCATTCTTAGGACGATCAGCCAAGACACTTTGGTCACTAGGAAGCCAAAAAAGAAGTAGGAAGCGAGGTGTTTCATCAAGCCAGCTCGGCCACATTCAAAGTGTAGCAAGCACGGTTCACACGAAGATGCGCCACAAGGTTTCTTGACACTGTTTACATCTTTGAATAACAAAAAGAGGAAATATTCGAGGGCTACTATTTGTAACATGATATGAGCGAAATTAAGCGAGAATTGTGGCGAGTGTTCCATGCAATCAACTTCCATTATCACATGCGAGAACCCTCGAAGAGAACCAAATGTGTTGAAGATTGCTTTATCACATTTTAAAATTATAATAAGAGTCAGGGCGCTCCTCCATCCGGTTCCTAGTAGTATAGTGTAGTATGCTTAAAGCTTGTCGACACGAATTAAGCTGTTGCCGTCCACCGCTTTGGCGAGGGAGAGCTTGCATTAGTCAAAAGTTTCTCCTTGTCCTGCGAGCCACCGTCGCAAGCTTCTCCCGTCCTGCAACCTTCTCCTCGTTCGGCAAGTTGACGGGACACAGCAAAGTAATGCTAGTCCATGCGCCTCCTCTCCGGTTAACATGGCTTAATTTCAAGCGAGATAAATACACATGCATCCTTGTATATTTGTAAAAATACGGTCAGCCTCGCCGTCCGCCTCTACTTGACTCGAAGGGCTGACCCGCTCCAGTATGGTCCATCGCTCGTCTCGCTACGGTGCTGCGGGGATGAGCTAAATCTCGCGCCAATGAGCAGGACCGAGCTCGTCTCGCGCCCGGCGGCAAGATCGAGCTCCTCTCGCGCCCGTTGCTGCAGGACGGGGCGATGGTGGCCATCTTTGGCCGGCCTATTGGGTCTCAGCGCCGGGGGCCGCTCAGGGGTGCGAAAGGCCGAGCCTTTCCGCTCGTCTCTTTGGTTGGTGTAGCGGCGGGGTGGCGTCTTGGTATTGGATGCCGGGGCGGCGGCCCTGGTGGTGGTAGCCCGCGTGCTCGGGCGAGCACGTGGTTGGTGCTGCCTGATTGTCATGGCAGCTGCATGGCGTGATGGCCGGTGTGGTGTTCGGTGGCGGTGAGTGTTGGTTGGGGTGAAAACCTGTTCTATCCCCGGATGGACCGGCGGCGGCGAAGCTCGTTCCCTTCTTGAAGACGTCGTCGTGACTCTCATTGCCCGTTGTGTTGCTCGTGGGAAACTCGACCCCTCGGGTCGGGCGGTGGCGGCGCTCGGTGTCCGTATCCTTCTGAAAGCGCCGCCTTGAGTCCACAGTTCGCGTATGCGGCATCATCTCTTTGTAGCTAGGGGTGGTGTTCTTGCTTTCAGCGCCTATGTATCATGCCTTGGGTGTGTGCGTGTGTGGTGGTGTGAGTTTGTCTTGCCATGTTGATGATCGTTGCTTTATTTATAAAGCGGAAGTAACCTTTTTCGGTAAAAAATACGGTTAGTGGACTTCATAATACGCTCATTGCGCTCAATATATATATTTTCCGGTGTTCATACGGTCACTAGCTCACCACCGAGTATGTGTGTGCATGCGTGTAGGTTGAGCACTTGAGCGTGACCTTGTGTTCCGTCGTGTGCTCGGACATGCATGCATTAGGGCGTCGGCGCGTTTTGCGTTCATGTGTGCGTGTGACTGTTGCATACGTAGGGAATGCGTGTAGGGGCCACTAAGGAGCAGTCAAATCACACAGTAAGTTAGTCGGAAGAAGCAACCATCATTTCACTCTTGAATGACACGTACGCAATATAAAATGGAGCAGCCGCGTGCACCCGGAAGCGGCGCGGGCGACGCTCTCTCGGGCGGCGCGCCGCTTCAATGCCGGCGCCAGTGAGAGGTCGCGTCCGCTCTGGCCGGGCATGAATGCGGCACTGACCGTTTCGGGCGGGAAGCACGCGTGGGTGATGAAGAGGGTTCGGGTTGGTCAGGAGCGGCCGTGGCAGCAGTCGGACGTGCGCCAAACAAGAGATGATGTACGTTAATATTGCTGTGTATATAATTAACAACGTAAATAATGTGCAGTTGGACAAATATGATTGGAGATGGAGATGGAAATGGAATTTTACGTAAACACGGATATGCATGTCTATGTCTATGTGTGTGTGCGACGACTCTCGTGGACCTGGAAGCGGGGCGTGTTTTTGATCGAAGTTTCCTTTCTTGGTATGCGTTAGAAAATCAGTTTGTCTAATTCACATCTAGATGTTATTTAAGGATATCACATCTAAGCTCCCACAAGTATATAATGTAGAAACAAGAAACAAAAAAAACTAGGAAAAGACCACAAACAGAGTGGACATCAACTTATATGTGACATAACTATTTCACATCTAGATGTCGTGAAGCGAGATCCAAAAAATTGTCACTTGATTTCGTTTCTTTTTTCCGGGAACGCGCGTATTCTATTTAAAACCACTGCTATGGAGAGATTTTTTTACTCCATTATAGCCTCTTGTTTGATAGAGTTTGTCGCAACTCACTCTCTCACCCTCTCCATATCAAAACAAGATGACAGTGTCCACTCTATCTCTCTCCTCATCGGTGGTCACAGATCCGAAATTTGAATCCCGTCATTGCGGAGGTGAGGAGGTGCAGCGTTGAGCGTTGTCGCCATCGGCTGACGGAGGAAGCCGATCGCCTTGTCCTCTCGGGCGAGCTGGCGCTGGCGAAGATCCTCCGCGCCCTTGTTCGCTGCCGTCGTGTGGGCAGATCCGCCCCGCCCGCCTAAAGGACATCTCGCCCACCGAGGTATAACTTCTTGTCTTGCTCCAGCTCCCTGCATTGCGTGCGGGTTTTCTTCTATGCGACTACTCCCCAGCTCCCCATGCATAGTAGCTAGGGTTCGTCGGCTGGTCCAACATCACCTACTACTAGAGGAAATGCCACTCAAAAATTTGTCCTAATTTATGCCTCGGTGGAGGTATACATGTTGTTTCGACAAAATGTACATGGTGGTTGTGCGGTCATTGTCCATATGGTGGTAGTACTATCACTGGTTAAATGAAGAAATGCTTTTTTTCTCGGTTATCCTGGTTTAGTTCCCATCAAGATAATTATGATACTTACATTTTGTTGGTGTACTTTTCATTAATTCTTATTGACAATTGAGATGTCGTTGCTAACCCTTTTTTATATTTTTGGAAACAGCGATGCGTGTCTCCATACCGGGCATGTCTTCCTCAATTTTAGTGGAACTGCACAAAATTGGATGGCCATTGTTGTTCTGCCTCACTTTGTCCTCGCCACGTGGTTCTTCCTTCCTCGAGCTTGATTCTTGAGAAGAAGCAGACCACGGTGAGGATTTGTCGAACTTCTTAGGTGCCTCACCCTAACTTGATGCCAAATGGATGATGCATCACCACGATGACCTATCGATGGTCATGGTTGCGCCTCATGGTTGCGTCGGCTGGTGAAGCTGATCGATTTTCGACGAAAAACAAGCTGTCTTCCATCAGTAGCTAGTCAAACTTTGTAATACTCTCAAACCTTTCCGATAATTGAAATTAAATTTCTTTATTTGTACACACTCTCACACGTTTCCGATAATTTGGCGCATGTGTGGTTGTTCACTTAAGGGAGGGTAGTGTACCACACGTGAAGGACGGGAAGTGCGACCGGGGCGGCGTGGGTGTGGATCGTTAGTTCATCGGAAGTAGTACTAGTTTTCTTCACTGTACATTAAATAAAGAGTTTTGTTTCGTACTTACACAATTTAAAACGATTGTCATGGAGAGAATAAGAAAACCACTCCACTATATTTTAGTCCTATACGAGAGTACTATATGGGCGCAGCTTCATTGACTTAGTGCACTGCCTTTGGATTTCTGACATGTGGGCCCAAAATGTGGCTGGCTCACCCGTCATCTGAGACAAAAGCAGTGCGATGAAGGCACCGGAGCTCGATCCATACTACAGAGTATAGATATAAGCGGGAGCCTCGGTAGCTTGTTCGCTAGGGTTTGCACTCTCCACTGGCAGCACTACATATAATATATGTTTATTTGGAGGCTCGGCGTTCATTTGCTAGGGTTTGCTATATTCACGGTCTCTCACCCTCTCTTCACGAGATCTAAACAAGACCCGCGTTGGCCTCTTGTCTCTCTCTCCCCCTCACGGTGGTGAAGGAGGCGTCTGTATCCCGTCGCATCGGGAAGGGAGGAGGTGCAGCGTTAACTCTATCACCTTCAAGTAGGGAGGCAATCAGCGCCGGCTGGCATTCTCTTTCACCCAGGCCTTTGTCTGCGGAGGGCCACCGACCCCTTCTTCCTCGCTGCCGTGCGTGGTGTGGGCAGATCCGCCTCCTCACACGCCTTTGCCACATCCCGGCGACCCTAAGGTATAAGTTTCTTTGAAACCGTCGTTGCTCTAGCTGCATGTGGATCTTTTTGATCTGTAGTCGAATCTAGGTCTTGGTTCAAAGAGGAAGGCGGGTGCGGTGGGCTGGAGCAAGAATCTAGGGCGTGGTTCAATGAGGAAAGGAGGGCGGAAAGTAGTATAGGCTGGCTATCCAGCCGCTTTGTAGGTCGAAAAGGAAAAAGGGGGTAACCCGGTACACACATCTGTAAGGAACCGATCTCTTTGTTGAAAAGGGAAAAGAAACTGGGGGTCGGGTAGTTTGTGCACGCGACTAGATTTGCTGCCCTCACATAGGAAGAAGTTTCAAAGAGAACAAATATGGGACCAGCGCATATATGCTGCTTGGCTACATACTCTGCATCACCCATTTATACATGTGGACGCATTGACATGGTCCGGCATGTCCCATGCAGCTATTTCTTTGTTGTTAATCTAAGAATGCCGCCGGAAAATTGAAGCAATGCCACTGTTAAAAGTAAATTACATTTTTAACGAATGTTGTTTCAAGAGAATGTCTCTGTTAATATGAATCAATGCAACCGTTTTATATAAATGATGAATTGAAGCTATTGTATTGCTGTCTTTTCCCATTAAGTAGTGAACAAAAATGGGACCAACCCAGACATGATGCTTGTTGCTTTGTTACAACAAATTCAGCATCACCCCCTTTATAAGCAAGTAATTGATGCCACTCTCGAAATTAACTCTGAATCTTATTTCAAAACTGCAACACTTGTTAGGGATTGGCGGGATTACATTTTTGTGGCCGCATGTTTCATCCTCCTTTATTAGCCAGTAATTGATTCCTTCTTTGCCTCTGTTTGTACAGGGATATCTATTCAACTTGTTGCTATTGCGACATTTTGCTTCGCTACGCGTAGCACTTTGCTTGATTTCAGTGCAACTCCACAAAACGAGATTGGATTTCCTATTCGTGTTGGCAGATTCGTATTTTATCTTGTGTGCATCATGATGATTGGTACTTGCCTTCATCCACATGATCGATGCGGTGTGTTTTGAGATGTTGTGCTACTTGTATTGGTACTTTATTTTAAATAAATGATGAATTGAAGCTATTGTATTCTTTGTCTTTTCCCATTAAGTAGTGAACAAAATGGGACCAACCCGGACATGATGCTTGTTGCTTTGTTACAACAAATTCAGCATCACCCCTTTATAAGCCAAGAATTGATGCCACTCTCGAAATTAACTCTGAATCTTATTTGAAACTTCAACACTTGTTAGGGATTGGCGGGATTACCATTTTTGTGGCCGCATGTTTCATCCAGCTTTATTAGCCAAGAATTGATTCCTTTTTTGCCTCTGCTTATCTGAGGATATCTATTCAACTTGTTGCTATTGTGACATTTTGCTTCGCTACACGAAACACTTTGCTTGATTTCAGTGCAACTGCACAAAACGAGATTGGATTTCCTATTCGTGTTGGCAGATTCATATTTTATAGTTGTCGGTCTCATGAAAGGTCAGTAGAGGCCTTCATCCACATGATTGTGCAGTGTGCTTTGAGATGTTGTGCTACTTGTATTGGTACTATTTTAAATAAATGTTGAATTGAAGCTATTGTATTGCTATCTTTTCCCATTAAGTAGTGAACAAAAATGGGACCAACCCAGGCATGATGCTTGTTGCTGTTGGAAATAATGCTCTAGAGGCAATAATAAATTAGTTATTATTATTATATTTCCTTGTTCATGATAATAGTTTATTATCCATGCTATAATTGTATTGATATGAAACTCAGATACATGTGTGGGTACATAGACAACACCATGTCCCTAGTAAGCCTCTAGTTGACTAGCTCGTTGATCAATAGATGGTTATGGTTTCACGACCATGGACATTGGATGTCGTTGATAACGGGATCACATCATTAGGAGAATGATGTGATGGACAAGACCCAATCCTAAGCCTAGCACAAAGATCGTGTAGTTCGGTATGCTAAAGCTTTTCTAATGTCAAGTATCATTTCCTTAGACCATGAGATTGTGCAACTCCGGATACCCGTAGGAATGCTTTGGGTGTACCAAACGTCACAACATAACCGGGTGGCTATAAAGGTGCACTCTGGGTATCTCCGAAAGTGTCTCTTGGGTTGGCACGAATCGAGACTGGATTTGTCACTCCGTGTGGCGGAGAGGTATCTCTGGGCCCACTCGGTGGGACATCATCATAATGTGCACAATGTGACCAAGGGGTTGATCACGGGATGATGTGTTACGGAGCGAGTAAAGAGACTTGCCGTAACGAGATTGAACAAGGTATCGGGATACCGACGATCGAATCTCGGGCAAGTACTATACCGCTAGACAAAGGGAATTGAATACGGGATTGATTGAATCCTCGACATCGTGGTTCATCCGATGAGATCATCATGGAACATGTGGGAGCCAACATGGGTATCGAGATATCGCTGTTGGTTATTGACCGGAGAACGTCTCGGTCATGTCTGCATGGTTCCCGAACCCGTAGGGTCTACACACTAAAGGTTCGGTGACGCTTAGAGTTGTTATGGGAAATAGTATGTGGTTACCGAAGGTTGTTGAGTCCGGATGTGATCTTGGGCGTCACGAGGAGTTAGGAATGGTCGGCGGTGAAGATCGATATATTGGACGAAGGGTATTGGAGTCCTAAGTGTTCTGGGGTACCGGGCTATGGCCAAAGATGACCAAAAGGTGTTTGGGAGCCCCGACAAGTGTTGGAGGGCCTCATGGGCCAAAGGGAAGGGGCAAACCAGCCCACTAAGGGGTGGTGCGCCTCCCAGCCCCTCTCACGTAATCAGGGGAGAGGTGGGGGCGCCTCCCTAGGGCAGCCCCCTCCCGACAGGGGAAAGTTTCCTAGGGGTGGGGCGCCCAAACCCATCTAGGGTTTCCCCTGTGGCCGCCGCCCTCCCTAGGGAACCCTAGGCGCCTCCTCCACCCCCCTTACCCCTATATATAGTGAGGAGAGAGAGGGCATCCGGACCTTTCTCTGGCGCAGCCCTCTCCCTCCTCCAACACCTCCTCCTCCTCCGTAGTGCTTGGCAAAGCCTGCTTGGGAGAACCACGAGCTCCATCACCACCATGCCGTCGTCTTGCCGGAGTTCTCCCTCAACTTCTCCTCTCCCTTGCTGGATCAAGAAGGAGGAGACGTCCCCACGGGCTGTACGTGTGTTGAACGCGAGGCACCGTTGTTCGGTGCTTAGATCGGAATCAATCGCGATCTGAATCGCTGCGAGTACGACTCCTTCAACCCCGTTCACTTGAACGCTTCCGCTTAGCGATCTACAAGGGTATGTAGATGCAGTCCCCTTTCCCTCGTTGCTAAATTACTCCATAGATTGATCTTGGTGATGCGTAGAAAATTTTGAATTTACGCTCGTTCCCCAACAATTGGCATCATGAGCTAGGTTTATGCGTAGTTTCTATGCACGAGTAGAACACAAGTTGTTGTGGGCGTTGATTTTGTTCAATATGCTTACCGTTACTAGTCCAATCTTGTTTCGACGGTATTGTGGGATGAAGCGGCCCGGACCGACCTTACACGTACACTTACGTGAGACAGGTTCCACCGGCTGACATGCACTTGTTGCATAAGGTGGCTAGCGGGTGCCAGTCTCTCCCACTTTAGTCGGATCGGATTCGATGAAAAGGGTCCTTATGAAGGGTAAATAGCAATTGACATATCACGTTGTGGTTTTGCGTAGGTAAGAAACGTTCTTGCTAGAAACCCATAGCAGCCACGTAAAACATGCAAACAACAATTAGAGGACGTCTAACTTGTTTTGCAGGGTATGTTATGTGATGTGATATGGCCAAGTAGAATGTGATGAATGATATGTGATGTATGAGATTGATCATGTTCTTGTAATAGGAATCACGACTTGCATGTCGATGAGTATGACAACCGGCAGAATATAGGAGTTGTCTTAATTTATTGTATGACCTACGTGTCATTGAACAACGCCATGTAATTACTTTACTTTATTGGTAAACCGTTAGCCATAGTAGTAGAAGTAATAGTTGGCGAGACAACTTCATGGAGACACGATGATGGAGATCATGATGATGGAGATCATGGTGTCATGCGGTGACGATGATGATCATGGAGCGAAGATGGAGATCAAAGGAGCAAAATGATATTGGCCATATCATGTCACCTTTTGATTGCATGTGATGTTTATCATGTTTACATCTTATTTGCTTAGAACGACGGTAGCATAAATAAGATGATCCCTCATTAAAATTTCAAGAAAGTGTTCCCCCTAACTGTGCACCGTTGCGAAAGTTCGTCGTTTGGAAGCACCACGTGATGATCGGGTGTGATAGATTCTAACGTTCACATACAACGGGTGTAAGCCAGATTTACACACGCGAAACACTTAGGTTGACTTGACGAGCCTAGCATGTACAGACATGGCCTCGGAACACAAGAGACCAAAAGGTCGAGCATGAGTCGTATGGTAGATACGATCAACATGAAGATGTTCACCGATGATGACTAGTCCGTCTCACGTGATGATGGGACACGGCCTAGTTGATTTCGGATCATGTAATCACTTAGATGACTAGAGGGATGTCTATCCGAGTGGGAGTTCAAAAGATGAACTTAATTATCCACGAACATAGTCAAAAGATCTTTGCAAATTATGTCGTGGCTCGCGCTTTAGTTCTACTGTTTAGATATGTTCCTAGAGAAAATTCAGTTGAAAGTTGATAGTAGCGATTATGCGGACTAGGTCCGAATGGCGAGGATTGTCCTCGTTGCTTCGTAGAAGGCTTATGTCCTTAACGCACCGCTCGGTGTCTTTGAACCTCGAGCGTCGTCTGTGGATGTTGCAAACATCGACATACACATTTTGATAACTACGTGATAGTTCGATTAAGCGGTTTAGAGTTGAGGCACCAAAGGCGATTTCGAAAACGTCGCGGAACATATGAGATGTTTCGAGGCTGAAATTGGGATTTCGGGCTCGTGCCCACTTCAAGAGGTATAAGACCTCCGGCGATTTTCTTAACTTGCAAACTAAGGGAGAAAAAGCTCAATCGTTGAGCTTGTGCTCGATTGTACGAGTACCACAATCACTTGAATCAAGTGGGAGTTAATCTTCCAGATGAGATAGTGATGTTTTTCCAAACTCATTGCCACCAAGCTGCTAGAGCTTCGTGATGAACTGTAACATATCAGGGATAGATATGATGATCCTTGAAATATTCGCGATGTTTGACACCGCGAAAGTAGAAATCAAGAAGGAGCATCAATTGTTGATGGTTAGTGAAACCACTAGTTTCAAGAAGGGCAAGGGCAAGAAGGGATACTTCATGAAACGGCAAATCAGCTGCGCTCTAGTGGCGAAGCAAGGTTGAACCCAAACCCGAGACTAAGTGCTACGTAATAAGGGGAGCAGTCCTTTGAAGCGAAATTACCCTAGATACTTGGTAGATAAGAAGGCTGCCAAGGTCGATAGAAGTATATTGGATATACATTATGTTAATGTGTACTTTACTAGTACTCCTAGTAGCACCAGGGTATTAGATACCGGTTCGGTTGCTAAGTGTTAGTAACTCGAAATAAAAGGCTGCGGAGTAAACGGAGACTAGCTAAAGGTGAGCTGGCGATATGTGTTGGAAGTTTTTTTTCTAGCTCGATGTGATCAAGCATCGCACGGTCCCTCTACCATCGAGATTGGTGTTAAACCTAAATAATTGTTATTTGGTGTTTGCGTTGAGCATAGACATGATTGGATTATGTCTATCTGTCTGATTATTCATTTAAGGAGAATAATGGTTACTATGTTTATTTGAGTAATACCTTCAATGGTCTTGCACCTAAAATGAATGGTTTATTGAATCTCGATCGTAGTGATACACATGTTCATGCCAAAAGATATAAGATAGTAATGATAGTACCAGCTACTTGTCGACCGCCATGTAAGTCATATTGGTATAAAAGCATGAAGAAGCTCCATGTTGATGGATCTTTGGACTCACTTTCGTTTTGAAAAGTTTGAGACACTGAACCATGTCTATTGGTGTATATGCATGAAGAAACTCCATGCAAATGGACCGTTTGAACTCACTTGATTTTGAATCACTTGAGACATGCATATCATACCACATGGGCAAGATGATTTGAAAGCCTCGTTTTCGATGAAAATGGAACAAGAAAGCAACTTGTTGGAAGTAATACATTTTGATGTACAGTCCAATGAGAGCCGAGGCCTTGATGGATATCGTTATGTTCTTACTTCACGGATGATTTGAGTAGAATCGAGTATATTTACTTGATGAAACACAAGTCTGAATTATTGAATGGTTCAAGTAATTTCAGAGTGAAGTTGAAGATCATCGTGACAAGAGGATAAAATGTCTATGATATGATCATAGAGATGAGTATCTGAGTTACCAGTTTTGCGCATAATTAAGACATTGTGGAAATTGTTTCACAATTAATACCGCTGGAACACCATAGTGTGATGGTGTGTCCGAACATCATAGTTGCACCCTATTGGATATGGTGCGTACCATGATGTCTCTTATCGAATTACCACTATCGTTCATGGGTTAGGCATTAGAGACAACCGCACTCACTTCAAATAGGGCACCACGTAATTCCGTTGAGACGACACTGTTTGAACTATGGTTTGGAAAAACCTAAGTTGTCGTTTCTTAAAAGTTTGGGGCTGCGACGCTTATGTGAAAAAGTTTCAGGTTGATAAGCTCGAACCCAAAGCGGATAAAATGCATCTTCATACGACACCCAAAACAGTTGGGTATACCTCCTAATTCAGATCCGAAAGCAATAGGGATTGTTTCTTGAATCGGGTCCTTTCTCGAGGAAAAGTTTCTCTCGAAAGAATTGAGTGGGAGGATGGTGGAGACTTGATATGGTTAATGAACCATCACTTCAACTAGTGTGTGGCAGGGCACAGGAAGTTGTTCCTATGGCGCCTACACCAATTGAAGTGGAAGCTTATGATAGTGATCATAAAACTTTGGATCAAGTCACTACCAAACCTCGTAGGTCGACAAGGATGCGTACTGCGTCAGAGTGGTACGTAATCCTGTCTAAGGAGGTCATGTTGCTAGACAACAATGAACCTACGAGCTATGGAGAAGCGATGGTGGGCACGGATTACGATGAATGGCTCGAGGCCATAAAATCCGAGAGAGGATCCATGTGTAGACTTTGGAAGAACTACTTAATGGTCGTGAAGGCTGTTGAGTGCAGATGGATTCTAGGAGGAAGAGGACAATGATGGTATGTGTCACCATTAAGAAAGCTCGGCTTGTCGCTAAGATGTTTCCGACAAGTTCAAGGAGTTGACTACAATGAGACTTTCTCACTCGTAGTGATGCTAAGAGTCTGTTGGAATCTTATTAGCAGTTACTGCATTATTTATGAAATCTTGCAGATAGGATGTCAAAGCATTGTTTCCTCGGAAAATTTCTTGAGGAAAGGTTGCATGTGATACAACCAGAAAGTTGTTGTCAATCCTAAAAGATGCTAACAAGTATGAAAAGCTCCAGCAATCCTTCTAAGGACTGGAGTAAGCATCTCGGAGTTGGAATATACGCTTTGATGAGATAATCAAAGTTTTTGGGTTTATACAAAGTTTGTTAGAAACTTGTATTTACAATAAAGTGAGTGGGAGCACTACAACATTTCTGATAAGTATATCTGGATGACATATTGTTGATCCGAAATGATGTAAAATTTCTGGAAAGCATAAAGGGTTGTTTGAAAGGAGTTTTTCAAGGGAAAACCTGGATTAAGATACTTGAACATTGAGCATCAAGATCTATAGGGATAGATCAAAACTCTTAATGGTACTTTCAAATGAGCACATACCTTGACATGATCTTGAAGGTATTCAAGATGGATCAGTCAAATAAGGAGTTCTTGCCTGAGTTGTAAGGTATGAAGTTAAGACTTAAAGCTCGACCACGGCAGAAGAGAGAGAAAGGACGAAGGTCATCCCCTATGCTATAGACGTAGGCTCTACAGTATGCTATGCTGTGTACCGCACCTGATGTGTGCCTTGCCATGTGTCTGGCAAGGGGGTACAAGAGTGATCCAGGAATGGATCATTGGACAGCGGTCAAAATTGTCCTTGGAGTAATAAGGACATGTTTCTCGATTATGGAGGTGATAAAGAGTTTGGCGTAAAGGGTTACGTCGATGCAAGCTTTAACACCTATCCGAATGACTCTGAGTAGCAAACCGGATACGTATAGTGGAGCAACCATTTGGAATAGCTTCAAGTGGAGCGTATGGCCTAGAGATTTGCGAAGTACATACGGATCTGAATGTTGCAGACCCGTTGACTAAAACCTCTCTCACAAGCAAAACATGATCAAACCCCAGAACTCATTGACTCTTAATCACATGATGATGTGAACTAGTTTATTGATTCTAGTAAACTCTTTGGATGTTGGTCACATGGCGATGTGACCTATGAGTGTTAATCACATGACGATGTGAACTAGATTATTGACTCTAGTGCTAGTGGGAGACTGTTGGAAATAATGCTCTAGAGGCAATAATAAATTAGTTATCAATATTATATTTCCTTGTTCATGATAATAGTTTATTATCCATGCTATAATTGTATTGATAGGAAACTCAGATACATGTGTGGGTACATAGACAACACCATGTCCCTAGTAAGCCTCTAGTTGACTAGCTCGTTGATCAATAGATGGTTACGGTTTCGACCATGGACATTGGATGTCGTTGATAACGGGATCACATCATTAGGAGAATGATGTGATGGACAAGACCCAATCCTAGGACTAGCACAAAGATCGTGTGTAGTTCGTATGCTAAAGCTTTTCTAATGTCAAGTATCATTTCCTTAGACCATGAGATTGTGCAACTCCGGATACCGTAGGGAATGCTTTGGGTGTACCAAGCGTCCTGGCAATCGGGTGGCTATAAAGGTGCACTACGGGTATCTCCGAAAGTGTCATTGGGTTGGCACGAATCGAGGCCGGGATTTGTCACTCCGTGTGGCGGAGAGGTATCTCTGGGCCCACTCGGTAGGACATCATCATAATGTGCACAATGTGACCAAGGGGTTGATCACGGGATGATGTGTTACGGAACGAGTAAAGAGACTTGCCGTCAACAAGATTGAACAAGGTATCGGGATACCGACGATCGAATCTCGGGCAAGTACTATACCGCTAGACAAAGGGAATTGAATACGTGATTGATTGAATCCTCGACATCGTGGTTCATCCGATGAGATCATCATGGAACATGTGGGAGCCAACATGGGTATCCAGATCCCGCTGGTGGTTATTGACCGGAGAACGTCTCGGTCATGTCTGCATGGTTCCCGAACCCGGAGGGTCTACACACTTAAGGTTCGGTGACGCTAGAGGTGTTATGGGAAATAGTATGTGGTTACCGAAGGTTGTTGAGTCCGGATGTGATCCGGAAGTCACGAGGAGTTAGGAATGGTCGGCGGTGAAGATCGATATATTGGGTGAAGGGTATTGGAGTCAGGAAGTGTTCCGGGTACTGTGCTATGGCCGGCATGACCAAAAGGTGTTTTGGAGCCCCAAGAAGTGTTGGAGGGCCTCATGGGCCAAAGGGAAGGGCAAACCAGCCCACTAAGGGGTGGTGCGCCCCTCCAGCCCTCTCACGTAACCAGGAGAGGTAGGGCGCCTCCCTAGGGCAGCCCACCTCCCGGCTTGGGTGGAAAGTTTCCTAGGGGTGGGCGCCCAAACCCATCTAGGGTTTCCTGTGGCTGCCGCCCCTCCCTAGGGAACCCTAGGCGCCTCCTCCACCCCCTTACCCCTATATATAGTGAGGAGAGAGAGAGGGCAGCGGGACCTTTACCTGGCGCAGCCCTCTCCCTCCTCCAACACCTCCTCCTCCTCCGTAGTGCTTGGCGAAGTTCTTGGGAGAACCACGAGCTCCATCACCACCATGCCGTCGTGTTGTGGGAGTTCTCCTCAACTTCTCCTCTCCCTTGCTGGATCAAGAAGGAGGAGACGTCCCCGGTTGTCTCGATGTGTTGAACGCGGAGGCACCATTGTTCGGTGCTTAGATCGGAATCAATCGCGATTCGAATCGCTGCGAAAGTACGACTCCTTCAACCCCGCTTCACGTGAACGCTTCCGCTTAGCGATCTACAAGGGTATGTAGATGCACTCCCTTTCCCTCGTTGCTAAATTACTCCATAGATTGATCTTGGTGATGCGTAGAAAATTTTGAATTTACCTGCTACGTTCCCCAACGGTTGCTTTGTTACAACAAATTCAGCATCACCCCTTTATAAGCCGATGGTGATGCCACTCTCAGAATTAACTAATGAATCTTATTTCAAAACTGCAACACTTGTTAGGGATTGGCGGGATTACCATTTTTGTGGCCGCATGTTTCATCCTCCTTTATTGGCCAGTAATTGATTCCTTTTTTGCCTCTGTTAAAATAGGGATATCTTTTCAACTTGTTGCTATTGCGACATTTTGCTTCGCTTAATTTTGGTGGAACTGCACAAAATGAGACCGGATTTCCATATATGTGTTGAGATCTCTGTGAGATCTTCCTCACGAGTTGTTTCAAATCTTGGTCTTGAATGGTCAGTACCGACCTTCCTCCGAATTAACTACTGAATCTTAGTTCAAAACTGCAAACACTTGTTAGGGATCCGGGGAGTACCATTTACGTTAGGGATCGGCCGGAGTACATGTTTAAGAAATGTATTGTTCGGGATAATGTCTCTATTATTATATATCACTTATGCATTCTTGTGGTTTTACAAATGGTACTATCACCTTTGTAGTTCTTTCTACATGTTTAACCAAGGTATTGTTAAGATAATGTCTCTGTTAAAATGAATCAGTCGCATTGTTTTAGGAATGATACTTTTCTGCTTTTTTGTTCTTTATACATCTTGAAACAAGGCATTGTTAAGGTAATGTCTCAGTTAATATGAATGAATCACACTGATTGAGAATTGCTACTCTCCTGCTTTATTTCCCATTAAGATAAGGTCGATCAAGAGACGTTTTTCTTACGGGAGTACAAGTCATCAACCGTTATTTCTCGGTAATTGTTTCCCTTATACCTTTTGTTGCTTATGTGGATATCAAAATTAAAGCTTGGTTTTATTCCGACTTTGATTTTAGTTCAAGCGCACAAAAGGAGTCAATGTGTCCAAGGCAAACTGCTGCCTTACTAGGTCGATTGGTCGTTCCACTTCTTGAGAAAAGAAGCGATCCTTGTTTGTACATTACAGAAGGAATGACCGAGAAGCTTTACAGAGTATTATTAGACACCGGTGACATCACTAGTCTGCGGAGACCATTGGCAATTTAACAACACGTGGAGTGCCTCCACGATCATAGGCATTACATATTTTGAATGGGAAAAGCTTGTCAAAGTTTAATCATTGATGTTAGCAAGAAGCGACAGGACTCCACGATCATAGGCATTACATATTTTGAATGGGAAAAGCTTGTCAAAGTTTAATCATTGATGTTAGCAAGAAGGCGTTAGTTTAATATATTGAATTGGTAAACCTTGTCAAAATTTGCTCATTGATGTTAGCGAGAAGCGTCGAGTGTTTTTCCTATTCACGTGTTCGGTTTAGAAGTAAATAGTTACTCTTTGAGATATTCCTGTGTTAAGAGTTTGTTACGAATATTGTCTATGTAATGCCAGGCCTTGTATTTGATTGCAAAGTTGAGCTTGGAATGTTGTGGCATGCGGCATCACGAGTTGTTCACCGTGCCTCCTGAGAATAATGCTTCGTATTGTTTTGCATGTCGATCTAATGCCGTTGATTTGCTTGTTAAGAAGATCATCCTCTTACATTGTTTCCGGGCTTAAGAAGTTCATCGTCGATGTTTCATTCATAGCCTATCGACAAGTCGGGTAGGTTAGGCGTGAAACCATATGATCTTCCGACCAACTCATGATATTAGGCCGTGATTGGATCGCCGTCTTCCAACCAAAACCGCTTGTAAAAGCGGCGCTTGTAAATTAAAGCAGATGGTCTCGGCGAAGGCGCTTGGTTGGTCGATTTCGACTAGTAAAATATCGGAAGTACTTCACACACGATAAAAACACTGAACGACACTCGGACGATTGCTAATCCAGCCATTAGCTGTTTTCAGCCTTGCCCATGGATGGCATGATACGCACGTCGTGCATGTATCGTCTGGTAATGTCGTCCATATAGCAGTGCTCGTAAAATATACACTGGTCTCTCAAATTACACGCGTAACCCGCCGGTTTTACTTACAGACCTCGGGCCCTCGGTTTCATTATGCCTGTATTTTACGCTTGTTTTTGATGCCGAGTAAATTACACTTGTATGTTAATACAGGTTTGAAATAAACCAGAGCTCCCAAGCGCGGCCTTACCGTTTCATGCCGTCTCAGTTTCTCGAATGTGCTCATAGGTGTCCGATGATCCTGGCTTCCTAAATGAGTAGCGGGCGCTGTATCAGACCATCCGTAGGGCCCGCGAGGCCCTCTCCGTTGTCCTTCGAGTTGTTGCGCCCGTGGCGCCGAGCATTGTTAACATCACAACGAACATGAGGATTCAGGAGATGACTTTATTTTATTTGGATGACACTAGGGACCCACTAGGGCCATAGCCGTCACGCACAAGTGCCTCCTTATTATGTACAACTATATATATTTTTTGCTTTCTCTGGTTTCACGACATCACGGTCCCACACCATTGTCAACCTATGTAGTCAATATAAACGAGAGAATTGCATACAAGGTGCTGACATACCGGGACCAAGCAGCTCGAGCAGATTTGTGTTTTTCAAAGCGTGAGCACCGCAGAGTTTTTCTTGGCGATGATTTCGTTATTGTTCGAGGAGAGCGGGGTATTAGCTGGCGGGCTGTGGCCCGTCTAGCCCGACGGAATATCCAACCGGATACTAATTTTTTCAGGATGAAAATGGCTAGCCCAGCTATACGTCTTTTTGAGGAATACCCGCTGGGCTGCAAATCTTTCCTAGGAGGGATGCATTAGGATTAACAGGAAAATGGGCTTTAAAAAAAATAAATGGGATGTAATTATAAAAACTGGGCAGTAACTATAAAAAATGCACCAAACACGAAATTATTTTATAAAATATTATTTATGGATTTTGAAAATCTTAAATTTTCATTGTTCTTGTGTAATGTTTAGATTAGATTTTTACGTAATACAAATTTATATTTAATCGACTAGAAATTTCAGGATAAAAATATTTGAGCCCATCAAAATGTGGGAAATTTTATTGAATTCTATCTTCAACGGTTGGTTGAAATTATTAATCATTGTCCTAGCTAGAAAATGGGATGTACTTTTAAGAAGCGTAAATGAATGGCTGTTGTAAATTCCATTAGAATTCCAAAATGGGTTGTACATTCTTACAAAACGTAAATGGGCTATAAGTTCTACGCCACACACTTGTGGGCCTACTAAGTGTGCGTCCCTAAAAAAAATAAGTTGACGCGTATGCAAGGCTTTGCCAACTTATTATAGTCAACACACGGTTCTAGCGGCGTGAGTCGTTGGATGTCTATCCAACGGATGTCGTGCTTCTTCTTCAATTTCGGATATTCTTAGCTTCGGCCGCCCAAAAAATGATTCCTCCCCTGACATTTCGGAGGCTGACCTGTGGGCCTACTAAGTTGGAGCGTACCAAGGGCTTTGTCAACTTAGTCAATAATAAACGTTCTAGCTTGTGACCGTCGACGATGTCCATCCAACGACCGTAGTGCTTCTTCAACCTCTGGTCTTCTTGCTCCGGCCGCCCAAAGCAGCGCCTGGTCGTGCCTCCTGCTCCGCCTCCCGTGGCGGCTGTGTTGCCGCGAGGCCACACCGCCCCATACTACTCCCACCGCCGATGGTCATCCCTCCACTCACCCACACCCCGTGTTATTCTGCGGCGACGGCAGCCTCACACCGGCCGAACCGGTGAACCCTCGTACTCCTCTCCGCGCGGGCTTCATCGCACACGTCTTCCCGGCTCCACGTCGTCCCTTCCTAGGCCTCGCCGTCGTCCGGACCATACGGTGCTCTCGTGGCGGCGTGGTCCACGTGGTCAACGACCGACTTCCATCGGAAGAGTCATGCGTGGAGAGGCCGACAATTTGGGTCTGTGGCCGCAAGGAAGTGCCTCCTTCTTCTGGCGCTAAAATAATTATTCCTCCACCTTTGAGGGACCCACCGGACGGGCCACCTTATTTCGCGAAAAAACGTTGCCCTCGACCGCTCGGACCCACCAGACGGGCCAGCGTATGTGAAAAAAACGTTCCCTCATTGTCCGCTTGGACCCAGGAAGTGCCTCCTTATTACGCACAAAAAATGAATACTCCCTTAGCTGGGACCCACCATGGTGGGAGGCTGACTTAATGGGCCTACTAAGTTGATCGGGACGGGGCCTTTGTCAACTTTAGTCAATATGAACGATTCTAGCTCCGGTGATCAGACGATGTGCATCCAACGGCCGTAGTGCTTCTTCAACCTCTGGTCTTCTTGCTCGGCCGCCCAAAGCAGCACCGGTCATGCCGCATGCTCACGCCTCCGATTGGTCGGCTTTCTTTGCCATGGAGGCCTCACCACCCTACTATTCCCACCGCTGGCCAAGCCACGGCGACACATCGCAGCCTCAACCAAGCGAACCTCGGTGAACCCTCTCTCCTCTCCGTGGCGTCGGCTTCCATCCGCGTCTTCCCCGGCTCCCGTCGTCCCCTTCCTAGGGCCTCGCCGTCGTCCACCGCCTCGGTGCTCTCGGCGCGGCGTGGTCAACGTGGTCAAGGAATGCCTTCCATTGGACGTGGATCGACGTGGAGAGGCTGGCAGTGGGTCCATGGCCGCAAAGACAAGGAAGTACCTCCTTATTACATGCAAAATAATTATTCCTCCACTGACGGCGAGGGACCCACCGGACGGGCCACCGTATTTCGTGAAAAAACGTTTCCCCATTGCTTTGGGACCCACCAACTACATCTTCGCACGCAAGGAAGTGCCTCCGGCAAAAAAAACAAAATGATTCGCCCCCCTGACTGCTGGGACCCACCAGCTACATCTTTGCAGGCAAGGAAGTGCACGGCGGTCGGGACCCACCTGGTCGAAGCGTGCGTGGCGTTGTCATTCGGTGGCGAATGTGTACATATATCTTGGTCGATGTAGAGGTGCGCCGTGTCATAGTAGAGGCGCACGCGGTCGTAGTAGAGGCGCCGCACGTAGCATGTACACGCACGCATAGCCGGCGTGGTGCAAGAAATAAATACAGCCACGTATGTGTACATACGGGCGGGGTCTCGAACGCCTACTCGCAGCGTCGTCTGGCGAGGGCTCGTGTACATGGCTGGGTCGGAACGGAGAAACAACATCATCGTCGTGTTCACGGGAGGCAACGGCGGAATGCGTCGTGTTCATGGGGAGGCAACGGAATGCGTCGTGTTCGCCGGGAGGCAACGCAGCTGGGTCCGGAACGAATGCGTGGTCGTGTTCATCGGGAGGCTTGGGCCGCGGCGATGGAAAGCGAGGCCTGGCGTACCGCAGAAGCGGAGAAGCGGCCTTGTGTGTTCGACCGCCACGCTCAAACGGGATCCTGTTCATCGGGAGGTGCGGCGTACCGCTGGCGGAGAAGCGGACCTCCTACGGTCGAAACGGGTCCTGTTGATCGGGAGGGTGTGGCGCATCGCCAAAGCGGAGGAAACGGACCTCCCTACGGTCAAAACGGGGGTCCTGTTGATCGGGAGGGTGTGGCGTACCGCAAAAGCGGAGAAGCGGACTTGTGTTGGGCGCTACGGCGAAGCAGGGGTCCTGTTCATCGGGAGGGTGTGGCGTACCGCAAAGCAGGACTCCACGGGATACTGTTCATCTCCATCGTCGACCCCTCCGGCCTCCACGAGCTCTTGTTCATCCACCGTCGACCTCCTCCGGCCTCCACGGGCTCCTGTTCATCTAGCCTCCACCGCGCCCTTACTCCACAGCTCTTGTTCAACCACCCTCCACCGCTTCTACTGTTCATCTAGCCCTCCACACCACGGGTTCTGTTCACCCACCCCTCCATGGGCACCCCTCCACCGTCTATTGTTCATCCTGCCCTCCACACCACGGGGTCCTGTTCATCCACCCCTCCACGGGCACCCCTCCACCGTCTACTGTTCATCCAGCCCTCCACCACACCACGGGGTCCTGTTCATCCAGAGGCAACACGACGAGGTCCTGTTCATCCACCCCCACCAGGAACTGTTCATCCAAACCCCCCTGCAACGCTCACTGTTCATCCAAAGGCAGCATCGATTGGATTCAGTTAGCAGCAGTAGCCAAGGAATTGCTCGATCGGGTTCAGTTAAAAGCCATCGATCGATCGCCGGGTTCGATAACGCCTGCGGTGCAGCAATCGCCGGGTTCGATTAGAGCCAACGCCTCGCTCGGGTTCAGTTAGAGCCAACGCCGCACATACGCCACAGACGTCGTGTCACGAGAAAGCGCGCATCGCTCGGCCCGACCTCCCACCGTAATCGGGAACTCCCGAAATTTTCCTCCCCTCGCTTCTACCATGGTTTTTTCCGTCATGGACGGCCCAAAGAATGTCATGCAGCTATGTCTCCGCCCGCCTGTGACGAAAAGCCCATTTTACGTCATTATGATTTATTGTCATAGAAGTAGGAGCCCACCACATCTATGATGATACCGGGTTTTGTCACAATTATCGTCATTGAAGTGTCATATGTATGAGAGAAAAAATTTGCGTTCAGCCCAAAATGTCACGGATGTGTCTTTTTTTTGTAGGGTTGAGAGAAGCCACTAGTGAAATCTATGGCCCCCGGGTCTATTCTCATCATATCAATCTCCAATCACTTTATTATTGCTTTGCTTTTTTACTTTTGCCTTTTATTTTACCTTGCATCTTTATATCAAAAATACCAAAAATATTATCTATCATCTCTATCAGATCTCACTCTCGTAAGTGACCGTGAAGGGATTGAAAACCCCTAATCGCGTTGGTTGTGAGGAGCTATTCGCTTTGTGTAGGTACAAGGGACTCATGGCGTGGCCTCCTCTTGGATTGATACCTTGGTTCTCAAAAGCTGAGGGAAATACTTACGCTACTTTGCTGCATCATCCTCTCCTCTTGGGAAATCCAACGCGATTGCTCAAGAGGTAGCATCGACGTTCGCATGACACCACTATGGGAATCACAACATACATACTATCAAAATATCAAACCCATATCAAGTTCACATGATTACTTGCAACATGATTTGTCCCGTGACCTCAAGAACAAAAGTAACTACTCACAAATGATAATCATGCTCAAGATCAGAGGGGTATTAAATAGCATATTGGATTTGAACATATGATCTTCCACCCAATAAACCATATAGTAATCAACTACAAGATGTAATCAACACTGCTAGTCACCCACAAGCACCAATCTATAGTTCCAGTAGAAAGATTGAACACAAGAGATGAACTAGGGTTTGAGATGAGATGGTGCTGTTGAAGATGTTGATGGAGATTGCCCTCCTCGAGATGGGAGAGTTGTTGGTGATGACGATGACGATGATTTCCCCCTCAGGAGGAAGTTCCCCTGGCGGAATCGCTCACGGGAGGCACAAAGTGCTCCTGCCCAAGTTCCGCCTCGAGACAGTGGCGCTCCATCCCGAAAGTCTTCTCCTTATTTTTTCTAGGTCAAAATGACTTATATACGGAAGATGGGCACGGAGGTGGGGGCAGGTGAGCACAACCCACTGTGGCGCGCCAGGTGGGTTGTGCCCACTGGTGGGCCCCTCCGTACTTAATTGCTCCAATATTCCTCAAATATTCCACAAAAAATCTCCATAAAGTTTCAGCTTGTTTGGAGTTGTGCAGAATAGGTAGCGTGATGTAGCTTTTCCAGGTCCAGATTTCCAGCTGTTGGAATTCTCCCTCTTTGTGTGTACTTTGCAAATTATGAGAGAAAAGGCATTAGAATTACTCCAAAAAGCATTATTATGCATAAACAGTAGGAAAACATGATGCAAAATGGACGTATCAACTCCTAAAGCTTAGACCTCGCTTTTCCTCAAGCGAAAACCAAAATCGAAAAACATGTCCACATGCTTAGAGAGAGAGAGAGGTGTCGCTAAACAAAATAAGGACATATAAGCATCATGTAGATTATTATAACAACAATAAATTTAAACATAAGACTTTTATCATAGAACTTTTATCATAGACTTCCCATGAATAAGTGACAATTCATCACAAAATTGAAGTATAAAGCATAAACTCTATTAGAAACCAACAAACTATGTTCTCAGTCAACTTTGCAACTACAATTTATCATCATTTCAGGAAGGGTCACGTATCGGAGCCTTTAGGCAAGTCCACATACTCAACCATCATGTAGTCTTCTATGATTCTAACACTCACCGCATACACATGAGCAAAACGTTTCAACCGGACACATAGAAAGATAGGGGCTTATAGCTTCGCCTCCCAATGTATTCACCTCAAGGGTGATGTCAACAATAATAACTCATGCCACCCATATTCAACTGGACATATGTGCCTAGATATTTGCTCACCACATGATGCTTGCCAAAGGAAGAAATAAAAAGGAATAGAGAGAAGAAACTTTGACTCTTGCATAAATGTAACTACATAAAAGTAAAAGATAGGCCCTTCGCAGAGGGAAGTAGAGGTTGTCATGCGCTTATTTGTTTGTATGCTCAACCCCTTAGTGAAAAAGAACATCACGTTGTATTGCCCCTTGTGATGGCATGCACCTTTATTATGCGATCTATCGCTTTTATTCTTAACCATCCCAAGTTCGTACAATGACCAATTTTCTCTTACACTAAATGATCTCACACTTTTAGAAGCAATTTTTATTGCCTTATTGCATCGATGACAACTTACTAGAAGGAGCTTGCTCAATCCTTAGGTAGGTATGGTGGACTCTTGAAAACAAGATTTGGGTTTAAGGGGTTTTGGATGCACAAGTAGTATCTCTACTTAGTGTGGAATTTTTGGCTAACAAAGATAGGGGGCAAGCACCACATGTTGAAGGATCTATGACAATATAACTTCTATGTGAATATGAACAAACATAAATCATTATGTTGTCTTCCTTGTCCAACGTCAACAATTTTGGCATATATTATTTTGATGGGGGGCCACAATCACAAAAGATTTCTAGGATAGTGTATTTATATGTGAATCTTCTCTTCCCTTATTAATTCTTTCATGAGTTGCATCATTGACCAATGCTATGTTTGTCAATCTCTAATAAAATTTTCTACTTATACTTTTCCTTATGTGGTGCCATCACCTACCATAAGATTAGCATATGATCCTTTTCATTTATTTCCTTTCTTTTTATTGCAACATGAAAGTAAAGAAAGCAAAAACTTAAACTAAACTTTATTATATATCTCGCACACGATTACAAGGATAGATCACTAAGCAAGCTCTTAAAAAGAAAGAGTCAAACTAAAATTTTATTCATGTAAAGCAAAAGATCGAACTAAAATAAGTAAAGACAAAATATAGTGGGGATGATACGATACCGGGGCACCTCCCTCAAGCTTGGTGGAAGCCAAGGGGAGTGCCCATACCCGATACTCAATTTTCTTTTGGTGATGAAGAAGAAGGTGGTGGTGATATAACTCCCAATATTTCCATGAGTGTCTCCTTTATGCCTTCAATCTCACGAAGGGCTTTATGAAGCAACTCGGCATTTTTCTTCACTTCGACCATGATACGCTTATTCTTCGGCCCCAAGCTTTTGCTCCTGCATCACTTTCTCTTGGACGAGATATGTCCCAATTGGACGGTCTGTGCATACCAGGAGTATTTTCAAACCCATAATTGTGAACCAAATTGTGAAAATTGTTACGATGTAACCTATGTAAAGGCCTCCTTGGTGGGAGTTCTTCTTGCACTTCCAGGCTCGCTTGATTGTTTGATGATCTCATGGCTTGATGAGGATTAGGATGAGTAGAGATACCGGCTAGTGTGCCTCTCTCGAGCCGGAGAGTGCACTTCAGGAGAATCCCTTCATCTTCCTCCATGGTGACTTCGAACTTCCTCCTCCTCTAGCTCCTCCTGCGGTAACCTGCATTGTCTTCTCCATTGTTGGAGGAGGGGAAGACATAGCGCTGGAGGGACAAATCTGACCCAAAACAGCAAGAAAAGAAAACAGAAGATTTCTCCGCGATATGATGGTCAATGGTTTCGGGGGGTATATAAAGATTTTTTATCTTGGGAAACAAGCAAACGGAAGAAAAATGGAGTTCGGGAGGTGCCCCAGGTGGGCACAACCCACCTAGGCGCGCCAGGTGCGCCCTGTTGTCTTGTGCCCACCAGGGTACGCTTCCTGGTTGTTTTTTATTTTCCTAATTTTTGTTATATTCCAAAAATGTTAAAAAATATATTTTTTGGATTTTCTGGAGTCCGTTTACTCACCGTATCACGTACCTCCTTATTTTCACGATTTTGGAGTGTTTCGGAAGGACTCTTTTATGTGTTCTTCCAGTAACATTGTTTGGATAATATTACTTTCAACATTAATGGGCGTACCTAAGATATAATGTTTTATTCGTTGTCCATTGACAACCTTCGGGTTAGTACCTTCGGCATTATTTATTTTGATAGCTCCAGACCAATAAACCTCCTCGATAACATAGGGTCTTTCCCATTTGGAGAGGAGTTTTTTGGCAAAGAATCTAAAACAAGAGTTGTACAAAAGAACATATTCTTCGACTTTTGAACTCACGCTTTTGGATTCTTTTATCATGCCATCTTTTAACTATTTCTTTAGCAATTTGGCATTTTCATAAGCTTGGGGTCTCCATTCATCTAATGAGCTAATATCAAATAACCTCTTTTCACAGGCAAGTTTGAAATCATAATTGAGTTCTTTGACTGCCCAATATGCTTTATGTTCTAACTGAAGAGGCAAATGACAAGCTTTTCCATAAACCATTTTATAAGGAGACATACCCATAGGATTTTGGACGCGACTAGGGAGAAAACATGTGCTCCCTTGCGTCCGGTAGCACACTTTTCGTTTTAGGAAAAAAAACTGTCTCTCCTTCCTCCTACGACCACAAAAGGAAACTCTCCTGGTCCCGGCTTCCAATCACATGCAGGGCGAAAACACGTGAGCTCTTTGTTGGAGAACATAGTAATTTCAAAAAAAATCCTACGATCATGCAAGATCTATCTAGGTGATGCATAGCAACGAGCAGGGAGAGTGTGTCCACGTACCCTCATAGAACGAAAGCGGAAACGTTATATCAACACGGTTGATGTAGTCGTACGTCTTCATGATCCGACCAATCCTAGCACTGAACATATGGCACCTCCGTGTTCAGCACACATTCAGCTCGATGGCGTCTGGTCGTACTCTTGATCGATTGAGGCCGAGGGAGAGTTCCATGAGCCTTGACGGCGTGGCGACGGTGATGATGAAGTTCACCAGCACAGGGCTTCGCCTAAGCACTACGACGATATGACCGAGGTGTGTAACTGTGGAGGGGGCACCGCACACGGCTAAAAGATCAACTTGTGTGTCTTGCGCTGCCCCCTGGGCCACGTATATAAAGGAGGGAGGAGGAGGAGGCCGGCCTAGGAGGGGCGCGCCTATAGGGGGAGTCCAACTAGGATTCCCAATCCTAGTTGGACTCCCCTTCCTTTCCAAGAGGGGAGAGAGGAAGGAGTAGGAGACGGAGAAGGAAAGAGAGGGGCGCCTCCTCCATAGTCCACTTCGGACTTGCCATGGGGGGGGGGTGCGCGGCCACCCCTTGAGGCCCTTCTCTCCTTTCCCGTATGGCCCATTAAGGCCCACTACTTCCCCCGGCGAATTCCCGTAACTCTCCGGCACACCAAAAATACCCGAATCACTCAGAACCTTTCCGATGTCCGAATATAGCCTTCCAATATATCGATCTTTACCTATCGACCATTTTGAGACTCCTCGTCATGTCCGTGAACTCATCCAGGACTCCAGGCAAACTTCGGTCATCAAATCACATAACTCATAATACAAATCGTCATCGAACGTTAAGCATGCGGACCCTACAGATTCGAGAACTATGTATACATGACCGAGACTCATATCTGGTCAATAACCAATAGCGGAACCTGGATGCTCATATTGGCTCCTACATATTCTACACATATCTTTATCGGTTAAACCGCATAAAAACATACGTCGTTCCCTTTGTCATCGGTATGTTACTTGCCTGAGATTCAATCGTCGGTATCACCATACCTATTTCAATCTCGTTACCGGCAAGTCTCTTTACTCGTTCCGTAATGCATCATACCGCAACTAACTCATTAGTCACATTGCTTGCAAGGCTTATAGTGATGTGCATTACCGAGAGGGCCTCGAGATACCTTTCCGGTACACGGAGTGACAAATCCTAATCTCGATCTATGCCAACCCAACAAACACCTTCGGAGACACCGAGAGCATCTTTATAATCACCCGATTACGTTGTGACGTTTGATAGCACACAAGGTGTTCCTCCCAGATTCGGAGTTGCATAATCTCATAGTCAGAGGAACATGTATAAGTCATGAAGAAAGCAATAACAATAAACTAAATGATCATAGTGCTAAGCTAATGGATGGGTCTTGTCAATCACATCATTCTCTAATGATGTGATCCCGTTCATCAAATGACAACTCATGTCTATGGCTAGGAAACTTAACCATCTTTGATTAACGAGCTAGTAAAGTAGAGGCATACTAGTGACAATTTGTCTATGTATTCACACATGTACTAAGTTTCTGGTTAATACAATTCTAGCATGAATAATAAACATTTATCATGATATAAGGAAATATAAATAACAACTTTATTATTGCCTCTAGGGCATATTTCCTTTAGTCTCCCACTTGCACTAGAGTCAATAATCTAGTTCACATCGCCATGTGATTTAACACTCTATAGTTCACATCGCCATGTGAACAACACCCAAAGGGTTTACTAGAGTCAATAATCTAGTTTACATCGCCATGTGATTAACACCCGTAACATCCCAAATTTTCAATTTGGAATGTTATACATAGATCATCATGCATATCATATTTTTTATTGCATTGTTGGCTCGATCCTAGAAATCCTACGCAACTCAAGGACCCACGGAGAGAGTTGGGGGTTTCGTCATTTTCATATTTGAGTTTTCTCAAATTTTGAAAATAGGATCATTTGATTTATTTTATTTTATCTTCAATTATTTCTACTGCAAAAATATGAGAGAGGGAATAACATGACTTTCCCAAAATAAAGGAATAATGAAGATTTAATAAAAAAATCAAATAAGATTTTATTTCGGAGTTTTTCGCCTTTTTTATTTGGATTAGGAAAAATGCGCATTTTTCAAAATTGCATTTAGGCCCCAAATAAATGTTCATCTAGTCCGGCTTGATTTTAGAAGCCGGGAAAATTTATTTCGGGATTTTTGGAGTCCGTTTAGTACTTCTTTTGTTTTTTTAGCGTAATAATTTAAAAAAAAATAGGAACCGCCTTCCGTGCCAGCGGGACTCCTTCGGGCGCTTATATAAATAACCGCCACCCGGCGCCTCAGGCCCAGCCGCCACCTTACCGCCGCTTGCCACGGGCCTAAGCCGCCCGCCGCCATTGGCCACCGAACCCTAACCCTAATCCGCCGCCACGAGTCAGCACACACATGACACGCCGCTGAGGTTCGCCGCCTAAATAAACTGTGCATTGTTTTTTTAAAAACCGGCGGTTTTTCTTCGGTTTATTTTTTTCGGTTTTTTTAAGTTTTCGTTTTTTAGATCGGTTTTTTTTGGTTTAGATTAATTAGCGGACGTTCGTCCGTTAGTTCGTTTAAACGAACGCGTTCGTCAGATTAGTTTAGTTAACGAACGTTCGCTCGTTAACCCGCTCGTCGTTTTTCTTTTCTCGGATTTAATTCGCGATTTTTACGATCGCTATTTCGATCCGATTTTCGCTTTTAGTATAACTTTTCGCTCGTTTATCGGAATCTGGCGATTCTGCGCTCGGAGTTTCGTCTCAAAACCCTCTTTCGAATAACCAACTTGAACAAGTTTTTGCTACAGTAAATTTGACCTAGATCCAG
This sequence comes from Aegilops bicornis, assembly GCA_021605145.1. NCBI lineage: Eukaryota > Viridiplantae > Streptophyta > Magnoliopsida > Poales > Poaceae > Aegilops > Aegilops bicornis. The sequence continues at coordinate 321,379,488 of CM038669.1, forward strand.
ATTAATGTACTGAGTTGTTTTCTTTCGCCGCTTGTTCTTCGTTGCTTTTTTTTTGCTTTGTTTCTTTTTGCAAACCGGATGTATTAAATTGAACAATCTGGTTAGATCTTTCGTTTGAGTTTTACCTGTGCATTAGATGAGTACTTATTGTACGCTTGTTTGTTTGTCTGCGATAGAATAACCGGAGTGCGCCGCCTGTTACTTCGCGTCTCTAGGTTTCGCGGATCATCAGCAAGGCAAGTAACACTTTGATCATACCTTTTCTCATACCCAGTTTTTATGCATTAGATCAATCCTCAAACATTGCATTGACTAGGATCAAATTAAATTGTGGGATGGGAAGTAGTTGAGGTAGTACCTATTACCTGTTTTATTTTCAAACCCTTGGGAGTTACTTCTACGCTTGCTTATTATGCCATGCTATGCTAGTAGGCGTGGATTGGGTGAGTGTATCCATGATGATGTCAGATTGTTAATTAATGGTTTATTTAAGGTGGCAACTTAAACACACATCTGGGTGGATTGAGGCACCTGGTTTCTATCAGGACTTGCCTGTATTTCTTCGGACCGCCACCCAGGCTCAAGGGGATCATAAGATAATTCATGCTAGAAACTTCCGTGTGCAGCCACATGCTACTATGGGCTCTAGCATAGTTGACTAAGTCGTGCGAACTCTTACAGTGGTAGACTAGCAGATGTAGGGGTTGTAGGTGGTACGGTCTATCACGTACGTAAGGTGCTAGCGCTTCTGAAAGACTATGTCTCGGTCATCCGTTTCTCAAACACCATGCAGTGCGAGAAAACAAACGGAAGCGATCGAGTCATGTGGGGAAAAGTGCGCAAACCTCTGCAGAGTGTATCAAACTAATCATGATTAGCCGTGTCCCCGGTTATGGACAACTTGAGTATCTAGTATTTGGATATCGTGTGAATCTCAACATGTTACTTTAATTATTATTGTTGGGTTTGCTAATGAGTACTTTTAATTGGGATTGAGAATGCTGTCAACCATTCTCAATGTTTAACAACCACCATGATAGTTAAATAAATTTATTTATTTGCAGTAGGGAAAAATTGGCTTTATGCAAAACTGTAACCATAGAGCTTTCCACCAGCCAAATATGCATGTAGTATAGCTTATTCCATTATTACTCTCTTTGTGTTACATTGCCAGCATATTCCATGTCTTGGCCTGCTGGCTGCAACGCTTTCATGTTGCGTACTTTTCGCATTTGACAGTAAGGTGATTAGGTCGTGGTTCTATACTCAAGTGATGCCGTTGGAGTTGATGGACTCGCTTATCTTCCAAGCCTTCATTGTTATCGTATTTAGATGGCCTTAAGCCATATTTATTTTATTCAGTTCTCTCTTGAGACATTCGATTGTAGTAAGTGTGTGATTGCTACTCGTTATAAATCCTCCGAGTCTTGTGTGGTGTCAGACATTCTTGATCCAGGGGATGACATCGAGCACGTAGATCGATCGCTTTGAGGTCTGGTCGCTACAACACCCAAAGAGTACTAAGGTGTGATCATGTTTTGCTTGTGAGAGAAGTTTAGTCAACGGATCTGCCACATTCAGATCCGTATGTATTTTGCAAATTTCTATGTCTACAATGCTCTGCACGAAGCTACTCTAGCTAATTGCTCCCACTTTCAATATGTATGTATCCAGATTGAGACTTAGAGTCATCCGGATCGGTGTCAAAACTTGCATCGACGTAACCCTTTATGACAAACTTTTTGTCACCTCCATAACCGAGAAACATATCCTTATTCTACTAAGGATAATTTTGACCGATGTCCAGTGATCCATTCCTGGATCACTATTGTACCCTCTTGCCAAACTCATGGTGAGGTACACAATAGGTCTGGTACACAACATATCATACTTCATAGAACCTATGGTGAGGCATAGGGAATGACTTTTCATTCTCTTTCTATTTTTACGCCGTGGTCGGGTTTTGAGTCTTTACTCAACTTCACACCTTGCAACACAGGCAAGAACTCCTTCTTTGACTGTTCCATTTTTAACTACTTCAAAATCTTGTCAAGGTATGTACTCATTGAAAAAACTTATCAAGCGTCTTGATCTATCTCTATAGATCTTGATGCTCAATATGTAAGCAGCTTCATCGAGGTCTTTCTTTTAAAAAACTCCTTTCAAACACTCCTTTATACTTTCCACAAAATTCTACATCATTTCCGATCAACAATATGTCATTCACATATATTTTATCGTAAAGGTGTAGTGCTCCCACTCACTTTCTTGTAAATACAGACTTCACCGCAAGTCTCAGATAAAACTATATGTTTTGATCAACTCATCAAAGGCGTATATTCCAACTCCGAGATGCTTGCACCGGTCCATAGATGGATCGCAGGAGCTTGCACATTTTATTAGCACCTTTAGGATTGACAAAACGTTGGTTGCATCATATACAACTCTACTTTAATAAATCCATTAAGGAGTGCGGTTTTGTTATCCATTTGCCGATTTCATAAATGCGGCAATTGCTAACATGATTCGGACAGACTTAAGCATCGCCACGAGTGAGAAGTCTCATCATAGTCAACACCTTGAACATGTCGAAAACCTTCGCTACAAGTCGAGCTTTGTAGATAGTAACACTACCCTCGTCGTCCGTCTTCCTCTTGAAGATCCATTTATTCTCAATTGCTCACCGATCATCGGGCAAGTCAATCAAAGTCCACACTTTGTTCTCATACATGGATCCCATCTCGCATTTCATGGCCTCAAGCCATTTCATGGAATCTGGGCTCATCCTTCGCTTCCTTATAGTTCGTGAGGTTCGTCATGGTCAAGTAACATGACCTCCATAACAGGATTACCATACCACACTGGAGTGCGGACCTTACTCCGGGCTGACCTATGAGGTTTGGTATTAACTTGATCTGAAGTTTCATGATCATCATCATTAACTTCCTCACTAATTGGTATAGGCATCACTAGAACTGATTTACGTGATGAACTTCTTTCCAATTCAGGGAGCGGTACAATTACCTCATCAAGTTCTACTTTCCTCCCACTCACTTATTCCGAGAGAAACTCCTTCTCTAGAAAGGATCCATTCTTAGCAACAAAGATCTTGCCTTGGATCTATGATAGAAGGTGTACCCAACATTTTCTTTTGGGTATCCTATGAAGACACACTTCTCGATTTGGGTTCGAGCTTATTAGGTTGAAACTTTTTCACATAAGCATCTCAACCCCAAAATTTAAGAAATGACATCTTAGGTTTATTGCCAAACCATAGTTCATACGGTGTCGTCTCAACTGATTTAGACGATGACCTATTTAACGTGAATGTATCTGTATCTGATGCATAACCCCAAAACGATAGTGGTAAATCGGTAAGAGACATCATAGATTGCACTATATCCAAAAAAGTACGGTTATGACGTTCGGACACACCATTATGTCAGTGGTGTTCGGTGGCATGAGTTTGTGAAACTATTCCACATTGTTTTAATTGAAGGCCAAACTCGTAACTCAAATATTCGCCTCTGCGATCAGATCATAGAAACTTTATTTTCTTGTTACGATGATTCTCTACTTCACTCTGAAATTCTTTGAACTTTTCAAATGTTTCAGACTTGTGTTTCATCAAGTAGATATACCCATATCTGCTGAAATCATCTGTGAAGGTCAGAAAACAATGATACCCACCGTGAGCCTCAACACTCATCGGAATGCATACATCGGTATGTATTATTTCCAATAAGTCAGTGGCTTGCTCCATTGTTCCGAAGAACGGAGTCTTAGTCATCTTGCCCATGAGGCATGGTTCGCAAGCATCAAATGTTTCATAATCAAGTGATTCCAAAAGTCCATCCGCATGGAGTTTCATCATGCCCTTTACAACAATATGACCTAAATGGCAGTGCCACAAGTATGTTGCACTATCATTATCAACTTTGCATCTTTTGGCATCAATATTATGTGTATCATTACGATCGAGATTCAATAAACCATTTATATTAAGTGTATGACTATAGAAGGTTTTATTCATGTAAATGTAACAACAATTATTCTTTGACTTAAATGGATAACCGTATTGCAATAAACATGATCCAATCATATTCATGCTCAGCATAAACACCAAATAAACATTTATTTTAGGTTCAACACTAATCCGAAGGTAAAGGAGTGTGCGATGGTGATCGTATCAACCTTGGAATCACTTCCAACACACATCATCACCTCGCCCTTAACTAGTCTCTGTTTATTTTGCAACTTCCGTTTCGAGTTAGTATTCTTAGCAACTGAACCAGTATCAAATACCGAGGGGTTGCTTATAAACACTAGTAAAGTACACATCAATAAGATGTATATCAAATATACCTTTGTTCACTTTGCCATCCTTCTTATCCATCAAGTATCTAGGGTAGTTCCACTTCCAAAGGACTGACCGTTCCTTTGCGGTAGAAGCACTTTCGGTTTAGGGCTTAGGTCTAGCTTTTAGGCTTCTTCACGGGAGTGGCAACTTGCTTTGCCATTCTTCTTGAAGTTCCCTTTCTTTCCTTGCCCTTTTACTTGAAACTAGTGGTCTTGTCAACCGTCAACACTTGATGCTTTTTCTTGATTTCTACCTTCGCCAATTTCAAAGATCGCGAAGAGCTTGGGAATCGTTTCAAGTATCCTTGCATATTATAGTTCATCACGAAGTTCTAGTAACTTGGTGATAGTGACTAGAGAACTCTGTCACAACCACCATCTTATCTCGGAAGATTAACTCCCACTTAATTCAAGTGATTGTAGTAGTCGGACATTCTCGAGCACATGCTCCTTTGGTTGAGCTATTCTCCTCCATCTTGTAGGCAAAATACTTGTCGAGGTCTCATACCTCTCGACTCGGGCATGAGTCTGAAATACCAATTTCAGCTCTTGGAACATCTCATATGCTCCATGTCGTTCAAAACATTTTGATGTCCCGGTTCTAAGCCGTAAAGCATGGTGCACTAAACTATCAAGTAGTCATCATACCGAGCTTGTCAAATGTTCATAACGTCTGTATCTGCTCCTGCAATATTTCTGTCACCTAGCGGTGCATAAAGGACATAATTCTTCTGTGCAGCAATGAGGATAATCCTCAGATCACGGACCAAGTCCGCATCATTGCTACTATCATCTTTCAACTTATTTTTCTCTAGGAGCATATAAAAATAAACGAGGAGCTACATCGCATAGCTATTGATCTACAACATAGATATGCAAATACTATCGGGACTAAGTTCATGATAAATCAAGTTCAATTAATCATATTACTTAAGAACTCCCACTTAGATAGCATCCTCTAGTCATCTAAATGATCACGTGATCCATATCAACTAAAACATGTCCGATCATCACGTGAGATGGAGTAGTTTTCAATGGTGAACATCTCTATGTTGATCATATCTACTATATGATTCACGCTCGACCTTTCGGTCTAAGTGTTCGAGGCCATATCTGCATATGCTAGGCTCGTCAAGTTTAACCCGAGTATTCTGCGTGTGCAAACTGGCTTGCACCCGGTTGTATGTGAACGTAGAGCTTATCACACCCGATCATCATGTGGTGTCTCAAAGACGAAGAACTGCCAATTCAACGGTGCATACTCGGGGAGAACACTTATACCTTGAAATTTTAGTAAGGGATCATCTTATAAAGCTACTTTGTCGTACTAAGCAAAATAAGATGCATAAAAGATAAACATCACATGCAATCAAAATATGTGACACGATATGGTCATCATCATCTTGTGCCTTTGATCTCCATCTCCAAAGTACCGTCATGATTTCTATCGTCACCGGCATGACACCATGATCTCTATCATCTTGATCTCTATCAACATGTCGTCATATGGTCATCTCGCCAACTATTGCTTTTTGCAACTATTGTTATCGCATAGCGATAAAGTAAAGCAATTACATGGTGCTTGCATCTTATGCAATAAAGAGACAACAATAAGGCTCCTGCCAGTTGCCGATAATTTCAAAAACATGATCATCTCATACAACAATTTATATATCATCACGTCTTGACCATATCACATCATAAAGCAAGCCTGCAAAAACAAGTTAGATGTCCTCTACTTTGTTGTTGCAAGTTTTACTGATGGCTGCTACGGGCTTAGCAAGAACCGTTCAAACCTCACGCATCAAAACCACAACGATTTTTCGTCAAGTGTGCTGTTTTAACCTTCAAAAAGGACCAAGGGCGTGAGTCAAACTTCGATTCAACAAAAGTTGGAGAAAGCGACACCATTAGCCACCTATGTGCGAAACACGTCGGTGGAACCGATCTCATGAACACGGTCATGTAATGTCGGTCCGGCAGCTTCATCCAACAATACCGCCCGAATCAAAGTATGACATGCTTTGGTAGCGGTATGACTATTATCGCCCACAACTCTTTGTGTTCTACTCGTGCATATAACGTCAATGCATAAGCCTGGCTCGGATGCCACTGTTGGGGAACGTAGTAATTTCAAAAAAATTCCGATGATCACACAAGATATATCTAGGTGACGCATAGCAACGAGCGGGGAGAGTGTGTCCACGTACCCTCGTAGACCAAAAGCAGAAGCGTTATATCAACGCGGTTGATGTAGTCGTACGTCTTCATGATCCGACCGATCCTAGCACCAACATACGACACCTCCGTGTTAAGACATGTTTCAGCCTAACGTCCCTCGTACTCTTGATCCGGTTGAGGCCGAGGATAGTTTCGCCGGTAGTGACGGCGTGGCGACACGGTGATGATGAAGTTACGGTAGCGAGGGCTTCGCCTAAGCACTACGATGATATGACCGAGGTGTGTAACTGTGGAGGGGGGCACCGCACACGGCTAAAAGATCAACATGTGTGTCTTGGGCTGCCCCCTTGGCCACGTATATAAAGGAGGGAGGAGGAGGAGGCCGGCCTAGGAGGGGCACGCCTATAGGAGGAGTCCAACTAGGATTCCCAATCCTAGTTGGAGTCCCCTTCCTTTTCCAAGAGGGGAGAGAGGGAAGGAGTAGGAAAGGGAGAAGGAAAGAGAGGGGGGCGCCACCTCCTCCCTAGTCCAATTCCGGACTTGCCATGGGGGGCGCACGACCTCCCTTGAGGCCCTTTCTCTCCTTTCCGTATGGCCCATTAAGGCCCACTACTTCCCGGCGAATTCCGTAACTCACCCAGACTTTCAAGAATAGCCGAATCACTCGAAACCTTTCCGATGTCCAAATATAGCCTTCCAATATATCGATCTTTACCTCTCGACCATTTCGAGACTCCTCGTCATGTCCGTGATCTCATCCGGGACTCTGAACAAACTTTGGTCATCAAATCACATAACTCATAATACAAATCGTCATCAAACGTTAAGCATGCGGACCCTACGGGTTCGAGAACTATGTAGACATGACCGAGACTCATCTCCGGTCAATAACCAATAGCGGAACCTGGATGCTCATATTGGCTCCTACATATTCTACGAAGATCTTTATCGGTTAAACCGCATAACAACATACGTTGTTCCCTTTGTCATCAGTATGTTATTTGCCCGAGATTCGATCATCGGTATCACCATACCTAGTTCAATCTCATTACCGACAAGTCTCTTTACTCATTTCGTAATGCATCATCCCACAACTAACTCATTAGTCACATTGCTTGCAAGGCTTATAGTGATGTACATTACCGAGAGGGCCCAGAGATACCTCTCCGATACGGAGTGACAAATCCTAATCTCGATCTATGCCAACCCAACAAACACCTTCGGAGACACCCGTAGAGCATCTTTATAATCACCCGATTCGTTGTGACGCTTTGATAGCGCACAAGGTGTTCCTCCATTATTCGGGAGTTGCATAATCTCATAGTCAGAGGAACATGTATAAGTCATGAAGAAAGCAATAGCAATAAACTAAACGATCATAGTGCTAAGCTAACGGATGGGTCTTGTCAATCACATTATTCTCTAATGATGTGATCCCGTTCATCAAATGACAACTCATGTCTATGGCTAGGAAACTTAACCATCTTTGATTAACGAGCTAGTCAAGTAGAGGCATACTAGTGACACTCTGTTTGTCTATGTATTCACACATGTACTAAGTTTCCGATTAATACAATTCTAGCATGAATAATAAACATTTATCATGATATAAGGAAATATAAATAACAACTTTATTATTGCCTCTAGGGCATATTTCCTTCACTCTTCCCCTCGTCCACGCAAACAGAAAGCTCCCCCACGCTCCATGTTGCCCTCCCCTCTCACTGAACGCACACCTTTCCTTCTTTCCCCAGCGCCCCCTGGTCTTCTTCCTACCAGATACTTTCCAGATGAGAGCTCTAACCCTTCAACTGACGGCCATTGTTGTATATTGAGAAAGAAAAAGCAGGAGAAAAATAAAAAAAATTCTCATCAGTTCGTCGCAAAGTTTCTTGAAAAACTAGAAGAAAATGATATCCACAACCATGTCTAAGTACATACAGGTTGCTTGAACATGGACCAAGACTTGCCTGTAATCAAGTATGACCAGAAAAATGCATGCAACTAAATTTGCTTCTCTGAGTTCTACTTGCAAGTACTTATGATGTCCAATGACTAAATCCGTCGCATGAATTAATTGTCAACAACATCTCCCTTTGCGTGCATCACCATGGAGCAAACCAAGTTTTGCTGGTCATAGCCATAAGCTAAGCTTATACTAAGTACATGATTGTGCATCAGTAGTAAGCACTTTCTACTAGTTAAGGCAAATCGCAAATTGCTATTTCCTTCCCATGACAAAAATTAGCCAACTTTACGGAAGGCTGACAAAATAGATCATATATATGCATCAAGGCATGAGGCTCACAGTGTGAGCCGAAATGACTACCTAAGTTGCTTGAACATGAACCAGGACTTGCCTACAAATTAAGTACACAAGTTACTTTGTGGGAAGAATAAAATGCCATGCTAAATTGGAAGTCCTAGTTCATGTTCAACGCAACTTTGTGTTGTTTAGGCAAATTAGTGAGAATCTATAGCGGGTTTTCAAGCAAATCAAGTATTGCCAAAATGAAAGTCTTAGAGTACATGAAAACTGTTCCATTTTCCTTTCTCCAACTAATAGGTCATTTATGCAGCCAGAGAAACCCCTATAATGCTTTTCTTAGGTTGCTTTTTTATACTAGGAATGTGTTGAGAAAACAAAAATAAAGCAACCAAGTTCAAGGGCTTGTTTAAGCAAAATCAGTGTTGGCAGTAAGCAACTCTTGTGTGTTCGTGCACGCTAGAACTTGATGCGAGGGGAAAGTCGAACAACTATAGCGTTCTTTTAAGCAAATCAAATATTGACAATAAACAAGTCCTCACAAGATTACATGATAATCGCTTTCGGTTTTCTTTGTCCAACTCTTTTGGTTGTTGTAAATGCAAAGAAACCCTTGATATTTTTCCTAGGTTGCTTTTTGTACTAGAAGTGTGTTGAAAAAGAGCGATAACTTCTAAGGTTTGTTTAAGCAAAATCAATGTTGCGATGAAGCAACTCATATGTGCTAGAACTTGATGTGAGGGGGTGTCGGTGTCAAAACCGCGGATCTCGGGTAGGGGGGTCCCGAACTATGCGTCACAAGGCGGATGGTAACAGAGACAAGGGACACGATGTTTTTACCTGTGTTCGGGCCCTCTCGATGGAGGTAATGCCCTACTCTGCTTGATTAATATTGATGATATGGGTAGTACAAGAGTAGATCTACCACGAGATCGAGAGGCTAAACCCTAGAAGCTAGCCTATGGTATGATTGTTGTTCGTCCTATGGACTAAAACCCTTCGGTTTATATAGACACCGAATAGGGTTAGGGTTACCAGTCGGTTACAATGGTAGGAAATCTACATATCCGTATCGCCAACCTTGCCTTCCACGCCAAGGAAAGTCCTATCAGGACACGGGCCGAAGTCTTCAATCTTGTATCTTCATAGTCGAGAGTCGGCCAAAGATAATAGTTGACTATCAGGACACCCTCTAGTCCGGACTCCCTCGGTAGCCCCGAACCAGGGCTTCAATGATGATAAGTCCGGCTGCGTTGATTGTCTTCGGCATTGCAAAGGCGGGTTCCCTTCGAATCTGTGTTGAATAGTGTCCGACTTTTCTTGTGAATATCGCGCTTCTCGGCTTCCACGCCCAATAATGGCCATCTTCCACGTGTCGAATGAATGTGAAAAGCCGAGGTATCTTTACATTCACCCCCTTTGTGCAAATGAGCCGTCTATAAAAGAGGCGGGGATCTAGATCCGGATCACGCCATCCTCCCTCATGAGCCTTCAATCGAGCACCTTTGACAAAAATCCACTCCATCATGGACGGTCGGCCGGCTCCTCCTTCGCGCTCCAGCCCTCGGTCACGGAGGTTGGGGAGATGTTCGATCCCAAGACAATGAGTTGGTGGTGCTCCAAACCAAGGGATTCCTTCCCCGGCCTTCATGGTTCAGGTTCGCTCGGACTCGCCACCTATAAGGGCGGAAGCGAAGAGAGCGTCCCGATCCCTCTAAGGGAGAGCGGTATGCCGTCTCTTATTTAATGAGAGGACTTGGATTTCCAATCCATCCGTTTCTCCGAGGGCTTCACGGAGTTCTGACGGACCTCCATTGCACAACCTTCGCTTTGCCTCCATCTTGCATATCGCGGGCTTTGTGGCCCTTTGCGAAAGCTGTTTAAGGCGTTGAGGCCCATTTCGCTCTGTGGAAGAGATTGTTACGCCTTGTGCCCGTTCTCATGAAGGGGTCGATATATCAAGTGGGCGGAGCGAACTATGGCGCATCGCCGGGACGGATATTTATCAGGGACCCCAAAGAAAAGCGTCAGGGTGGCCCCTCGGAATGGTTTTACATGGAGGGCGTCCACGCCGGGATCTGTTTGGATCGGCCTTCGAGTTCAACAACGCTCCTCTGAAGAAGCGCCCTAGTGGCGCTGTGGAGCCCCAAAGGAAAATGACCGGGGCGTCCTTTACTTGATGAGCCGAATAAGGTTCTTTGGCCCATCTTGGGGATGACCATGATTGGAGTCATGGCAACTTTGCATTATGAGGGGAGTGTACCGGCCCAATATAGGGGCCACCCATGTGGGATTTCAACGGGGAGGATGATGCCACCCGCCATGGCCGCAAGGGCGGGATCGGTCGCCGACTGGTGAAGATCTTGTCCGCTATGTACAAAGGGAAGAGGAGGATTTTCTCGCGTCGATCCATCGAACAGGTTTTCTATGAATAATCCTCGAAGGCGTAGTAGCGAACATCTTTGTGGCTGTCCGATCCACATTCCCGTGGTTAAATATCTCATTTTATGGTTTCTACGCAGGAAGCTACGCCATAGAGAAGATACACAACCCGCCTCCACAACCCGAGGGATCCGGGCGGTCCTCGATCCAGCCTCCGAAGAGGATCCGGATATAAAGGTGGAGGCGATCGACGGGGTGTTCCATCAACTTAGCATCGACAATGCTTTGGTCGCCATTACGGCCGACTACCGGATCATTTCCGGCCTCCTGTAGTGGCGTGAGCGAAATCCGGATACCATGACCCACCGTGCTTATTTACGATCACAGCGTATCGATGGTGTTTTGAAGGGTGCCTTTAGAATGGGAGGCCGAGCCCACCGCGGTTGTCTAACGAGGCCTTCGGCCCAAAGAAAGTAAAAAGAAGTGCGGACGAATCGAGACGCCACAAGAACGGTATGGTGTGCTATCGTGTTTTAAGGAAAGGTTCTGGAAGGCATCTTGACGCTCGTGGTCCTTTCAGAAAAAAGAGCGCCACCGGGTGAGTCCGGGAGAGGTTGCCAACCGGACCTCCGCCACCAGGGCTCAAAAGCCGGGTCCGGAAGGGACGAACACGAGGCGAAGCCGGATGCTCCTCCAACGGAGGATGCCGACAGACCCGTCCGCCACCAAATCGGAGGTGGAGAGCGCCATGAATCATAAGCGCCCGGGACTATTCTCACGTGGCGCATGTTCCTCCCAAGAGGCGTTGGGCGCCTTTAATTCGGGAGAAGCACACCTCCGTGCCGCTCAAGATGGCCTAGCCAGAGCCACGGGCGGTATGTGAAAGACATACGGGTAAGGAATTTTGATTATATATGCCAAGAGTCTCCCGAGACTTAAAATAGTTAGAATAACAGATTTAAGGATCATTTGGAATCTGAGTTCTTACGAAAAGAATACCGTTTGTCTCGGGAGCTTGAAGAGTGCAAGGCCCAACTTGAGGTCAAGACTGGCAGCATGACAGGGAAGCCACGAAGACTCCCTCCGGTAATATATGCTTTTCAAAAGAGAAGTAGTTTTGCAAAGTGCGGCATGTGCATAAATCGGCATTAACATTGCGAGATAAGCGCCGGGTGGATCCGGACAAACAACAACTCCTAGCGCGGTTAAAGGCCGTCGAGAGCGTGTTTACAAAGGGTGCGGCGGAGAAAAATAACCTCCAAGATGCCAACACCAATTGGGTGAGGAACTAAAGGATGTCAGGTGCCCGGTTAATACGATTCCGTTAAGGAGAACGGCAAATTCAGCGGCATTTTTAGTAAGTGCTTAAACGAACTTTGAAAGAGTTGGCGAGGAAGTCGACTAACATAAACATGTATGTAGGTATGCTCACAGTCGCCCCGAGGAGGAGATGCCGGTTCATCGGGTGATCTTCTTCGAATCTGTCACTTCGCACCTAACGAGTTCAAGGTGATGAAAGGCGCCTGTGCCTTGTGGCCATCTATCTCTCCTGCTCAAGGCATTGGGGAGCTTGCGAGCGGCTTCAAGGAGCACGGCGGCGCTTCCGACTATGGAAGATATCGGCTGCCTTCAAAGGCGCCCGAGGAGGCTGGGCCATGGTAAAGACGTGGTACACGAAGGTGACCCAAAACCACATGGCCGAGGTCGGACTGTGGGGCTGATGGAAAGGAGATCCCTGTAAGCTTAGTGTACGGCCAAGTAGAATTGGCCGCCAAGTATTCCCAGCAAGATTGTAAATTAGACAACCTATTAGATGGCGTTGAGGAGGAATACAATCAGTCAAGTTGACTATGTAATTGAATATGACATATAAAATGCCTTCTAGCCGGATTGTAGATCGTTTGTCATAGCGGACCTTTTCGCTTCGACCTCGGGACCCAATAGTCCGGAGTGTGTCCGAATACCCTCGCGGTTATGTAAGAACCGGGGCATGCATGGAGAAAAGGCGTAGGGGTCATTGTTGTTGTATCAGACAAGTGCCCAACTAGTTATGTTATATTACATGGATAGTAAGAAACATCTTCCAGGGAGAATAGTTCCGTTAAGGGTTCCTTTCCCTGGGAGGCAATGCCCTAAAGTGCATGTCCAATTTGCTAAGAAAGCGAGAAAAGCATCCGGGGCGATGGATAAATAGGTAAAAATCATCTTTCAGTTCACCGACCGAATATTCCCTTAAGAACGCTAGCTTCGGCTTCACCCGATCTGAGGTACACATCCTATCAATCTTAAGAAGAACAATTGCGAGAGGTGCTCCTTTACCACCTAGCCGAACAATCGGGAACGTAGGGGTAAGCCATGCAGGGAGCGAACAACCTAAGCTTGGCCAAAACTTAAGTCATATCGATGCATATAATGGTGAGTAAAAGGTACATGTGGAAGTTTGACACATGTTTTGGGCATAAAAGCCCGTTTAAATAACCTTATACATTAAAGAAGCCCCGGTATAATGAGCGCGGATAAGCGCGTCAAGTATGTCTTGAACAAAGCGTAAACGAGCCTCTAAAGGCTTCAAGAAGAAGGAGGAGGAAGGAGAGAAATAAAAGATAGCTAAAGTATAAAATGTAGGCGGAGGAAGGAGACGAACTTCGAGTCGGCGCTAGGCGTAGAATCTTCGTGAGTCGGGGCTGCGTTCCATGGGTTTGGCTCGAGTCGGTTATCCGTCGTTTAGCAGACGGTATGCTCGCCCGGTCGAGGACTGGTCGATGATGAAGGGACCTTCCCATTTGGGCTTGAGTTTGTCCTTTTTCTTGTCCGGCAGCGAGAACTAGTTCGCCAACATTGTAAGCTTTGGCGTGCATTTCTCGCTTTGATATCTTCGAGCCTTTGTTGATAAAATGCGGAACGAAGCTTTTGCCACGTCGCGCTCCTCCTCCAAGGCGTCTAAACTGTCCTCGCGATCGAACTCGGCTTCTCTTTCTTCATACATGCGCACGCGAGGTGAGTCATGAATTATGTCGCAGGCAAGGCCGCTCTGCGCCGCATACACCATAAAAAATGGTGTGAATCCGTGTCTGATTCGGCGTGGTCCGTAGCCCCCAAAGTACGGAGTCGAGCTCCTCTACCCGGTCGTGTTAGATTCCTTGAGGGACCGCACGGATGGGGTTTAATGCCGCTCATGATTAGGTCGTTTGCCGCTCGACTTGACCATTAGTTTGAGGGTGATAGGCGAAGCGTAATCGAGCTTGATGCCCATGTTTTTGCACCATAGTTTGACCTCATCGGCCGTGAAGTTGGTGCCGTTATCGGTGATGATACCGTGGGGACGCCGTAACGGTGCACTACCCCGATATGAAGTCTATCACCGGTCCGGATTCGCCGTTTTAACGAGCTTGGCCTCTATCCATTTGGTGAATTTATCCACCATGACCAATAGGTATTTTTGCTTGTGGGTTCCTCCCTTAAGGGGTCCAACCATGTCAAGCCCCAGGCCATGACGGCGGTGATGGGTATAGTTTTGAGGGCGTGGGTGGCATGTGGCTTTGGTTAGCAAAAAGCGGCAACCGACGCATCATTGGACTAAATCCTGCACAAGATCTGCCGGGCCGTTGGCCAATAAAATCTGTCTGGAAGGCCTTGCCTACAAGGGCCGGGCTGTGGCGTGGTGCCCACCCGGTCGGCATGAATTTCAGCCAGAGGTTCCGCCCTTCCTCTTGAGATACACCTTTGAAGGACTCGGTTGTGCTTTTCTTATAAAGCTCTCCCTCATGGACTTTATATGCTTTGGATCGCCGTACTATGCAAATGAGCCTCATTTTGGTCTTCGGAAGTTCTGCCTAGTTAGGTAGGCTAGGAATGGCTCCATCCGCAGGGCAATGGCGCCATTATTTAGGTAAATTTGAAGGTGTCATTTCGTTGGCGAGAGCCTCCGATTGTGTCGGATCGTTCGGTGTCGAGGCGGTGCGGTTGGGTCCGGACTGTTGTTTTCGGACTCCCTTCCCATAATACTGGATGGCTTGAGCGGCCGTTCTAGGAAGATGTTGGGAGGGACGGCATCGCTGCTTATACGCCGATGCGTGCCAATCGTCACTACCGATTATTGTCGGGCTATATGACAAAATTGAGCCCTTCAAACCGTCTTGACATTTTTAGGACCCGCGTTGCGTAAGTCGCCATTTTTGGATCTTTGGCATCAAAGTCTCCGTTTATTTGAGATATTGCGAGGTTGAATCCTCGCGCACCTCTAGGCGTTTAATGCCCATGGAGGCGCTATCCGGAGGCCGTGCGAAGGGCCTCGTATTCGGCCGCGTTATTGCGATCCGTGTACATTATCTGAAGGGCGTATTGATCGTGTCCCCGGTTGGGGACGTCGGAGACGCCACCCCCTGTGCCGCCAACATTTTGGAGCCGTGAAGTGCATGATCCAATTGGAATATCGCCGCATTACTCTTTAGGGAGTTCGGCTTCGTCCATTCGCAACGAAGTCGCCAAAACTTGCGACTTAATAGCTCGTCGTGGCTTATAGGTTATGTCGAATGGGAGGAGCTCGATGGCCCATTTGGCAATCCTACCCGTCAGCGTCATGATTGTTTATAATGTCGTTAAGAGGTACTTGAAGCTACCGTTATCGAACACTCTTGAAAGTAGTGTCGCAGACTTCCGGATGCCATGAACACCGCGTCACGCTATCTTTTGATAATGTGGAGTGCCGGACTTGCATGGAGTTAGGACGGTGGACACGTAGTAAACTGGTTTTGAAGAGGAACTGTGTCCGTCTGCTTTCGCTCGACGACGAGTACCGCGCTAACAACCTGATGTGTTGCGGCGATATATAATAGCATTGGATCGCCCATGTTGGGCGTGGCCAAGACCGGATTTGTTGCCAATATGGCTTTTATTTCCTCGAGTCCGGCCGTGGCGGCATCCGTCCACTCGAAGTGTTCGGTGCGCCGGAGGAGGCGGTAAAGGGGTAACGCCTTTTCTCCTAAACGGGAGATAAAGCGGCTTAGGGCCGCCACGCATCCAGTCAATTTTTGTATTTGTTTGAGGTCTTTTTGGATATCCAATTGTGACAGAGCTCGGATCTTGGCTGGGTTTGCTTCAATTCCTCTAGGACACAATGAAGCCCAAGAGTTTTCCTACGGAACATCGAAGACGCATTTTTCGGATTGAGCTTAATGTCATATTTTGGAGATTGTCGAATGTGAGCTTCAAGTCGTCTACTAGAGTTTGACGTGCTTGGATTTGACGACCACGTCATCTACATATGCCTCCTTTGTTTTGCCGATCTGGTTTGCAGACATGTACGAATCATCTTGACCGATATGTTGCATACGGCGTTTTGAGCCCGAAGGCGGCATTGTGTTGAAGCGAATGGGCCGTATGGAGTGATGAATGCCGTTCGCGGCTTGGTCTTGCTCCGCCATCTTGATTTGGTGGTAGCGAGTATCGTCGAGGAAGCCTGATGAATCGTGTCCCGCGGTAGCGTCGATAATTTGATCAATGCGGGGGAGGGGGAAGGGATCCTTTAGGCAAGCCTTATTAAGGTCTTTGAAATCGACATATAGGCGCCAGGATTTGTCCTTCTTTGGTACCATCACCAGGTTTGCTAGCCCGGTCAGATTGTTTTATATCTCTGATGAATCCGGCTTCTAAAAGTTTGGCTAGCTCCTCTCCCATGGCCTGTCTCTTGGGTTCGAAAACGCCAAGAGCCTGTTTGGTGGCTTGAATCCTTTTAGGATATTTAAGTACATGCTTTCGGCCGGCCGGCGTCAGGATTCTGGCATGTACGAAGGGTGCCGAGGCAAAATGTCGATTTTCCGTAGGAATTCTCGTAGTCTGGCGTCTACATCGGGGTTTAATTGTGCCCCAATGGAGGCCGTCTTTGCGAGGTCCGTTGGGTGGACTTGGAATTTGACTATTTCGTCCGTGGCTTAAAGAGGTGGACTTGGATCTTTTATCAAGTATCACATCGTCCCCTATTCACCGTGGGCGCATCGCGATGAGTTCCTCGGCCGCTAGGGCCGGATAGTGCCTCGAGGGCTAATGCATTTGTCTTGTTTTCGGTAGCGAGTGCTATGTTAGGATCACTAGCGAGAGTGATGATTCCGTTGGAGTCGGGCATTTTAAGCTTCATGTACCCATAATGGGGTATAGCTTGAAAAATTGTGAATGCCTCTCGCCCTAATAAAGCGTGATATCCCGGCTGGCGAGCAGGGCCACTTGAATGTGACCTCCTCGGACCTGTAATTGTCCGTGAGCCGAACACCACGTCCAGTGTGATTTTTCTGTCTTGACATGCTTCCGGCTGGGATTATTCCTCTAAAGGTTGTCTTTGCCGCTCAACGCGGTTCCGATCCTATTTCCATTTTTCGGAGGGTTTCCTCGTAGATGAGGTTTAATCCATTGCCACCATCCATGAGTACCTTAGTAAGGCGAAAGCCGTCCACTATTGGACTGAGGACCCGGCCGGTGCTCGGGCTGTTCGAATTTAGGTTAAATCGCGGCATTAAAGGTAATAGCCGTGTCCTCCATGGGTTTATTGTTTGCTACTTGGTAGACTTGACAAGGTTGCGGAGTGTTCGTTTCCGCATATTATTTGATGCGAAAGTCTCGAAGGCCCCATTATCTGCATCTTTGGTATTCTTTGGAATTTGGGACTCTGGAGCTAGAAGCTCTTCGCCATTTTTGGCCACTGTAGTAGTATCCAACATGCTCGAAGGCTATGAGTTGGAGTGGCGCCCTACGTGCTATGAATTTTGCGAGGTCCAGTTGAGCCATCCCTCCAAAGACGGTTCCATGCCCTTTGGGGTTTTTGTTTTTAGTATTTGACCAGTGCTTGGCGATGATGCACCCTTTTATTTCGGACTAGGGCTGTATTCGGGGCGGAATATCCCAAAATTACTTTCGGTTTTCCGTGCACTCTCCATCGCCATACGATTACTTTTGTACTATGGTCACCAAGTCGACAAGCGTGTAATTTCTGACGACTTATGGCGTTTAGGATTCCCTTGTCCGTGCAATTATTGCGAGAAAAGTGAGATTGCGTCCTCCTCTCGGCAGATCCTTTATTACATCCATAACGGGAGGAATCGGCCCGATAATGGTGTCTTGTTTATTGGGCTCTTGCTGAATTCGGGATAGATCGCTAATGTTTGGGTGGGCGGGTGGAATTAAATCCAAAACCCCGTCCAATCTAAGACTCAGGGGCCGAGAAGTTTCCGAACTTGGGAATTTGGGCTTTTGGATGCTATCCAATGAATCCAACCCGCCGCCTGACTTTAGGTTCAGGATTTGATCGACATCCGTCCCTCTGCGGGAATCCCAGGCATGGAGGGTCGGGAATCGGGACGTAGCTAGTCCTTAAGATAGAAGAAGAGTCGCCAGTATTGCTCTTCTACCCAGCAGCGTGGTGGGTAGCTCGTGGAGAGTTGATCTCTCTCGGATCGGTTTTAGGCCCGATCCGATCGTAATCTGTGGCGACCCTGCATGCGGCGATGCGATCCAAGAGCTCGTTCACGGAGGAGAGCTCGATCGGATCTAGCCTGCTCGACAAGTTCCGGAAGTTAACACGAAGATTGGTTTCGATGACCGAGAAGTCATAAATCGGTATGACAATGGCCGAACTGGCGGTCATAAGAAAACCACCTAGCCGAAGAGTCTGGCCGGTGGCCAAGGCTCCTTTAGCGATAGTGTCGTCTTTAAAGACGGGATGAGGCATCCTTCCTGACGGTGACAACACAGAGGAACTCTCAATGAAAGCACCAATGTCGGTGTCAAACCGCGGATCTCGAGTAGGGGTCACGAGGCGTGCGTCTGGCGGATGGTAACGGAGACAAGGGACACGATGTTTTACCCGAGTTCGGGCCCGCTCGATGGAGGTAATACCCTACTCTGCTTGATTAATATTGATGATATGGGTAGTACAAGAGTAGATCTACCACGAGATCGGAGAGGCTAAACCCTAGAAGCTAGCCTATGGTATGATTGTTGTTCGTCTATGGACTAAAACCCTTTGGTTTATATAGACACGAATAGGGTTAGGGTTACATAGAGTCGATTACAATGGTAGGAAATCTACATATCCGTATCGCCAACCTTGGCTTCCACGCCAAGGAAAGTCCTATCCGGACACGGACGAAGTCTTCAATCTTGTATCTTCATAGTCCAGATTAGGCCAAAGATGATAGTTCGCTATCCGGACACCCTTAGTCCAGGACTCCCTCGAGAAGTGTGAGCAACTATTGAAATTTGCTTTTAAGAGAAAATGTAACAGGTGGGAGAAAGCAAAATCACGTAAGCCCGCCATTCTTAGTTTGCTTTTATGCGAAAATAGTTACGGCCAAAAAAGGGCATCGACTTCTATATGTTTGTTTAAGCAAATCCAGTGCTACCATTAAGCAATTTGTGATATGTTGTCATTAACCAACCTATTGGGCTCTTTATATTCAATTTTACTGTAATCAATGGAAAAAAATAATTGTAGGCAAGTTGAAATGCAAAATTGGGTAATCCAGAACACTTAACCCCCCTTAGATAGTAAGGAACTAAGCTCCAGAACAGGATGATGTGTGTCAGGTGAATCACACGTTCAGAAACATGCAAAGTCATAGAGTTTGCCAAAAAACAACAGGCAACTCACATACTAAAGACTAGCAAGTCACATTCAAATGTAAATCAAGTCCTACACCTTACTCAAATGTCAAGCAAACCATGTGGGCATTTGAAAAGGGAAAACAAAAGGAGCTTACTTGCATCTAGTGTTGAGTATGTGACTTGCTTGACATTTAAATGTGACTTGCTAGTGTTGAGCATGTTACTTGCTTGACATTTGAATGTGACTTGCCTGTTCGACATGTGTGATTTGCTTGACACACAACCCCTACCCCTACCCCTACCCCTTAGGTCTATGCCTAACATTTGTATGTGACCTATAATGTGTATTTAACTTGCTTTGTTTTGTGTGTCAAGCTTTGGTCTAGTAGTGTGGACTTGCCTAACCCCTAAATGATTATGTGTGTGTTGTGTTTGTGAACCTCGATATAGGTGTGTGAGGTGCTTGCAAAAAGAAGCATGTGGATGGTTAAACTGGGGAGGAGTTTACCTACAGCTTGTCATATTCCCCCTCTATTTGTTGCTCTTCAATGGGCCGAAGATGAATCATTGTCGGAAAATGAATCATGTTCGAGGTCGGGGAGAAGCGGCAGGATGTTCTTCAATTGCATTTTTGCTCGTCCCCCATTTTTCCCCGCTAAAAAGGATAAAACACTACCATAAAATGCCCTTTGGATAGAGGCAAAGGTGTCCCGATGTTTCAATGAGATGATAACTATCGATTTGGTGGAGATGACTTTGTGACGATCCTACAAGCGATGCACCACGTTGCGCCTTAACAATCGCTAAACCAACTCCGAGAGGTTATTGACCACTTACCGAGCACGATCAACCCCGACCACGAAGGTCTATTCCTCGCAAGCAATCGAAGAACAATCAAGAATATGATAAAGCAATCTGAATATTGCGAATATAGATGAAGTATTGATAAAGGTGGGGATCCTAAGCGGTCTTGGTGCAGTCGTTGGACACAAGCGAAGTACACGAAGTTGAAATGGCTAACTTTTAAACTAAACAAATCCCCAGGTAAATGCTACTAGTTGATCTACTTATATAGGAGCAAGGGGTGGCGGCCAAGGAGATGGGAGGACGTCCCAAGGCAGCCTAAAACCAACCCTAGGTCGTACAAGGCTCATGGGCCCAAGTGGAGGTGATGCAACACCTTTGGACTTGTTGTTTGACTCGGATTCTGCTGCTGACATTAGATTGTTTCGTCCATATCTCAACGCTCTGACGGATTTAAAGGTGAATCAATTGGGTTGGAAAGAGGACAAAATCTACTTTCAGCCAAAAAGGAATCACCCAATTCGAGTCCGTATGAAAAAGTTGTTGGCGTTTTGAGTCGGGTATGTATGCATGGGTCCGAATCTGAATCCGAGCGTGAGAGACTTGGACTCTATCTTCTCTTGGCCCAAAAGAAGTGGCGTGAGAGGACTTTTTAAGCAGAACCTCAACTTCTCCTTTTCCTTATCTTCATATGTGGATTGTACAAATGTTCCATACACACCGTAATTAGACAAAACACAAAAGTGTGTGAAGTGTTTTGTTACGGATAACATAAATAGATTATTGAATAGTTTGCACTAGAAATCACGACAAATATGCATGTATGCAATATTTTTGAGTCGTATCCAAGGTAGTCATGTCCTCATCGGTGGCTTGCATGAAACTTGAGGACACTAACTAAAAAGAACTAGCAAGTTACGAACCATATGATGAAAATGTGAAGGAAAAATAGCACATGAGCAAAGTTTGTGTGTTAGCAGAAGCGACTACCTATAGAGTGTTGGGCAAGTTTTAGCAAGACTCAAAGCCACCTAAGTACTAAAACCACTAAAAGCAAATTATGAACCATGTCAGGCAACTAAGTAACAAACATTAGGCAAGTTGAAAAGCAAAAACAAGCAACTACTCATCGATCGTTATGCAAGTTTTCTCAAGGGGGGGGGACCACAGCCCAAATATCTGGCAACTGCAGATCTAGGAACCCACGCCCTCATATCTGGCACTCATAGCCTCTGCACAGCATGCCCTTTGCACCCCTCTTAAACATCGCCAATATAATGCCGACTTGAGGCAGAGGAATGGTTTGCCGCACCCCAAAGAATAGTTCAGGCGTCATGGAGAAATTAAGAGAAAGGATTTACCCTGATGTAGACGAACGAATGTGGTGTCACTGTGCCATCCACTTCTAGTTCCTTCAATGCCCCTCTCGGATCGGCGAATAGGTCCTCGTGCATGTCCCACTTGCCACTCCTTGTCCATGCAGTCCTCACCGTCGCCCTCCTTTAAATCGGCAAACCTTTGGAAAAATCAAAGGATTTAAAGCGCATCTTCGGTCCATTGAGTGGAGTTCATATTCGGTGTAGGGAAGTTTTTTATCCTTCACATATGGGTGGACAGAGAAGGAAATGTGGTGAGGAAGGAACATAAACAACAGGGAAAAGTTAACCGGTTCCTAACCAGCCTTCTTTGTATTTAAGCAGTATACCATATATATGTGACATTTTCATCTATCATTAACGCTAAGAATCTAACGTCTATTACCGCCCATGCTGATACTCACTTCAAACAGGCTACCTAGTACTACGAAAACAACACAGACCAAGCTCCATCAAAAACAGAATAAAATGGCCACGCCATGCCAGCAATAGCGATGACATGCACCCATATGATGGCATGGCTATTGATGAGTGGGTGGCAAGAAAACAATACAAACAAAGAGACACACCACGTGGCAACAGGTCCATCATCACAAATCACACCCACTACCCGGAGGTTTTAGCAACCTTCGTAATCACAAAACACACCCGCTGAATATCTAGCAACTCCACACACAGAAAACAAAACATACTCCTCTACTCCCGGTTTCGGTTTGATTGATGTTGGATGGTAGAGGCACAAAAAACAAAAATGAAACCAAATCGGTACCTCCTAGATACTAGAGGATCTTGCATCAAGATATTGGCGAAAAAAAACATGAGATCGCCGGGGACGATCGCTTGCACTGTATCGATTACACTGAGTGTGAATGTAAAACAACCACGTAAGAAAAAAGTTCATGTTAACTGTTAAGCCTAGAATTGAGTAGCAAAACAAAAATGTAAGAAATCTCCATGTTAAGCCTAGCATCAGTACATTGGGAACTTCTCAATCGCCATGCAAGTTTTGTGAAAAAGGGGGAAAACCCACACTCAAAACAGCAGATCTGTAAACTCGTACAACAAAATCTGGAAACTCCTAGTGTATGTCCGGCAAGTTCCACCTCCAACCTTTCCAAACCCGCCTGCTGCCAGCACTATCTGCTTCGAGAAGAATATTGTACATCCAAACAAATTCAGCGTCACCTCGGCCCCTGCATATAGACCTCGGACCTCACGAACATCCACAAGCTCCTCTACCACCACCCTACCCGCTCCCCTTCCTAGAAATTTCATCAATCTGGTGGAGAAATGCCACTCGTCCCCCCTCCCCACTCGTTGCTTGCACCACACCTCCACCCCTGCTGACGAGCATGCTGAATCAGGACCATAAATCGCCGCCGTCACCCCTGACCCTAACCGCGAAATCCTTCAGTATTACGTGAAGAATCACAAACCCAACAGAGAGACACATGAATCAGATGTAGGCGTGCTTACCTTGGGGATATTTTGATCGAGGAACCGTCTCGTCGCTTGCCGATGCACAACGTCTCCGTGCGACCGTCCGGCCCTCCGCCCCGCTGAGATGTTCGGCCGCCGCGCGTTGCCGCTCGGAGCTCACTCTCCTCCTCCTTGTGTGGTCGGTCCACCCCGTGCGCCTCCCAAGTCCGGCGGTTCCGCCGAGCTTCAATTTCAGCGGCGGCGGATTTGGGTGAAAATGAAAACAACACCGCACCGCCCACCTCCCTTGCCTGAAATCTGGAACTGTGCGATGGCTTACTAATGAGAGAGGGAAGAAGTGGGGTTATGTGGGGCCTGCCACCGATGAGCCGTGTCCAAGCAGTTCCAATGCGCGCGGTTCAGTCCGACCAGGTAACACCTGACGCCCAGATCTCAATCCGACGGCTTAGACGAGGGTGTGCTCCGGGCCTCTAAAAAGTGCAGCTGCACTTTTTAGAATTTAGGTAGGATTTTTATATGTTGTTCTATAAGCCTAAAGTGCATCATCTGATTTCTTAGACCAATTCTTTCGGGACCTATTAACAGTCTTTTGTAAAATTAATTTTATTTCTCTATTGCTAAGTTCAACTTGACCACTAGACTAAGGATGATAAGGTGCTGCAATTTTATGGTTAACATCATACTTGGCAAGTATTTTGCTGAAAGCACCATGAATAAAGTATGAACCACCATCAGTCATTAAATATTTAGGGACTCCAAACCTTGGGAAAATAACTTCCTTAAGCATTTTAATAGAGGTGTTGTGATCAGCACTACTAGTTGGAATAGCTTCTACCCATTAGAGGAAGGAAAAGGTCTCATGTAATCAAATCCCCAAACATCGAATGGTTCAACAGCAAGTGAATAATTCATAGGCATTTCTTGACGCTTATCAATATTACCTATTCTTTGCCATTCATCACAAGATAAGATGAACTTACGGGCATCCTTGAAGAGAGTAGGCCAATAAAATCCAGAATGCAATACCTTGTGAGTAGTTCTGTCTCCAGCATGATGCCCGCCATAAGCTTCGGAGTGACATTTACATAGGATTTGTCCCTGTTCATGCTCAGGTACACAACGTCTAATAATATCATCTACTCCTTCTTTATAAAGATGTGGGTCATCCCAAAAGTAATGTCTTAAATCATAAAAGAATTTTTTCTTTTGTTGGTGTGTAAAGCTAGGTGGTAAATATTTAGCAACAACGTAATTAGCATAATCAACATACCAAGGACTATTATTAGAAACATTAATTGCGACTAGCGCTTATCGGAAACTATCATCAATAGGTAGTGGGTCATCAAGCACATTTTCAAGCCTAGACAAGTTATAAACTCTTTGGGTTCTCGGCTCCTTTCCTATCGGTAATATGTAAATCAAATTCTTGTAGCAAGAGAACCCATCGAATAAGTCTAGGTTTAGCATCTTTCTTTTCCATAAGATATTTAATAGCGGCATGACGGTGTGAGCGATAACTTTAGAGTCGACAATGTAAGATCTAAATTTATCACAAGCAAACACCAACTGCTAGAAATTCTTTTCGATTAGTAACATAATTCCGTTGAGCCTTTGTCTAGAGTTTTACTAGCATAATGAATAACATTTAATTTATTATCAACTATTTGTCCTAGAACAACACCAACAACAAAATCACTAGCATCACACATAATTTCAAAAGGCAAGTTAGATCGGTGATTGAACAATAGGTGCGAGAAATTAAGGCTTTCTTGAGTGTTTCGAAGGCTTCTAAAAAATCATCATCAAAAACAAAAGGAACATCCTTTTGCAAAAGATTTGTAAGAGGCCTAGAAATTTTAGAGAAGTCTTTGATAAATCTCCTATAGAAACCAGCATGACCTAGGAAACTATGAATACCTTTGATATCTTTAGGACATGGCATTTTCTTAATGGCATCAACCTTAGCTTTGTCCACCTCAATACCTCTTTCAGAAATTTTATGGCCCAAAACAATACCTTCATTAACCATAAAGTGGCACTTCTCCTAATTCGAGATGAGATTTGTTTGCTCGCATCTCTGCAAAACTCGATCAAGATTGCTTAAACAATCATCAAAAGACTTCCCATAAATAGAGAAGTCATCCATGAAAACCTCAACAATCTTTTCACAAAAGTCGAGAGAATATAGCAGGCATACATCTTTGAAAGGTAGCAGGTGCATTGCATAAACAAAAAGGCATACGTCTATAAGCATAAGTTCCAAAGGGACAAGTGAAAGTGGTCTTTTCTTGATCAGGTTGGGAAACAGGTATTTGTGAAAAACCAGAATATCCATCAAGGAAGCAAAAGTGTGTGTGCTTAGATAATCTTTCTAGCATTTGATCAATAAAAGGCAGAGGGCAATGATCTTTTCTAGTTTCTTTGTTTAATTTTCTAAAATCAACTACCATTCTATAGCCTGTAACAATTCTTTGTGGAATAAGTTCATTCTTATCATTAGGAACAACGATAATACCTCCTTTCTTAGGCACACAATGAATGGGACTTACCCATCTACTATCGGCTATGGGATAGATTATACACACTTCCGGAAGTTTTAATATTTCCGTTCTTACCACTTCTTTCATCTTGGATTTAATCGGCGTTGGTGGTCAACAACGGGTTTAGTATCGAGTTCCATATTAATCTTGTCTTTGACATAGAGTGGGACTAATGCCCTTTAAATCATCAAGAGTATCCAATAGCAGCTCGGTGCTTCCTTAGAACTTTCAATAATCTTTCTTCTTCATATTACGAAAGGTCAAGACTAATAATAACATGATATATCTTCTTTTCATCAAGATAAGCATATTTCAAAGTGTCCGGTGATGTACGCTAGGACTACGTCGGTATTTCCCCAAAGAGGAAGGGATGATGCGACCTGTGACGGTAGGTATTTCCTCGGTGATGAAACCAAGGTTATCGAACCGATGGGAGAACCAAGCAACACAACGTAAACAGCCCCTGCACACAAATAACAAATACTCGCAACCCGAATTGTTAAAGGGGTTGTCAATCCCTTTCGGGCAACGGTGCCAAAAATTGGCAAACGAACGTGATAAAGTTGTAATAGATTGATAGATCGACCGCCAAATAAAATAAATAAGAATAAAACGCAGCAAGGTATTTTTGTATTTTTGTATTAATAGATCTGAAAATAAAAAGCAAAGCAAAAGTAGATCACAAAGGCAAATAATATGAGAAAGAGACCCCGGGGCTGTAGGTTTCAGTAGTGGCTTCTCTCGAGAAAACTAGCAAACGATGGGTAAACAAATTACTGTTGGGCAATTGATAGAACTTAAAATAATTATGACTATATCCAGGCAATGATCATTATATAGGCATCACGTCCAAGATTAGTAGACCGACTCACACTTTTGCATCTACTACTATTACTCCACACATCGACCGCTATCCAACATGCATCTTGTGTATTAAGTTCATGGAGAAACGGAGTAATGCAATAAGAACGATGACATGATGTAGATAAGATCTATCTATGTAGAGATAGACCCCATCGTTTTATCCTTAGTAGCAACGATACATACGTGTCGGTTCCCCTTCTGTCATTGGGATACATCATCGTAAGATCGAACCCACTACAAAGCACCCCTTCCCATTGCAAGATAAATAGATCAAGTTGGCCAAACAAAACCCAAATATCGGAGAAGAAATACGAGGCTATAAGAGATCAAAGAAACTCAAATAACTTTCATGGATATAAAAAGATAGATCTGATCATAAACTCAAAGTTCATCCGATCCCAACAAACACACCACAAAGGAGTTACATCATATGGATCTCCCAGAGACCATTGTATTGAGAATCCAAATGAGAGAGAGGAAGCCATCTAGCTACTAACTATGGACCGAAGGTTTACAAAGAACTACTCACGCATCATCGGAGAGGCACCAATGGAAGTGGTGAACCCCTCTGTGATGGTGTCTAGATTGGAATCTGGTGGTTACGGGTTACTGCGGTAATTTGGAATTGATTTTCGCCAACCCCCTAGGGTTTCTGGAATATTGGGGTATTTATAGAGCAAAGAGGCGGTGCAGGGGCTCCCGAGGTGGGCACAACCCACCGTGGCGGCGCTTTGCCTCTGGCGCCATACGGTGGGTTGTGCTCCTGAAAGCACCCCTCAGTGCCCAACCTTGGCCCATTAGGTGTCTTCTGGTCCATAAAAAATCTCCGTGAAGTTTCGTTACATTTGGACTCCTTTGGTATTGATTTCCTGCGATGTAAGAAACATGCAGAAAATAGCAAGCGGCACTTGGCACTATGTCAAGAGGGTTAGTATAAAATGATATAAAATGACTATAAAATGATTATAAAACATCCAAGATTGATAATATAACAGCATGGAACAATAAAAATTATAAATACGTTGGAGACGTATCGGCATCTAAGCTTAACTCCTGCCGTCCTCGGCGGGTATGTGATAAAACAGAATTTTTGATGTGGAATCTGCCTAACATGTCATCTCATATTCTTTTCTTTATAGCACGGACATTTGGACTTTTATGTGATTCAAAGCAATACTCTAGTTCTGACATGATGACTTAAATACTCAAACATATCAACAAGCAACCATGTCTTTCAAAATATGTACGCTAAAATAAGTTATCCCTAGCCCATCATGGTCGATCATTGATCCATTCATGAAACACACTTGAATATTAACTACATCCAATACTCAAGTACAATCATATTGCCTCCTAGTTGGTGCTTTTATAAGAGAAGATGGAGACTCAAATTCAAAATAAAAATTGCATAAAGTAAAAGAAAGGCCCTTAGCGAGGAGGGAAGTAGGGATTTGTAGAGGTGCCAGAGCTCAAAGTGAAAAACTTATACATAAAAACATTTTGGGAGGTGTGCCTTTCCCACCAACGAAAACAACTTAGAGTTCCCAACACTTTCCATGCTACATATATCATAGGCGGTTCCCAAACAGAAAATGAAGTTTATTCCTTTTTTCACCATACTTTCACTTTCCATGGCTAACTGTATCCACGGGTGCCTTCCATACCAACACTTTCCAAGGAATTTATTATTTGACAACATAAAGTAAATTCATTTCTCATTACGGGACTGGGCACCCCTAATACCTTTGCCTTACTCTCGTGCAATGACAAGTGAATAAACACTCACCGTGAGAATAACACATCTAGCATGGAAAATATTAGCCACCCCTCAGCTCCATGAAAGCAAAGATTTAACACACAAAAGAGAAGTTTATTTGAAAATTAGAGATAGCACATACAAATTTGATTAGAACGACAAGGGTAGATATAGTGGACTCATGTGGAAAAACGGATTTAAATGTTTTTGGGTGCACAAGTAGTGTTCATACTTAGTGCAACATGAAGGCTAGCAAAAGATTGAGAAGCGGCCAACCAAGAAATGAATAATATCATAAGCGAGCATTAAGCATAATTAACACCAAATAATGCACCACAAGTAGGATATAATTGCATTGCATGACTATTGACTTCGTGCTTGCATCGGAATCACAAACCTTAACACCAATATTCTTACTAAAGGATAGTTACTCATCAACATGACTCACATATCACATCATCATATCTCAAAACTATTACTAAAAATCAAGTTTATTTTGTCCAATGATCTTCATAAAAGTTTTTATTATATCCTTCTTGGATATCTATCACTTTGGGACTAATTTTCATGTGTTGCTTTTGATAAGCTCAAACAAATATAAGTGAAGATCATGAGCATAATTTTTCTTTCTCTCAAATTAATTTAAGTGAAGCAAGAGAGAATTTCTTTGAAAATTTTACTAACTCTCAAATAAATCTAAGTTAAGCAAGAGAGCATTTCTTCAAAAATAATAAAGCACACCATGCTCAAAAATATATAAGTGAAGCACTAGAGCAAGTCCATAGCTCATAAAAAATTAAGTGAAGCATAGAGAGCAATTCTAACAAGTCATGACATAATTTTGGCTCTCTCAATAGGTGTGTCCAGCAAGGAATCAAGACTTAAGACACAAAATAAAACAAGCAAAGACTCATATCATAAAAGACGCTCCAAGCAAAACACATAGTATGTGACGAATAAAAATATAGCTTGAGTAAAATACCCGATGGTCGTTAGAAGAAAGAGGGATGCCACTCGGGGCATCCCCAAGCTTAGTTGCTTGCTCTCTTTTGGATAATAGCTTGGGATGCCGGGGCATTCCCAAGCTTAGGCTCTTCTTACTCCTTATTCCTTCATCCATCGTAAGATAACTTGAAAACTTGAAAACTTCAATCACAGAAAACTCAACAAAGAAATAAGGAGAGGCACCAATGGAAGTGGTGAACCCCTCCGTGATGGTGTCTGGATTGGATCTGGTGGTTCTGTACTCTGTGGCGGCTGGAACCCTAGGGTTTCTGGAATATTGGGGTATTTATAGAGCAAAGTGGCGGTCTGGGGGCACTGAGGTGGGCACAACCCACCGTATGCGTGCTGGCTTCTGGCGGCGCCTAGTGGGTTGTTCTCCCCTCGGAGCACCACCCATGCGCAACCTTGGCCCATTAGGTGTCTTCTGGTCCATAAAAAATCTCCGTGAAGTTTCGTTGCATTTGGACTTCGTTTGGCATTGATTTCCTGCGATGTGAAAAGCACGTAGAAAACAGCAACTGGCACTTGGCACTATGTCAATAGGTTAGTACCAAAAATGATATAAAAATAACTATAAAATGACGATAAAACATCCAAGATTGATAATATAACAACATGGAACAATCAAAAATTATAGATACGTTGGAGATGTATCATCTGGCAATTGTTTTAATTCAAACACATGATCACCTTTAGGTGGAGGAGGAGCTCCCAAAGTTTCAATAGGCAAATTGTGTTTAAGCAGAGGACGTGTTCAAAGAAAATCTTATCTATTTCATTTCTTTCATGCATATGTAAATCATTTTCATGGTCTAGCAAATATTTTTCTAAAGGATCAGTAGGAGGCACAACAATAGAAGCAAGACCAATTATTTCATACTTACTAGGCAATTCTTTTTCATGAAACTTTCTACTAAACTTGGAAAAATTAAACTCATGAGACTCATCACCAAAGCTGACATCGACTGTATGTTTCTTACAATCTATTTGAGCATTAACGATTGTTCAATAAAGGTCTACCAAAGATAATGGGACAGAAGTCATCTTGTGGGGAACCAATAACAAGAAAATCAGTAGGGTATTTTATTTTCCCACACAAGACTTCAACATCTCTAACATTCTCAATCGGTGAAATAGTATCTCTATTAGCAAGTTTAATAGTAACATCTATGTCTTCTATCTCTGAGGGTGCTATGTCATTCATGATTTCTTGATATAAGGTGTAAGGAATAGCACTTACGCTAGCACCTATGTCGCATAAACCATGATAACAGTGATCTCCTATTTTAACTGAGACAACGAGCATGCCAACAACGGTCTATGATTATCTGTTTTATCGGGTTTGACAATTCTAGTAGCTTTATTACGTAAGTAAATAACCCATCTATATCTTCTTCCAAGAGATCTTTAACCATAGCAACACTAGGCTCTATTTTAATTTATTCATCGAGTTTTAGGTGTTACGATATAAGTTTTGTTGGCAACGATCGATACTTTAGCAAGTTCCTTTATCCCTAACAGGGGAAAGGTGGTTTCTCAATATAAGCGGTAGGAACAAGCTGGATCGACATTATAAAGTATAGTTTCCTTTTTGACTGATACCGGTTCTTTAATTTCTTCTTTAATAGGTGGGTGATATTTAAACCACTTCTCTTTAGGGAGATCAACATGAGTAGCAAATGATTCACGAAAGGAGGCTACTGTCTCAGAGTCAAGTCCGTATTTAGTGCTAAACTTTTGAAGAGCATCGGTATTAATAAAAGATTACCACAATCATACTTAAGCTTAATACCTAACTCTTTACCTTCATCGAGTTCCCAATCTTCAAAGTTGCATTTAATTCTTTCCAAAAGATCCCAACGGAAATCAATGGTCTTCTTTATAAAAGAACCAGCACAAGAAGTATCGAGCCTGGATCGATCGTTATGAGAAAGCCGAGCATAAAAATTCTGGATAATAATTTCTCTTGAGAGCTCATGGTTGGGGCATGAATATAACATTGACTTAAGCCTCCCCCAAGCTAGAGTGATACTTTCTCCTTCACGAGGCCAAAAATTATATATGTAATTCCGATCACGATAACTAGATGCATAGGATAATTTTTTTGGTGGAACCCCAATTTCAATCGATTCCAATTCCAAGATCCAATATCATCACATAGCCTATACCATGTCAATGATTTTCCCTTCAAAGATACAGGGAAAACCTTTTTCATAACTTCATCTCCGGGTAAACCTGCAAGCTTAAACAATCCACAAATTTGTTCCACATATATCAAGTGCATATCAGGATGTTCGATTCCGTCTCTGCATAAGGATTAGCTAGCAGTTGTTCTATCATACCCAAGGAATTTCATATTCAATATTTTCAGTAGGTGCGATAGGGTTGAGGGTAGCTAATTGTGGTTCCGGTCGAGGTGAAGATACCGAACAAATCCTCGAAGGATTGTTTTCCATAGTAACAAGTGACAATAAATTTCAGCACACTATATAAATGTTTCCTTACCAAATTCCACTTACCAAAGGCGCTTCACTCCCCGGTAATGGCTCTCGAAAATAGCCTTGATGACCCACAAGTATAGGGGGTCAATTGTAGCTCTTTTCGATAAGTAAGAGTGTCGAACCCAACGAGGAGCAGAAGGAAATTACAAGTGGTTTTCAGCAAGGTAATGTCTGCAAGTGTTGAAATTGTAAATGTGAGTGGTTTGATAGCAAGATAATTTGTAACGAGTCAGTAATGATAGTAGTAACAAAAGTGCAGCAAGGTAGCTCTATCCTTTTGAGGCAAAGGACAGGCCAAAACGGTCTCTTATAGTAAGCAAAGTGTTCTTGAGGGTACACGGGAATTTCATCTAGTCACTTTCACCATGTTGACTCGATTTGTGTTCGCTACTTTGATAATTTGATATGTGGGTGGACCGGTGCTTAGGTGTTGTCCTTACTTGAACAAACCTCCTACTTATGATTAACCCCCTCGCAAGCATCCGCAACTACGAGAAAAGTATTAAGAATAAATTCTAACCATAGCATTAAACTTTTGGATCCATTCGGTCCCTTACGGAATTGCGCATAAACTAGGGTTTAAGCTTCTATCACTCTCGAACCCATCATCTAATAACTACTCCACAATGCATTCCTTTAGGCCCAAATATGGTGAAGTGTCATGTAGTCGACGTCGCATGACACCACTAAGGAATCACAACATACATACTATCAAAATATCGAACACATATCAAGTTCACATGATTACTTGCAACCTGATTTCTCCCGTGACCTCAAGAACAAAAGTAACTACTCACAAATGATAATCATGCTCAAGATAAGAGGGTTATTAAATAGCATATTGGATCTGAACATATGATCTTCCACCAAATAAACCATATAGTAATCAACTACAAGATGTAATCAACACTAGTAGTCACCCACAAGCACCAATCTGTAGTTCCGGTACAAAGATTGAACACAAGAGATGAACTAGGGTTTGAGATGAGATGATGTTGTTGAATATGTTGATGGAGATTGCCCTCCCCAAGATGGGAGAGTTGTTGGTGATGATGATGACGATGATTTCCCCCTCAGGAGGGAAGTTCCCCGATGGAATCGCTTCATGGGAGGGCAAAGTGCTCTGCCCAAGTTCCGCCTCGAGGCCGGCGGTGCTCACCCGAAAGTCCTCTCCTTTTTTCTAGTTCAAAATGACTTATATACGGAAGATGGACAGGAGGTGGGCTTGGGTGAGCACAACCCACCAGGGCGCGCCGGGGCTCCCTGGCACGCCCAGGTGGATTGTGACCACCTGGGGGGCCCCCTCTGGTACTTATTTGCTCCAATATTCCATAAAAATCTCCGTAAATTTTCAGCTTGTTTGGAGTTGTGCAGAATAGGTAGCCTGACGTAGCTATTCCAGCTCCAGATTTCCAGCTGCCAGAATTCTCCCTCTTTGTGTGTACCTTGCAAATTATGAGAGAAAATGCATTAGAATTACTCCAAAAAGCATTATTATGCATAAAAACATCATCAATAACAGTAGGAAAACATGATGCAAAATGGATGTATCAACGACTCCTTATGGGGCTTGAACAACACCTTCCACAATTTATCATGGGTGGTGCCGTAGAAGTGGAGCATGGTGGCTGGGTCCTCGGGCTTGTAGGACCACATTAGGGCGGGCTGTTGTTGGCGAGGCGGGGAGGCGGTGTGAGCATCACTGAACCACATTGGTCCACTTGGGCCTGCCTTTATCATGCTGGAGATGCACTTTTGCAGCAAATCCACCTCCGTCGATGACCCCCAGTCAAGGCTCTTCTTGGTCCACGAGGTTAGCCTCGCGGGGGGTTCAGGTCTGAATCTGGGAGCCGTTGCCCAGCCTACTTCACGCGGTTCGGTGATATAGAACCACTATTTTTGCCAGACCTTGACGGTCTCTATGAAGGTGCCCTCCGGCCACTCGACCCGGGCGAGCTTACTAATCATCACCCCTCCACAGTCCGCCTGTTAGCCGTCGACTATCTTTGGCTTGACGTTGAAGACCTTTAGCCACATGCCGAAGTGTGCATTTGGACCCTTGAAAAAGCATCACAAATGACGATAAATGCTTTGAGATGTGCGAGGAACGAGTTCGTGGCTAGATCGTGGAAATCCAGCCCGTAGAAGAACATCAAACCCCTGATGAAGGGGTGGAGTGGGAAGCCCAGTACCCGAATGAAATGGCGGACGAACACCACCCTCTCGCCTGGTTGGGGTGTGTGGATGACCTGGCCCTCTTGGAGCCAGATGAGCGATGTCGGTAGGGAGATAGTGGCGGCGCTTCAGATCTTCGACGTCCTTGTTGGTGATGATAGAGGCCTCCCACTTGCCTTTGGCACGAGATCCGCCATGCCCGAATTAAGGGAGTGGTTAAAGGGGAGTTCTTGAGGAAGGATGTGTCGAGAACCTTTGGAGCTCTGTAGATTGGGAAATCAATTGCGAGAGGAAGGAGAAAGTGTACAAAGACAAGCGGTGGTTGTTTCCCTTTTAAGAGCTGTCATAATGCCAAGAGTCCTTTTACTGTGCCGCAGGCCTCGCCGCCTCCCGATATAATCGTGACATTATGCGCTAGTGGGATAACCAACACTAGTAGAAAAAGGGTCAAATGTTCAGCTCATTAGTCCAGGTTTGAATTTGAGCCAGCACTAATGTGACCATTAGTGCTTGGTTCCAACAACTAAGCGAGCCACTCTCATTAGTGCCGGTTCTTGCCGAACTTTTAGCACCGGTTCGTGCCACGAGCGATTACTAAAGAGAGTGGTGGCGAGGATGTTGTCGATCTGGGGCCCCTCCAACACCTTTAGTGCCGGGGCGTGCCTAGAACCCAGGTACTAAAGGTCGTCCTATATAAACCCTTCATCCACCCGCACTCTGTTCTTCCCCCTTTCCCCTCAACTTTGTTCTTCCCTTCCTCTCGAGCTCATCACAAATTTTGCCCAAATTTTGTCAAGATTTGAAGGCCCCCATCCATTTAAATGATCACAAAGGTTAGCAACTTTTTCCTTTCATCTCTGCTAGATTAGCTCTTGCAATGGTTTATATAGTGGTTAATTTGTGGGTTTTAGTAATTTGGGAGGAATTATATGTGGTAGTATTTGATTTATATGCAATTTGAGGTCAAAATAACACTTAGTTTGCATATGTAGGTGTGGTTTACTTAGTGCCTTCTAAATCTCCGTCGTAACCACCATCGATCGCCCGCACCGTCTCGTCGCCGGCACCACCTTGTGGTGAGCCTCTTGTTCTTATCTTTTTTATATAAAAAATTCATGTTTGTGTGATTTGGATATATCGTTACTCATATAATTATCTTACCCGTGCGTTGTTTGTTATACATAGTGCCATGGTTTTGATATCCGTCCCCGTCGGCCCTCGTCCGTGTTTTGATTCGGATGTGGTATATTCTCTTTTAAAACTATTTATTGCATTTCGTGTTTATGACAAATTATGTCCATCAAGTTGACATAGATATTTTTGTCTAGGAGGTATGTGAACCGGAAATTCCAACCGACCCTATTCTATTGTCGAGAGGTTAAATTTAGTTGAAAGAGAAAGCGAGTATTTGAAAGAAAATTGAAAAGAATTGAGGGGGAGAAGATGGAATTGGAGTTGCATGTTGCCGATGTCGTCGATGATCACAAGATCAAGATGGAGAAAATGCGCTTGAAGATTAGAAAGATTAGAAAATATGCCATTGATAGTGAGGCTTGGTATCATTATGCTATTGGATCAATTGTTACCTTAGTTGCGATCTTTATCGCATTTGTTGTTGCATTTAAATGCTTTAGTTAGAGAGTTATTTGTTTGTTTGCATTTAAGTGTTGTATGAACTTGTATTAATTTGGTATTCTCGGTGTTGTGTAATGAAGATGAGCCGACAATGGATGTACGATGGCGACCGATGCGCTCCGAGTTCATTAATGGCGTGCATACTTTTACGCTTCTTCCGAGGCAACGAAGCGGGTGGATGGTTTTATGCCTTGTCCATGTCTTTGGTTGTAAGAATGATCACAATTACTCTAACTCAAGAACCATTCACATCCACTTGTTTGAGTCTCGGTTTCATGCCCCACTATAATGTTTGGACCAAGCACGGAGAAAGAGGGGTTATGATGGAAGACAATGAAGAAGAAGAGGACGACGGCTGACTATCCTGCCATGGGTTCCACTGAATACGATGATACAACAATGGGGAAAGAAGCTGAGCGGCAATGCGGGAAGAAGTGAAGAAGAGGCATCGGATGAGCCCGTGATGATCTAGGTCAGACCATTGCCGATGCAAAGAGAAGCTGTGCAAGTGATTTGGAGAAGAAGAAGTTGCGACTCATGTTAGAGGATCACAAGTAATTGTTGTACACAGATTGCGAAGGCGACAAGAAAAAGTTGGGCACCACCTGGAATTGCTGCAATGGAAGGCGGTGGAATGGTGTATCGACAAGGGATTTGGAAAGTTCTTTGGTAATAATAAAGAATATGCTTCCAAAGGACAAAAATTTGCCCAGGAGAGTACGTCTGAAGCAAAAGAAGGTTATGCGCCCTCTAGGGTTAGAGGTGCAGAAGATACATGCATGCCCTAATGACTGCATCCTCTACCGCGGTGAGTACGAGGATTTGAAAGCGTGCCCGGTATGCGGTGCATTGCGCTATAAGATCAGCCACGATGACCCTGGTGATGTCGAGGGCGAGCGCCCCAAGAAAAAGATTCCTGCCAAGGTGATGTGGTGTGCTCCTATAATACCATGGTTGAAACGTTTCTTCCAAAACAAAGAGCGTGCCAAGGCGATGCGATGGCACAGAGAAGACCGTAAGAAAGACGAAAAGTTGAGAGTACCCGCTGACGGGTCGCAGTGGAGAAAAATCAAGGGAAAGTACAGGGAGGAGTTTGCAGGTGACGCAAGGAATGTATGGTTTGGTCTAAGCGCAGATGGCATTAATCCTTTTGGGGAAGCGAGCGACAACCATAGCACATGGCCTGTGACTCTATGTATGTATAACCTTCCTCCTTGGTTGTGCATGAAGCGGAAGTTCATTAGGATGCCAGTGATCATCCAAGGCTCTAAGCAACCCGACAACGACATTGGTGTGTACCTAAGGCCATTAGTTGAAGAACTCTTACAGCTGTGGAATGCAACAGGTGTATGCGATAAATGGGATGAAACGCAGACGTGAAGGATTTGACCTAAAGGCGTTGCTGTTCATGACCATCAATGATTGGCCTCGCTCTCGGTAACCTTTCGGGAAAAGACAAACAAGGGATACCGTGCATGCACGCCTTTGTTTGGATAATAAACCGGTATATATTTGGATAATTGTAGGAAGAATGTGTACCTAGGACATCGTCAATTTCTTCCGGCGAGGCACCCGTAAGAAAGAAAGGCAAGCATTTCAAATGTGAGGCGGATCACCGGACGAAGCCTCGCCACCGTACTGGTGCTGATGTACATGATATGGTCAAGGATTTGAAGATAGTCTTTGGAAAGGATCCTGGCGGACAACCTGTTCCGAATGACGCTGACGGACGCGCACCCATGTGGAAGAAGAAATCTATATTTTGGGACCCGCCCTACTGGAAAGACCAAGAGGTCCACTCCATAATCGACGTGATGCACGTGACGAAGAATCTTTGCGTGACCCTGCTTGGCTTCTTGGGCGTGTATGGGAAGACAAAAGATACACCGGAGGCATGGGAGGACCAGCAACGTATGCACGGAAAAGACAGCATACATCAGGGTCATGCCAGCTATGCTCTTACCAAAGAAGAGAAGGAAATCTTCTTTGAATGCCTGCTCAGTATTAAGGTACCGTCTGGCTTCTCATCGAATATAAAGGGAATAATAAATATGGCAGAGAAAAAGTTCCGAACCTAAAGTCTCATGATCGCCACGTGATTATGATGCAAGCTGCTCGGTTGCATTGAGGGGCCTTCTACCGGAAAACGTTCGATTAGCCATTGTGAAGCTATGTGCATTCCTCAATGCAATCTCTCAGAAGGTAATCGATCCAGAAATCATACCAAGGTTAGAGAATGATTTGGTGCAATGTCTAGTCAGTTTCGAGTTGGTGTTCCCACCATCCTTCTTCAGCATCATGGCGCACGTCCTAGTTCACCTATGCGAAG
Organism: Aegilops bicornis; assembly: GCA_021605145.1. Lineage (NCBI taxonomy): Eukaryota > Viridiplantae > Streptophyta > Magnoliopsida > Poales > Poaceae > Aegilops > Aegilops bicornis. Next base: position 321,417,693 of record CM038669.1, read on the forward strand.
AGATTAACATTTTGGGTCATGTATTTCTACACAATATGTTCCCCTTTGAGAGGTTCATGGGAGTCTTAAAGAAATATGTTCATAACCGTGCTAGGCCAGAAGGAAGCATCTCCAAGGGCCATGAAAATGAGGAGGTCATTGAGTTTTGTATTGACTTTATTCCTGACCTTAAGCCGATTGGTGTTCTGAATCGCGGCATAAGGGAAGGCATCGGATGGAAAAAGGCATGCTAGGAGGGATCAAATAATATGTATGGACAGACATTTTCTCACTCAAGCACACTACAGTTCTCTGAAATTCCGCCTTGGTGACTCCATATATGGGCCGAACACAAGAATTTTCTATGCTCCAAACACCGTGAGCGGTCGATGACCGGATTACACGTGAACAAGCGGGGACTTTTGCCGCTGGTTGCGCATATCGTGCCATGCATGACGCCGCTATTGAAGATGACATGTACTTGCTGTCCTAGTTACCATCTTCGTATATAATGACTTTCAAAGGGTACGAGATAAATGGGAATACATTTTACACGATCGCCCAAGATAAGAAGAGCACCAACCAAAACAGTGGTATCCGCTTTGATGTAGCAACCAAGACGGGAAAGAAAACATATTATGGTTACATAGAGGACATATGAGAACTTGACTATGGACGTGGTTTGAAGGTCCCTTTGTTTCGGTGCAAATGGGTCAATATGACACGAGGCAGAGTAACGGAAGACCCGCGGTACGGAATGATAACAGTGGATCTCAACAATCTTGCGTATGCAGACGAACCATTTGTCCTAGCCAATGATGTGGCACAGGTTTTCTATGTGAAGGAAAGTTGTTTTCCAGAACAATCTTGCGTATGCAGACGAACCATTCACATAGTTCGTCTGCACAGGAAAGAAACGATAAGGAAGCGAATGCATCATACGATGAGCCAAAGCGCCACATAGTTCTTTCTGGGAAGAGAAACATCTTGGGAGTGCATGACAAGACAGACATGTCAGAAGATTATGAAAATTTTGATGAAATTGCTCCATTCACAATGAATATTGACCCGAGCATCCAGTTAAATGATGAAGATTTTCCATGGTTACGGCGCAAAGGGACACACGCAAAGAAAAAGTTTCACACCCAAAGATCTGGATGTGATTGGCTTCACTATCATCACTTTCTTACGTGTTTCACACCTGTGAGGGAATCTCTGTAATAGTTAGGGTAGTTATGTGTTTTGGCATTTGAAACGCGAAGAAATCTTATGTGCAAACAAATTCTTTCATGCATTTACTGATTTTTTCAGCTAAATGACCCTGAAATTGAAAAACACTTCAAAGGAACTCCGAAAAGTTTGAAAGTTGGCATGGTATCATAATTTCACCCACATAGCATGTGCAAAAAAGTAGAGAGGGCTATGGCAAAAACTGCATGCACTTCGTGTACAAAATGGACAATCTCTTCCGAAGTATCAGGATTTCGGACGAAAACTCATGTGTTACAAAGACATTTTATATGTTCAGTATGCACCATTCAAAGCCGCGTCATCAATTTTCAACCTTTTCTGACTTCTCTTGTTATTTTTCATGCATTTACTGACTTTCAACTAAATGACCCTGAAATTGAAAAACACTTCAAATGAACTCTGAAAAGGTTGAAAGTTGGCATGGTATCATAATTTCACCCACATAGCATGTGCAAAAAAGTAGAGAGGGTTACGGCAAAACTGGATGCATTTAGGTACAAAATGGACAATCTCTTTCAAGTATCAGGGTTTCGGACGAAAACTCATCTATTACAAAGGCATTTCATTTTTTAAATAACCTAAGTAATACCAAATTGAATATAATGATAAAACACACTAATATTAAACATAAGAAAAAAGAATCACTCAAAAATATATTTTTAAAGTTAAGTTATTCACAAACTAGTGATTCACACAAATTTTAAATAATCCAAATTTAAACTATTTGAATTTGAAAACTATCGGCACTAATGTAAAAGTTTGTAAATTTTTGAACCTAAAGAAAAATATTCACAAATAAATTCTAAATACAGCAAAAAACAACTCGTAAAATAAATAAAAGAAAATAAATAAAGCGTAAAAGAAAAAAGAAAATAAATAAATAAAAAGCCCACCTCGGGCCACACAAATGCACTCGCATACGACTAGAAACCCAACATCTAGTTGGGCGGGATCTGATGCAGGTCAATAGGCCCACAGGCGGCGGCTGAGTTAGGCCGAGAAGCCTAATATAGAAAGGAGTTCAATACACTGCCGCCGGGCTTTAAACAGTGTGGCCGCTCTCGCTAGGCGAGGTGGGACTAAACTTCCGCACCACACAGCGGCCAACAGACACCCTTTAGTACTGGGTGGTGGCTCCAACTGCGTACTAAAGGGGGTCTTCAATCTGGAGTTGGAGCCACCACCCGGTACTAAAAGGCCCCTTCCCTTTTCCCGCCGCTTGGCCTGGCCAAAACAGGCCTTTAGTATCGGTTGATGGCTCCAACCGGTACTAAAGGTGCCTCCTATATACGAAACACTTCAAAAAATTCAGTTTCTCATCTCCCACTTCTCTCTGCCACACCCCGTCTCTGCAGTCGTCGCCACCCGTCGCTGCCGTCCTGTTGACTCCATACCGCCACCATCCTCGTCAGCGTCAGTCCCTGCTACTACCTCTTGAGCACTGCGTTGGTTTTCCCTTGAAGAGGAAAGGGTGATGCAGTAAAGTAGCGTAAGTATTTCCCTCAGTTTTTGAGAACCAAAGTATCAATCCAGTAGGAGACCATGCTCAAGTCCCACGCTCATTACTAAACAACAAGGATAAATATTGGGTTGTCTCCCGAAAAGCGCTTTTCTTTAAAGCCTTTTTAGCTAGGCATTGAGATTTCAATGATGCTCACATAAAAGATAAGAATTAAAGCAAAATAGCATCATAAAACACGTGACAAACACATCTAAGTCTAACATACTTCCTATGCATAGGCATCTTATAGGCAAACAAATTATCAAGGCAAGCAAAAACTAGCATATGCAAGGAAGCGGAAAGAAACGATAGCAATCTCAACATAACGAGAGGTAATTTAGTAACATGAAAATTTCTACAACCATATTTTCCTCTCTCATAACAATTACATGTAGGATCATAAGAAAATTCAACAATATAGCTATCACAAAACATATTCTTAACACGATCCACATGTATGCAAAGTTGACACTCTTCCAAAATAGTGGGATTAACATTAACTAAAGTCATGACCTCTCCAAACCCACTTTTATCAAAACTTCATAAGATTGAACATTCTCCAAATATGTGGGGTCTAAAGTTGACACTCTTCCAAACCCACTTTCAATATTATTGCAAACTTTATTATCAATCTCATATTCATCATGGGGCTTAAATAAATTTTCAACATTATAAGAAGAATCACCCCGATCATGATCGTTGCAACAAGTAGTAGACATAGCAAAACTAGCATCCCCAAGCTTAGGGTTTTGCAAATTATTAGCACAATTGACATTGAGAGAATTTATAATATCATCATTGCAATCATGCTTTTCATCGAAGGAACTATCAAGTATGGGTGCAATAGCAACGATCTCATGTTTAACATAAGGAACTATAGCAAATTCATCTTCATAAATATTTGCATCATGGCCACAAGAATAGCAAGCATCATGTTCATCAAGGGATATTTCAATCAAATCATCGAAATCATAATTATCTATAGATTCATGCATATCATTAATTTCTTTAGAAGCAACGATCATTATTTCAATAAAATCTTTGACATAGACATTATGAGCATAGTTTTCATAGCAATATTCAAGTATGTCAAAAATTTCAGATTCGTAAAGAGTAATATCATACTTTTCAATCAAAGAAGCAACTTCATAAGCACCCTTAAAAGCAACAAATTCTTCAATTTGTCCGATATCATAGTAACTATAAACACCCTTTGCATAAGAAGATAAGATTTCATTTTCACTAAACTCACATAGGTAGGGGAGGTGTTTTTTAGGGTTCTTAGAGCAACCAGTAATATTACAAATTTCACAAAGATTCCAAGCATAACACAACGAACTGTTTATTTGATCCCATAGGAGTCTCCCTTTTTTCGCATAAACGGTGACGCACAAAATGAGCATGCTCATCTAAAAGATTTCCCATCAACTAGGCTAGTTGGGGTTTCAAAGACTGAAGCATAAGGATCGAAGATGATCCAAGTAGAACACTTTAAGTGGATCCATATCAATATATTTTTAGCAAGCAAAGATGCAAGCAAATAGAAGGCAAATGGAAACACAAACAAAGATACATACGGGAAGAAGAAGCCGAATGAAAAGGGCGAATAAAATGGCAAAGGTGAAGTGGGGAGAGGAAAACGAGGCGAATGGCAAATAATGTAATGCGAGGGATAAGAGTTTGTGATGGGTACTTGGTATGTCTTGACTTGTGCGTAGACTCCCGGCAACGGCGCCTGTGAAATCCTTCTTGCTACCTCTTAAGCACCTGCGTTGGTTTACCCTTTTTGAAGAGGAAAGGGTGATGCAAAAGATGGCGTAGAAAGTATTTCCCTTAGTTTTTGAGAACTAAGGTATCAATCCAAAGAGGGAGACCATGCTCAAGTCCCACGCACCTACACAAACAAATAAGAACCTTGCAACCAATGCGATAAAGGGGTTTTCAATCCCTTCACGGCCACTTGCAAAAGTGAGATCTGATAGAGATGATAAGACAATATTTTTGGTATTTTATGATAAAGACTAAAAGTAAAGAAAGCAAAATAAACGGTGCCAAAATAGCTTGTTGACAGGAGATTAATATGATGGAACATAGACCCGGGGGCCATAGGTTTCACTAGTCGCTTCTCTCAAGATAGCATAAGTATTACGGTGGGTGAACAAATTACTGTCGAGCACTTGATAGAATTGAGGCTAGTTATGAGAATATCGAGGACTGATCATGTATATAGGCATCACGTCCGTGACAAGTAGACCGACTCCTACCTGCATCTACTACTATTACTCCACACATCGACTGCTATCCAAAGATGCATCTAGAGTATTAAGTTCATAAGAACGGAGTAACACTTTAAGCAAGATGACATGATGTAGAGGGATAAACTCATGCAATATGATATAAACCCCATCTTTTTGTCCTCGATGGCAACAATACAATAGGTGTGTCGTTTCCCCTACTCTCCTTGGGATCGAGCACCGCAAGATTGAACCCAAAGCTAAGCACTTCTCCCATTGCAAGAGAGATCAATCTAGTAGGCCAAACCAAACCGATAATTCAAGAGACTTGCAAAGATAACCAATCATACATAAAAGAATTCAGGGGAGATTCAAATATTGTTCATAGATAATCTTGATCATAAACCCACAATTCATTGGATCTCGACAAACACACCGCAAAAAGAAAAGAGTTACACCGAATAGATCTCCAAGAGAATCGAGGAGAACTTTGTATTGAGATCCAAAGAGAGAGAAGAAGCCATCTAGCTAATTACTATGGACCCGTAGGTTTGAGGTTATCTACTCACACATCATCGGAGAGGCTATGGTGTTGATGCAGAAGCCCTCCATGATCTATGCCCCCTCGTGGAGCATAGGAAAAAGGCCCCAAGATGGGATCTCACGGCATGCGAGAAGGTTGCGGCGGTGGAAATAGGGTTTTGGCTCCGTGTCGATGTTTTCGAGTGCGTGGGTATATATAGGAGGAAGAAGTAGGTCGGTGGAGCTATGAGGGGCCCACGAGGGTGGAGGGCGCGCCCGAGGGTAGGCGCGCCTCGCCTCGGGTGTCCTCCTTGTTGATTGCTTGACATCCACTCCAAGTCCTCTGGATCACGTTTGTTCAGAAAATCACGTTCCCGAAGGTTTCATTCCGTTTGATATTCCTTTCCTCCGAAACACTGAAATAGGCAAAAAAACAGCAATTTGGGCTGGGCCTCCGGTTAATAGGTTAGTCCCAATAATAATAATAATAAGTGTATAATAAAGCCCATTGAACATCCAAAACAGATAATATAATAGCATGGAACAATCAAAAAAATTACGTTGGAGACGTATCAAGCATCCCCAAGCTTAATTCATGTTCGTCCTCGAGTAGGTAAACGATAAAAATAGAATTTTTGATGTGGAATGCTTACTAACATAATTCTCAATGTAATTTTCTTAATTGTGGCATGAATGTTCAGATCCGAAAGATTCAAGATAAATGTTCAATATTGACATAAAAATAATAATACTTCAAGCATACTAACAAAGCAATCATGTCTTCTCAAAATAACATGGCCAAAGAAAGTTATCCCTACCAAATCATATAGTCTGGCTATGCTCTATCTTCATCACACAAAATATTTAAATCATGCACAACCCCGATGACAAGCCAAGCAATTGCTTCATACTTTTGATGTTCTCAAACTTTTTCAATCTTCAATGCTAATACATGAGCGTGAGCCATGGATATAGCACTATAGGTGGAATAGAATGGTGGTTGTGGAGAAGACAAAAAATGAGAAGATAGTCTCACATCAACTAGGCGTATCAGCGGGCTATGGAGATGCCCATTAATACATATCAATGTGAGTGAGTAGGGATTGCCATTCAACGGATGCACTAGAGCTATAAATATATGAAAGCTCAACAAAAGAAACTAAGTGGGCGTGCATCACACTTGCTTGCTCACGAAGACCTACGGCATTTTGAGGAAGCCCATCATTCGAATATACAAGCCAAGTTCTATAATGAAAAATTCCCACTAGTATATGAAAGTGACAACATAAGAGACTCTCTATCACGAAGATCATGGTGCTACTTTGAAGCACAAGTATGGTAAAAGGATAGTAACGTTGTCCCTTCTCTCTTTTTCTCTCATTTTTTTCTTTTCTAGGGCCTTCTTTTTTTTTCTTTGGCCTCTTTTTTTTTTAGTTCGGAATCTCATCCTGACTTGTGGGGGAATCATAGTCTCCATCATCCTTTCCTCACATGGGACAATGCTCTAATAATGATGATCATCACACTTTTATTTTCTTACAACTCAAGAGTTACAACTTAATACTTAGAACAAAATATGACTCTATGTGAATGCCTCCGGCGGTGTACCGGGATATGCAATGAATCAAGAGTGACATGTATGAAAGATAAATGGTGGCTTTGCCACAAATACGATGTCAACTACATAATCATGCAAAGCAATATGACAATGATGGAGCGTGTCATAATAAATGGAACGGTGGAAAGTTGCATGGCAATATATCTCGGAATGGCTATGGAAATGCCATGATATGTAGGTATGGTGGCTGTTTTGAGGAAGGTATATGGTGGGTATATGATCTTAGGCAAAAGGTGCTTGTATTATAGAGAGGCTAACAGCGGTGGAAGGGCGAGAGTGCATTATAATCCATGGACTCAACATTAGTCATAAAGAACTCATATACTTGTTGCAAAAATCTATTAGTTATCGAAACAAAGTATTACAGCATGCTCCTAGGGATAGATTGGTAGGAAAAAGACCATCGCCTTCCCCCCGACCGCCACTCATAAGGAAGACAATCAATAAATAAATCATGCTCCGACTTCATCACATAACGGTTCACCATAATGCATGCTACGGGAATCACAAACTTTAACACAAGTATTTCTCAAATTCATAACCACTCAAATAGCATGACTCTAATATCACCATCTTCATATCTCAAAACAATTATCAAGTATCAAACTTCTCATAGTATTCAATGCACTTCCTATGATAGTTTTTATTATGCTCATCTTGGATGCCTATCACAATTGGATTAATTTCACAATTAAAGCAAATTACCATGCTGTTTAAGACTCTCAAAATAATACAAGTGAAGCATGAGAGATCAATAATTTCTATAAAATAAGACCACCACCGTGCTCTAAAAGGGTATAAGTGAAGCACTAGAGCAAAAACTATATAGCTCAAAAGATATAAGTGAAGCACATAGAGTATTCTAATAAATTCTGAATCATGTGTGTCTCTCTCAAAAGGTGTGTACAGCAAGGATGATTGTGGTAAACTAAAAAGCAAAGACTCAAATCATACACGACTCTCCAAGCAAAACACATATCATGTGGTGAATAAAAATATAGCTCCAAGTAAACTTACCGACAGAGCGAAGATTTAAAGAGGATGCCTTCCGGGGCATCCCCAAGCTTAGGCTTTTGGTTGTCCTTGGATTTTACCTTGGGGTTCCTTGGGCATCCCCAAGCTTAGGCTCTTGCCAATCCTTGTTCCATAATCCATCAAATCTTTACCCAAAACTTGGAAACTTCACAACACAAAACTTAACAGAAAATCTTGTGAGCTCCGTTAGCGAAACAAAACAAAACACCACTTCAAGGTACTGTAATGAACTCATTATTTATTTATATTGGTGTTAAACCTACTGTATTCCAACTTATATATGGTTTATAAACTCTTTTACTAGCCATAGATTCATGAAAATAAGCAAACAACACATCAAAAACAGAATCATCAAAATGTAACAGAGCCTATAGTAATCAGACCCTAACGCATAAACTTCTGGAACTCAAAAAACTCTACCAAAAAAGGAAGACCTACACAATTTGTTTATTGATATACTGCAATTGGAATCAGTATATTATCACATTCTTGTGATTTTAAACAATTGTTTTTGTGAACCGAAAGTTTCTGGAAATTCAGCAAGATCAAATAACTATCATCTAAGAAGATCCTATAGGTTTAACTTGGCACAAACACTAATTAAAACATAAAAACAAATCTAACCAGAGGCTAGATGAAATATTCATTACTAAACAGCAAGGATAAATATTGGGTTGTCTCCTGACAAGCGCTTTTCTTGAAAGCCTTTTTAGCTAGGCATTGAGATCTCAATGATGCTCACATAAAAGATAAGAATTAAAGCAAAATAGCAACAAATTCTTCAATTTGTTCGATATCATAGTAACTATAAACACCTTTTGCATAAGCAGATAAGATTTCATTTTCATTAAACTCACATAGGTAGGGGAGGTGTTTTTTAGGGTTCTTAGAGCAACAAGTAATATCACAAATTTCACAAAGATTCCAAGCATAACACAGCAATCTGTTTATTTGATCCTATAAGAGTCTCCCTTTTTCACACAAACAGTGACGCACAAAGTGAGCATGCTCATCTAAAGATTTCCCATCAACTAGGCTAGTTGGGGTTTCAAAGACGAAAGCATAAGGATCAAAGATGATCCAAGTAGAACACTTTAAGTGGATCCATATCAATATATTTTTAGCAAGCAAAGATGCAAGCAAATAGAAGGCAAATGGAAACACAAACAAAGATACATACGGGAAGAAGGCGAATGAAAAAGGGCGAATAAAACGGCAAAGGTGAAGTGGGGGAGAGGAAAACGAGAGGTGAATGGCAAATAATGTAATGCGAGGGATAAGAATTTGTGATAGGTACTTGGTATGTCTTCACTTGTGCGTAGACTCCCCGGCAACGGCGCCAGAAATCCTTCTTGCCACCTCTTGAGCACTGCGTTGGTTTTCCCTTGAAGAGGAAAGGGTGATGCAAAGAAAGTAGCGTAAGTATTTCCCTCAGTTTTTGAGAACCAAGGTATCAATCCAGTAGGAGACCACGCTCTAGTCCCACGCACCTACACAAACAAATAAGAACCTTGCAACCAACGTGATAAAGGGGGCCACTTGCAAAAGTGAGATCTGATAGAGATGATAAGACAATATTTTTGGTATTTTTATGATAAAGACTAAAAGTAAAGAAAGAAAAATAAACGGTGCCAGATATAGCTTGTTGACGGGAGATTAATATGATGGAAAATAGACCCGGGGGCCATAGGTTTCACTAGTGGCTTCTCTCAAGATAGCATAAGTATTACGGTGGGTGAACAAATTACCGTTGAGCAATTGATAGAATTGAGCATAGTTATGAGAATATCTAGGCATGATCATGTATATAGGCATCACGTCCGGGACAAGTAGACCGACTCCTGCCTGCATCTACTACTATTACTCCACACATCGATCGCTATCCAAAGCATGCATCTAGAGTATTAAGTTCATAAGAACGGAGTAACGCTTTAAGCAAGATGACATGGTGTAGAGGGATAAACTCATGCAATATGATATAAACCCCATCTTTTTAACCTCGATGGCAACAATACAATACGTGTCGTTTCCCCTGCTGCCACTGGGATCGAGCACTGCAAGATTGAAGCCAAAGCTAAGCACTTCTCCCATTGCAAGAAAGATCAATCTACTAGGCCAAACCAAACTGATAATTCGAAGAGACTTGCAAAGATAACCAATCATACATAAAAGAATTCAGAGGAGATTCAAATATTGTTCATAGATAATCTTGATCATAAACCCACAATTCATCGGATCTCGACAAACACACCGCAAAAAGAAAAGAGTTACATCGAACAGATCTCCAAGAGAATCGAGGAGAACTTTGTATTGAGATCCAAAGAGATAGAAGAATCCATCTAGCTAATAACTATGGACCCGAAGGTCTGAGGTAAACTACTCGCACATCATCGGAGAGGCTATGGTGTTGATGTAGAAGCCCTCCGTGATCAATGCCCCTTCCCGGAAGCGCGCCTAAAAGGCCCCAAGATGGGATCTCACGGGTACAAAAGGTTGCGGCGGTGGAAATAGGGTTTTGGCTCCGTGTCCGATGTTTTCGAGTGCGTAGGGTATATATATAGGAGGAAGAAGTAGGTCGGTGGAGCTACGAGGGCCCACGATGATGGAGGGCACGCCCGGGTAGGCGCGCCTCCCGCCTCATGGCCTCCTCGTTGATTGCTTGACGCCCACTCCAAGTCCTCCTCGATCACGCTTTGTTCGGAAAATCACGTTCCCGAAGGTTTCATTCCGTTTGGACTCCATTTGATATTTCTTTCCTTCGAAACACTGAAATAGGCAAAAAAACAGAAATTTGGGTTGGGCCTACGGTTAATAGGTTAGTCCCAAAAATAATATATAAGTGTATAATAAAGCCCATTGAACATCCAAAACAGATAATATAATAGCATGGAACAATCAAAGTTATAGATACGTTGGAGACGTATCATCCCCGTCGACTTCAGCGCCGCCACAGATTCTTTGGCCGTCCCGTCGCCGCCAGCCCGTCCCGTCCCCCTCGCCTCGCCCGTGCCGCTCGCCTCGACCTCGCCATGCGCCTGTGAGCCCCTCCCCCACCCCTCTCCTCCCTCCAATCTAAGCCACACCATGTCGCCGGGCGCCCATTGCGTAGCTAACTAGTGCACACATGCTGCGTACACACACCACACGCCACACAGCACACACACACACACACACACACACACTACACGCGCACACACACACAATTTTTCTGTTTTTAGTTTTTTCTGTTTTTCATACAAAGTTTTAGATGAATTAATTAATTATATTAGATTAATGTCAAATAGTATATAGAAATGTTAGTTATAATATAATGTCAAAGTTTTTTTTTTCTGTTTTTTCTATTTTTTATACAAATGTTATAAATGTTAGTATATAGAAATTTTAGAAATGTTAGTTTTAGCTAGATGAATTAGATTAATTTTAGAATTTGTATATAAGAAACCACAATCCAATAATTTAAAAAATGTTACATTTGCATATAGTATTTGTTTTCGACGATGTCTGGCCCGCATCCTCGCCGTCGACCCGTTCGCGATGACGTTCTACTTCAGAGGACCCATGTCCGGGACTGTGCTCCGCAGGGGTGTGATTTGGAGGTGCTACCTTCAGTGGCGCGCCGCTTGGTGAGGAACCCGGCCCCGGGTCCCTTCATCGACTCTGATCTCCTTTGGTGGCGTTCGCGTGAGCCACATTCGGTGCAAAGGGAGCCGGCCTTGCCGGAGGTGGTGCGTCGCCGTGTCAGGGAGGAGGACAAGCACGTCCGTCCTACATGGCTGCTATGGACGTCAGGTTCTCCAATACCTGACAGGTTCTTTGGGGAGATGACCGGAGATATGATCCTGTGATGATTCCTTATCTTTGGGTGTCCACCGCCCGCGCCTCAGGAACCGCGAGTGGCCTAGATTCTTCTGTAGTATTCGATCTTTATTAGCTAGCTAGCTAGTGATGTATTCGATATATAATATTCAAGACGATGTATTCGAGATTATATATATTATTAGAGATGATGTATTCGAGATTATATATTATTCGAGACGATGCATATTATGTACTATGATTCAGTTTTTCCTTATTGATTGCATCCATGCATTGTAATTTGTATACTAATTTTTTTTATTTCTTCTGGATTAGTTAAATAAAAGCTATGGCGGACAATACCGGCAAAGAGGGAGAAGAGACCCTAATCTAGATCATACGCAGCCCCTCATGGGCCGATGATCGTAATGAAGAAGATGACATCTCCCAATATCTGAACAATACCGGGGAGGGTGATGATATGATATTCGATCGCAACGACCGAATTGATGAAGTCATGAACTATGATTATGATTATGATGACGCCGACAATGTTGATCTTGAAATAATAGAGACTGGCAAGGTATATTTATATAAGCAGGCATCTGGTGATCATCACGTGTTTTTTTATTTGAAGATATATTAAACAAATCGATCTTTCTTCTTTCAGCCCTTTGATCGAGCAAAACTGCTTCTACAGGCAGCAGGGCAGTGCGAGGCCCGGGCAAAAAGTTTAAGGAGGGTGTAAAGTACAACATCGATGTTCATTCGTCAGTGCGGAGTTCTTGTGAGGGACCAACTCCCGATCTCCATTCAAGTATGGAAAGAGCCAACAAAGAAACGTCCAGATCTTACTTGGGTCGATGACAGAGCAAAACAAATGCTTTGGGAATCTCTCATGGAACATTTCACCCTACCGCATCATTTCCTTAACGATGCAGATGTGAAGAAAGTGAAGGACGCTTAGTCTTAGGAAGATGGCAATTGCATTCAACACCCACAAGAAAACTGTATGGGCCAACTACGTCGCAGGAGAAAGGAAGACACCAGAATTCAAGGGAACACTGGAGAAGCAAAGAGAACACCGGCCCGCTTTCGTGAAATTTAAGGAAACAGAATTATCTAAGGAACGGTCGAGAAAAAACAAGGCCAATGCCGCAAAAAAGAAGCAGTTCCATAGGTCGGGCCGGTGGCTACGCCGTGGCAATGCCTAAGTGGGAAAAAGTCCGGCAAGAGATGCTGGATGCAGAGGTCACTCCGCTATTAGAGTCGGCCCCTGTGCGTAACTTGGTTCTATGCACATGGGGGCGTTGGACCAAGACAGGCCAGGTTTCGAAGAAGCGGCATGTCTTAAAGGAGCCGAAAGATAAGTTACTTGAAGCAATACAAGATGCTCGAAGGGGTGTTCACGCTCATCAGAGAGAACGACGAGAGCTTCTAGCCAAGGCATACAGGAAATCTGAACACCGGAAGAACACGAGGCAAGGGTGTTGTTCCGTGGTATGAGGGCTTTTCAGTGGAACACCGACTACGTAAGACGCGTGCGAGAAGGAAGAAGTTTGGAGGAGGAGCAGAGGAAGCAGGAAGCAGAACGCCTTCAAGGCCTAGAATCAGCGCACGCGGACTTGGCACTCAAATTCCAGCGGCAGCAGCAGCAGATCGACTCACTTAGCTAGGAAAGGGGGTCTCAGCAGCGGCAGCAGCTAGCAGATGATCCAACATTGGATAGCACCATCCCATCCATGCCGAGAAGCAGCGTTGGTTCCGCCCCGGGCGACGCACTGGTGGATAGATACCCTGTGGATGACATCATGGAGAACACTAACTGTGAGCTAAACTTCAAAATGAAGAACATATCCATGAAGATGGCAGACGCCATTGCTTATACAAATCGCCCCGATGCAACCTTCCATTGCAACCCGATTCCAGCCGGATGTGCTCGTGTCGTGGTTGATGAGGTGGTGGACCAATATTCGGGGCTAGAGCTTGACATTCCTAGAGGTGATGAGGAGCACACACTGGGAGAGGCCAAACATCGTATCATCCTATGGAGATAGGATTGCATCATCTTTCGAAGGCCACGACACCGCGTCAGCTGACTCCTGCTCGAAGTCCGCCACCGCGTCAGTAGACTCCCGCTCCTCCAAGTCCACCAACGCGTCAGGACACTCCTCCTCCTCCAAGTCCGGCACAGCGTCAGGCCACTCCTCCTGCTTCAAGTCTGGCACAGCGTCAGACCACTCCTCCTGCTTCAAGTCCGACACCGTGTCAGGCTACTCCTCCTGCTTCAAGTCCCAAGATAGTTGAAGGGCCGATCCTCTGCTCCAACTCAGCCACGCCACTGCCTCCGCCGCCTCAAAGAATCGGCGCCAAGAGAGCCAGCGTAGCTATGGTGCGTAGCCGTATGAGTCGGGGTAGTGCAGGAGGTACAGGCGGAGGCAAGCGATACAAATATGGTCCAAGCCTCACTCCTCTTCCCCAGAGGGCTTACGACATGACCGAGGAGCAAAACACAGCCATAGTGAAGGCCAAGTGGACGCCCATTTTGGACCGAAACCGGCACCGCCGCCAAGGGAGAAAGTGCCTGAGGAAAAGATTGACCACTTTATTCGTATGGCTAGACCACCAGCTCCTAAGCCCGTTCACTCAGACTATGAGCGCCAAATCAGGAAGGCACATTGAGCCCAACTCTGAAGGGGTCGAGTCGAGCTCGAGCCAAGCCGCAAAAATGCGGAAAAACGTTCCCACTGGGAGAACAGGCGGCGCAATCGATCCCCCCGCTTGTTGTGCCAACACATGAGAGTACCGGCGCCCCATGTGGGAAAACCGTTCCCCAGCTGGGCAATCAGCTGGTAATAACCGAGGAGCATAGAAGGCACACTGAAATGCTCGGTATCACTGTTGGACAACTCCTCGAGATCGAGCCCATGTCTCTGCTTAGACAGGAGGATATAAAACGGAAATATGTCCGCGACGAACCTTTGGTCTAGCCCGAGGAGGTCAAGAACCTCCCAACAAGAATGTATGAATTGCATGATTGGTACATGAAAATTACCAAGAGTTCCAATCGACAGTCCCTCATGGTGAAAGTCAAGGAAGAGATTACTTCCATAAGTTAGCTGTGTCCGTTGAGTATTCAGAACTATTCCAGTTATTCAATCAAGATGCACTTGACAAATCTCTAAATCGGTTGCTATAAATACATAAGTGATTTCTTTACGTAATTTAAGTCTCAAGCTAGCTTTAATGCTCATTGATCGATCGTTACCTGTAATTATCCTCACTATATTATTTTTGTGGTATTATGCAGGACGAAGATGTATGAAATGAAAAAAGCTGGACGCTATGGCATTGGGTTCATTGGCCCAAATACCATTAATGAACACACATGGAAATTGTAATGGTATAAAACAAATGTAGAGAATAAAATGGTAGAGCGCCTCAATACCAATGAAGATATACTACTTCCTTACAACTTCCTGTGAGTCACAGTGTCTTGTACTACAAATTCTGTTTTTGCTTACTAGCTAGCTAGATGTTAATAATTAAGTGTATAGGGTTTAGGGTAGTTGATTAGAGTTATGCACATGCCCGCTTAATTAAGACATGCAAACGTGTGCGCATGCAGTTACCAGTGGACTTGTTAGTCATTAAAGTTGAAGAAAGAAAAGTTGAAGTACTGGACTCACTACTTAAAAAAGAAAGTGACTTCACCATCTTGAAGGGGATAGTCGACAGGTGATTTCAATCATTATTAACTATACCTCGGCCTATTTAGTTCGTCATTTCCTCATATCAACTATTTAATAACCCCTTTATTAATTGTCTTTCCCTACGGGCAGGGCTTGGGCAAAGTTCATCAAGGTGACTCCAGGCAAATGCGACAAAAACTGTTTTGGTATCGACCCAAGGTAAGTAATTAAGTAGTACTAGCTAGCTACCATCTCTTTAGTTCTTGTTACAATATCATTAATTAATTATCATGCTTGATTAATTATTATCTGATTAAATTATATTCTCGTAAAGGCCTCAAGCGAGCATCGTGGATCAAGTGTGTGCATACTACGTTTGCGAGAACATTCGCATGATGGCGTCCAAAGTAGCAAATCGATAGACAGCAATGGGTACGTTTGCCAGAACACTATTCACAAATTTTACATGATTATCAATATCTAGTCACACAACTAATACACATGCATATTGATCTCCTTCTTAACAGTTCAAAGACGTGCGGGACCAGCTCCTACCAATAGAGCGCATACGAGCACTTCGAGAGGAAATAGCGGGATTTTGCTCGACTGTGTCATAGATCCCAAAGGAGAATACCATTACCGCCACCGCCCCATGAACCACTCCCAATTGTCATCGTGCTCAAGAAGGCACCAAGGCAACATGTAGGAGAAATTGTATATATATATATATATGTGTGTGTGTGTGTGTGTGTGTGTGTGTGTGTGTGTGTGTGTGTGAATAATGGTGGTTGTGAGACATTCGATGATATATATATATATATATATATATATATATATATATATATATATATATATATATACGATCACAACTGAATCCCGCTCGAGTAACGCTTTGAACTTCCCTCTCAGACGAACCCGACCTTGGGCTATCTTATAGCAACCGTGGCTTCCCCGCGATTTATTCCGGTCGGTAGTGTTGTGTGGGATGTATTTGTAATCCGAGATACTCATACACGCATCTAAATGCTCGTTTTGATTCGTAATTTTGCATTTTGGCGGATTCACTCTCGGGGCGGATGAACTCATGTCTGTTTATAAGTTTAATGCATTCAGTGGATGTTCTGGAACCTCTAACATGATGGTAATTTGGTTTAAGTACGAGTTTCGTGGGCAATTTGTCGTTAATTTCAACGGATTTGATTTGAGGCTTTGTGTTCTTCGTCCGCGGGAGTGGTTCCGCCGCTTCTGTAGATTTGTTATTTTTATTTGACTATAGAGGGCGGATTTGATTGCAGTAGTGAGATTGGACGGTTCATGCATTGTTAATTCCATCGGGAAGGCGAATACACCACTGAAATCGGGCGATTGGATCTCGTGGTCCGCGTCTTTGGTTTCAGGTTCTTCAATGAGACAAATTTTGGTTGATTTATCGTTTTGATGTCGGCGTAATAGGATATACGCTCGAGGTCGCGGCCTAAGAAGGTGTAGTCACCCAAGTGATTAAATCTGAAAAGCAAATTCGATAATGCTTTTTCGATTGATTCTACCGTCACGTATTCTGAGTTGGACTTCTGCACCTTTTGTGCTTGAACTTCCCTCGTTTTAATGCATGTGTTTTGCTTGATGGTGCAATATGATCTGTTCGGTTGGTGTTGTTATAAAAATTTTGTGTACGTTTTTTTTTGTTTTTCAGAGTACTCATATACGTAAATGTGGAGGTGGTCCATAGATACACAAATCATCCTTTTTATATTTATTACATCTTCGGGCTAGTTTTTGGATCATCCACATTACGTGGTAGTAATTGGACTTCTATGGTACCAGTGATTGAACTTCCTGACTTCCACATTGCAAGGTGGTGCAACATCGCGCTCTATTTTTTTTTTTTTTTTGTAATTTTCAATTTTCTAATTTGTGTTTTATTTTGTTCCGTGGCAACTATGGGATTATTCCCAAATATGCATGCATACCTTACTTATTTGTTTTTGTAACACGTTTGCATACTTCAAACAGTGGTAGAACTTCAGTTTATGTTTAACGTGAACTTACAAGATTTTTGCTTCTGTGTAATTTGTCTTTTCTACATGTTCATTTGATGTTTTTTCCAAACGCCGAACTTCTGTTTTTTTACAACTTGAACTTACCTTTATTTAGAGCATTTTATTAGTTAACTTACGCCTTGTGCATTTTGTTTCTTCGACACTAAACATTATTATTCCTCATGTGCTTCTTTCTTGGTTTATGTCACACCAAATTTTTTTCTTGAATGGAGGTTCATCTTTTTGACATTGATATTCCAGGACAGATTACATTCCAGAAATCAAAAACCCTTAGTAGATTTCTTCTGCAATTTTGTTGTAACTAGTGTGTAAGTGTGGAGCTGGATCACAAGCACTATCTTCAGTAGGATCTGGACTTATTTTTTATTAATGGTTGAACTTCTGGTTTTGGAGATTTGCACTCCACATTGGAAGGCGGAGGTGCATGATGCCCTATATTTTGTTTGTTTGGTTTTATTTGTAATTTTTCATTCTCCAGATGTTCTTTTTAGACTTTTGTCTCGTGAGAAATCATGGGATTAGCCCAAGTATGGGCCGAGACAGGAACGAGCCGGAGCAGGCTGCCGCGTCGTCGCATGCGGAGGCGAGTCCGTCACATCCATGACCCCACTATCTATCTTAGGGTTTTCAGGGTTTAGGGTGCGTGCAGTGGGGGGTGGAAATAGAATAACGCGTGCGCCCCTCCAAATCCTAAGCTGGCAAGAATGCGGTAGCGCTGAGGCCGAGCAGGGGGAGGAGGTCGGGACCCCCTCCCCTCCCCCCGTGAGGCAAAGACAGAACGAAGTGGAGCAGCGATGACGCTGGCGTCGCTGGCCGTCGTCCGCAGGCGAGTCCGCTACATCCATGACCCCACTATCTATCTTAGGGTTTTAGGGTTTAGGGTGCGTGCGGTGGGGTGGAAGCAGAATAACCGCATTGCGTCTGCCAAATCCTAGCACGCAAAGAATGCGGTAGCTGAGGCCGAGCAGTGGGGAGGGGTCGACCCCCTCCCTCCTCGCGAGGCCGAGATAGAACGAAGCGGGAGCAAAGACGACGCCGCATGCCGCTGGCCGCCGTGACGTGGAGGGCGCAGTCCGCGCCACATCCGTGACCCTACTATCTATCTTAGGGTTTTAGGGTTTAGGGTGCGTGCGGTGGGGGTGGAAGCAGAATAACCGCGTGCGTCTGTCAAATCTAGCGCTGCAAGAATGCGGTAGCGCTTGAGGTGGTGCAGCGGGGGACCCCACTATCTATCTTAGGGTTTTAGGGTTTAGGGTGCATGCGGTGGGGTGGAAGCAGAATAACCGCATTGCGTCTGTCAAATCCTAGCGCCCGTTAATGCTTGGTGGCGGAGGCCGAGCATGGGGGGCGTGGGACCCCCCTCCCCTCGCGAGGCCGAGGCAGAACGGGAAGCGGAAGTAGCGACGACGCCGGCGTGCGCCGTCGCATCTTGGAGGCGAGTCTGGCTACATCCGTGACCCCACTATCTATCTTAGGGTTTTTAGGGTTTAGGAGTGCGTGCGGTGGGGTGGAAGCAGAATAACCGCATTGCATCTGTCAAATCCTAGCGCGACAATGCGGTAGCGCGAGGCCGGCAGGGGAGGGGTGGGACCCTCCCTCCTCCTGCGAGGCCGAGACAGAATGAGCCGAGGAGGCTGACGCCAGCGTCTGCAGCGTCGTCGCATGCGGAGGCGAGGCCGTCACATCCGTGACCCCACTATCTATCTTAGGGTTTTTAGGGTTTAGGGTTTAGGGTTAGATATGAACTTCATCTGTTTTTGTACTTGAACTTCTTCTTTTTGTTTCTTAGGGTTTATTTATTCTTATGCCGTTACTTCTTTTATTAGATTACTTGAACTTCTGTTCTTTGTTTTTTGAACTTCTTTCTGTTGTTTTTTTAGGTGCATATTTATGTATGTATTTTTCTTCCTTTGGTAGTGCATTTGCCATCTATTTTTGGTTTTAAGGATATCAGCAGTGCTGTGGTGTGAAGTTATCTCATTATAATAGATGCATTCAAATGGTGCAGTCATTTATCTATAGATGTATTTACTTTTTTAGCTGTTGGGGAAATGTAAAATCAGAATTGGTGGCGCTACAATTCCGGCAATGTGTAGGCATTAAGTGAGCATCTCCTCGTCACCACTGTCAGTTAGCCCAAGTATGGGCCGAGACAGAGCGAAAGCCGGAGCGGCAGCGACAGACGCTGGCGTGCCACGTCGTCGCATCTGAGACGAGTCCGTCACATCCGTGACCCCACTATCTATCTTAGGGTTTTAGGGTTTAGGGTGCGTGCGGTGGGGGTGGAAGCAGAATAACCGCGTTGCGTCTGTCAAATCCTAGCGCAGCAAAGAATGCGGTAGCCTTGAGCCGAGTAGGGAGGAGGGAGGGTGGGACCCCTCCCTCCCTCGCGAGGCCGAGACAGAACGAAGCCGGAGGCGGCGACGGCAGCGGCGTGCAGCGTCGTCGCATGCGGAGGCGAACTGTTACATCCGTGACCCCACTATCTATCTTAGGGTTTTTAGGGTTTAGGGTTTAGGGTTAGATATGAACTTCATCTGTTTTTGTACTTGAACTTCTTCTTTTTGTTTCTTAGGGTTTATTTATTCTTATGCCGTTACTTCTTTTATTAGAGTACTTGAACTTCTGTTCTTTGTTTTTTGAACTTCTTTCTTTCGTTATTTAGGTGCATATTTATGTATGTATTTTTCTTCCTTTGGCAGTGCATTTGCCATTTGGTTTTAAGGATATCAGTAGTGCTGTTGTGTGAAGTTATCTCATTATAATAGATCATTCAAATGGTGCGATCATTTATCTATAGATGTATTTACTTTTTTATTTGTTGGGGGTAAAGCCTTAAATTCGATTAGTCTACAATACGATTGACAGAATAGGCATTAAGTGAGCATCTCCCTCGTCACCACTGTCAGATTAGCCCAAGTATGGGCGAGATGAACGAAGCCGGAAGCGGGCGACGACGCCAGCGTGCAAGCCGCTACCGCAAATCGCAGCGGAGGCGCAGTCCGTCACATCCGTGACCCCACTATCTATCTTAGGGTTTTTATGGTTTTAGGGTGCGTGTGGTGGGGTGGAAACAGAATAACCGCATTGCGTCGGTCGTGTCAAATCCTAGCGCTGAAGCAATGCGGTGGCGAGGCAGCAGGAGGGAGGGGTGGGGACCCTCCCATCCCCTGCGAGGCCGAGGCAGAACGAACCGGAAGGCGGCGACGGCGGCAGCGGCGCTTGGCGTCGTCGCATCTTGGAGGCGAGTCCGTCACATCCATGACCCCACTATCTATCTTAGGGTTTTAGGGTTTAGGTGCGCGTGCGGTGGGGGTGGAAATAGAATAACCGCAAGACAAGGCCCCTGTCAAATCCTAGCGCCGCAAAGAATGCGGTAGCGCAAGGCTGAAGCAGGGGGAGGAGGGGGTGGGACCCCACCACCCACGCGCAAGGCCGAGACAAGAACGAGCCGGAGCAGGCGACGACGTATCGTGCCGTGTCGTCGCATGCGAGGCCAGTCCGTCACATCCATGACCCCACTATCTATCTTAGGGTTTTAGGGTTTAGGTGCGGCGGTGGGGTGGAAACAGAATAACCGCAAGGCCCTGTCCAAATCTTAGCGGCGAAGCAATGCCGTAGGCGCGAGGTCGGCAGGGGAGGGGGTGGACCCCCTCCTCCTTCGCGAGGCCGCTGACAGAACGAGCCGGAAAGAAGCACGACGCGGCGCGGCGTCATCGCATGCTTGAGGCGTAGTCCGTTACATCCGTGACCCCACTATCTATCTTAGGGTTTTTAGGGTTTAGGGTGCGTGCGGTGGGGGTGAAACAGAATAACCGCATTGCGTCTGTCAAATCCTAAGCGCAAAGAATGCGGTAGCGCGAGGTCGAGCAGGGTGGAGGGGTCGGGACCCTCCTCCTCCCCACGAGGCCGAGAGCAGAACGAGTTGTAGGGTGCGGCCACGGCGTGCCGCGCCATCGCATGCGCGAGGCGAGTCCGCCACATCCGTGACCCCACTATCTATCTTAGGGTTTTAGGGTTTAGGTGCGTGGGGTGGGGTGGAAGCAGAATAACCGTGATTGCGTCTGTCCAAATCCTAAGCGGCAGAATGCGGTAGCGCGAGGCTGGCGGGGGAGGGGGTCGGGACCCCTCCTCCCCTATGAGGCCGAGACAGAACGAAGCCGAGCAGGCGACGACGCCGCGCGGCCGCATCGTCGTGATCGTCATGCCCGGAGGCGTAGTCCGTTACATCCGTGACCCCACTATCTATCTTAGGGTTTTTACGGTTTAGGGTGTGTGCGGTGGGGGTTGAAACAGAATAACCGCATTGTGTCCTGTCAAATCCTAGCGCGCAGCAATGCGGTAGCGCGAGGTCGAAAGGGGGGGAGGGTGGTCGACCCCCTCCCTCCCTCGCGAGGCCGAGACAGAACGAAGCGGAAGTAGTGACGGGCGTGCTGGCGTGCGGCGTCAATCGCATGCGGAGGCGAGTCCGTCACATCCGTGACCCCACTATCTATCTTAGGGTTTTTACGGTTTAGGGTTTAGGGTTTAGGGTTAGATATGAACTTCATCTGTTTTTGTACTTGAACTTCTTCTTTTTGTTTCTTAGGGTTTATTTATTCTTATGCCGTTACTTCTTTTATTAGAGAACTTGAACTTCTATTCTTTGTTTATTGAACTTCTTTCTGTTGTTTTTTTAGGTGCATATTTATGTATGTATTTTTCTTCCTTTGGTAGTGCATTTGCCATCTATTTTTGGTTTTAAGGATATCAAGAAGGTCTTTGTTGTGTGAAGTTATCTCATTATAATAGATGCATTCAAATGGTGCGATCATTTATCTATAGATGTATTTACTTTTTTAGCTGTTGGGGGGTAAAATCAGAATTAGGTTATTACAATTCTTACGATAGATAGGCATTAAGTGAGCATCTCCCTCGTCACCACCTGTCAGAAAACCCCTCTCCCCCTGTCGCTCGCTCTCTTCCCCCTCTCTGTCGCTCCGCTGCCTTCCTCGCCTCCAACTCCCCCCGATTTCTCCGCCCCTGTCCTCTTCCGTCGTCTTTGGTGTAACTTGGCCTTGAGCCCCGCTTCTATTTCTCCCCACGCCTCGCTCCCCTCTTGGCCCGCTTATTCGCTTTCTGAAGCGAGGGCGGCAGCTACTGCTTGTGATTTGCAAGGTGCGATGGCGTCGTGAAGTGGAAGAAGCTGAGTGGATTCGTGTGTGCGCGGTTGTTTCGAGAGGTACAAATGCTGCCCCCCCCTAATGCTTGCTTTTAGTTTCGCCAGATCTGTCGAGTCCCCCTCCTGTGTGCTCTCGCGTCCGCGTCCTACCCCCTTCTTCTGATGGTTTGATGGGAGATTAGGTAGGGTTCTTGTGTGTGTGGTGGGTGGATTCCATTCCCCCGTGGTCAGATTTGTCTATGAGATGCTTGTCTGTGCTATTTCTCCGTTCAGAGTTGATTGGATTTCATTTCCCCTTTGGTGATTTCAGCATTCAGATGCATGTGAGAGAGGGTGTGGTGTGATGGTTCATGCTGAATCTGATGTATCTAATTGTCTTAGTATTGTTGATTTCAAAGTCTAGATTGTGTCTGTCACATGCTAGTTAGTTTCTGGATTCTTTTTTTGTTTGTGCTTGCCTATATGTGCTACTGTTCATGTTTTCATACTTGTTGATATTATCTAGTTGTTTAATCCTAGGGTTTCATTTAGTTGTTTTTTGTATTTGTTGTATAATTTTCTACCTTCTAACTATATGCATTCTATCCCCTGTTTTTAGTAGGTTGTTCTAGGGTTTGGAGTTTCATTCATCAAGGGGGTTGTGTTGTCATGGCTTCCAAACCTTCTCCAGGTATGTTAATGTAGTTGGATCTTGTATTTTAAAGCAGTATTCTTATATATGTCTGCCCATATCTTCACTTAGTTTTCTTGTTGGATTGCCATTCTTATTAGTGTGAACTTCTAAGAAACGTTATGTGTATGCTTTTTACCCTTAGCTTGAGTTAGTAGAGTGTTGCTTACTTTTTAGTTGATGATTTGCAGGTGAAACTATGTCACCAAGTGTTGTTGGACTTCCCAAATGATTCATATTTATAGTGTATGTCTTTGTTTTTTTATTTGTTATCATGTTCATGGTATTGATATTTAGTTTGGCCGTGAAATACTATTTGTGGTCATGCAACATATTTTTTATGTGCTATTTTCTTGGGTCACATAGTTGAACTTCTGGTTTTAATTATTGTTTGTTCATAATGAAATTTGGTTGAACTTCTGTTATGCACATTTTGTGTTTACTACTTTGTTATATATCGTTGAACTTCTGGACATTCATGTTATATGTAGTAGCCCCTCTGGTGTAGATTGTTTTTATAGTTAGTGTGTAGATTTTAGTTTGTTTGTTGTGTTTACTGCTTTGTTAGGTATTGTTGAACTTCTGGGTATTGGACATTGTTGTCAAAGTAGAAGTCCCTTTGGTGTAGGATTGTGCATTAGAACTCAGTGCCTTTTTACCTGCATTTTTTGTAGTTGGTGATGAGTTGAATAGTTCTGAAAAAAATGCCTGCGATCAAGATGGAGCTTCATAGGTTAATACTGATGCTCCAATATCTGATGCGGCCTAATCACCCATTATCCCTTTGACTTTGATTGCCGAGGTTGCTTCGAGCCTTGAGAATGTTTCAAGCCTCGAGGATCTTGCTTCTGCAGCTCTTGCTTCACCTAGTATGTGAAACCCCTTTTCTTTTCATTTTAAAGTTTTCACCATGTTTTTTAGCTTGTTCATGTCGTTTTGTTTTGTTTTGTTCCTGACTTTTTTATTTTTTGCTTCGATTATTTGTGTTCTTTGCAGATGTGTCCACAGAGGAGGAAGTCAGGAACACCATCAACGATGTTTTATCTGAGTTGGGTTTATCAGAAAACCCTGCTGCAGCTGAGGAGGGGGCTCCCTCAGTCAAAGGTTGTGATTCCATTCCGGATCCTTTGTGCTCTCTTTAGATGTCAGAGACATACCGCGAGCTATTGATGGCACCGAACTCACACGCAACCCGAGGATGTGCCTCTTGACTTCTCTGGAGGACCAATGTAAGAGGAAGAAGCGAGAAGATTTTGACAAGAAGAGGGCGGCCTGCCTTGAGAAAGGTTCTGATGTTCCTAGATCTGTTCATGCGGCTGAGCTCATTGTTGAGGAAGATGTGCCGTGTGGCAGTGATGGCACGGTTGTCCCTGTTAAGAAGAAAATTAAGAAGACTGCTGCGAGGAAGTTAGTAGTTGGTGGTTACTCCTCGGAGGAGCCCACGTGTTTCAAGGCCTGCAGAAGTTGTTGAAGATGAAGGGCTAGGCGTTGGTGGTACGCCACGCTGTAGTCCTCGTGTGCTTGCCACTGGCGCTCCTACACCTTCTCCGCTTGGTGCTGGTGCATCTGGTAAGGGGAAGAAATGTGGCGTGAAGCGCAAGGTTCCACCTGCAAGGGTCAACAAGGGTGTGAAGAAGCGTTCTCGTGTTAATCCAGAGGACAATGATGATGCTGATTTCAATGCGGATGATGAGGACGATGACGATGATGATGATGCCGCTAATCAGGTATGAATGTCTCATGTTTACTGTTTTTTAAGCATTTGTCGCTATTTCTGTAGTTTTATTTTTTTTATGCTTTGCCTTGGGCATTACATAGGTGACATACGCTCCATATAGATGAATAAATTAGCCGACGTGCTTTGCTTTTATGGTATTTCTGCCTTTGTGTACATAGTTGGACTTCTGGGTATATACATGAAGAAATAAGCTTAACTTGTTGGTATACATGTTTTGATTACTGCCTTAGTGTACATGTTTGAACTTCTGCTTTTTAAATTTCCAACATTTTTGAAAGCATGTTAACTTGTGGTCATACATGGTTGTACTGCCTATGTAGACATGGTTGGACTTCTGAGATACATTGTTTGATTACTGCCTTAGTGTACATGTTTGAACTTCTGCTTTTTAAATTTCCAACATTTTTGAAAGCATGTAAACTTGTGGTCATACATGGTTGTACTGCCTATGTAGACATGGTTGGACTGCCTATGTAGACATGGTTGGACTTCTGAGATGTAGTGCGTATATGTAGGCATTAGTGGAATTTTGGTGAAGGTTATGTGTCTCATTGTTCTGCATTTTTTCCTTGTCAATGTATTTTTTTTTTGATGTCGGCTTTGTGCAAAGTTGGGCACGAGAGGAGGAAGAGAGGAGGCAAAGCGCCTCCAAGAAGGTGGCCAAGGAGGAGGTGAGGCGAAATGTTTTAACAAGACGGTTCGGCTGCTCACTAGGAGAGGTCAAGAGCGGTGCGAAAAATGCTACAAGCTAGGCACAAGACGAGGGTTATCAAGGCTGGTTTTGGTTGTGTGTTTGACTTGAAGGTTGATTCCAACATTTCTCGTCCTTTGATGGGCAACATCTACACGAGGATTGACCCTTCAACCATGATTTTGGACATGGGTGAGGTGAACAAGGTTATACGTATTACAAGTGATGCTATTCACCATCTCTTTGGGTTCCCTCAAGGTAATCGTACCCCCCCAGGCCCTCGAATGATGGTTTCGATGATCTTTGTTATGAGGTTGAAGGGCAAGCTTGGGTATGCTAGGAGTGACGACATCAAGACAAAGGATTTGCGGAATATCCTCGCTGAACTTGTGAAGGATGAGACAAAGGATGATCTTGCTCTGCGTGTGTTTTACCTTATTGTTTTTCATGAAGGTGGTTATCCTCGAACGCCTCTACCACGAGTGTCCAGGGAGGCAGCAATGCCCGAGAACCTTGTGTTTGAGGATATGGCAGACATGGACTACTGCCAGTTGGTTGTTGACAATATTCGGAGTGTTGTTGTTAGGTATCAGCAAGGTACTAGCAGAGGAAAAGCTATCACAGGCTGTGCCATCGCGCCGCTTCTTATGTATCTGGACTGCCTTATCATTGGCAAGACGCCTAATATTGACTTGAGGACCCCCGCATCAATTTCATGGATCGGGCCAAGCTTCTTGAGCTTCTGCTTGGTGACTTAGTCACGAAGGTGATGATGACCCAAATGCCTAACCGGGTGTTTGGGAGACTGCATGTGAGTGTTTCTATGCATTATTCTTTCCTGTGTAGTTTACCTTGAACTTCTGGTATTGTCTTGTATATTTTTTGTTCCCATGTTCCTTCATTTGTTTTCTTACGCGTTGACTTTTGTTTTTGTATGCAGTGGAAGACATAGGCTGAGGTTGTGTTCTTTAGGGTTATCGAACGTCCTGTTCTAACTATACCTCGTTCTGCCGGCCTAGGGAGTGGAAGTTCCCCAAGATTTGAATTCTCCCGGGATGTTAATACTGGTGCCCCCCTGTAGATCCAGGAGGTTCTTCTGCCCGTGTGAGTGCTGCAGGTGGCGTTTCTTGCGAGGATTTGTTTGAAGCTGCCAATGTTTCTCTGGTTAGGATTGACAGTCTTCTTGAAACTGTTTGTGGGGAGTTGGCTCGTGTTCCTTCGACTGCTGAGCGTCTTAGTCGTGTTGATGGGATTCTTCCTCCCGGGCACGGGTTTGATGCTGAGTCTTCGAAGGAGGTCTTATGTATTGAAGCTAAATTTCTTGAAGAGCTTGCCGTGAGCACTTCCCACCTCCGGACTAGCGTTAGGGCTGTTCAAGGAAATGCAGGATGCTCGTTGCAAGCCTTTTGAAGATGAGGCAAGTGTTGTTGTGAGATGATTTAGAGGCGGGATTACGCTCGTTCGGGTCGTGAAGGAGGCCACGTGGAGCATACCAAAGAGGTTTGTTTATGTTGGCTTTTTGGTATTTCTTTGCACTAATGTTCAATGTTAGCTTTCAGTTATTACTGTTTGTGGTCATAGGCGAGCGTTGTTGATTTGATGTGTCGTAAACTGTTTCTTTTTACCACTATGTTCCTAGGTGACCTTATCTTTTTATTGAACCTGAACTTCAATCGCTACTGACACGAACTTCCATGGTGGCCCTTTTTGTTCCCTTTTGTATCTTAGAGTAGTTTGATATCGACTGCTATGTTTATCGTATTTGGACTTCCATTATGTGTCAGTTGTGATAGCCGACCTTCTCACGATTGTGCAATCTGAACTTCACGATTAGGTATTTGTTTTCTAAATGATTTTTTATTTTTTAGGTTGATGATGATGCTAGGGTTGAGGATGTTTTACTGCGCATGAAGCTGCCTCGTGCATGAGGCTGCCTCTGTGCATGAACCCGCTTCCGCTTAGTGGCGTAATAGTTGATGAGGTTCATGGCAGTGAAAATGAGGTACCATTTTTCTTGTCCATTTGTCTTGTTGCCCCTGAGACGGACTTGTTGCTCCTGTGCATGAGGTTCAGTCAGCCCTTTGTAATGACTTTCTGTTTCTTTCAGCAGCAGAATGATGATGTTAGTGTTCCTCCAGAGAAGGTTGCAGACATGTCTGTCTCAGGCACCAGCTGCTCCGACGGGGTGGTCCTGATTGAACCTCAGTCGTCCATTGGCGCCGAGGTTTCTGATGCTGAGCAGGGCAAGACAACTGGAGACATCATTTTGGAGAAAGATGTTGTTGAGTCTGCTATTGAAACTAGTGGTAGTGCTGCTGCAAGCCCGGAGAAGTCTCCTGCAGCAGAGCCATCAGTTGATGTTGATGCTGTACAGGCACAACCAAAAGTTTTTCTTGTTTCAGATTCTCCAGCTGCTCCAGCTGCTGCTGGTGTCCTTCCTGACGATGCTGCAACGTCTGCTGGAGACGACGATGAAGATACCGAAAGCGATAGCTATGGAGAGGAGGTTGATCATTCCAGTGCTGCCACTGGTGTAGGCAAGGATCCATGAAGAGAGGAGCATGCTTCTCTCTTCTTTCCCCATCCCCTTCCCTCTTTGTTGTTTGGTTTAGTCCATGATATCCCCTGTGAACTGCCTGTGTGGTCTAGATTGAACTTCTGGTTTTGTTATTTATCGTGTGGGTTGTAAAGAATGTTAAGTGAACCTGTTTTCTATGTGGGTGGAGGTTTGTAATGCATGGGTTGTGATGTCTATGATGCTGTGGTTTTATCTTTTTTGATGTAGCAGCTGAGATGTGCTTATGTTTTGAATGTTTGTGCTTGAATGTTGGTCTTAATTTAAACTGGCGTGAATCTATGTGCTTTGAGTGTTGCTGTTAATTTATATTTTATTTTTGGTGAGCAGATAGCGACCTTCTTTGTCGTCTTGAAAAGAAGGTTGATGACTTTTATTACAGTGTAACTAGGCTTAGGAACGACTGCTCCAAGAGGTGAGTGCAAATTGCTCAACATTTACATCATCCATGTACCCCCTGTGAACTGCCTGTGGTTTCATACCTGAACTTCTCAACTCTATGTACCTGAACTTCTTGTTTTTTTGCTTCTCTGGCGCTTAACTTCTGGCCTCTTTTGTACTGTACTGCCTGTTGAGATATAGCTGAACTTCTGTGCTAACATGTGTTATGAACTTCCTGAGTTCCTGCTGCTGAACTTGTTTTACTTTCTATTCGCTTTGTTTTAGAGAAATGATTATGTTCCAAAACAAGGAGTGTGAAGCTTCTGTTCAAGAAGTCGCAATATCTTTTGGTCCTCGCGGAATGCTTACATCTAATGTGGCTGAGTGTGCACTCTACTGTCTACGTGCGAAGTACCAGGGATCGGATAAACTCATCCTGCCGTATTGGGTTTGTGTAAGTCAACCATATAGTGATTTCTTTTCTGTTTTGTTCCTTACCATTTTAGTTAAAACTTGTTCTTCTCATTTTGTATTTTTTCATATGTTGGTGTTATGCGCATTATTTTAGGACAAGATTTTCAGAGGTCAATTTGATTCCCGTGTGAGGAAGTACTTCATGGCGAGTGGTCCAGATAGCATGGATGCACATGATTCTGTATGCAATATCTTGTTCTTTGCCTCTGTATTAGTTTTGCAGTGCGATCCACTGTGTTAATATTTGTTTTATTTTTCTTTTGTACCGTTCTGATATTAATTCTCATTTTTTAATGATTCGTGTGTTTTATGATGCTTCAGGTTGTTTTCCCTACTTTTGAACACTTTGAGCTTCACCGCTTCCATGGGTGGTGTCGGCCATTGGGTGTCGGTATTCCTTGACTGAAGAATTCAAGGTTCCACTTCTCGATTCCTACTATGGACCAAAAGATGAATGTGCGGTCTTGCTTTGTTTGACGGATGACCCATGACATCAAGAGGCTTTGGAAGGATGCCAAAGAACCATGTGGAGACACCCTTGATCCTCTTAGCATCGACAATTTCCCTACGGATTGGATTGATGTCCCAAAGAAATAAAACAAGTATGAGTTCGACTTTTCTCTTTATCACATCTGCTTAACTGTAGTTGTACTTAAGGCTGCGACGTGTTTAATTCGTTGGCTTTCTTTTTCCGTCTAACACTATTTCTTTTACTTCGCTTTGATGGCGACGATCGTCATTGCGGATTCTTCATGCTTACGAATGTTAATTACGTAACATAATGAGGGTTCTGCAAATTATTCCCATGAGAATATCGGGGATATCGGAAGACGTATGGCTGTACTCAATCGCATCTTCTAACTTTGTTTGAGACAGACTTCCAAGCTCTGTTGGCTACTACACGTGTAAGTATTTGGAACTTGTCTTTGCTTACACCTTTGCATCTTTTATTCTACCCGAACTTCATATTTTCTCTGAAACTTGGACTTGGTTTCGGAAGGAGAGGAGCATTTTCTTTGTACATGAACTTCATTTCTATCTTTTTTAATTTTGCTTGTGTGTTTTTTTTGCTTAAATGGACATGAGCATTTTCTTTTCTAATTAAACTTCAGAGATGATGCCTTTCTATGGTTTTGCTAGCTGTAGTTGAATGATTTACAATTCATCGGTTTATCTTGAACTGTGCCTCTGGTTGTGCCTGAACTTCATTTAGTTTTTTCACGCAACTAATTTTTTTAGGTCGACTTGAGTAGTAACCATGTCATCTTTATTAGTTGGACTGCACATTGTGATGTTCCCGAACTTGATTGTATTTAATGGTGATATTTTCTCTTCCTTTTTCTTTGTGATTGGAACCGTTGGGTGACCGATTACCACTACTCATTCCTCGGGTCACAGGAATACCAAAGATAGGGAGGAACCGATGAGTACAGTCTGACTCGATAGAAGATGATAGACCTTGGACCCTTATTCCTTACAAGTTGGGGAAGCGGTTTGGTGGTATTCGTGGTACTCAAAAACCTCTTGCTCTGAGGAAGGCGTCACGGTCGAAGCTTGTAGAAGGTAAGTGATTTCGTCCAGATGATGATTTTGAGAAGATTGCTTACCGAAGAATGCTAAATGTCTTTCTTAGATGCTTCATTCTTTGGTAGAGGTGGGAAGAATGTTGTGATCACCGAGGAGGAAACCGTGATTGAGTCTGGGAACATAACGTCCTCGAAGAGAGCATCAAGATTGCCTTTGAAGTGGCGTTCTCCTGTCGCTCCCCTGAAAAAATACAGTTACCCTCATCTATCCGAGGACCGGAAGTTGAAACAGTATGTGTTGAGTAAAGATGGTGCGAGAAGTATTACGAGTGAGTTACCCTCATCCGCCGCTCCCTTGCCTTGGAGTTGTAGTGTACGAACTTACATTGTTGTATTATGCAGGCTATCGTTGTTGTAGTATCCGAACTTACATTTTATGTCTCCTCTTGCCTTTTGAGTTATAGTGTCTGAACTTCTGTTTGTTGTTGTATCTGAACTTCTAATATTTTTTTACCATCCTTTTGTATTCTGCAGGACAAGCTACTGCATGTTTACCATCCCTGCGAATGTGATTGACCTCACAGGACGTGTCCTTTATACGCTTTTCGGTGAAGGGCAGCAGATGGAAGGAGACATAATGGATTATCTCATAAATTTGTGGAAGGATAAGCTGGAGACCTCTGAGATATTCACTAGTCTTGACA
The DNA here is from genome assembly GCA_021605145.1 of Aegilops bicornis. Classification (NCBI taxonomy): domain Eukaryota; kingdom Viridiplantae; phylum Streptophyta; class Magnoliopsida; order Poales; family Poaceae; genus Aegilops; species Aegilops bicornis. The sequence continues at coordinate 321,449,300 of CM038669.1, forward strand.
GTGGTTGTATTTAGTCCCTACTTCATCTGTGTTTTAGTTCTTTGCACCCCTATCTCCTTCTTTTTGCCTTAGTTTTGTTGTACTAGCATTTGGGAGGTGTTTTAATTGTGTTTTTGTGAATGCACAGTACTACCTGGAGTATGATTTCTTCGGTGCAACAGTTCCAAAGTTTGATGCAAAAAAATTTGTTGGTCTCCTCCCAATGTTTGTTCGCAAGGAAGAAGACCTTCTTAACACAAAGCTGGTTAGGTTTTCATAACTCTTGCTTTTCTTGATTTCATGTGCATCCTTTTCTTTGAGTTTGTCAAGAAGTTTTTGTTCATGCCGGTTCTTGATTACATATGCTTTTATAGTTTGTGTTCACCGGTCCTTTCATTCTTGGCAGGTTTTCTTGAGTCTATTCAAGCCAATTGGCACAATGGCGCACTCTGATGTGTACGTGGTGAATAGATATCGTGGGAGCATTGACATCCTTGATTCACTTTCTTACGATAATATGCAAACGTCGCGATCGAAGTTTCACAGGGACCGCCAAAATATCGTGAGTGTTTCTTAACGAACCTCCTTTCACATTCTCTTGTTTGACACGAAGTTTATTATGCCTTGTGTTGACAAAATATGTTGCTGCCTCTGTTTTGGTATCTTGCTTGAATCGACCATCATTTAGAAGTTGAACTTACGCTTTTTGTTTTGGTGTTTCTTATGCTCGTGTCGCTTTTTTACGTACCTGAACTTAACTATTTTGGTTAATATGTTTTTGACTTCATCTAATTTTGTTATTTCCGCGGATGAAGAGATTTGTTGGGTTGCTTTCGAGGAGGTGTACGGCAAGGCTGCAGACAAAGGCGAGCAAGCGACCCTAAGCGGGTTACTATTGCAAAGAGGCCGACTTTCATCGATGTTCAAGCGAAGAGTAATGATTGTGGTTTCTTTGCCGTGAAGTTCTGCTCTTCGTATGATGGCGATGAGATTGTTGAAGATTTGGTGATGTGGAAGTATGTTCTGTCTTTGTTCTTGTCTCATCATCCTTTGATTATTCTTGTGTGTTTTTGCTGAGACGCTCCTGCTGTGGTTTTGGATATCCGTTACTAAACCATCGTTTTCACCTTTCTTTGTTTGCAGGCTGCTGCAGATGACTGGAAGGCTGAGTTCATGCACACTCTAATTTTTAGCAAGAAGAATGAAGTCGTGCGTTCAGAGCTCCCTAAAGAGATCCAGTCCTTTGGCCCGTGAATTCGAAGCATTAGTTTCATTTTTAGATTTGATTTCGTACAGATTTTTAGGTTTGATAATGATTGGAACAATTCCGTAAAGATTTGGTTGTAAGAATGTTTTTAGTGATTTGTGTATCTATAGGTGCAGCACTATTACTTATGATATTGTGGACAAATGCATTTGGTGTGAAGAATGATTTGGCTTTGTGAATTTCAATGTACTGCGTCGTTTTTCAGTATCCATGTGTTGAATGTTTTTGCCCCAACAGATGTACCTGAACTTCTGCCTCGGTTTTGGTTGAACTGCTTGATTTTTTTTGTGTTGTTTATTTTCGGGCTCCCAACATATGATCGTAGACTTGAACTTCTGCTTTGAGATGTGGGAGCTCGGTTTCAGATGGAGAGGATATTTTGTGTTGTGTAATGTATTGGTAATGTTCAACCCAACCAATATGTATGCTTTTGCGTAGAATCTATATTTGTTTTTTTTTGTGTTTTTTTCAAGTGCGAACGTATTTCATATGTAAATCTGTGCAGAAATATTGTTGACGTTTCTTTATCTTTTGTCGGCATTGTATATGAACTTCTGCACGTATCCAAGCAAAACTTCACATTTGAACGCGTTATCTTAGGCTTTCTAACCTTAGTTTATGCGGTGAAACTTTATTTTTTAAGCATATTTTTTTCCTACATCGATTTTATATACCAGAATTTCTTCTATAAGCTGGCCTGAACTTCAATACTATATGATTATTTGCTGGTTGAAGAATACAACATGAGCACCTCCTGCCATAATATACCAGGACTTCTGCAGTAAGCTTACTTGAACTTCACAGTGTATGTTTTTCATGTTTGTTCTTGCTTGCACTTTCATGCAATACATCACCAGCACATCACTTCATCCCATAACATACGGGACTTTTGCAGTAATATTACTTGAACTTCACAGTGTATGTTTTTCATTTTATTACTGCTTGCTCTTTCATGCAGTACATCATCAGCACAACACTTCATCTCATAACATACCAGGACTTCTGCAGTAATACTACATGAACTTCATAGTGTATGTTACTAGGACTTCTTTGAAAGTTCAACAATAAAAGGGGATGACATAATATTCTGGACATTGAAATGACATAAGTTTGCATTGTGTTAATTGACCTATTCTAACTGTTCATCAGCCTTGCGCTCCTCCTAGGCTTTGGTTGTATAGGTTTTTGCTTGACATGTACCTCTTCCTCTTCATCTTCCTCTTCATCGTCCTCTTCCTCTTCCTCTTCATCATCCTCTTCCTCTTTCTCTTCATCGTTCTCTTCCTCTTCGTCTTCCTCTTCTTCGACGGTGTCTTCGTCTTCGTCTTCCTCTTCCTCTTCCACCTCTTTCTTGTTGCTGGCTCTGGGTTTTGCTTTCTGTTTCTTCTCTGGCTTTTTGCTTGTCTTTTCAGCATCTGCTCGCTTCGGGCATGTTCTTGCATTATGTGGTTCATACTCCTTGCATATGCTACAAAGTCTGGTGCTTGCTTTCTGTGGGTGTGGTCCCTTCTTTTGTTCCATAACTTTGGGTTGCTGTTTTTGAGATTTGGGTTGCTTGACCTCCTCGGCATTGTTTCTTTCCAAGAGTGTTGGACAGTCGACTTGTTGTGTCCTCATAACCTGGTTGCACACACTACATTTCACGTGTCCAAGTGGCACTCCATTCTCATCGAGCACCACGACTCTTCCTGCAGTGGTGCCTTTATTTGCACTCTCTTGTCACTTTTCTTTGCCGCAGATAATTTTCTTCCTACCCTTTGTTTGGAATCACAGCGCGTTTCATCGTCTCTTCTTGTCATGCTCCATTGATTGGCCATCACCACCGCTTGCATTGGTTGGCTTTCCGGCCGGCGTTGAGCATTTCAAATTGCATAATAGTGAAGGTCATCTTCAATTTCAAATGGCCTCTTGACCATCCTTTTGTCAAAGATCCGCTCGATTCTTTGAATGTATTGCATCAAGCTCTTCCACGAGCCTCTTGAGAACATAGTAGGCTCATCATCTTGCTGGTCACATCTCATCGCTTTCTTGTTAACCATCAAATTCACCTGCAAAGCAAGATGTCTTGCTTCGATAGCCTTGAGCTGCCATCCGATGCGGTTGTGTTGTAGTCCCTTGTATCAAAGGTTGGCTGTGATTTTGCGCCTTTTGTGTACCGCTTTGATGATATACTTGTTTGGAAATTTGTTAGGCTTCGGGTAGTCCAAAAGATGTTCATGATGTGAAGGCGAGCAGGCCTGCATTTTGTGATGAATCACTGAGAATACATAGTTTGTGAGCCAAAGCAATGAGTTTCATAAATTTTGATATGATACTACTAGTCTAGCTATTTAATGAGTTTGTTTTCCCGCTCACTGTGTGTGTCGGAGCTTGCATTCACACTCGTATATTTCATTGTCTGGGTCAGCTACAACCTGGAATTCATGCTTTGACCAGGAAAATATTTCTTCATCATCATGGCCAGGCTTGTTGTGGTAGTACACAAGGTACTTAGTGGACTCTGCTGTACGCTTTGCGTGAAATAGCGTGGACTTTCTCATCCTATTCCTCATGTCGGTGTACACGGCTCTCCTGTACTTGATAGACATGTCTTACTCGTAGCCGTAAGTTGTCTTTGTCACAGGATTGGTCTGCACATGTCAAAAAGTAAGATATTAGTCGAAGCAGAATCATGGGTTTCATTTTTTAAAATTCAAAGTGCACATGTTGAAGGTAAACAGAACATGATGGTGGTGTTTTGTACTTGTCATCATACCATGCTGGTCATTGTTTGCTCGTTCTCCTTCTCAGATCCGGAAGTTTTGTATGCAAGCATTGACCCGCCTAGCAAACTTGTGTAGGTTCTGGGTCCCCTTGACAAACCCTTTCTTTAGCATGTGGTTCATGCTCTCGCTTCGTTGTGTGGAAGTCATTCTAGCACAGAAAATGTACTTGTAATATGTTGAAATCCACATCTTCCTATCACTCCAGAGCTGCATCATCATCACAGTCGCGTTTCTCCGTGTGGTACTTGTGCACGAAGTTCAGCCCTGCATCTTCAAACTCCGTTGGCATCAGCGGCCAGTTCAATATAGCTGTGAACTCCTCTTTGAATGTTTTATACTTTTTGTACAGCAATGCGAGGTATTCCCTGTACTTCTTCAATATGTGCCAACGGCATAGCTTGTGTACGGTGTTTGGAAATGATTGTTGTATAGCTTTCGCCATCGATGGGCACTGGTCTGCATGAATTAAAAAAAAATGAAACTTGATTCTTTTTTGTACTGATGGTGAACTTATGTTGCACAAGTAATTGAACTTCACATCTAGTAGTATGGCTATCTAAGAATGTCACATGTATTTTTTTTCTTACAACAGTGTTGCTGAACTTCTGTGGTACCAGTGCTTGAACTTCACAGTTAGTAGTAGGACAAACTAGTAGTGTCACACTCAAAATTTTTCTTACAGCTGTGTTGTTGAACTTCTGTGGTAGCAGTGATTGAACTTCACATAAATAACTATGTTTTTCTGAACATGCTACATATTTTTATCTAACAGCTTCATCCTTGAACTTCTATGATTCATGTACTTGAACTTCACATTCATAACTACTTTTTTTCTAAACATGTGACGATAATTTTGATTTCTTGTATTGCTAGTTGGACTTCTGTGCTGGCAGTGGTTGAACTGCATTCTTTACATATTTTTCAGAAAAAACAAATGTACCCAACCAACAGAGACCCAAAGACTGAAAAGATGATGAAACTTGAGGAGTTTTTTTAACTCACCTGTTAGAATGCAAGTTGGGTGCTTGTTGTTCATGCACCGTAGAAATGTATCGAATGTACCACTTGAATGACTTTGCATCTTCGTCTCTTATCAGGGCAACATCAAATATCGTTGACTGCAAGTGATGGTTTGTTCCAACAAACACTCCCTGGGGCATATGAAATCTGTTGGTCTTGTAAGTCGTCTCAAATGTTATGCAATCGCCGAAGTCTTGATAGGCTCCTCGGCAGCTTGCATTGGACCAGAAAATGTTTTTAATTGACTTGTCCTTGTCCACTTGGATGTCATAGAAAAACTCATCATTTATTGCCTTCATGTCTTTGAAGAATGAAACAAGTTTTAATACATCATCCAAATCATCTTTCCTTGCATTCATGGCTTTCCTGCAAATCACACGCCAACATGCATTTGTTATTTTTGCTATCAAAGGGTTGTGAGCTAGGATGCTATTTTACATTGCTTGACATGTGGGTGTTTGAATACTTACTGGTTTAGTAGGTCTCGTCCGGTCATGCTTAGGAAATAGCTTCCATCTTCATTTTAGGATAGCATGGACATGATTGTTGTGTGCTTGACATCATGAATGCCTGAGAGCTTTACATACTCCAGAATAGTGGGGTCATAATTCTTGTGTGAGTGCAAAATACCCAAAGCATGTCATCGGTTTGCATGAGCCGGTGATTATGATTGTACTCAATGTCCATCGCCACGCATGTGTCATCCTCCTGCACCTTCACCCTCATTCTTGCATTGCAGCCCGTCCTCTGCGATGTTTTGTTTCACTTCCTGTTGGCCTCTGAAACAGAAGATGTGTGTATCCCTTGGAAGGCGCAAAGAAAATACTTGTGGTTGTCATTTCCACCCGTCTTCCTGATTCCAAAACCAGCGTGCCTGGCGTATCTGTTATAAAATCCCCTTGCTTTCTCTACATCTTTGAACCGCATCCTTAGTCTTGGTATTAAATAATCCGATAGATCCGGCGTCTGCAGAAAAAGAAAAAAAATCCAAACAGCACGTTAAAATGCAGTTTATGAACTTGTTATTCTGGAGGGAGCAGAAAATGTGCAGATAATACAAGATGCGTATATAAATATTTTTTGTTTCACTTACGTGCGTGTATGATCGCAACTCCATGGTGTCAATTTCTTTGTCCCTACAGGATGGGGCATGGCGGAGTAATCATAGCAGGATGCGTGAGTGGATCACGAGGAGGAAGGAGGGCTGAAGATGGCCTCTCTCTTGTTTGCGTCCTTTTTGCTTGAGGTGGTTGTGGAGGTATTGCGATCCACGGTCTTGGTTTGCTCTTTTGTTTTGTGAAGCAATCCATCTACCTTATCACCCATACAATTACGACTTGTAGCAAAGAAAGAATAGGATCAAACGGTGGTAGTGTGCGAGATCACTCTCCTCCGTGTGTGTGTGTTGCTGTTGGATTTGTCCTGGGATCCGGTTTAGTTGCTTCGCTTTGGCGTTGACGAGGCACACCAGGATAACCTCCAGAGTTACACGCATGACTTGAGCTAACCTCCTCCTCCATCGGCGTGCTTGGGAGCCTGCTTGTCGATACAAAGAATCCACGGGGGATTTCCGGCGTCACCCAATTAGGTGGAGGCGCAAACCTGTGCGGCTAGGGCTATGACCCAACATCTCGGAAGTATCCGTGTGTTTCGGGTGTCATCCATTTTTGGTCTGGAGCAGGTTGGTAATGCTGTTGGTGCATCTGAGGCGTGACCCATTGAGGGGGTGGTGCAACGCATACAGGCTTTGGATTGTGTACTTGCTGCTAGGAACTTCTAAGCTTCTTCATGCGTCTCTCGTCTTCCTAACATAAAAGAAAAAAAAATGTTTATTAGCACACAAGTTATATCTGCCTATACCTTTGTAACTGAACTTAGCATTATTCACAGCCTGAACTTCTCATATAAAAGTGGTGATAGCCATCACACTATGCACTGAGCTGAGCATCTGCCAATACTTTTGTACCTGAACTGAGCACCCTTCACAGAATTAACTTCACATCCTGTTTTTTAATTCTACAATATTTTATTACTTATATGCACTGAACCGAGCAATCATCCATAACCTAAACTTCCTGTTTTGCAAAGTGGAAATACTGTCTACAGTTTAAAAACCTGAACCTTCATGCGTTTGAATGGATGGACTGCTAGTGCATACCAACCTGACCTTCATGTCATATCACGTGCATGTTTTATTTTCCTTTTTTTTTGCACAGAACCAGAGACATACCAACCTGAACTCTAGCACACTTACTAGTTGAACTTCACATGTGAATGTGAATGCAGGCAGATTTTATAGTGTTTGTAGCCTGGACTGAGGCTCACATACTACCTGAACTTCACATGCCTGTAAGCAGGCAGATTTTTACAATGCTGTTTTGTAGCCTGGACTGAGGCTCACACACTACCAGAACTTCACATGGTTGTAAGCAGGCAGAATTTTAAAAAGCTTTTGTAGCCTGGACTGAGGCTCACACACCACCTGAACTTCACATAGCTGTAGGCAAATAACAAACCGAAGGAAGGAAGAAGTTCAACCATACCCTGGCTAGAAGTTCGGCCAATCTTTTTCCAGCAGCTGATAGGCCACCTTGAGAACAATTCGTCGTGGAGGTAGTAGAGGAATTCCATGGCAATCCATGTCTTGCAGGGGGCGCGAAGTTCATCTGCACGAAGCAAGAAGGTCAGAGAAGGCAAGATTGAAGAAGAAGGCAAAATTGGGAGGAAGTTCATGTACTTTTGCCGCTGAATTTGAGGGCGAAATCGATCACGCCTCCAGCGGAGGAGTTGCTCGTGGTCGCGCCACTCGCCGTTGCTTGCGTGGCCGTCATCTGATACGCCAAGGCTTGAGCGGTGGCGATGGGGCGAGGATGCGGCTTCACTGAAGTCCATGGCGGCTTTGCAGTGTCCGAGCGAACCTTGAGCTCCCTGGCCGTCGCCGTTCTTTCGCTTCGCCGCCGGTGGCGGCCAGAGCTGAGAAGGAAGGGAGGCGGCGGATCCGCGAAAGATCGGCGGCGATGAGGGGGAGGTCGGGGGATCGAGGGGAGGAGGGGGGCTGGGGCGGCTCGGGATCGGGATCGTGATCGTGATCAGGTGGATCCTGTCGGGGGGCCTCGGGATCCAGTGGATCCTGTCGGGCCGGCGGCAGTTCGGAAGTTCGGGAGGGCCCTGTCGGGCCCTATATAGGGCTGCTGTGATCCAAATAGTTATTCTAATCCTGGGATTAGAATAGTGCCACTCTATATGATCGGTTCTACGAGAAATTCTATTTATATACACACATAATGTGTACAATATGTAGTATCGTAAAATACCAGCAAACGAAAAAGAATTAAATGGAAAACACAAAATTAAAGGAAAAAGAAATCATGAATCCAAAACCCCCCAAATATTTTAGTACGGTTGGTGTTACCAACGGTACTAAAACTCCCCACGGCACTGCTCGTGCCACGTGGTGGCCCTTTAGCGGTGGTTCGCGCAGAACCGGTACTAAAGGTGGGGACCTTTAATCCACATCCTTTAGTGCCGGTTGCAGAACCGGCACTAAAGGCCCTAACGAACCGGTGCTATAGCCCAGTTTTGCACTAGTGCAAAATCATTGATCATGTCCCTTAAAAGCAGGCACAATATCCATATTGATGGGATGTGCCAATGGAGAAATTGCCTCGAATCGCCAATCGAGTTTTCACAATGGTTTAACATTTGTGACGGGCTGTGACCTTTTGCCAAAAGGTTGTCTGGCAAAGGCACTGTTGTCACTTGAGCGGTTGGCCTTCGAGGCTAAGAAATATCTACATTTCAGCTTCCGAATATAGCCCGGTTAACACATGGCCGAACTTAGCTAAGCGACTCCTAAGGGTTTGGCTAAGGGAAACTGCTCGGAACATAGAGGGGGAGAAGAACTAACCCTGCAAGTCGGAGACTTCAGGTGTACTAAAGAACTCAAGGAGCTATGATACACCGGGTTGGAGGCTAGTTTGTGGAGCTCTCGAGGGAGTCCTGGACTAGGGGTCCTCGGGCTGTCGGCCTGACTCTTATGGCCCGGACAAGTGGGCCGCACTATAGCTGCTAGAAGGCCGAGCTATGAGGTGACTTCGTACCCGGACAAGAAACCGACGACGCCTTGTTGTGTCCTCCAAGTCAAGATGAGAAGAATCACATGTTTCTTCCATCCTTGTAACTGACCATGTGTAACCCTAGGACCCCACGGGTGTCTATATAAACTAGAGTGTTTAGTCCATAGAGGCTAGAAGAACAACCATCATCCTACTCACCTAGGGTTTTGGTCCATCCGATCTCGTGGTAGATCGTCTCTGTAATCATCCTGTACACTTCAATATAATCAAGCAGGACGTAGGGTTTTACCTCGTCGAGAGGGCCCGAACCTGGGTGAACATCGTGTCCTTCATCCCATGTCCCCAATCGATCCAAGACCTACAACTCGGGAACCCCCTACCCAAGATCGGCTGATTTTGAAACCGACACAACCTCCTTCAAGCAGTAACATGGTCGAACTTGGGACATTTCACAGATGAGTCATGAACCTCGCCCTCTGAATCCTCTGACCCTTTTGACACTTCAACACCAAGCGGTTTCGGACCAGTGTGCTGCTCAAAGGACGAGTGAGACCTTACGAGTAGCCGCGACATCATCAACTTCACGTGACTGCTGATTCTCTGGGTCTGTCTTGACATTATCCATTTTCAAATCATCGGTACAACCATAGTTGATGCACACGTAAACATCATCATCAGAATTGACTACATCATTCAAAAAGTCCTCCTCGATGCCGTGTAACTCCTAGGAATCGTTATACTTATACCCACCACATGATCCAGTCGACCGGGATGTGCTGCCTGGTACGAAATTGCAGAACTGACTGGCAACTTCAGCACTGTCGCCCGTCGTCATACCGTCCATCCCTGAACCAGGTTGCCGAGGAGGTTGGACATGCCAGACACAAACTCTGTTACCAATGCTTCAACATTTGGTCTTGCCTGCATGCAAGAACAAAATAAAATACTTGTATTTCATAGTAAATGAGCAAAGGAAGTTGATTGACTGATCAAATCCGTACATATGGACTTTCATAACATCATGCGTAGCATGAGGATATGTAAAAAATAGTTACCTGCGGTGAGCAGGCGTCACTCGTGTGAACGTCCATCCATTTGCTAAAATTGTGTGGGCCTGCAAATAAGCTAAAGTCGACAGAATGTTTGGCCATTAGTTGCAAGGATCACAAATGAAAAAGGGGGAGAGTATAGTCAATTTATTGGGTAAATAGGGTTGACATGGTAGTTGCCATGCACATGCAACTAAAGTTTCCATGTACATGTAAATGAAGTTGTAATGCATGCGGAATTGGAAAGTTGCCATGGTAATGTAATAGAAGTTGTCAGGCAAATGCAACTGATGTTGCCATGCATGGAGAAATGAAGTTGCCATGTGTATTGCTCTGAACTTACCATGCATATGCAAAAGGATGTGCCATGCATGTGTTGCATAAAAATGACATGTGTGGGACAATGACACCTAAACCAGTGCATACAGTTGCCATACCATGTGTAAAAAGAAGATCATGCAAAAAGTAACTTGCAACAATGAAGAGAAACTAGCCTGAAGTTTGCCAAATGATCCGGCTGAGCTTTGCGTCTGCAATGAGAACAACCTTCATCACGATGTCGGTCCAAGCGATTCAGCGGCGAACTTGTATGGTGCAGGCGGGCCACGCAAGCGAGCTTCGAGGTTGGCGGTGCTAAGGTCATGATTGTCGACATCGTAAGTTCTGAAGCGAGCATTAAGAAGGCAACTACGAAATTATTAGTTGAAATACAAGGGAAAAGGGAAAAAGATATCACGAAAAAGAAATTCAGATGGATAAAACTTGACATCGGTGAATCACGGCTGACCTTTGTTTGTATATCCTTTTAGATAATGCGAAGGTGGAGGAAACCAGCGATGAACTTGCAACTTCATGTTGGCAACATTACTTATGTTGGCTTGCGTTTCAAAAACACAAGTATGGCGCGATAATTAAAAATTATGCAGATATAAAAAGAAAAACAAGACAGTGAAAGTAAAAGGCGGGACAAATAGTTGCATATGAGTACTAGAAAGCTGCTGCTGCTTAGGTGTGTGGACGTCGTCGACACAAAGACAGTTGAAATTAGATACATGAGTAGCAACCTCTTGAAGTCTTCACCGCTGTTGTTCATCTCACTAAGCATAGTGGCAGCGACATAGTTAAGCATCATCGATGTCAAACTAGGTAACATTTCAGGAAAAAGCCGGTCCTAAATTTCCAATCCACCTTGTAAGGGACATCCATTCCACCATTTGGGACACCAAGATTGCAGTATACCAAGTCCTTGTCCAGTGGGATCCTACCACGGCAAGGGATGACAAATTCTTTGGACTCAGGTCGTACGTCCTCCCAAGCCAGTCGCATAGATTGTTGTTCAAATTGGTGCAAAGTAAGTTCATTAGCATGTGCATCCCCATGGTATCGGCAGCAGCCTTCTGACCTTCATTGAAGTCATTGTAGAGCTCCATTAGCCACTCTTGCTATCCCCTGTTACACATAATTTTCTGTCGGCGCAAAATGGGCAAGAGAGTAAAAAATATGGGAAACTTGAAACTTGATAGTGATAATTGCATATGGAAACAACAAAAAAAGGCAAGTTTTGAAACAAAATTTAGTTGTCGTGTCATGGAAAACTAAATTTGCCATGTAAATAAGTGAAGTAACTATGCCAAAATCATATGGAATAGTCCCCATCACAAATTAAGTAAAAATGACCATGCCGAAAATCATTTGAGAAAGTTGCCATCTCACATGAACTAGAGTAGCCATGCCGAAACATGAAGGAAAAAAGTTGCCATCACACAATAACTAAAGTAACCATGCCAAATCATGTAAAACAATCCCCATCACATATTAGCTGAAAATGACCATGCCAAATTTTTTGAGAAAGTTGGCATCTCACTCTAAGTAAAGTAGCCATGCAAAAATCAAAATAAAATAGTTGCCACCTGACAACAAGTGTAGTAACCATGCCAATCATATGGAACAATCCCCACCACAGATTAACTAACATGACCATGCCAAAATCACTTGAGGAAGTTGCCATCTCACGTGAACTAGAGTAGCCATGCCGAAACACAAAGGGAAAAAGTTGCTATCACATAATAACTAAAGTAACAATGCCAAATCATGTAGAATAGTCCCCCATCACAAGATTAGCTGAAAAATGACCATACCAAATGATTTGAGAAAAATTTGTCATCTCACACTAAGTAAAGTAGCCATGCAAAAATTGTTGGGGAACGTAGTATCTCAAAAAAAATCCTACGATCATGCAAGATCTATCTAGGAGAAGCATAACAACGAGCGGGAAAAGTGTGTCCACGTACCCTCGTAGACTAAAAGCGGAAGCGTTTAGTAACGCGGCTGATGTAGTCGAACGGCTTCATGATCCAACCGATCCAAGTACCGAACGTACGACACCTCCATGTTCAGCACACGTTCAACACGATGACGTCCCACGAGCTATTGATCCGGTGAGGGCGAGGAGAGTTACATCAAGACGACGGCATGGCATGACGGTGATGATGAAGTTACCAGCCATGTGAGCTTAGCCTAAGCACTATGACGATATGACCGAGGTGTTAGCTGTGGATGGGGCGCCAGACACGGCTAGGAACAATTGATGTGTGTTCTAGGGGTGCCCTCCCCACGTATATAAAGGAGGGAGAGGGAGGGAGGGAGCCTAGGGCGCGCCCAAGTAGGAGGAATCCTACTTGGGCCCCTAGTCCAGTTCGGCCCCTCTACCATATTTGGACAAGGGGGAAAGCAAGGAGGGGGAGGGGAAGGAAGTAGGAGTCCTACTTCATACTTTTCTTTTCCTCCTCTCCTTTCCCTTTCTCCCCACGTGGCTGGCCCTATAGGGGCGACGCAGGTCCCTTGTGGGCTGGTGTGTTCCCTAACTTGGCCCATTAAGCCCATATCTTTGCCGGGGGTTGCCCGGAACCCCTTCCGGTCAACCAGTATCGCCCAGAACACTTCCTGTGTCCAAATAGCATTGTCCTATATATGATTCTTTACCTCTCGACCATTTCGAGACTCCTCGTCATGTCTGTTATCTCATCCGGGACTCCGAACAAACTTCGGTCATCAAATCACATAACTCATAATACAAATGCGTCATCGAGCGTTAAGCATGCGGACCCTACGGGTTCGAGAACTATGTAGACATGACCGAGACACATCTCGGTCAATAACCAATAGCGGAACACGGATGCTCATATTGGCTCCTACATATTCTACGAAGGTCTTTATCGGTCAAACCGCATAGCAACATACGTTGTTCCTTTGTCATCGGTATGTTACTTGCACGAGATTCGATCGTCGTTATCATCATACCTAGTTCAATCTCGTTACGGAAAGTCTCTTTACTTTCGTTCCGTAATGCATCATCCCGCAACTAACTCACTAGTCACATTGCTTGCAAGGCTTATAGTGATGAGCATTACCAAGAGGGCCCGAGATACCTCTCCGATACACGAGTGCAAATCCTAATCTCGATCTATGCCAACTCAACAAAAAACCATCGGAGACACACAGAGCATCTTTATAATCACCCGATTCACGTTGTGACGTTTGATAGCACACAAGGTGTTCCTCCGGTATTCGGGAGTTGCATAATCTCCTAGTCAGAGGAACATGTATAAGTCATGATGAAAGCAATAGCAATAAAACTAAACGATATTTATGCTGAGCTAACGGATGGGTCTTGTCAATCACATCATTCTCTAATGATGCGATCCTGCTCATCAAATGACAACACATGTCTATGGTCAGAAACATAACCATCTTTGATTAACGAGCTAGTCATTTAGATGCATACTTGGGACACTATGTATTATATATGTATTCACACATGTACTAAGTTTCATGTTAATACTATTCTTGCTTGTATAATAAACATTTATCATGATATAAGGAAATATAAATAACAACTTTATTATTGCCTCTAGGGCATATTTCCTTCAGTCTCCCACTTGCACTAGAGTCAATAATCTAGTTCACATTGCCATGTGATTTAACACCAATAGTTCATGTCACCATGTGATTAGTTCACATGGCCATGTGACTAATACCCAAGGGGTTTTACTAGAGTCAATAATCTAGTCCACATCGCTATGTGATTAACACCCAAAGAGTACTAAGGTGTGATCATGTTTTGCTTGTGAGAGAAGCTTAGCCAATGGGTCTGTCACATTAAGAGCCTATGTATTTTGCAAATTTTCTATGTCTACAATGCTCAGCATGGAGCTACTCTAGCTAATTGCTCCCAGTTTCAATATGTATCAAGACTGAGACTCATAGTCCTCCGGATCGGTGTAAAAGCTTGCATCGGCGTAAGTCTTTGCGATGAACTCTTTATCACCTCCATAACCGAGAAATATCTCCTTAGTCTTCTAAGGATAATTTTGACCGTTGTCAAGTGATCCACTCTGGATCAATATTGTACCTTGCCAAACTCATGGCAAGGTACACAATAGGTTTAGTACACAGCATAGCATACTTTATAGAACCTATGGCTGAGGCATAAGGAATGACTTTCATTCTCTTTCTATTTTCTGCCGTGGTAGTGTTTTGAGTCTTACTCAACTTTACACCTTGCAATCTGTGCAAGAACTCCTTCTTTATTTGTTTCATTTTCAACTACTTCAAAAATCTTGTCAAGGTATGTACTCATTGGAAAAATCTTATCAAGCGTCTTGATCTATCTCTATTGATCTTGATGCCCAATATATAAGAAGCTTCACCGAGGTCTTTCTTTGAAAAACTCCTTTCAAACACTTCTTTATGCTTTCCAGAAAATTCTACATCATTTTCGATCAAAAATATGTCATTCATATATACTTATCGAGAAAAGGTCGTATTGCTCCCACTCACTTTCTTGTAAATACAGGCTTCACCACAAGTCTGTATAAAACTATATGCTCTCATCAACTTATCAAAGCGTATATTCCAACTCCGAGATGCTTGCACCAGTCCATAGATGGATCACTGGAGCTTGCACATTTTGTTAGCACCTTTAGAATTGACAAAACCTTCTGGTTGTTTCATATACAACTCTTCTTTAATAAATCCATTAAGGAATGCAGTTTTGATATCCATTTGTCAGATTTCATAAAATGTGGCAATTGCTAACATGATTCGGACAGATTTAAGCATCGCTACAGGTGAGAAGGTCTCATCGTAGTCAACTCCTTGAACTTCTCGAAAACCTTTCGCGACAAGTCGAGCTTTGTCTATAGTAACATTACTATCGGTATGTCTTCCTCTTGAAGATCCATTTATTCTCAATGGCTTGCCGATCATCGGCAAGTCCACCAAAGTCCACACTTTGCTCTCATACATGGATTCTATCTCAGATTTCATGGCCTCAAGCCACCTGTCGGAATCTGAGCTCATCATCGCTTCCTCATAGTTCATAGGTTCATCATGGTCTAGCAACATGACTTCCAGAACAGGATTACCGTATCACTCTGGTTGACCTACGAGGTTAGGTAGTAACTTGATCTGAAGTTTCATGATCATCATCATTAACTTCCTCACTAATTGGTGTAGGCATCACCGGAACTAATTTCAGTGATGAGCTACTTTCCAATTCGAGAGAAGGTACAATTACTTCATCGAGTTCTACTTTCCTCCCACTCACTTCTTTCGAGAGAAACTCCTTCTCTAGAAAGGATCCACTCTTAGCAACAAAGATCTTACCTTCGGATATGTGATAGAAGGTGTACCCAACAGTTTTTTTGGGTATCCTATGAAGACGCACTTCTCCGATTGGGGTTTGAGCTTATCAGGCTGAAACTTTTTCACATAAGCATCGCATCCCCAAAGTTTAAGAAACGACAGCTTAGGTTTCTTGCTAAACCACGAGTTCATCTGATTAAGGTCGCCAATCGGCGGATTATTAGACGGTGCCCTATTTAACGTGAATGCAGTTGTCTCTAATGCATAACACCAAAACGATAGTGGTAAATCAGTAAGAGACATCATAGATCGCACCATATCTAATAAAGTACGGTTACGACGTTCGGAGACACCATTATGCAGTGGTGTTCCAGGTGGCGTGAGTTGTGAAACTATTCCACATTGTTTCAAATGAAGGCCAAACTCGTAACTCAAATATTCGCCTCCGCGATCAGATCGTAGAAACTTTATTATCTTGTTACGATGATTCTCAACTTCACTCTGAAATTCTTTAAACTTTTCAAATGTTTCAGACTTCTGTATCATTAAGTAGATATACTCATATCTGCTCAAATCATCTGTGAATGTCAGAAAATAACGATACCCACCGCGAGCCTCAACACTAATCGGACCGCATCCATCGGTATGTATTATTTCCAATAAGTCAGTGGCTCGCTCCATTGTTCCGGAGAACAGAGTCTTAGTCATCTTGCCCATGAGGCATGGTTCGCAAGCATCAAGTGATTCATAATCAAGTGATTCCAAAAGCCCACCAAAGATGGAGTTTCTTCATGCGCTTTACACCAATATGACCTAAACGGTAGTGCCACAAATAAGTTGCACTATCATTATTAACATTGTATCTTTTGACTTCAATATTATGAGTATGTGTATGACCACAGAAGGTTTTATTCATGTAAACAGAATAACAATTATTCTTTAACTTAAATGAATAACCGTATTGCAATAAACATGATCCAATCATATTATGCTCAACGCAAACACCAAATAACATTTATTTTAGGTTCAACACTAATTTCAAAGATAAAGAGAGTGTGCGATGGTGATCTTATCAACCTTGGGATCACTTGGGCTATAAGTAAAGCTGACTCATCCAGCTCTGGATAAGATTTGCTCTCATTGTCTTCGCTCGAAAACATAAGATTTGGTTGAGCATCACTTCAGTCACTTCGACTTTATTCACTTGGACCTCACTTAACAGTACGGTGGTTCCTACGACTCAACAAAGAAAAAAAGGAAACAACGAAACAACTAAGTCTTCGCGCTCCATAGTCTTCACGCGATGTCTTCTCTTGTCATAGTCTTCAATGTGAATATCTTCACATACCACCATTGTCTTCAATGTCTTCATACATTTTTAAGGGTTATCTTCGGTAGGTAAACCAAATCAATGAGGGACTACTACTTGTGTTATCCTGCAATTCTCACAAACACATTAGTCCCTCAACCAGGTTTGTCGTCAATACTTCAAAACCAACTAGGGGTGGCACTAGATGCACTTACATTATCGGTCAAACCACATAACAACATACGTTGTTCCCTTTGTCATCGATATGTTACTTGCCCGAGATTCGATTGTCGTAATCATCATACCTAGTTCAATCTCGTTACCGGCAAGTCTCTTTACTCGTTCCGTAATGTATCATCCCACAACTAACTCATTAGTCACATTGCTTGCAAGGCTTACCGAGAGGGCCCAGAGATACCTCTCCGATACACGGAGTGACAAATACTAATCTCGATCTATGCCAACTCAACAAACACCATCGGAGACACCTGTAGAGCATCTTTATAATCACCCAGTTACGTTGTGATGTTTGATAGCACGCAAGGTGTTCCTCCGGTATTCGGGAGTTGCATAATCTCCTAGTCAGAGGAACATGTACAAGTCATAATGAAACAATAGCAATAAAACTAAACGATATTTATGCTAAGCTAACGGATGGGTCTTGTCAATCACATCAATCTCTAATGATGCGATCCCGTTCATCAAATGACAACACATGTCTATGGTCAGGAAACAGAACCATATTTGATTAACGAGCTAGTCAAGTAGAGGCATACTAGGGACACTCTGTTTTGTCTATGTATTCACACATGTACTAAGTTTCCAGGTTAATACAATTCTAGCATGAATAATAAACATTTGTCATGATATAAGGAAATATAAATAACAACTTTATTATTGCCTCCAGGGCATATTTCCTTCAAAAATCAAAATAAAAAAGTTGCCACCTGATAACAAGTAAAATTAACCATGCCAATCATATGGAACAGTCACCATCAGAGATTAACTAACATGACCATGCCAAAAATCATTTGAGAAAGTTGCCATCTCACATGAACTACAGTAGCCATGCCAAAGCATGAAGAAAGAAAAGTTGCCATCATAGAATAACCAAAGTAACCATGCCAAATCATGTAGAACAATCCCCATTGCGTACTAACTGAAAATGATCATCCAAAAACATTTGAGAAAGCTTCCATCCCACATTAAGTAAAGTAACCATGCCAAAAATCACATGAAAGAATTTTCCATCTCACAACAAGTAAAGTAGGCAGAAAGTCCCATCACAGATTATTAAACTGGCCATTCAAAAAGCATTTGAGAAAAGTTGCCATATGAGAATAACTAAAATAATCATGTGACACGGATTAAAGTTGGGACATCAGACGAGTACCTGCTTGGCAACGCGTTTACGGACCATTGCCCTATCAGTATGAAACGATCAAATAAATAAAGTTAGTAGCACATATGACATGACACATATGTGGAAATGTGCAAGTACATGACATTCTTTAGTAGAATGAACAAGCATAAACCGCATATATTGAACCAGTAATTTGCCGTGTGCACGAACCATGATTATCCATATACTGACTAAACAAGTGAAACAAACTGTGGCAAAATAAATAGTGCTAACATGGCAAAAACACTTAAAAACTGCATCGGTGCAGAATCTATCAAAATATAGAATCATACAAACCCTAACAAAGCCTACGAAAAGCAGACGACATCACCTCGTACATAGCAATCAAAAAACATGATACTACCAATGATTTTCATTCTGAATTCCAGACCCCTCACGTATGAAAACCAATCCCAAACAACAGTGCACACGAAGATAAACCAAAACAATCCATAACCGCAACCTACCCCAACGGAAATGGCCAAATCAAACGGATCCAATAGGTACGGCGCCCGGGCCTCCTACACTCCGGCGGGAGGGGGCGCAAATACGACACGCGATGAACCTACACTCCGGTGGGGGCCGCAATTACGGCGCGCGGAGAACCTAAACTCAGGCGGGGGGCGCTAAATCTGCCACAACCACTACTCGACGGCCGAATCACACTGATTAGGGGGAAGAAGAAATCGAACCTCGGGCGCAGGAGAAACAGACGACGCTGTCGGTGACAATGCTGCTGCAGATGCAGATAGCCGCCGACTAGCAGCGCGTAGCGCAGCCAACCTCGAAGACCTCCGCGGTCGTCGCTGGTTTAGACGTAGCCCGTATACCTCCCGCCTCGTAGCCGCGCAACACCAGATCAACGGAGGTTGCCGACGACGATGGAGCACCGATCAACGTCGGCAGCACTAACAGACACCAACACCTCCGTGCGCCGCCGAGACAAACGGCGATAGAGTTGGGGGAGACAAATGGATATGGACTACCGAAATGAGCGGAGGAAATGGGGAGACACCAGCGTGGACATGCGGTCGTTTCGCAACGTCTTGCGAAATGGTGGGGAAAGTGGAGAGGAGCGTCAGTTGGCGAGGGTGGTGGGTGTTCGTGGGGAGCGTCGGGTAGAGCGTCTCAGAAAGTCC
The DNA here is from genome assembly GCA_021605145.1 of Aegilops bicornis. Classification (NCBI taxonomy): domain Eukaryota; kingdom Viridiplantae; phylum Streptophyta; class Magnoliopsida; order Poales; family Poaceae; genus Aegilops; species Aegilops bicornis. Next base: position 321,468,952 of record CM038669.1, read on the forward strand.
AGTTGATTTTTTCACGTCAGCGCTGAAAAAACGGCCGAGCCGCGCTTTCTTCGTGAGCCGATTTTCGGCCCGAAGCAAAATCAACGCATAACGCAGGCGAGCCCGGCGCTGAAAGCGCCCAAAGTGCCGGGCGGCAAGGAGCGCCAAAGAAACGCCGGCCAAGCGTCCGACATCACATTGCCCTAAATCTCAAGCGCTTCGTCAAGCCAAAAGCGGAGCGGGGAGCTCGCTACCATATGTAACGGGCGGTCTCCGCCGTGAAGACGGAACACGGCGACGTGGAGCTCGATAACGACGCGGCCCTGGAATGGGCGCGCAAGGACTCCTTGAAGACGGCGAGGGCGCCGGTCGCCGCCTACGGGCGCCGAGCAACGCCAGCCGGGCCGCGACGAAGGAGGAGTTGCCGTCGTCTCGACAGCATACCGGCAATGAACGCAACGCCGCCGCCACGCCACCCGCCTTTTGGCGGCGCAAGGTGGGTCCACCGAGACGGCGCGTCCAAGGAGAAAACCGCCGACGACGACGGCAGCGAGGATGGCGCCGACGACGGCGACTACTCCGCGTTCAGCGAGTTCTTTTTTTAAATTTCTTTACTATATACCGCGAACATGTCTAATATATGCCAAAGTTTGCTGAAATTTAGATGTGTTTAGCGAATCTTCGAATGTTTTTTTGAAAAACTTAGACGCGTTTAGAGGCGGCTCCTGAGCCAGCGAGGAACCAACTTCGCCAGGCTTATTCTTTACGCTGGTTCGCTGCATGGCGATTTTAAGCGCCCTTTATGCGGCCAACCATTTGGAGATCTCTTAGCCCGAGCGTCGCGCTGTCCCACGTGGCACTAGCTATTGCGCCAAGATTCGGGCTGCAATCAACGGCGATTATTGACGCGATCGGAACGAGACCACTGAATGTGGCACGTCGGACGTTATTGATTCCACTTCAAATTTATAGTGCTCATAGTAATAAATAGGAAATGGTTAGAACAACAAAGATTGCATCATGAATTGGCCTTTGATTTGTATGCTCGTTTTCCGGACGGGCTTTTAGTACAATTGTGTTTATGGAAGTTTCATCCGACAAGGCGTGTACACGAAAGACTGTTCTATGTAATCAAGATCGGAAAATTCCAGTTCACCCAAATCTTGAACTTTCCCTCTATCCAAATGATAGGCCACTCCTCTTGTAGATGATACACGCAAGAACACAATCTCTTTACCAGGATGAAATCCAATGAAGGTAATATCTTCACATGAGCGCGTATTAACCACATCTGTAGCGTCGATAACATTATCATTGTCGGAATCCCGTTCAAATTCATGTAGCACTTTATCATAGTTATCTTCGTAGTCCGGTCGGCAATCGTATTCCTCACCAGAGTCACGATGGCGATCGTTATCGTCATCCTGGCCTTGACCGTCGTTTTCTCCATCGTAAACAGAATCTCGTGATGCCCGTGGTTCATGATCCAATTTCTCTTTTGCCTCGCAGCTGATATCATCATCATGTACCATCCAGGGTCCTTGAGCTTGCCTGCCATATTCGCATTGTGCTAGCACGGGTCCAAAGTCAACTTGATGCTTCAACGCCCACTCCAACTGGCCAAAGGACTCCTTAAGGGGTTGTTTGGATAGATGTAATATAGAGAATCGGTTCTATATAAAACAGAAAAACTGTTTAACAGACTAAAACCACGTTTGGCTCTTCTAACTAATCCACGGATATGCAAAACTGGATTCCTATAAACCTGGAATTTCAGGTTTTGTATAAAAACGACTATTTAGTCGTTTTTTTCTATAAACGCCGATTCCTATATCTCTCTCGCTGATCCTCGTGGGCACGCTTCATCAGCCCAAAGAATTAGAATCTGCAGATGTGCGGTGACGGCGACAGCCTCGATGGGCTCTCACTAGTGTGCTACGCTTTCGGCGTCGTCATCCTCTAGGCTGCCGGCCGCTGCTTTTGCTGCCCGCTTCTTCTGCGCCGTCGCGCCTTGTCGTTGTCGCCGCCAAAATTCGGCTCCTTGGCGTGTACATGCGTCGGCAGCCGGATCAAATCGATCCAGCTTGTTCCCGTCGGTAGCTAGCTTCTACATACATGTGGCGGCATCGTTTACGTGCGTTCGCAGTACGGCCGATAGAATTGATCCAGCCATCGCTCTAGGCAGCAAGGTTCTACATCTGTATGCGTGTTCACGGCGGTTCGTGCGCCCGCAGCGGCGGATCGAATTGATCGAGCGCTTGCCTCGGTAGCTAGCTTCTACATGAGCGCAGTACCTACGCTGTCCGGCGAGATCGATGAGTCAACTCTCCTGTATTTGCGTACCTCGACGGAATGTGACGAGAAAATAAGAAGCTCACCGCAGAATAGAAATAGTACTCTGAATCATTATCGAATAAGAAACTGACAAACACACTTTTCAACCCAAACTTAGTCTTATACAAACTCATTCTTAACCGAAATGATAGTAAAACTGGTTTTGCTAAAAATCAGCTAAAAACTCGTTTTCTATAAACCAACGCCTAATATTTGCTATCCAAACAACCCCTAAGAGACCATATTTGTAGTCTGCATCTATCGTGTATTAATGCACAGCAAACCTCTTTTTTTAACTTCCCAAATAAAGTACAGCATATTTGAGCAGTCCGGTGCTTATCGGTGGCTTGATCACTTGGTACTTACCACTAGTCATAGACATTCTGGGAAGAAGTAAAACAAAATTAAATGTGAAACACGTAACCATTGACGAGATTCAACAAAATTAAACAAAAACGGAAGATGCCAGTGGCTACGTACCTTATGAAGAAATTTCCGCCGCAAGACACGTAAAGTGCTCCATCGGATTCGGACTAAACAGACTGGTGCTTGGGGCCTCCTCCTAACATGACATCTTCTTCTTTCAACCGCATGTCAGATACGGTCCGGCGCACTCGCCTTCACGAAGAAAGGTCATCTCGGCCCACCGAGATGACTTTGAGCCGAAGACGCGTAGGGAGAACTCTGGAGGCGGCCACTCTGATTCTGTGATGAACACCGCATTGTGATGGCTCTTTGAAGGAACCACAGGGATCAAGAATACCTCGTAGTGCGGTGATACAGTCGGGTCGAACACAAGGTGCTCGCTGAAGAGGCAGGATGAAATCCCTGAGGAGCAAGGCGGGGCCGGGGGAAGGCACGTCCACTGACGCGTCGCGGGGTTAACCACAAGACCTGGAAACACAAGGATGCTGTTGCAGTGCCCGCGGACTCTGCCATCGAGGTCGTCGGGCAAGTACTCGAGCATGCCGGGGATCGCTGCCCCGATGGCGGGGCGAGCGAAGAACTCGAACCCGCTGGTAGCGCTGAGGAGAAGGAACATGCCGGCGACCTTGATTGGGAGTAGGCCCGCACGCAGCGTGTCGCTGCCGTCGACGAAGTCGCGCCACTCCTTGGAGACGCACCGGCACGCGGCGAGGCTTTGAGGGGGGAGGCGGCCGAGCACGTCCACGAGCACGTTGTCCGGCAGCAGGGCCATCGCCACAACTGGAAACTAATTCTGTGGGGATCGATCGCAGGGCGGCACCCTCTTCCTTGGCGACCTACACGAAAGAATTTATCGAGGAGGAGCCGGTGTTTATTGCATGACGCTGTCGGATTAGGTTGGATTGGATCGGTTCGAGTCGGACTCGAGTGGATACATCGACCGGTATGCGCTCGTTCTTTTCTTTTTCGTTTTTGGAACCGCAGACAAAAAGTTACAAAACAATGACAAGAAAAAAAAACAGCAGAAAGTAAATGAATGCTCCTGGTATCGTGATATTGGGTCAAATTCTCTTTCTGTTGGTGGCAGATGTGTTGCAAAGGCTATGTTGTCTGCATTTCCAAAATGGGTCTCTCCAACATTCACTCAACGCAGACTGTTTCTTTCCTGTGCTGTGGTACGCGGACGACACTTTGATCATCTTCAAGGGGGACATGCAGCAGGCCACGATCATCAAGGACATCCTTAACTCCTTCTCAGCCTTCTCCGGTTTGACTATAAATTTTCACAAAAGCATTTTAGTGCCGGTTGCTGTGGATCTAGTCATCGTGGACGAGATTGCTAGTCTGCTTGGTTGCCCCATCTCCTCCACCCCCTGCACATACCTTGGCATGCCTTTGTCCCTCAATAAGATCACGCATAGGTTGCTGCTACCTGTTATTTACAAGGTGGATCGTCGTTTGTCAGGTTGGTTGGCCACCTTCCTCTCTCTAGGTGGGAGGCTAACCCTCATCAACTATGTGCTGGCTGGCATTCCTACATACTTTATGTCATGTTTCCCATAGCCTAAGGAGTCAATCTGCTCTCTGGAGAGCACACTATATGAGCATTCCTTTGGCAAGGAAAGAACAAAGTAAAGGGGACAATGCCTCGTGGCTTGGGATAAGGTGATTCTTCATCGCTGGAATGGAGTGCAGGTGTGAGAAACCTGCAAGCTCACAACCAAGCCATGCTCTGCAAGTTTCTCTCCAAGGTTCTACAACACTCTGACATCCCGTGCTACCAATGGTTCGCTTTGCAACACTGTCAGTCTACCTTGCCTCTTGGGCCTTCCGGGAGGGATACTGCTTTGTGGGTGGCTTCAAAGACTGTATCCCCATAGTCATTAACTCCTCACAATGCATCCTCGGCTCGGGCCAGTTCATCTCCTTCTGGCACGATCTTTGGGTCGAAGAAGGCAGGCTACAATTGTTGCTGCCTGTTCTATACTCCTTCGCCAGGAACCGCCGCTTCCGGTGTCCTCACAATACCAGATGGCACTGGTCAAGATACAATTACACCCCAACCTCTCCCGTTCTGCTGGCGGAGCTCGTCCTTCTGCAGCGGTGCTTGCTTCGCTTCGCTCCCGATGGAATTAAATTTGAAGATGTCCGCTTGCCGTCGGTCTCTGACAAATATCTGAGCACAGGTTACTTCTACACCCTGCTGACTTTCCGTGGTGTTTCTTGCGTCTTCCATGACTTGATCTGGCTCGCTTTTTGGGGCCGGCTCAATACCAGAGACAACATGCTCAGGAAGAACTGGGTTGCCGTCACTACTGACTCTGGTTGTGACATTTGCCTGCTATGGAGTCGGTTCACCACATTTTGCTACATTGTCGGGCGGCATCCTCTCTCCGGGCAAAGACCTTCAACTTGCTACGTTAATGGCAGGCGCCTGACATCCTCTCCTTCATCGGCAAGCTGCTGCTCAACTTCAAAGACAAATGCAAATGGAATGTTGCTTTTGTCACGCCTGTGCCATCTCCCTTTGGCATGCCCGTAACGATCGTGTTTTCAACTCACGATCTTGGACAGATGCATACGTACGTTTTCATGCCGCAGATATGGTCCGTCTTTGGTCCTACAGAGCCAGGAAGTTGCAAGACAAGGAGGACCTCAAGTTCTGGGGCGTTTTAGTAGCAATGTAGCTTGTTTTTGTTTTTGGCTTTTGGTTTTTGGCTGTCGATTCTCCTCTTCTTCTACTCCTGTCTGAGCAACTCCTTTTCTATCAGGTTTATCTTGTGGCCTTGCACTAAAGTGCACCCCACAAGCCTCATGTTGTATGCTACTCAGGCTCCGGCCTGTTTTGAAATATAAAGGTGGCTCGAGCCCCTTTCGTTTTCAAAAAAAAAAAAAACATTTCTCTCTAAATAGGCTTTCGCCCCGATTTTTAAATAAAGACACACAAATTCAAGTGCACTCAAATAAAATATCCTTCTAGGGCAACGGCACAAAAATCCCAAAAGAATAAGTATAAAAGAACGAAAAAAACCAAAAAGTGGTCGGCGTCTCACGGAGCCTGCGGCAAGGCTAGACAACGAGCTGCAACAGTTATCGCACCCATCACGGAGCCTGTGGCAAGGTTAGGTGGCAAGGTGCAGTAGTCATCGCACCCATCATAAGGTCGAGTAGATCACGCTACCTAAGCAGTGGATGCCAGTGCTACAAAAATGTCACGAATTTGAAAACCGAGGGAGGACCGTCTAAGAAAGACCCTCTCAATCAACATCTTATTACGTGTCGTCCACGCTTAGTGTCATAAACACAAGCGGAGGAGGCGTCTCCTCTTACCGGTTTGGTTGACACGGGTTTGCAGGAACCGATGACGAGTCGATTTCGGCATATCTCGGTAGTGGGTCCCGAGCTAGACACAGGTTCGAGACTACCAAGAGATAAATTTTACATCCTGCTTGTGTTGTATTGATTTGGATGGAGTACAAAGTACATGTTGATCTACCACGAGATCGTCGTCTATCGTCTACGAGCCCTACCCCTTGGTTTATATAGGTACCGGGGGGTCCAGGGTTACGGTTAGGTAGGCTACGCATAAGGTAAGTAGACGATCTCTAAGTTTTGGAGTATGCACTAAGTCTTTGGGAATATTCCTTGTACGCACCATGGGCCTCTTGTGATGGCCCGTTGATGGGCAATGTAAAAAAACGCCAGAGGACGCAGCTCGACCCAGTGATACGTCTCCGTCGTATCTACTTTTCCAAACACTTTTGCCCTTATTTTGGACTCTAACTTGTATGATTTGAATGGAACCAATCCGGACTGACGCTGTTTTGAGCAGAATTGCCATGATGTTGTTTTATGTGCGAAAACAAAAGTTCTCGGAATGACACAAACTCCACGGAATACCTTACAATAAATAATAAAAATCCTCGCCATAGATGAAGACCAGGGGCCCATACCACCCACGAGGGTGGGGCGCCCCTAGGGCGCGCCTCTACCTCGTGGGCCCCTCGAGACCTTAAGACGCCAACTCCAACTCTATATATTGGCTTTCGGGAGAAAAAAATAGAGGAGAAGAAATCATCGCGTTTTATGATACGGAGCCGCCAAGCCCTAAAACCTCTCGGGAGGGCTGATCGGGAGTCCGTTCGGCTCAGGAGAGGGGATTGGCCGCCGTCGTCATCATCAACCATCCTCCATCACTGTTTCATGATGCTCACCACCGCATGCGTGAGTAATTCCATCGTGAGGCTTGCCGGGCGGTGATGGGTTGGATGAGATTTACCATGTAATCGAGTTAGTTTTGTTAGGGTTTGATCCCTAGTATCCACTATGTTACGAGATTGATGTTGCTATGACTTTTGCTATGCTTAATGCTTGTCACTAGGGCCGAGTGCCATGATTTCATATCTGAACCTATTATGTTTTCATGAATATATGTGAGTTCTTGATCCTATCTTGCAAATCTATAGTCACCTACTATGTGTTATGATCCGCAACCCAGAAGTGACAATAATCGGGACCACTTCCAGGTGATGACCATAGTTTGAGGAGTTCATGTATTCATTATGTGCTAATGCTTTGTTCCGGTTTTTCTATTAAAAGGAGGCCTTAATATCCCTTAGTTTCCATTAGGACCCCGGCTGCCACGGGAGGGTAGGACAAAAGATGTCATGCAAGTTCTTTTCCATAAGCATGTATGACTATATTGAATACATGCCTACATTACATTGATGAATTGGAGCTAGTTAATTGTCACCCTATGTTATGGTATTTACATGATGAACCGCATCCCAAGATATAATTATCCATCACTGATCCGATGCCTACGAGCTTTCCATATAATGGTTTACGCTTATTTACTTTCCCGTTGCTACTGTTACAATCACTACAAAATACCAAAAATATTACTTTGCTTTCTTTACTCTTTTGTTACCGTTACCACCACTATCATATTACTTTGCTACTAAACACTTTGTTGCAGATACTAAGTTTCCAGGTGTGGTTGAATTGACAACTCAGCTGCTAATACTTGAGAATATTCTTTGGCTCCCCTTGTGTCGAATCAATAAATTTGGGTTGAATACTCTACCCTCGAAGCTGCTATGCGATCCCTATACTTGTGGGTTATCAAGACCAATTTCTGGCCATTCTTCGGGAGCATAGCTCTATTATTTGAGTCACTTGGGATTTATATCTGCCGGACACTATGAAGAACTTGAAAGACGCTAAGACAACAATTTATCCCTCAACTACGAGGGGAGGTAAGGAATCGCCATCTAGCTCCGCACTTGATTCACCTTACATTATGAGTAAGCCGGCAACACCTAAACCTCGCTTCGCTATTAGATTACGATATGTCGCATGTTATTGATGATGCCATACGCTATGCATGATACTTATGATGAAATTACTTCTATGCTTGATACTCATCTGCCCTTGGTGAGTTTCTTGATAAACAAATTGCTAGGGCTAGAGAGAAAGAAATTATTGAATCTGATAATATTGATGAAAACGATGATGAGGATAGGCCTGTTATTCCTGAAGGTTATATTTTTGATAAAGAAGCTTCTGCTGCTATTTTAGATTGCAATGATAATGATGAGCTTAGAAGGTTAATAGCTAAATGGAACAAAGAATCACTTAGAGATAAAATGAGGCCTGATCCTGCTTTTGCTACTTCACCTATTTGTGTTCTTGATAAGGATTATGAATTCTCTGTTGATCCTGATATAATTACTTTGGTTGAATCTGATCCTTTCCATGGTTATGAATCAAACTGTTGTGGCACATCTTACTAAATTAAGCGATATAGCCACCCCTGCTCACTAATGATGAGAGATCTCGCTACTTTTATATCCTTAAAATATTTTCGTTCTCATTAAAGGGTGATGCTAAGATATGGTTTAATTCTCTTGATCTGGTTGTGTCGTAGTCCCAGGATATGATTTATTACTTCTCCGCTAAATATTTCCTCGCTCATAAGAAACAAGCTGTTTTAAAGGAAATATACAACTTTGTGCAAATTGAAGAAGAGAGTCTCCCACAAGCTTGGGGAGGCTTCTCAAGTTACTTAATGCTTTGCCTCGATCATCCTCTTAAGAAACATGAAATACTTGATATCTTTTATAATGGACTAACCGATGCTTCCAGAGATTACCGGATAGTTGTCTTTGGTTCTCTTTTCAGGGGAAAGAACACGGATAAAGCTAAAATTCTATTGAATAATATGTTGACAAATGAAAATAATTGGGAACCTCCTGAGCCAGCTCTGCTCCAATTCTTGAGCCTATTCCTAAACCAACTCAAGAAGAGAGGTGTTCTATTTCTCAGCCCCGAAGATATGCAAGAGGCAAAGAAATCTATGAAAGAAAAAGGTATTAAAACTGAAGATGTTAAGAATTTACCTCCTATTGAAGAAATATATGGTCTTAATGTACCGCCTGATGAAGAAACATATGATCTTAATCCTTTATTTATTGAAGAACCCCCTGATCCCGATAACCCGACACAGGTAGTAAAGGTAAATTCTCTCTATAGATATGATAAAGCTGTAGTCCCTCCTACTAAAATTTCTAGTCGGTGCTTGGATGAGTTTGATAATTTTATGTTTAAGCAAGACGACTTTAATGCTTATTTTGGTAGACAATTAAAACAGAATGCTTATATGATTAAACGCTTGGGTGATTATATGGTTAATATTAAGGGTGAACTCAAACTTGTTAGCAAACATGCTTCTATGGTTACCACTCAAGTGGAACAAGTACTTAAAGCTCAAAAAGAAGTGCTTGATGAAATGAATAGTATGAAAAACGATTATGTTGTTAGAGTGGCTACTAGAACTGGTAGAATGACTCAGGAACCTTTGTATCCTGAAGGCCACCCTAAGAGAATCGAGCAAGATTCTCAGAGAAATAATGTTGATGCACCTAGTTCTTCTAAAAAGAAGAAAAAGAAAAATGATAGAACTGTGCAAACTTCTAGTGAACCTATTGCTGAACCACCTGATAATCCAAATGATATATCTATGTCTCGATCTTTGAAACACAATGCGGTAATGAACATGAACCTAGTGAAAATGTTAATGATGATGTTCATGATGATGCTCAACCTAGTAATGATAATGATGTAGAAATTGAACCTGCTTTGTTGATCTTGATAACCCACAATCAAAGAATCAACGTTATGATAAAAGAGACTTTGTTGCTAGAAAACATGGTAAAGAAAGAGAACCTTGGGTTCAGAAACCCATGCCTTTCCCTCCCAAGCCATCCAAGAAAAAGGATGATGAGGATTTTGAGCACTTTGCTGAAATGATTAGACCTATCTTTTTGCGTATGCGATTGACTGATATGCTCAAAATGAATCCTTATGCTAAGTACATGAAAGATATTGTTACAAATAAAAGAAAGATACCGGAAGCTGAAATCTCCACCATGATTTCTAATTATAATTTTAAGGGTGAAATACCTAAGAAACTTGGAGATACAGGAGTACCCACTATACCATGCTCCATGAAATGAAACTATGTTAAACCGCTTTATGTGATCTTGGAGCCGGTGTTAGTGTTATGCCTCTCTCTTTATATCGTAGACTTGACTTGAATAAGTTGACACCTACTTGAAATATCTTTGCAAATGGCTGATAAATCAATTGCTATACATGTCGGTATTTGTGAGGATGTGCACATTGTGGTTGCAAACGCGTTACTATTTTAACGGACTTTGTTATTCTTGGTATTCGAGGATGATAGTATGTCTATTATTCTTGGAAGACCTTTTCTTAATACTGCAGGGGATGTTATTGATTGCAACAAAGGCAATGTCACTTTTCATGTTAATGGTAATGAGCATACGGTACACTTTCCAAGGAAACAACCTCAAGTCCACAGTATCAACTCTATTGGAAAAATTCCATCGATTATATTTGGAGGTTTTGAATTTCCTCTTCCCTCTTGTCAAAAAGAAATATGATGTACTTATTATTGGGGATGTGCATATCCCGTTGAGGTACCCTAGTGTTATTCGAAATTTCTCCGGTTTCATGTTAATCGGAATGAGTTTGTTAACAAGACTTGATCAACCTTGTTAGTGGATACCTTTTGATGAGCATGAGACGGATGAAACTAGAAGCACCACTATACATACCCTCTCTATACTTTACGTTATTTAGTAGAAATAAAGTAAACGTAGTATTTTTCTGTCTGTTTCCTGATTTATGCGTGCAATTTAAAAATATCCCGAAAATAGAAGTCCTCAGAATATCATGCCAATTTAATATGATTTTTTCGGGAATATTTGAGGATTTCTTCTTAAAAATTACATGAGGGGAGCTGCACACAGCCACGAGGGTGGAGGCGCGCCTCGCCTCGTGGGCCCATGGTGGCCCTCCTCCACTTATTCCTGCACCCATCTTCTTCTTCTTCCTCACACAAACACGAAAAACCAACTCAAGCACGAGTTCCAGCCCTCTCTGCTGTGATTTTCGATCTCCTTGCTCAAAGCGCCTCTCATAAAGCGCTTGGGGAGATTGTTCCTTGGTATGTGACTCCTCCATTGGTCCAATTAGTTTTTGTTCTAGTACTTTATTCTTTGCAAATTTGTGTTGCATAGGTGACCATGTTCTTGAGCTTGCATGTCAAATTTATATGGTTCCATGTAGTTCTAATGCTTGATATAGGCTCTAGACACTTGTAGGAGTAGTTGCTATCAGTTTTATTGAAGTTGGTTCACTTTTGTTTGAAGTTACTAAAAATTTCAGAAATTTTTCAGAGAAAAGCAATATGTTTAGGAAGATGTTCCAAGGTGGTTCTTCAAAGAAGCAAGGACCTAGGCTTGCTATGCGTGATGCTGACGAGGAACCACCAAGAGACGCTCTAGTGCGGCCTTGCGAATGGCCGTCGGAAAATTTTATGGATCGTGCAGGAATTAAAGAAGAATTTAATGCATATTTGCGTAATGCCGGTCTTGAGGATTTTGAGGCAGACAAATGCCCCCAGTATCATGATCTCACAAGCTCATTTGTGAGGAGGTTTGAATATTCATCTTCGTGTAATTCTCCTTCAGTCATGTTTCATCTTTATGACAAATCTTATACCATGGACTTAGAGGATTTCACTTTTGCTTGCAAACTTCCACAATGGGGTAGTGTTAGGGATCCCCCTAAATCTGAATTTAGAAATTTTTCTCGCTAGTATAAGCTGTAGGGGAATCTAGAGATATAACGCAAGCTACCATAGGGAGCATTCACTTTCCTGCTATACATTATTTTGCTCTCTTCATAGGTAGATGCATAAATGCTAAGGATGAAGCATGTCACATGTGTATCCCTGACCTTAGCATTCTCAGGAGTGCTGTGTTAGGAGACCAATCTTATCATATGGGAGCCATTGTAGCTCGTAGGTTGCATCATAATAGATATAATGGAGATTTCTTTGGAGGAATTTATGCAACCTGCTTAGCTAAATTTCTTGAGATAGACATTCGTGAAGGAGACATGGAGTTGCCTCTTGCTTATTTAGATTTTGATTCTATGGTTTCTCACCATTTTGTTGAGAGGACTGAGTCACCTCTCCAGTATCGTTTAATTTTTAACAAACGGCATGTTGTCTGTATTACTCTCCCTGCTCCTGCCTTCTTTGATTACCAGGCAAACGGAAGACATACTATTACCAGAGAGGAGGCGGATGAGTACGAGAGGAGAGCGGAGGCAGCCCGACTCCACGTTGCAGCTCAGGATGCGATAGCCGCTGCATCGCCATGATACAACCCCAACTATTCTTCGCTTGTGACGACCTCAGCTACACCTATGGGTATCCTTGAGCTATCCTCGGCAATAAACCAACAGGCCAAAAGCCTAAGCTTGGGAATGCGTATTTCTCATCGACATTACATTTATGTTCACACACACTCATTGGTAGATGTCGATGCTCATACTCTTTCACTGTAATATCCATGCTTGTTTATTTTCTTTTTCTTGCTTTCTTCTTGTGTGTTTGATAAACCTTAAGAAAAACCAAAAAAATAGTAGTAGTTTACTTTTCTGCTTTGTAGTAATAGTAATTAAAAGAAAACCCAAAAATATATTTCCGTTCTTCTTTTGCTTGTTGGGAGCTTTCCCGTGTAAATAGTTTTATTTCTTTTCTTTTCTTTGGGGTTGATAGGATAAGACCATGATTAAATTGTTGAAGTGGCTCTTATATGCATTATTGATGATTTAACGAGCCCATATTGCCTTGTCTTCTCCTGTTTATTGAATGCTTCATGATTCTAGCTTAGTCCAATGCACGTGCACTCTTATTATTATTCACTTCGTTCGATGCGTGCATGTGAAAGGCAATTATGATGATATATGATGGACCGATCGAGATGGGAAAAATTTGGTATGAACTTCGACCTCTTTTGTTTTGTAAATATGATGAGTTCATCGTTCTTGATTCAGCTTGTTATGAATAAACATGTTTGCAATGACAATTAGAGATCATAGTTACTTGTGCCATGCTTGATTAGCTATGAGTTATAATGGTTTACCTTGCGTGCCAACATGCTATTGAGATGGTTATGATGTGGTATGATGGGGTGGTATCCTCCTTTGAATTATTTGGTGACTTGACTTGGCACATGTTCACGCATGTAGTTGAAACAAAATCAACATAGCCTTCACGATATTTATGTTCATGGTGGATTATATCCTACTCATGCTTGCATCCAGTGTTTATTAATTTTTAATGCATGTACATGGCTGTTGTCGCTCTCTAGTTGGTGGCTTCCAGTCTTTTGCTAGCCTTCACTTGTACTAAGCGGGAATCTTGCTTGTGCATCCAATCCATAAAACCCAAAGTTATTCCAAATGAGTCCACCATACCTTCCTATATGCGGTATCTACCTTCCGTTCCAAGTAAATTTGTATGTGCCAAACTCTAAACCTTCAAATAAACATTCTATTTTGTATGCTCGAATAGCTCATGTATCAACCAAGGCTGCCCTTATCTTCCATGTTAGGCGGGTTATTCTCAAGAGGAGTGGACTCCGCTCCTCACTCCACGAGAAAATGGCTGGTCATAGGGATGCCCAGTCCATGCTTTATGCAAACTAGATCAAAATTAATTGCAAACAAAACTCCCTCGGGACACGATGTATGTTGGAGACACTTTCGTTGTTTCGAGCAAGTCATGGATTGATGCTTGTTGGTGGAGGGAGTATAAACTTTACCATTACGTTTGGGAACCGCCTATAATGTGTGTAGCATGGAAGATATCGCCATCTCTTAGTTGCTATGTTGACAATGAAAGTATACCGCTCAAAATATAATTTATCTCTATTTCAAAACCGAGCTCTGGCACCTCTACAAATCCCTGCTTCCCTCTGCGAAGGGCCTATCTATTTACTTTTATGTTGAGTCATCACCCTCTTATCAAAAAGCACTAGCTGGAGAGCGCGTCTGTCATTTGCATTCATCACTCTTAATCTATATTGGGTGTGACTATGATTGGATCTCTTTTACCATGAATTACAATGACTAGTCAGTCCTTGATCTTTAAAGGTGCTCTGCATTTATGTTTCTTGCGGTCTCGAGAAAGGGCTAGCGAGATACCATCTTGTTATATCATATTATGATTGTTTTGAGAAAGTGTTGTCATCCGAGATTTATTATTATAGCTCGCTAGTTGATTATATTATTGATATGAGTAATTATGAGACACGAGAATTATTGCAAATGTGGTTAGTTATAATCTTTCTTTGAAAACACGAATCTTTGGCTTGACATATTTACAACAACAAGAGCAAGCGAGTTTGTAAAAGTTTTCTTTATTTGTTTGGTTTGTCAATTGAATTGCTTGAGGACAAGCAAGGGTTTAAGCTTGGGGGAGTTGATACGTCTCCCTTGTTTATTTCAAACACTTTTGCCCTTGTTTTGGACTCTAACTTGTATGATTTGAATGGAACTAACCCGGTTGTATTTGTTTTTTGTAGAATTACCATGATGTTGTTTCATTTGCGAGGAAAACAAAAGTTCTGGAATGACACGAAACTCCACGGAATACCTTACAATAAATAATAAAAATCCTCGCTTAAAGATGAAGACCGGGGGCCCACACCACATCCACGAGGTGGGGGGCGCCCTACCTCGTGGGCCCCCTTTCAGAGACCTTCCGACGTAACTCCAACTCTATATATTGGCTTTGGGGAGAAAAAAATAGAGGAGAAGAAATCATCGCGTTTTTACGATTGAGCCGCCGTAAGCCCTAAAACCTCTGGGAGGCTGATCTAGAGTCCGTTCGGGCTCAGAGAAGAGGATTCGTCATTGTCGTCATCATCAACCATCCTCCATCACCAATTTCATGATGCTCACCGCCGTGCGTGAGTAATTCCATCGTAGGCTTCTTTGGGCGGTGATGGGTTGGATGAGATTTACCATGTAATCAAGTTAGTTTTGTTAGGGTTTGATCCTAGTATCCACTATGTTACGAGATTGATGTTGCTATGACTTTGCTATGCTTAATGCTTGTCACTAGGGCCCGAGTGCCATGATTTCATATCTGAACCTATTATGTTTTCATGAATATATGTGAGTTCTTGATCCTATCTTGCAAGTCTATAGTCACCTACTATGTGTTATGATCCGGCAACCCCAAGTGACAATAATCGGGACCACTTGGTGATGACCATAGTTTGAGGAGTTCATGTATTCACTATGTGCTAATGCTTTGTTCGATTCTCTACTAAAGGAGGCCTTAATATCCCTTAGTTTCCATTAGGACCCCGCTGCCACGGGAGGGTAGGACAAAAGATGTCATGCAAGTTCTTTTCCATAAGCACATATGACTATATTCGGAATACATGCCTACATTACATTGATGAATTGGAGCTAGTTATGTGTCACCCTATGTTATGATTGTTACATGATGAACTGCATCCGGCATAATTATCCATCAACGATCCGATGCCTCTGAGCTTTCCATATCTTTGGTTTACGCTTATTTACTTTCCCGTTGCTACTGTTGCAATCACTACAAAATTCCAAAAATATTACTTTGCTTTCTTTACTCTTTTGTTACCGTTACCACCACTATCATATTACTTTGCTGCAGATACTAAGTTTCCAGGTGTGGTTGAATTGACAACTCATTTGCTAATACTTGAGAATATTCTTTGGCTCCCCTTGTGTCGAATCAATAAATTTGGGTTGAATACTCTACCCTCGGCTGTTGCGATCCCCTATACTTGTGGGTTATCACCCGACTCGAGCAGAACGATGGCGTCCTCCGATCAGACTCGGCTCGGACGCCTTGAGTTTTCGGAAGAAACGTGGGCCAAACGACCTCCTTGGTCCACACGCGATCCAAAGGTGTAAGTTTCAATTGAGTTTGTTGAAACCCCTAAAAAAATTGAGTCTGTCGAATACCTCAATTCCGGGCGATGCCTTTTTACCCTTAACCATATTTGCAGGCCGCCTCACTCCATGGAGGAAGATACGACAACTCCCGAGCTGGGTTCTACCCCCCATACCAACACAGGGGGCCTTTCTTTCCACACCGGTGGCACAAGGTCCTTCCCTCCCCAAGCCCTATGATGCAAGGGGGGACGAGTGACGGCACAATGCATTGTGGTTGGCTCAACCAACAAGGAGTCTGCCGGGCACAGTTCGGGGGGCTAGGCCCATTACACACGACAATAGAAGGGAGCCCGAAGGAAGGGATAAGCGTTACCCGATCATCTTGGATCCCAAGTTGATGGTGGCGGCGACCTAGACCACAACTTCCCTTGTAAAACCCCAGCCTCCACCGCGTATATAAAGGGAGGCTAGAGGGCTCTTGTAACATCCCAAAAATGCTAAATTCTGGAATGTTATATTAAATAAATAGTTTTGATGGATTGTTTGATTGTGGTGTGGTTGCTTGTGTGAAATTGAGTGAAATTTGAAACTTTTTGAAAGTTAAATGAGAGGGAATAAAATGACTTTCCCAAAACTTTCATCTTGCATTTTATGATCTCCATGAATTCAAATTCTTTTTCAGATACAAAACTTGAGAGAGAAGATGACATGACTTCTTCCATTTAAAATGAAAAGGGTTCTGAAAATATTTGAGTTTCATTTGGAATTTTTCTTCAAACTTTAAGAACATTAAGCAACTCAATGATTTTCGTGAGAGAAGATAAAATGACTTCTTCAATACATATGAAATATGAGTTGGAAGTTTAAAAGAATCAAATTTAAAGTCCCTTTGAAGGTATTTTGAAAATTATTTTCAAATTGGAGTTATTTGGGTTTTATTCAAATTATTTTTCTCCAAAAAATAAAGTATATGGAAAATAGGGTAAAATGATTCCCTACATCAGAAAATTGGAGAGAAATAAATTTGAAAGTATTTTGGTATTTTTAAAATGATTTTTATGAGGTTTTATTGCAACAGTAGCACTGTTTGCTTTATTTAAATTCATGTGGAATTTATTTGACACTAAAAAAATGTTCACGTTGTAGAAAATCTTTTTCTAAACTTTTTGATATATTATATGCCTATAGTATGCTTTTTATTTTATTTGGTTTTATTTTATTTTCTATTTTTTCTGTAAAATTGTTTAAAAACTTATTTCACCGACTAGGTGGCCCGGTGAGGCAGGCCAGCCAGACCAGCGCCCGCTCACCCCGACACAGGGACTCCCTTGAAACACTGACAGTAGCCGCCGCCGCCATAGATGTCGCCGAGACGCGCCTGCCGTTCCGTTCATGAAGTCGCCCACCTCTCCTCCTTAAATACCCGGACCCTCTCTCCTCCCCATCGTACGCATCTACTTGCCCGCCATGCCTTCGCATCTCATAACCGCCCATTCGTGAAACTCCTCCGTAAAAGCCATTTGCTCCGCACCGCCGCTTATTGTCGCGCCAAGACCTTGCGCCGCAGCGCCTATTACGCTTCTAATGCGCCTTGCATGCGTAACGTGAAGCCCGCCATTGAGATTGATCCGCCGTGGACCAGTAAAACCGCCCCGGTCCGATCCGGTTTATTTCAGCTTTCGGTTTTTCTTTTTAAAACCGTTTTTTCTTATTTAATCTAGTTAAATAGCGAACGCTCACTAGTTTAGGTTTTGTAGCGAACGGTTTTCGTCTTATAAGCCTCTGTAGTGAACGTTCATCCGATTAGCTTCTGTTTCGTAGCCAGGGACCTAGATGTAATTACTTTTCTTATAGATTAGCCCCTGCTTTTCAATCTATCACAACTTTTTTGCTTGCTTATCCAAATCTAACTAAACCAATTCCCACTTCTTCGTTATGATCCCCTCTATCCAGATAATCAACTTGAAGATATTTTTTAGAGTTTAAAATTTGATTTCAAATAGATTTGAATTCAAACTTCTTTTGTTCATAACTCGAGTTTTATAACTCCGATTTAATTGATTATTTTTGGTAATTGAAGCTCTTGACCTAAACTTTCTGATAAGACCAAATCCACCCAATTTTGGTACTGTTAGAAATTGTTTTCTATTGCAAGAGTAAATTGCTTGTTTTCGAAGTTTTTTCGAGATCTTTTCTTTGGTTCTTTTGCATGATTGCTTATGTCTGGTTACTATTGTTTGCTTACGATAGATTGACTGGAGTGTGATGAGTAGAACTATCAGGAGTTATGAGTGCGAATCATCTTCATCAACAGTACAAGGCAACTTCACACTTTGATCATACTTTTCATACCCAGTTTTTATTCATTATTTTTACCCTAAAAAATTGCATGAATAGGAATTGATAAGATGTGGGTATTGGGAAGTAGTTGATGAGGTAGGAACCTATTGTCTTGCATTCAAACCTTGGGTGTTACTACATTATGCTTATACCGCTATGCTATGCTCGTAGACGTGGATTGGTTTGAGAAAATTCATGAAAGATGTGAAAGTTATATTTAACTAACGGAAACTTAAGGTGGCTACTTTAATACATATCTGGGTGGATTGGTTGGGGCACCCGGGGAACACCAGTGGATTGCCCGGGCACCTGGGGAATGCAGTGTTGTCCAAGGAGATCCCGGGGTGCCCGTGTGATCATCCTATGGAATGCCACCCAGGCTTAAAGGGATCATAAGATTATTCATGCTAGAAACTTCCGTGTGCAACCACATGCCATTATGGGCTCTAACATTGTTGAGTAAGTCGTGGGAACCCTTTCCATGATGGGCTAGCGAGATGTAGGGGATTGTAGGTGTCTAGGCCTATCTATCGGTTAAGGGACCTCTTGAAAAGACTGTGTCTCGGTCATCCGTTTCTCAAACATCATGCAGTGCGAGAAATTCAACGGAAGAGATCGAGTCTTGTGGGGAAAAGTGCGCAAACCTCTGGAGAGTGTACAAACTAATCATGGTTAGCCGTGTCCCGGTTATGAACATCTTGAGTATCTGGTACTTGAATTATTGATTTGAACTCATCATGTTACTTACATAAGTTGTTGGGTTATTGATGTTAGTTTGGGATTGAGTTGGGGTTACCTTCTCAATTTTTTCAACAAACTTTGTAGTTAAATAAATATATTCCTTTGTTGTAGGGAAAAATTGGCTTTATGCAAAAAATTAACCTAGAGCCTCCACCAGCCAAATATGCATGTAGTGATAGCCATTATTCAGCATTGCTCTCTGGTGTGAAATTGCGATTACATTCAATGTCTTGACCTATATATTTCCACAACGTCTCATGTTGCAGGAACCTTACGATGAGTGAGTGATACGTTAGGTTATGATGTCTACACTCAACTTTGTCGTTGGTGTTGTTGGGAACTCCACAACTTTGTTGTTACTTCCACTATATGGATTGAGGTAATAGTATTTACGTTACTTTATACATGTGATTTACCTCTGTTATAAATCGTTGAGTACTGCGTGTGTCAGCATACCGATCCTGGGATGACACTTAAGCACAGTGACTTGACTATTTGAGGTCGGGTCGCTACAAGATGGTATCAGAGCACATGCTGACTGTTGGACATGACCCGTAGAAACTGGCAAGCCCATAGAAAAGATTTTCTCTAAAACTTTATTTTCAAAAAGATCTTTTACCTCTCTTCTTTTCTGAGTTTTATCAAATATTCCCTTTTAGTTAGACTATACCCCTTTCCCCTTTTGACCACACAAAGATTCGACTGATGAGACCATTGCGAGAAGATGTCGGACCACTAAGGCCACTTCGGAATAAAGAGGATTTTATTGAGCAGTATAATAATGGAAACTACAATGGTTGAAGACTCCGAAGATTAGGGGAATTTGAAGGCTCTGGAGAATTTCCAGATTGGTATGACCTAGGAAAGCTACCCTTATGGAATTTGTCAGACTATGGAAGCTGTCAATACCTGAGATCAAGGTGTGTCGGAGAAAGACCGGAACAGGGAGCGTTAAAACTCAAAGTTTTTGTTAAGAAAAACCAAAGGCAGGAGATATCAACTATGGAATGATAGCTCATGCAAAAGACATGGGCATAAACATGGCTACCCATGATGTTATCGCTCGCTCATGCTATTGTCACCGAGCTGAGTTAAGCATGCATTTCTTCGGAAGGATTGGATGACAAAAAGGGCAAATGGAGCACCTATCAACAAAAGACGAAGTTTTAGCCTTAGCTGATGTATCACCAGGATCTGGAGTAGAAGTTAGGGTGGACCTGCAGGAAGCCGTATTTGACAAGGAAGCATTTCATGAAGAACTCAGGACCCAGAAGCTGAAAGTAGCCAAGCTGGAGGACCAAAACCTCGAGATCTGGGAGATTAAATCGGGAATTGAAGGACGGTGGGACCATGGTTCATGCCAAGGATGTTGAAACCCAGAAGTTTGAACGCAACTCCAGAATATTAAAGGACGTCACGAGAGACTTCGCATCAACAGAGATGATCTGGCAAAAGAACTTGAGAAGATCAGCAAGCACGATCAGAAGAGACCAAACCCCTGTTACATACTTACGTTAGATGCGACGATTGTGAGCTGTCATTTGTTTGATGTTTTTTTTTCTGACAGCCACAAAATAAAAATTTGTCTCTTCAAAACTATTGTTTGTATTGTGTGTATCCCTGTCTATCTCTCTTATCTCACCCCAAAACCCAACCAATAGAGGATGAATGGATATGAACTCACATTTCCGGGACTAATAAGTCAACTGGAAATGGACCAATGGATTCAGAACATGGAAGATCATATGGAGAATAACACTGTAGCCGGAAAGGATATGGCCCGGCATGCTCTTCAGTGTTTTGAAAGAGGTGCTTCTACTTGGTAGAGGATGTACCAAACCATCAATGGATGGCAAAGAGTAACCACTTGGGAAGAATTTAAGTTGACTCTACAAAGATCTCGTCTTGTATCACAGAAATTGAAGCCTTATGGAAATGATATGAAGAAACCTTGTGCATGCAAGCTCAGTGGAGAAATAGGACACAACCATAAAGAACACAAGGATGAATGCCCTCATTGTGAAGAAAGTAACCCAGCTGAAGAATACCCAAGGAGGCTTTGAAATCACAAGGAAACCTCGAGACTTGTCAGAAGTAATATGTTTTTGCTGTAATGAATCAGGGCACATTACCAGAGATTGTCCCAAAGAGAAGGAGGCTTGTGCTAAATAGTTGAGTTTGCAACAGAAGAAATATAGTACTAGTAGTGGGAACATTTCTTTTATATTGAGGTGTTGAGTTGAGGCATGTAATGGAAATGCAGGAGATTGTAATAATTTGAGAAGCAATAAAGTTAGCATCGTTGGTACTGATTTGGATTTTATGAGTTGTTACTCTATGAAGAAAGATTTTGACCATTTTCGAGGATATGAGTAATATGGTCTATGGATGAATTTGTGCATTTCAAGGTTAAGGGTGGTACTACCCTGTGAGGACACTTGACCCCTGGAAGAGATAAAGATATTCCACGAAGTGGACTTCAGACAAAATAAGTATGAGTTTTATCTCGATATGTGGGATACCCCAAGAGTATGAAGGGATGAAGAACTATTGGATATAAAGGAGGTATAATGTTGGTAACATGGAGCAATTGTAACTCCATGATGAGTCTGAGTAATCACATCTTAGTTTGGTGCCAATAGAAGGAAGATAGACAGTACAATTGGATGGATTTAAGAATGCTAGGAAGCTCGATGTTGGAATAAAGATCAGTTGGCCCCGATGATGAGTTCAAGGTTTACAAGTGAGGAGATGGGCCCATAACCCACGAGACACTTGGACACCTTGAAGAGGCAAGCACACTCTTGTTGAAGGAAAATCCCTGGAAGAGGATATGCCTTTCTCAACAGTCGATCTTATAGGAGTTTACGCAAAACCTGAGAGTTGTGAAGGAATGATAGATGTTTGTTTGGCTTGCAGAATCAATGGATTTATCCGAACTTAGTTCGTCGACAAGAAAAATTCTGCAGTGCTTGTGAGGATGACCGAGTGTTAGAATGCGAGATTCGCTAAACCATATACAAGGTAATGATTTGGTGCAGGATGGATTGATCACCATACTGACTTACTCTTATTATTCGCCTTGCTATATGGGATGGTAAATCTGAGTGACTTACCCATAGTAGAGCGACGACGATCAAAACCTTATTTGAACCTTAGAATGGTATGACAATTTTCCCTTGTACAAGGCAGCTGTTGCCAAGGTCATACGGTGAGAATGAAGCCCAGACCCATTTCTTGCAGGAGAAACCATAAATTTGACCACCATGAGAGATTGATAGTTGTTTAGTATTGGCTCCAGACCCGTCAGCTAAGAAGACCCAGTCATAGGACAACCGTACCAAGATAAAAGGACAGAAGAATCTATAATACCTAAATAGTTCATCCCCACCATCCTATTTCTCTTGACATGCAACCTATCCACATCATCAATTTGCCATATCAATAAAAAAATCATTTTAATAAAATTTTGATTAACATTTGGACGTGTTGTCCTCCCTCCTTCCTGATTTGCCTCTTGGCGTTTCACATCTCTCCTCCACTTCACGGCTTCACTTGCGTAATTACTCTGACCTCTTCAACTGGGTTGTTCGTGATGGTTTGTCTCCTATTCCATCTACGAGGTGGACCAATGGAGCCTCAATATTCTCTCCTTGATTTCTCTTATTAATCTTGGACTATATTGTGCTGCCTATTTTTTGTGGCGTCGTGCGGCAACGGATCTGGCCTATCATCGCTGCCACGGAGCCGATGACTTCGACGAAGTTCCTGCTGTCCTACAGCAGCACGACAAGGAGGACCACGCACGTGCCTGTCGGTATGAGCCCTGCTTAAGCCCCAGTCCGCAGTTGTGGACGCATCTTATTCTTCTTCCGCAACGCCGACGACTTCAACAACACCTCACCGAGTGCCATGGGTGGCATCTCCACCATGTCCGCTCTCACGAGGTGCTGGCCGTGGAGGTTGACGGCGGCGTTCTTTCACACCGATGATCGTGTGGTGTTCCCACCTCAACCGCGAGGGGCCAGGCGTGCCGACACTTGTGCTCTGTGTGATCGACGGAGCAGCGGACAGAGGCGGACGTGAAGATGACCTCAGCTTTGTTGCCACGAAAAAGGCAATGGTACTGGCTCCAACTTCTTCCTTCCTTCCTCCTACTTAGGATTTTGTTTTTCAGTATGCAATTAGTATCAATACATTGACTGTAAACAGGTAATAGGAAAATAACTCTTCGACTGGAATAGGTTTGACAAGGGACCAATTATTTTGGAAAGTTTCCTGAACATTTCGCAGGTCATTGCATGTGGCAGTGGAGTATTCACGCTTTGGAAAGGAGAAGATCATTGATAACCCACAAGTATAGGGGATGTAACAGTTTTCGATAAGTAAGAGTGTCGAACCCAACAAGGAGCTAAAGGTAGAACAAATATTCCCTCAAGTTCTATCGACCACCGATACAACTCTACGCACGCTTGACGTTCGCTTTACCTAGAACAAGTATGAAACTAGAAGTACTTTGTAGGTGTTGTTGGATAGGTTTGCAAGAATATAAAGAGGACGTAAATAAAAGCTAGGGGCTGTTGTAAGTAAAGAAGCAATCTGATAAATATAGCGAGTGTGGAAAAGTGGTGGTAGGAGTTGTGAAATTGTCCCTTAAGCAATTGACTACTTTACTAGACCCGATAGCAAGTATTATGTGGGAGAGGCCACTTTGCTAGCATGTCATCCACGACTTGGAATTCTATGCACTTATGATTGGAACTATTAGCAAGCATCCGCAACTACTAACGTTCATTAAGGTAAAACCCAACCATAGCATTAAGATATATTGGTCCCCTTCAATCCCGTTATGCATCAATTTCTATGCTAGGTTGAAGCTTCTGTCACTCTTGCCCTCCAATACATAGTCCTATCAACATACAACTAACCCTATGGTGTAATCCACCTTGTGGCAGTCATATGATGGGCACCAAAGGACAGCAACATAACCACAAGCAAATTAAATCAATCATAGCAATTAATCAACCACCGATAGGACAACGAAAATCTACTCACACATCATAGGATAGCAACACATCATTGGATAATAATATGAAGCATAAAGAACCATGTTCAAGTAGAGGGTACAGCGGGTTGCGGGAGAGTGGACCGCTGTAGATAGAGGGGGAAAGGTGATGGAGATGTTGGTGAAGATGGCGGAGGTGTTGGTCTAGATCGCGGTGATGATGATGGCCCCGTGGCGTTCGGCGCCACCCGGAAGCGAGGGAGAGAGCCCCATCCTTCTTCTTCTTCCTTGACCTTCTCCCTAGATGGGAGAAGGGTTTCCCCCTCAGTCCATGGTCTCCATGGCGTGGGAGAAGCGAGAGTCCCTCCGAGATTGGATCTATCTCTCTGTCTCTGTGACGCCCGGGTAATTAAGCTACATTAATCCCCACTAATGATGCCACGTCACCTCGGTTACTGTTGACAAATCTCGCGTTAGTTCAAATCCGATTCAAAATTCAAATTCAAAATAAAGTCAAACAATAAAAATTTTCAAAAACTAAAACTAAAATGTTAGGGGTTGTCTAAAAATAGCAAACCTAATTATGGTGGGGTGCACAAAATTTTTGTAAAATGTTTTGGCATTTTAATTAAACTAAAGCAGAGAAAGTAAGAAAAAGGAAAAGATAAAAAAAACAAAAAAAGGAAAAGAGATGTGGGGGAAGGAACCCCCCCTGGCCCAAATGGGCCAGCCCTCCCCCAGCCCGGCCCAACCTTGAAGCCACTTAACCCCACCTTGGTGAAACCCTAGCCGACCCCACTGTGCGCGCCTCACTCGCCCTCCCACGATCCCTTTTCCCTTCACGCCCGATCGGATCGGGCGAGACCATGGCGCCCTCATCGCCGTGGCCCCGCCCAACCAGTCGCCCCGCTCCCCCTCCTCCTCTCCACCGGGGCCCCTCCTCCCTCCCTCTCGCCATGCGCCGCCCTTGTGGGATCATCAACCTCCCGCCTCACCGGGACGCCCTCCCGGGCGACCCGCTTCCCATCCCGCCTCCTCGCGGGCCTTGGCCAGCTTCACGCGCCGCCGCCTAGACCCCACAGCGCCCTGTGAGCTTCGCCTCTCTCTCCCGTCGTTCCCTCTCCCACTCCCGAGCAGCCCGTCGCCGGGCTCCGTCTCCGGCTCCGACACTCAGCAGCCACGCCGCCCCCGTTCCCTCTCCTCCCCTCGCTTGAGCAGCGCCCTCGCTCACCCCGGCCACGAACCCCGGCCCTTCCAGGCGTGCCCCGGCCTTGGCAGTCTCAAAGCCTTGTGCAACTCCGGTGCCCAGCACCGGCGGCCGTCATTGACTCCCGCACCTCTCGCTTGGCGGCCGCCGACCACCAGCGGCCCCACGGCCTTCGCCAGCTCCTCCCTGCCTTGCGCTCCGGCCATTGCCGACCCGTCCACCGCTTCGGTCGCCTCATGGCGCCGCGCATGACCCGACCTCGCCGTGGCTGCGGCCCCCCTCCGGCCGTCGTCGTGGCCTCGGCCTCCCCATGGCGTAATCGAGGCGTAAGCTAACGTCAAGACCAGCCCAGATTCGGCCTCGAACACAGGCACGCCGGACCCCCCTTGCGCCCGTTGGCCCCCTGGGCCGATGACATGGGGGTCCCACCCCCACAGAATGGGTTTAATAATAAAACAGAAAATGAAAATTAAATAAAACTAATTAAGTAATTAATTAATTAATTAATTAAGTAATTAATTAATCTAATTAATTCTGATTAATTAAACCTAATCACTAATTAACCTAATTAACTAATGTTAATTAAATGCGATTAGAGTTAATTAGAATATGAAGAATGACATGCAGGACCCACACAGCCGGGGTTGACTCAGTCAACCTGTTGATCTTGACGTCATAAATACATTTTCGAATTAATTAATTAATTAATTAAATTCCAAAAATTATTAAAATCTTTTAAAAATCATATCTTTTAATCCGTAACTCGGATTAAAATATTTTCAACATGAAAGTTGCTTTCAGAGCAGCGAGGCGAATCCGGATACGCGGTCCGTTCGTCCGCCACACACCCTAACCTATCAGACCTGCAACTTTTCCCCTCGGCTCTTACGCGAAAACCCAAAACAAGGATTACTTCCCGGATGTTTTCCCCTAACCAGTACCCCCTCATACCACGTTAGGAACACGCCTAGCATCGCTTCTTAGCATGTCATGCATCGATATGCATCTGTTTACTTTGTATTCATTGTTTCTTCCCCTCTTCTCTCCGGTAGACTCTGAGACCCGACCTTTGCGGTGGCAGTTCGACTCACGGTGTGGCGACCCCTCTCTCTTGCAGGAGCAACCAGGCAAGCCCCCTTGATCACGGATATCGCCTACTCTTATCTACACTTTGCTTGCATTAGAGTAGCATAGCATGATCTTGTTTTGAATACTCCTATCTTCTTTGCATAGCTTTGTCCTTGTAACCACATTTGTTACCTTACACCGCAATCCTATATGCTTAGTATAGGATGCTAGTACTTTCATCTGTGGCCCTACTTTCTTGTAAAATGCGCGTGCTATACTATCGGGCGTGATCACTCGGGGAGTTGATCACGGGTATATTCTATATACTTATACATGATACATGTGAGACTAAAAGTCGGGTTGGTGATGGAGCACTTCATGAGTGGATCTTGAGGCGGAAGCGGCAGGCGAGTTGAGACCGCCTAGGAGAGAGGTGGGCACAGCCCTCGGCGTTCGCGGTTACTTAACACGCTGCTTGAGGTCTTGGTATTTGATGCAGGGTTGGCTCTGAGCTTATACGCACTAACCATCTACGGGAGTAGTTATGGGTATCCGGCGTCGTGGTATCGGTAAAGCACTTGAACGTCAATGACGGGCGGCCTTGGCGCGGATTGGAGAGCGCTGTTAGGCTAGAAGTACGCCGGGCCGCCCTACTTAGCGTCTTGAGGTGTGCTTTCGAGGCGATGGGCCCGGAACCCTGCTGGCTTAGGTTTGAACGGCGTGTTGGCCTCTCTGTTGAGCCTAGGTGGGGCTGCGGCGTGTTGATCTTCGCGGCGGGCATGACCGGGAAAGTGTGTCCGGCCAAATGGGATCAAGCGTCTTGGGTAAGATGGTGCACCCTGCAGTGAAGTTAATCTATTGAATAGCCGTGATCTTGATAGCAGGACGACTTGGAGTTGTACCTTGAGCTTATGACAACTAGAACCGGATACTTGATAAAACACACCCTTCCAAGTGCGGATACAACGGTGGTCGCTCTCGCTCGGGGTTATGGCGGGGATCACCGGGTAGGATTATTGCTATGTGATATTACTTGGAGGACTTGATTGTCCCCTCCTACATTGTAAGGCAATTGTCGAAGCGTAGTCTTCGTTAAGACTAGCTATCCCCTCTTATTACGGCATTCTGCGATTCGGTCCTTGATATGGCCTTTACACATATATCCATGCATATGTAGTGTAGTTCCTTGCTTTGAGTACTTTGGATGAGTACTCACGGTTGCCTTGTTCCCCTTTTCCCTATCTCTACTCGATTGCTGCAATCGGGCGATGGAGCCCAGGAGCGAGCGCCGCCTATGGCGACTACTACTGCAGGCGCCTACTACTACGTGCAGCCCGGCGGCGACCGGGGAGTGACCTAGGAGGATCGAGGCAGGAGGCTGCTCCTCTTCGATCTGTATCCCGGTTTGTGCTAGCCATCTTATGGCACCTTGTCTAACTTATATGCGTACTCGAGATATTGTTGCTTCGCTGACTCTCTATGATTGAGCACTTGTATTCGAGCCCTCGAGGCCACAGCTTGTATTATGATGCTTGTATGACTTATTTTATTTGTAGAGTTGTGTTGTGATATCTTCCGTGAGTCCACGATCTTGATCGTACACATTTGCGTGCATGATTAGTGTCACGATTAAATCGGGCGTCACCGATCTCTCTCACAGTTACTGCGTTACATTACGGCTCTGTTTCACCGTTTCGTGTATATATGGAGATCCGTAACTCCGGTTGGCCTGAAACCTTCGCCGTGATTTTTTTTTCTCCGAAAATTAGCTTTCTTGCGGCAAAAGAAGAGCGTCAACCGCCTTACGGGTGGCTCACGAGGGTGGGGGCGCACCTAGGGGGGCAGGCGCGCCCCCTGCCTCGTGGCCACCTCGGGCACCGTCTCGCGTGGATTTTTCTTCCGGAATTTTCCAAATATTCCAAAAATAAGCTCCGTCCGTTTTTATCCCGTTTGGACTCTGTTTGATATGGATATTCTGCTAAACCAAAAACATGCAATGACGAGGCTGATGCTGAGCCTTTGGATCAATATGTTAGTCCCAAAAATAGTATAAAAAGTTGCCAAAAAGTATATGGAAGTTGTCTAATATTGGCATGGAACAATAAAAAAATTATAGATATGAGGGAGGCGTATCAGCATCCCCAAGCTTAATTCCTGCTCGTCCTCGAGTAGGTAAATGATAAAAAAAGATAATTTTTTATGTGGAATGCTACCTAGCATAATCTTGATCATATGTCTAATCATGGCATGAATATTAAGACACGAGTGATTCAAAGCAATAATCTATCCTTTGACATAAAAACAATAATACTTCAAGCATACCAACCAAGCAATTATGTCTTATTGAAATAACATAGCCAAAGAAAGCTCATCCCTACAAAATCATATAGTGCGGCTATGCTCCATCTTCACCACACAAAGCATTCACATCATGCACAACCCGATGACAAGCCAAGCAATTGTTTCATACTTTTGGCGTTTCTCAAACCTTTTCAAGTTTCACGCATAATACATGAGCGTGAGCCATGGACATAGCACTATAGGTGGAATAGAATATGATGATGGGGTTATGTGGAGAAGACAAAAGGAGAAAGTCTCACATCGGCGCTGCTAATCAGCGGGCTATGGAGATGCCCATCAATTGATGTCAATGTGAGGAGTAGGGATTGCCATGCAACGGATGCACTAGAGCTATAAGTATATGAAAGCTCAAACTGAAACTAAGTGGGTGTGCATCCAACTTGCTTGCTCATGAAGACCTAGGGCATTTGAGGAAGCCCATCGTTGGAATATACAAGCCAAGTTCTATAATGAAAATTCCCACTAGTATATGAAAGTGATAACTCAAGAGACTCTCTATATGAAGAACATGGTGCTACTTTGAAGCACAAGTGTGGAAAAAGGATAGTAACATTGCCCCTTCTCTCTTTTTCTCTCATTTTTTTTCTCTTTTTTTCTTTTTTTGGCCTTCTCTTTTTTGCCTTTCTCTTTTTTATTCGTCCAAGTCTCATCCCGACTTGTGGGGAATCATAGTCTCCATCATCCTTTCCTCACTTTGGGGCAATGCTCTAATAATGATGATCATCACACTTTTATTTACTTACAACTCAATATTACAACTCAATATCTAGAACAAAGATATGACTCTATATGAATGCCTCCGGTGTGCGGGATGTGCAATGATCTAGCATAGCAATGACATCAAAAAGCGGACAAGCCATGAAAACATCATGCTAGCTATCTTACGATCATGCAAAGCAATATGACAATAAATGCTCAAGTCATGTATATGATGATGATGGAAGTTGCATGGCAACATATCTCGAATGGCTATGGAAATGCCATGATAGGTAGGTATGGTGGCTGTTTTGAGGAAGATATAATGAGGCTTATGTGTGATAGAGCATATCATATCACGGGGTTTGGATGCACCAGCGAAGTTTGCACAAACTCTCGAGGTGAGAAAGGCAATGCACGGTACCGAAGAGGCTAGCAATGATGGAAGGGTGAGAGTGCGTATAATCCATGGCCTCAATATTAGTCATAAAGAACTCACATACTTATTGCAAAAATCTATTAGTCATCGAAACAAAGTACTACGCGCATGCTCCTAGGGGGATAGATTGGTAGGAAAAGACCATCTCTCGTCCCCGACCGCCACTCATAAGGAAAGGCAGTCAATAAACACTTCATGCTCCGACTTACGTTACATAACGGTTCACCATACGTGCATGCTACGGGACTTGCAAACCTCAACACAAGTATTTCTCAATTTCAAAATTACTCAACTAACTTACGACTCTAATATCACCACCTTTATATTGCAAAACTATTGCAAGGAATCAAACATATCATATTCAGCGATCTACAAGTTTTATGTAGGGTT
Organism: Aegilops bicornis; assembly: GCA_021605145.1. Lineage (NCBI taxonomy): Eukaryota > Viridiplantae > Streptophyta > Magnoliopsida > Poales > Poaceae > Aegilops > Aegilops bicornis. The sequence continues at coordinate 321,499,267 of CM038669.1, forward strand.
TTATGACTAACCATGTGAATGACCAGTTCTTGTCATCTCTCCAAATATATATAAGTGAAGCATGAGAGTTTAATTCTTTCTACAAAAGATATGCCCATGCTCTAACAAATATAAGTGAAGCAAAAGAGCATTCTACAAAATGGCGGTTGTCTAAGTGGAAAGCAGGCAATCCAAACTTCAAATGATATAAGTGAAGCACATGAAGCATTCTATAAAGCCATACTCAAAAGATATAAGTGAAGTGCAAAGAGCATTCTATAAATCAACCAAGGACTATCTCATACCAGCATGATGCATAAAATAAAAATGAAAACTAAAGCAAAAGACGCTCCAAGATTTCCACATATCACATGAATGAAACGAATCCGACAACATACCGATATTTGTTGAAGAAAGAGGGGATGCCTTCCCAGCATCCCCAAGCTTAGGCAACGAGTCTCCTTGAATATTTACTTGGGGTGCCTCGGGCATCCCCAAGCTTGAGCTCTTTCCTCTCTTCCTTCTTCTCGCATGAAACCTTCTCACTCATCGAACACTTCATCCACACAAAACTTCAACAGAAAACTCGGTAAGATCCGTTAGTATAATAAAGCAAATCACTACTCTAAGTACTGTTGCAAACCAATTCATATTTTGTTTTGGCATTGTGTCTACTGTAGTATAACTTTTTCATGGCTTAATCCACGGATATAAATTGATAGTTTCATCAAAACAAGCAAACTATGCATCAAAAACAGAATCTGTTTAAAACAGAACAGTCTGTAATAATCTGAACAATCACCATACTTCTGATACTTGAAAAATTCTGCCAAAATTAGGAAAAATAAACAATTTATACAGAAAGACATTGCAAAAAGAATCAGAACCATTCGACATGCCTGTAAAAAATTAAAATTCGTGCACTACAGCCAAAGTTTCTGTCCTGCACCGTACAAACCAACAAGCATTGTAAACATCCTAAAGGCAAACCTTGGCACATTATTTTTATAATACAATGGAATTGTACAAGGGATAATTATTTTTGTTGAAAAGTTTCTGTAATCAAGATTCACAAAGTTGCCGTGAGCATGAACAAAGTTCAAGGAGCTCTCCCACGTCGACAATGCTTGTCTTTCTCACTTTCACTTTCCTTTTTCGAAAAAGTTTTGGGTGCCCTCTTTATTTTGTTGTTTTTAAACTATGTGAAAGCACTCAACAGAAATAAATGACTCTCTAAAACTTCGGGTTGTCTCCACAGCAGCGCTTTCTTTAAAGTCATTAAGCTAGGCATATAGTGCTCAAGTAGTGAATCCACGGATCCCAAGGTATATCAAAGCCAATTTTAATTAGCAATGATTTGTAATTTAGTAGTGAGCACAAAGCAACATATATCATGTAATGACGAAGTCTAACTCTCTTCCTATGCATCGGCATGTCATAAAAGAACAATTCATGCACACATAGTAAAGGCCAATGCATAGTATAAACAGTTTCTTGCAATTTTATCGTGTTGGAAACATAGAGAGGTGGAGATATAGTTCCTCTCTCATAATAATTGCAAGTAGGAGCAACAAGCACATGCATATTATATTCATCAAAATCATCATGTGCAGCGGTAAAAGGCAACCCATCAATATAATCCTTAATAAGTGCAAGCTTCTCCGATATAGTGTAGTCGGGAGAATTCAAAAAGATAATAGGACTATCATGCGTGGGTGCAATAGCAACAATTTCATGTTTAACAAAAGGAACTATAGCAAGTTCAACTCCATAAGCATAATTCATATTGGCATCTTGGCCACAAGCATCATCAAAAAGGGATATTCCAAGAGAATCAATGGGATCATAACAATCATCATAGCAATCATCCTTCGGTAAGCACGAAGGGGAATTAAACAATGTATGAGTTGAAGAGTTACTCTCATTAGAAGGTGGGCACGGGTGATCAATCCGCTCTTCCTCCTACATTCTTCGCTCTCCTCCTCATCTTTTTCATCCAATGAGCTCACAGTTTCATCAACTTCTTCTTCCATAGATTCCTGCAAAATATTAGTCTCTTCTTGGATAGCAGAGACTTTCTCAATAAGTGCATTAATTTCGTAATTGTATTCATAATTCTCATAGCAATATTTGAGGATAGCTAAATTTTCAGATCTATAAAAAGCATCATCAAAATCTTCAAACTCTTTACACATAGCTTCAATTTCATAAGCACCCATAAAAGCAACAAATTCTTCTATTTGTTCCACATCATAATAATCATATATACCATTAGCATAAGAAGCTAAGGTTTTATTATCATTGAATTTGCATGAAAAGGGAAGGTGTGGAGCCTTCATCCTAGAGCAACAAGTATAATCATAACTCACGCATAGTTGCCAAGCATACCAGTTTAATATATGAATTTGATCCCATAATAGTTTCCCTTTTTGTGTTAAGCGATAATCCCTAAAGTATTCACGTTGATCCAACGTTATTCCCATTACATAATTGAATGGGGTTTTCTCAGGATTATTAAAGTAGTACATAATATCTTTCACATAACCAGCATCGAGGGTTTTAGGAGGTTCCCCATATCCATGAGTAGAAAGTACACCTAATTTTTTTGGTATTTCGTGTTCCATATCCATAACTAAATACAAAGAACAACTGAGAACAGCAAATAAAAATTACTTAGTGATAAAGCAAACAAGCACACACGAGAATATTCACCCCACGCTATTGCTCCCCGGCAACAGCGCCAGAAAAAGGTCTTGATAACCCGCAAGTATAGGGGATGCATAGCAGTTTTCGATAAGTAAGAGTGTCGAACCCAACGAGGAGCTAAAGGTAGAACAAATATTCCCTCAAGTTCTATCGACCACCGATACAACTCTCATACGCTTGACGTTCGCTTTACCTAGAACAAGTATGAAACTAGAAGTACTTTGTAGGTGTTGTTGGATAGGTTTGCAAGAATATAAAGAGGACGTAAATAAAAGCTAGGGGCTGTTGTAAGTAAAGAAGCAATACAGTAAATATAGCGAGTGTGGAAAAGTGGTGGTAGGAGTTGTGAAATTGTCCCTTAAGCAATTGACTACTTTACTAGACCGATAGCAAGTATTATGTGGGAGAGGCCACTGCTAGCATGTCATCCCTGACTTGGAATTCTATGCACTTATGATTGGAACTATTAGCAAGCATCCGCAACTACTAACGTTCATTAAGGTAAAACCCAACCATAGCATTAAGATACATTGGTCCCCCTTCAATCCCGTATGCATCAATTTCTATGCTAGGTTGAAGCTTCTGTCACTCTTGCCCTCCAATACATAGTCCTATCAACATACAACTAACCCTATGGTGTAATCCACGCGGCAGCTCATATGATGGGCACCAAAGGACAGCAACATAACCACAAGCAAATTAAACCAATCATAGCAATTCATCAACCACCGATAGGACAACGAAAATCTACTCAGACATCATAGGATGGCAACACATCATTGGATAATAATATGAAGCATAAAGTGTTGGGGAACGTAGTAATTTCAAAAAAATTCCTACGCACACGCAAGATCATGGTGATGCATAGCAACAAGAGGGGAGAGTGTTGTCCATGTACCCTCGTAGACCGACAGTGGAAGCATTATAATGCTTAGCGGTTGATGTAGTAAATGCGTCTTCACGGCCCGACCGATCAAGCACCGAAACTACGGCACCTTGAGTTCTTGCACACGTTATTTCGATGGCGATCCCGGACTCCGATCCAGCAAAGTGTCGGGAAGAGTTTCGTCGGCCTGACGGCGTAGTAGCGATCTTGATGTTCTATCGTCGCGAGGCTTCGCCTAAGCACCGCTTCTGATATGACCGAGGTGGAATATGGTGGAAGGGGGCACCGGACACGGCTAAGGAACGATCACGAAGATCAACTTGTCTATCCTAGGGTGCCCCCTCACCCCCGTATATAAAGGAGCAAGGGGGGAGGCCGGCCGGCCTTTGCGAGGCGGCGCCAGAGGAGGAGACCTCCTCCTAGTAGGAGTAGGACTCCCTCTTTCCTACTCCTACTAGGAGGAAAGTAAGGGAGAGGGAGAAGGAAAGAGGCGCCCCCTCTCTCTAGTCCAATTCGGACCAGAGGGGAGGGCGCGTCCTGCCCTAGGCCAGCCCTTTCTCTCTCCACTAAGGCCCATAAGGCCCATTATTTCTCCGGGGGTGGGTTCGGTAACCCTCGGCACTCCGATTTTCTCCGAAATCACCGGAACACTTCCGTGTCCGAATATAGTCGTCCAATATATCAATCTTTATGTCTCGACCATTTCGAGACTCCTCGTCATGTCCGTGATCAGATCCGGGACTCGAACAACCTTCGGTACATCAAAACTCATAAACTCATAATATAAGCATCATCGAAGCGTTAAGCGTCACGGACCCTACGGGTTCGAGAACTATGTAGACATGGCCGAGAACCGTCTACGGTCAATAACCAATAAGCGGAACACGGATGCTCATATTGGCTCCCACATATTCTACGAAGATCTTTATCGGTCAAACCGCATAACAACATACGTTGTTCCCTTTGTCATCGGTATGTTTCTTGCCCGAGATTCGATCGTCGGTATCTCAATACCTAGTTCAATCTCGTTATCGGCAAGTCTCTTTAATCGTTCTGTAATACATCATCCGCAACTAACTTATTAGTTGCAATGCTTAAAGGCTTAAGTGATGTGCATTACCGAGAGGGCCGAGATACCTCTCCAACAATCGGAGTGACAAATCCTAATCTCGAAATCGCCAACCCAACATGTACCTTTGGAGACACCTGTAGAGCTCCTTTATAATCACCCGATTCACGTTGTGGCGTTTGGTAGCACACAAAGTGTTTCTCCGGCAAGCAGGAGTTGCATAATCTCATAGTCATAGGAACATGTATAAGTCATGAAGAAAGCAATAGCAACATACTAAACGATCGGGTGCTAAGCTAACGGAATGGGTCATGTCAATCACATCATTCTCCTAATGATGTGATCCAATTAATCAAATGACAACTCATGTCTATGGCTAGGAAACATAACCATCTTTGATTAACAAGCTAGTCAAGTAGAGGCATACTAGTGACACTTTGTTTGTCTATGTATTCACACATGTATTATGTTTCCGGTTAATACAATTCTAGCATGAATAATAAACATTTATCATGATATAAGGAAATAAATAATAACTTTATTATTGCCTCTAGGGCATATTTCCTTGATCTCCCACTTGCACTAGAGTCAATAATCTAGATTACCAGTAATGATTCTAACACCCATGGAGCCTTGGTGCTGATCATGTTTTGCTGCGTGGAAGAGGCTTAGTCGGCGGGTCTACAACATTCAGATCCGTATGTATCTTGCAAATCTCTATGTCTCCCACGGACTAGATCCGGATGGAATTGAAGCGTCTCTTGATGTGCTTGGTTCTCTTGTGAAATCGGGATTCCTTCGCCAAGAGCTATTGCTCGGTATTGTCACAAAAGATTTTCATTGGACCCGATGCACTAGGTATGACACCTAGATCGGATATGAACTCCTTCATCCAGACTCCTTCATTTCTTTGCTTCGAAGCAGCTATGTACTCCGCTTAGCATGTAGATCCCGCCACGGCGCTTTGTTTAGAACTGCACTGGCCCAGCGGCTCCTTGTTCAATGTAAACACGTATCCGGTTTGCGGTTTAGAATCGTCCGGATCGGTGTCAAAGCTTGCATCAATGTAACCATTTACGATGAGCTCTTCGTCACCTCCATAAGCGAGAAACATATCCTTAGTCCTTTTCGGTGTATTTCGGGATGTTCTTGACCGCTGTCGATTGATCCACTCTGGATTACTTTGGTACCTCCCTGCTAGACTTATAGCAAGGCACACATCAGTCTGGTACACGGCATTGCATACATGATAGAGCTTATGGCTGAAGCATAGGGAACATGTCATCATTTTCTCTCTATCTTCTGCGGTGGTTGGGCATTGAGTCTTACTCAACTTCACACCTTGTAACACAGGCAATAACCCTTTCTTTGCTTGATCCATTTTGAACTTCTTCAAAACTTTGTCAAGGTATGTGCTTTGTGAAAGTCCAATTAAGCGTCTTGATCTATCTCTATAGATCTTAATGCCCAATATATAAGCAGCTTCACCGAGGTCTTTCATTGAAAAACTCTTATTCAAGTATCCCTTTATGCTATCCGGAAATTCTATATCATTTCCAATCAACAATATGTCATCCACATATAATATTAGAAATGCTATAGAGCTCCCTCACTTTCTTGTAAATCGAGGCTTCTCCAAAAATGCATACAAAACCAAATGCTTTGATCACACTATCAAAGCGTTTATTCCAACTCGAGAGGCTTGCACCAGTCCATAAATGGATCATTGGAGCTTGCACACTTTGTTAGCTCCTTTGGATCGACAAAACCTTACGGTTGCATCATATACAACTCTTCTTCTAAAAATCCATTCAGGAATGCAGTTTTGACATCCATTTGCCAAATTTCATAATCATAAAATGCGGCAATTGCTAACATGATTCGGACAGACTTAAGCATCGCTACAGGTGAGAAGGTCTCATCGTAGTCAATCCCTTGAACTTGTCAAAAACCTTTCGCAACAAGTCAGCTTTGTAGACAGTAACATTACCGTCAGCGTCAGTCTTCTTCTTGAAGATCCATTTATTCTCAATTGCTTGCCGATCATCGAGCAAGTCAACCAAAGTCCATACTTTGTTCTCTTACATGGATCCCATCTCAAATTTCATAGCCTCAAGCCATTTCTTGGAATCTGGGCTCACCATTGCTTCTTCATAGTTCGTAGGTTCATCATGATCTAGTAGCATGACTTCGAGAACAGGATTACCGTACCACTCACAGTGCGGATCTTACTCTGGTTGATCTATGAGGTTCAATAGTAACTTGTTACGAAGTTTCATGATCATCATCATTAACTTCCTCACTAATTGGTGTAGGTGTCCACGAAACTGGTTTCTGTGATGAACTACTTTCCAATAAGGGAGCAGGTACAGTTACCTCATCAAGTTCTACTTTCCTCCCACTCACTTCTTTCGAGAGAAACTCCTTCTCTAGAAAGTTTCCAAATTTAGCAACAAAAGTCTTGCCTTCGGATCTGTGATAGAAGGTGTACCCAGCAGTCTCCTTTGGGTATCCTATGAAGACACATTTCTCCGACTTGGGTTCGAGCTAATCAGGTTGAAGCTTTTTCACATAAGCATCGCAGCCCCAAACTTTCAGAAACGACAACTTTGGTTTCTTGCCAAACCACAGTTCATAAGGCGTCGTCTCAATGGATTTCGATGGTGCCTATTTAACGTGAATGCGGCCGTCTCTAAAGCATAACCCCAAAACGATAGCGGTAAATCAGTAAGAGACATCATAGATCGCACCATATCTAGTAAAAGTCACGATTACGACGTTCGGACACACCATTACGTTGTGGTGTTAGGGTGGCGTGAGTTCTTGAAAACTATTCCGCATTGTTTCTAATGTCGTAAACTTCGTAACTCAAATATTCTCCTCCACGATCGGATCGTAGAAACTTTATTTTCTTGTTACGATGATTTTCAACTTCACTCTGAAATTCTTTGAAATTTTCAAATGTTTCAGACTTATGTTTCATTAAGTAGATATACCCATATCTGCTTAAGTCATCTGTGAAGGTGAGAAAATAACGATATCAGCCATGAGCCTCAACATTCATCGGACCACATACATCTGTATGTATGATTTCCAACAAATCTGTTGCTCTCTCCATAGTACCGGAGAACGGCGTTTTAGTCATCTTGCCCATGAGAGGCCACGGTTCACAAGTACCAAGTGATTCATAATCAAGTGGTTCCAAAAGTCCATCAGTATGGAGTTTCTTCATGCGCTTTACACCGATATGACCTAAACGGCAGTGCCACAAATAAGTTGCACTATCATTATCAACTCTACATCTTTTGGCTTCAACATTTTGAATATGTGTGTCACTACTATCGAGATTCAATAAGAACAGACCATTCTTCAAGGGTGCATGACCATAAAAGATATTACTCATATAAATAGAACAACTATTATTCTCTGATTTAAATGAATAACCATCTCGCGTCAAACAAGATCCAGATATAATGTTCATGCTCAACGCTGGCACCAAATAACAATTATTTAGGTCTAATACTAATCTCGAAGGTAGATGTAGAGGTAGCGTGCCGACCGCGATCACATCAACTTTGGAACCATTTCCCACGCGCATCGTCACCTCGACCTTTGCCAATCTTCGCTTAATCCGTATTCCTGTTTGAGTTGCAAATATTAGCAATGAACCAGATATCAAATACCAGTGCTACTCTGCGATCATTATTAATTTACACATCAATAACATGTATATCAAATATACCTTTGTTCACCTTGCAATCCTTTTTATCCGCCAACTACTTGGGGCAGTTCCGCTTCAAGTGACCAGTCTGCTTGCAGTAGAAGCACTTTCGATTTCGAGCTTAGGTCCAGACTTGGGTTTCTTCTCTTGAGCAGCAACTTGCTTGATGTTCTTCTTGAAGTTTACCTTCTTCTTCCCTTTGCCCTTTTTCTTGAAACTAGTGGTTTTGTTGACCATCAACACTTGATGCTCCTTCTTGATTTATACCTCCACAGCCTTTAGCATTGCGAAGAGCTCGGGAATTGTCTTATCCATCCCTTGCATGTTATAGTTCATCACGAAGCTCTTGTAGCTTGGTGGCGATGATTGGAGAATTACATCAATGGCGCTATCATCCGGAAGATTAACTCCCAGTTGAATCAAGTGATTATTATACCCAGACATTTTGAGTATATGCTCACTGACAGAACTATTCTCCTCCAGCTTGCAGCTATAGAACTTATTGGAGACTTCATATCTCTCAATTCGGGCATTTGCTTGAAATATTAACTTAAACTCCTGGAACATCTCATATGCTCCATGACATTCAAAACGTCGTTGGAGACCCGGTTCTAAGCCGTAAAGCATGGCACCTTTGAACTATCGAGTAGTCATCGGCTTTGCTCTGCCAGACGTTCATAACATCTGGTGTTGCTCTGCGGCGAGCTGGCACCAGCGGTGCTTCGGGGCGTAATTTTTCTATGCTGACAATGAGGATAATCCTCAAGTTATGGACCCGATCCGTGTAATTGCTACCATCATCTTTCAACTTTACTTTCTCAAGGCAGCATTAAAATTCAACGGAAGAACAGACGGGCCATCTATCTACAATCAACATAGACAAGCAAGATACTATCGGTACTAAGTTCATGATAAATTTAAGTTCAATTAATCATATTACTTAAGAACTCCCACTTAGATAGACATCCCTCTAATCCTCTAAGTGATCACGTGATCCAAATCAACTAAACCATGTCCGATCATCACGTGGGATGGAGTAGTTTCAATGGTGAACATCACTATGTTGATCATATCTACTATATGATTCACGCTCGACCTTTTGGTCTCCGTGTTCCGAGGCCATATCTGTTATATGCTAGGATCGTCAAGTTTAACCTAAGTATTCCGCGTGTGCAACTATTTTGCACCCGTTGTATTTGAACGTAGAGCCTATCACACCCGATCATCACGTGGTGTCTCAGCACGAAGAACTTTCACAGCGGTGCATACTCAGGGAGAACACTTATACTTTCATAATTTAGTGAGGGATCATCTTATAATGCTACCGTCAATCAAAGCAAGATAAGATGCATAAAAGATAAACATCACATGCAATCAATATAAGTGATATGATATGGCCATCATCATCTTGTGCTTGTGATCTCCATCTCCGAAGCACCTCCATGATCACCATCGTCACCGGCGCGACACCTTGATCTCCATCGTAGATTCGTTGTCATCTCGCCAATCTTATGCTTCTACGACTATCGCTACCGCTTAGTTATAAAGTAAAGCATTACAGGCTGATTGCATTGCATACAATAAGCGACAACCATATGGCTCCTGCGATTGCCGATAACTTCGGTTACAAAACATGATCATCTCATACAATAAAATTTAGCATCATGTATTGACCATATCACATCACAACATGCCCTGCAAAAACAAGTTAGGCGTCCTCTACTTTGTTGTTGCAAGTTTTATCAATAATACGCTACGGGCTTAGCAAGAACCGTTCTTACCTACGCATCAAAAACCACAATGATAGTTTGTCAAGTTGGTGATGTTTTAACCTTAGAAGGACCGGGCGTAGCCACACTCAGTTCAACTAAAGTTGGAGAAAGCCGACACCGCTTGACCACACATGTGTGCAAAGCACGCGTCGGTCGAACCAGTCTCGGCGTAAGCGTCTGGCGTAATGTCGGTCCGGGCGCTTCATCCAACAATACCGCCAACCAAAGTATGACATCTTTGGTAAGCGGTATGACTTATATCGCCCACAACTCACTTGTGTTCTACTCGTGCATATGACATCTACGCATAAAATCAGGCTCGGATGCCACTTTGTTGGGGAGCGTAGTAATTTCAAAAATATTCATACACACACGCAAGATCATGGTGATGCATAGCAACGAGAGGAGAGTGTTGTCTACGTACCCTCGTAGACCAAAAGCGGAAGCGTTAACTGTAGCGGTTGATGTAGCCGTACGTCTTCACGATCCGACCGATGAAGTACCGAACGTACGTCACCTCCGAGTTCAGCACACGTTCAGCCCGATGACGTCCCTCGAACTCCGATCCAGCCGATTGTTGAGGGAGAGTTTCGTCAGCATGACGGCGTGGTGACGATGTTGATGTTCTACCGATGCAGGGCTTCGCCTAAGCACTGCTACGATATTATCGAGGTGGATTATGGTGGAGGGGGCACCGCACACGGCTAAGAGATCAATGATTAATTGTTGTTTCTCTAGGGTGCCCCCCTGCCCTCGTATATAAAGGAGCAAGGGGGGAGGCCGGCCGGCCCTTGCAGGGTGCGCCAGGAGGAGGAGTCCTCCTCCTAGTAGGAGTAGGACTCCCCTCTTTCCTACTCCTACTAGGAGGGGGAAAGGAAGGGGGAGGGAGAAGGAAGGGCGCGCCCCCTCTCCTAGTCCAATTCGGACCAGAGGGGGAGGGGCGCGCAGCCTGCCCTAGGCCAGCCCTCTCTCTCCACTAAGGCCCATAAGGCCCATTATTTCTCCCGGGGGGTTTCCGGTAACCCTCTGCCACTCCGGTTTTCTCCGAAATCACCCGGAACACTTTCGGTGTCCGAATATAGTCGTCCAATATATCAATCTTTATGTCTCGACCATTTCGAGACTCCTCGCCATGTCCGTGATCACATCCGGGAATCCGAAAAACCTTCGGTACATCAAAACATATATACTCATAATATAACTGTCATCGAAACGTTAAGCGTACGGACCCTACGGGTTCGAGAACTATGTAGACATGACCGAGACACGTCTCGGTCAATAACCAATAAGCGGAACCTGGATGCTCATATTGGCTCCACATATTCTACGAAGATCTTTATCGGTCGGACCGCATAACAACATACGTTGTTCCCTTTGTCATCGGTATGTTACTTGCCGAGATTCGATCGTCGGTATCTCAATACCTAGTTCAATCTAGATTACGGCAAGTCTCTTTACTCATTCCGTAATACATCATCCATAACTAACTCATTAGTTGCAATGCTTGGCAACGCTTAAGTGATGTGCATTACCGGGAGGGCCCGAGATACCTCTCAGGCAATCGAAGTGACAAATCCTAATCTCGAAATCGCCAACCCAACATGTACCTTTGGAGACACGTGTAGAGCTCCTTTATAATCACCCGATTCACGTTGTGACGTTTGGTAGCACACAAAGTGTTCCTCCGGCAAGCGGAGTTGCATAATCTCATAGTCATAGGAACATGTATAAGTCATGAAGAAAGCAATAGCAACATACTAAACGATCGGGTGCTAAGCTAACGGAATGGGTCATGTCAATCACATCATTCTCCTAATGATGTGATCCAATTAATCAAATGACAACTCATGTCTATGGCTAGGAAACATAACCATCTTTGATTAACAAGCTAGTCAAGTAGAGGCATACTAGTGACACTTTGTTTGTCTATGTATTCACACATGTATTATGTTTCCGGTTAATACAATTCTAGCATGAATAATAAAAATTTATCATGATATAAGGAAATAAATAATAACTTTATTATTGCCTCTAGGGCATATTTCCTTCACACATACCTGCTGGCAATCCATGAACGCCTGCATGACCAGATCAGCCAGGAGGCCCATGACTAGTCAGATGCATCGGGCTACACAAAGCCCTCGCCTCCGACCTCCAATTCGGAGGGAGATGACACAATGGTGGCCTGGCACTCGGCGGTGACCTGGCATCACATGTTGGTCACTGCAGCAACCCCGCCTACTTCCACCAGCCCGCTCCAGCCTCACATGTCGTCGCAATGGTCTGCGACAGTTGTTTCATCAACCACTCATAGGAGGACTGCATCATCGACGGCTTCGTCTCCGACTGTAGCGCCAACACAGCTGACCTCATCTCGCTCTCGGTCGAGAGAGCAGTGAGGATGGGGTGATCCCCATCCCTGTAGACAACAACAACGTAGCGCTCCTCCTGACCTCACTGATAGACGTCGAGGGTGTGGATTCCAGATCTAATTCGGAGCCATCCGAGGAGATCGGAGACAGTCAACCAACCTCCAAGGAGGCCTCAGATTACAAGGCACCACAAGCAATCTCACTCCAGCAAGTCATGATGACAGCACCGGTGGGCACATCCTCAGGCTTAACAGCCCTGATATTACCCACCACGAACACGACAACAATGTCAACAACGGGGCTCGTAGCCGCACTTCTTTCGGTCTGCGGGTCATAGGTTACCGCAACTTCAGTACCAATGGCACCTCCCATTACCACACAACACCAGAACGGAGTTGGACCTCTGGGATCCCTTTCGCTGCGGGGTATGGGCTTGCATGAGTAGAAAACAAAAGATATCTATTCTGGTTCTATCATCAGTTATGTGTTCGAATCTAAGAGAAATTCTAGATAATCTTTCCTACCCTGAAATTTACTTGTCTTTCCCGAATGCTAAGGACAAGAAGAGGATTGAGTCGAAAGAAAAATCTATTTTGGAGTTTTGTCAGGAAATTTCTTGTGTAGGTGGGGACCTGGTATTCTCGGAGTCCTTATGCTGGGAATTACAAAAGGAAATGTTTTCAACAAAAATGTGAATTAGGAAGGATTAATCGACGAAATATGAATCAGAGACTTAATCTTGATATTTTTTTGAAAAGGGGCGCTTTATTACTTAAAAGATTTAAGTATTACACCCGGCCTATGCATAACTAAGATGCACACAGCCAAATAAGGTCCTCTCACACAAACGAAAAAAAGACGAAATACAAAGAAACTTAGAGTCTGTATAACGCCTAAAGCGGAGGGGGCCAATCCTAAGATCATGCTGCCACCCATATTGGGTAAAAGTATCCCTTGCGTATCCTCCAATCGTGTACACACCTTTGTAAAAAGGTCTCGGTTCTCCACGCATTGTAGAGAGGACCATAAAGGGAGAGTCCCGGTAAATCTGTAGATAACCTGCAACAGAGACGTACTTTTATCGTTAAAAACCTTATCATTTCTACATAGCCAAAGCGACCAAATAATGGCAAGTGCTCTCACCCTGAGAAGAGTTCTAAACTTGTGATCAATGCCATGCAACCAGTTGCCAAATACATGGAGGATACAAGCCATAAGCTATTTGGATGACTGACCATATAGAATGAGCTAATTTGCATTGGAAGTATAAATGTTTTATTGTCTCCTCATGGTGACAAAAGACACATTGCGGACTTCCATGCCAATTCATCTTAATAAGGTTATCTTCAGTAAGAATGACTCCGCGACGAAGATACCATGCAAAGATTTTATTCTTAAGTGGTATCTTCATCTTCCAGATCTTCTTGTTATTATCAACTGGCACATCAGACTGGATTAACGCTCTATACATAAACTCCGCTGAGAATTGTCCATTCACATGGAGGTCCCATCGGAATACATCAGACCCATGTGACAAGTGTACCGTGGATAACTGCTGAAGCGGAATGTTCCACGATTGTAGTCAGGGTCCAACTAAATCTCTTCTAAATGTCACATTCGGCGGAAATGATTCCATCACCGTGGCGATAGTATCACCCTTGTGGCACACAATGTTGTATAGAGCCTGATATTGTTCCCGGAGTGTGGCATTTCCTAACCACTTGTCCTGCCAGAATCTAATTTCCGAGCCGTCCTTAATCGAGAAGGATCCATAGCAGAAGAAATATTTCTTCGTAGCCATTAGACCTGCCCAAAAGTGGGAATCCCCAGGCTTCCAATATATTTGGGATACCACCTTGGAACCCACATATTTTCTTCTTAGGAGGGTTTTCCATACACCATCTTCCATTAGTAATTTAAACAACCATTTCCCGAGGAAGGCCCTATTCTTAACCTCAAGGTCATGAATGCCCAACCCACCTTTGTCTTTGTGACGGCAAACCACACTCCATTTAGCCAGCAGATATTTTTTTCTCTCGCTATCTCCTTGCCAAAAGAATCTTGATTGGAAGTAATCTAATCTATGTAAAACTCCTTTCGGCAACTGAAAGAAGGAAATCATATATAGTACCATATTACTTAGTACTGAATTTATGAGGACCAATCTTCCACCCAGAGACAACAGTTTACCTTTCCAACTGCTCAGTCTTTTTTGCAGTCTCTCCTCGACGTGTTTCCATTCAGCATTTGTGAGTCTCTGATAATGTATCGGTATCCCCAAATATGTGACAGGAAATTTGATTGGAATGAAATTTGGAATGGGTATACTCAATGATGACGCTATGAATCACTTGAAAAATAAACATATTCATTCGGTTGCGGATCTGTTACAAGATCAATTCATATTGGCTCTTGGTCATTTACAACATCCAGTTCAAAAATCTATTCATAGATTATTCATATGTCAATCGAAACCGACTCCCCAAACTTTCATAATTCCAACTTCAACGTCAATTTTATTAATAACTGCTTATGAGAAGTTTTTTGGGACATACTCATTATCTCAAGTTTTTTATCAAACGAATCCATTGATGCAAACTGTTCACAGGCAAAAAGAGAGTTGTTTTGGTCCTGGAGGGTTGACGGGGAACCGCAAGTTTTCGGAGCCGAGATATTCATTCGAGTAACTATGGGCGTATATGTCCAATTGACATGCCCGAAGGAATCAAATGTTGGACTTTCTTCACTCCCGCGGGGCCGACTCATCGGGGCTTGCAGGTGTCTCGATGACAATCCATCGTCACTGCAAAGGTCATGAACGCACTCACCACGTCCATACCTGGAGACGATCCAACAACCCGGACAATGAAGGCCCTCCCGTAGCAATACTAAGCATGCAGTTGCAACTGTAGCATCATGCTGTGGAGACCGCCGCGCTCGAAGCCCGGCTCCAGGAAACAAATGAACAACGAGCGGTTGCGTTGGACTCATTGTCGACCGCGGGCAACAATCGAAGACCTGACAACCTGTGAACGACAGGTGGGCATAGGCCCTAACGAGCCCACGGAAGCTGCACCTCCTCCAACACCAGCCCGCGACCTACAGGTGGCCACAACGTTTGACCTTTAAAAATGTCATACTCAAGTACTCCCTTCGTCCCAAAATTCTTGTCTTAAATTCGTCTAAATACAGATGTATCAAATCACGTTTTAGTATTAGATATATCCATATCTAGACAAACCTAAGACAAGAATTTTGAGATGGAGAGAGTATGATCTAATCTTCTATCTCATAGAAAACTAAAAAAAAGACGCATCATAATACCTTCAATTAAGTAAACTAAATATTTTAAAATAATTCTCAGATGGCCGGTCAGCAAAATACAAGAACTTTTGATTATTGATTTCCAGCTAGACCTGAAACCTATTCCTTTAACTTTTTTTCGAAAAGGGGGGGACTCCCCGGCCTCTGCATCAGAACGATGCATACGGCCAATTTTATAAATAATCAAATAGGTTCAACAAGGTCTTAAAGTCTGAAACAAAAGTAAGGTCAAGCTCACAAAGAGCCAAAGAGCCAAAAACACACTAGCCAAAAAAGGCCACAACCGGCTGGCATAAGAAAGATAGAAAAACTAATTGCCTATCCTATTACATGACCGCCATCCAAACTGGTTGAAGATATCCCGTGCTACTATCTCCCACCGGATAGATCCAGTAACCAAACGCTTCCTGGCCTCCGTCGGAGTGAGTAGCGACCACATACGGATCAATGCAGTGGCTCGGAAGATAACCTGCAAAAAATGAATATTTGTTGTCTTGTTAAAAACTAAATCATTTCTGCAGTTCCATACCGCCCACAATAAAGCACATACTCCTACACGAATGTGTCTCGCTGTTTCGGGCTCTATCCCATTAAGCCACGTTCCAAATAACGTGCTGACAGAATTCAGAGGAGTAATGTTAAAGGCCATGTGCACCGTCCGCCATAAAACTTTGGCCAACGGGCAATCAAGAAAAAGGTGTTTGATAGTTTTATTCCGATCACAAAGACTACACCTAGTAGGTCCTGTCCAGTTACGCTTTGCCAAGTTATCCTTAGTTAAAATGACCTGTTTATGTACAAACCACATAAACACTTTAATTTTCAAAGGAACTTTGACTGTCCATACAAATTTGGAACTATGAATGGTGCTAGAGTTGATAACATCGAGATACATCGATTTAACTGAGAACTCTCCAGACCTAGTAAGCTTCCAGCGCAACTGATCGGGCTGTTGAGATAGCTGAACCTCCATCAGTCTACTCACTAAATGAAGCCACACTTCCCAACGATTGCCAGCAAGCGTCCTCCTAAACTGAATATTAAGGGGGATGGACTGCATTATTGTTGCAACATAAGCATCACGTCGTTGAACAATACTATAAAGGGACGGGTACTGAAGCGCGAGTGGCGTCTCTCCTAGCCAAGTATCTTCCCAGAATCGCGTGGTTGTGCCATTACCGACTATAAACTTTGTCCTATTGAAAAAGGCTGATTTGACCCTCATGAACCCCTTCCAAAAAGGCGAGTCCATCGGTCTCATTGTCACCTGGGACAAAGTTTTGGAATGAAAATACTTACTACGGAGAACCTGCGCCCATGTGGCATCAGTCTCAACAGATAACTTATACAGCCACTTGCTGAGAAGGCATTTGTTCTTGACCTCAAGATTCTCAATGCCAAGACCCCCTTGGTCTTTTGGTCGACAAAAATATCCCATTTGGCGAGTCTGTATTTTCTTTTTAGTTCATCGCCCTGCCAGAAGAATCGGGATCGATAGAAGTCCAGCCTTTTCCCTAACTCCAAGCTGGGACTTGAAGAAAGACAAGAGGAACATAGGCATACTCGTGAGCACCGAATTAATAAGAATTAATCGGCCCCCGTATGGCATGAGCTTGCCCTTCCAGCAGCTCAGTTTCTTCTCAAATCGATCCTCGATACACTTCCATTCTCTGTTTGTCAGCCTACGATGGTGAATGGGTATACCTAAATACGTAAAAGGTAAAGTCCCTAGCTCGCACCCAAACAATTGCCTATAAGCCTCTTGTTCCTCATTGGCTCTTCCTAAGCAGAACAACTCGCTTTTACGAAAGTTAATCTTTTACCCAGTCAATTGTTCAAATAAGCATAACACCAGCTTCATATTTCTCGCTTTTGCCAAGTCATGCTCCATAAAGATGATCGTATCATCAGCGTACTGTAGGATAGACACACCTCCATCAACTAGATGAGGTACCAAGCTACCCACCTGACCATCCTCTTTAGCCCTTCCTATTAGAATTGCCAACATACCAACGACGATGTTAAACAAAATAGGAGACATCGGATCACCTTGTCTCAGGCCCTTATATGTCCGGAAATAATGACCTATGTCATCATTCACTTTAATTCCAACACTCCCTTTTTGCGTGAAAAAATCTACCTGGCGTCGCCAGGCTTCATCAAAACCTTTCATACGTAAGGCCTGTTGAAGGAAAGGCCATTTGACTTTATCGTACGCTTTCTCGAAATCCACCTTGAAAACAACTCCATCTAGTTTTTCCTTGTGAATTTTGTGGAGCGTTTCATGCAGGACCACAACCCCTTCTAGGATGTTTCTGTCCGGCATGAAGGAAGTTTGGGAATGCTGCACCACAGAATGCGCAATCTGCGTGAGCCTATTAGTCCCAACCTTGGTGAAAATTTTGAAACTAACATTAAGAAGACAGATGGGCCTGAACTGCTCAATTCTAACAACCTCTGTTTTCTTAGGAAGCAGAGTTATTGTTCCAAAATTCAAGTGAAATAACTAAAGCTGTCCCGAGAATAAATCATGGAACATCGGTAACAAATCCCCCTTAATAACGTGCCAGCATTTATTTATAGAACTCCGCTGGAAACCCATCCGGCCCTGGAGCCTTATTGTTTTTCATCTGTGAAATGGCCTCAAACACCTCTTTCTCGAAAAAAGGGGCCGTTAGAATATCATTCTCATCCGCAGCAAGTTGAGGAACATCCTCAATTCTAGACTCATCCAGGGAAACACAATTATCCTCTGAAGGCCCAAACAACTGCTTGTAGTATTCGGTTATGTATAATTTTAGGTTCTCCTATCCTAAAATCATTCCTTCATCTTGTTCAAGCTGAAAGATTCTCTTCTTTATATGCTTGCCATTAGCGATCATGTGAAAGAATTGAGTATTTGCATCCTCCTGGGCAACTTTGCGAACCTTAGCCCGCAACGCCCACTTCAATTCTTCTTCACGGAGAAGCTCTTTCAATCTCATCTTTGCCTCGAGCTTAGCATGAAGCTCCGAGGCCGGCATAATTGTGGATTCGGCTTTTAAATCTAAGGACTGAATAAGTGTAAGGAGCCTTTCCTTTTCAACCTTATAAATCCCACTAAGATGCTTAGCCCACCCACGCAAGAAACTTCTCAAGTGCCTTATCTTATTCTGCCATCGCTCAATCGCCGTCCTACCTCCTGCATCCTTAGCCCATTCCCTGGCTACCAGATCCAAGAAGGCTTCTCGTTCAAAAAAGGCCAGTTCGAACGAGAAGGAGTTTTTGTTCCCCATGTGGGTAGCCTCACCCGAGTCCACAAATAAACGTGTGTGGTCTGAAATGCCACGCGAGAGGGCCTGGACCGTTACGAAAGGAAATTTCTGTTCCCAATCGACACTTGCTAGGACTCGATCCAACTTTTCAAACATCGGATTTGGCAAAGCATTAGCCCAGGTAAATTTTCTATCCGAAAGCTCTATCTCTCTCAGATCCAAGCTTTCAATAATGGTATTAAACATGAACGGCCATCTCCCGTCGAAATTGTCATTGTTCTTTTCCTCTCGCCTTCTAATAATGTTGAAATCACCCCCAACCAGGATTGGTAGCTGTTCAGAGCCACAAATCCGAACAAGATCTACCAAGAACTCTGGTTTGAGTGCGGGCTGCGCGGCACCATACACCACCACTAGAGCCCAATTAAACCCATCGGCCTTCGACCTCACCCGAAACTTAACAGCGAAATCTCCCATCACCACACTTCGGACTTCAAGCGAATCACACCTAACTCCTAGTAAGATCCCACCTGATCTTCCTCTTGGAGGTAGGCAGTGCCAATCAAAACCGATACCGCCCAATAAAGTACTGAGAAACTGGGGCAAAAAATTAGCTCTACCAGTTTCCGATAAAGCAATAAAATCCAGCCTATGCTGGATCGATGCATCTGCAAGGAACCTTCTTTTAGCCAAGTCTTTCAGACCTCTGCTATTCCAAAAGATTCCTTTCATAATTCGTCATGAAATTTTTTAGTAGTACGGATCCTAGCACTCCTACGCATCGCCGAAGCCGGGTAAATCTTCCGCTTCCACTTGCGTTTAGATTTGTTCTGATCCTCCCGCCGGTCCTCACAACCGGGCTCGGTGGACCTAACCACGACATCCTCAAAAGTGTCATCCTCTTCGCCAGACTCAGGAAGAGGTGGTGCAAGATCCGCACAGAAATTATCGAGCACCCTGACCCCCAACGCATCAAGATCGGAATCATTCATGGGTTTAACCGCTGCTAAGTCACGAATCATTTCTAGAACGCGTTCCGCTTCCAAATCCAGGATATCATTAACTGAGTTTGAAATTTCATTATCATTGCTACCCAATGAAACTCCTAATTGGTTTGCATTATTAATGATCTCATCCTTAAAAAAATGCAGAATAGAATTAGAGGTGTTGACCGACATATCAGTAGTGACCTCAATGTCACGAAGCTTGGCCGCCCTCATAGCGCACCGCTGCTGTATATCATCAACCTCCGGATAGTCTTGGAGACGGCAACTCATCCGTCGCCCCGCACAGACCGGATCCGGAATCATATTTTGTATATAAAGAGGGCAACAAGCGATCTCAGTTTCACACAGAGTTTAAACACAACAATCACCATATTAAGGACATATTGCATACAAGTTCAGAACAACAACTCATATATTCTTTTTGGCACAAAACAATCTACTTGCATGCAATCATTTGAACAAAATTGTGTCAGCGTGGAATTGCATTGGTACCTCCACCTGATTGTATCAGCGTGGCATTTGAACAAAATTGTACTATGATCAAGCCGAAGAACAAACATGCAGTGAGGGGAGGTGATGTTGGATTTGCGAAGGGAGGCGGAGGGGAGAGGAGGCAGTGAGTTACCTCGGTGAGCATGTGCCGTGGCATGCTGAGGCCAGAGGCCGTTTCCCGGCACGGCCGCGGACGCTTGCAGCGGTTGCTGCCCGGCGCCGCTGGAGATGCTGGAGGCAAGGCTCAGCCTCATGCTCGCCAGCTCCTCGTGCTCTGTCTCCGCCTGCTGACGACGGCTGGTCAAATCAATCCAATTCCGTCAAAGCCAACAACTAAAAATGGGGCAACCAGCAAAATCGATTACCGTAATGCTGTGGCGACGACATGGTGCTGTACCGGGAGGTGGGAGCGCGTGCTCGGCTGCCACCCCAACTCCGGCCATGTTGGCGTCGAGCTTCACGTGCGCGATGGCCCCTCCGCCGATATTGCGTCTGCGTCGGAATGGAGAGCATCTGGCCGTCCACGGCAGGCACGTGTAGCGCGTAATGCACAGGTCGCGAGCCGGAGAAGTTGGTTCCGGCCTTCCGGGTGGAGTAGGAGCCTGATTAGCCTGCATCGGGGAAGAACCTGTGTGTGCGAGAATGATGCAGTACCACCTTGGAGAGAGATGCATCGAGAGACAGGGGAATGGGCAGAAGAGTAAGAGGGGGCAGAGCAGAGCACCACTGAAACAGTGTTTATTATTATTGCCTGGATAACAAAGCACAGTGGCTATTACAGAGTTGCTATTACAGAAGAGTGTAGCCAAAAGGCCACTTATTTACACTAGTAGTAAGAAACACGACATAATATTTATTACATTTTGCTAAGCGATGGACGTGGCTTTAGATCGGTAGTTTCTTTGACCTCACCAACAGATTCACTTTCGCAAGGGCTTCGTCCTTGTTCGTCACTCCAGCATTTGCCAACTCGGCAGCAAAGATATCTCCCCACGTGCCGTCGAGGCTCCATTTCTCCAGTTCGTGCGACATCTTGCCCCACAGGATCACAAGCTTGGCGTCAACGGCCTCGATGTGCGCCACAGTGTCCCATCCTTTAGATACCGTGTCCAGGATTGGCTTGAGCCGCAGGGGTTCAGAGAATGTCAGGGTCATCGTCGCCATGGCGCGCTGGAGGGTGGCGTCGTCGGTGGTGTGTGGATCATAGTTTGAGAGTACTGCTATGGCATCTAACGTCGACTGCTTCCCAGGGGCACGGTCGGTATGTTGGCGTGGCCGCCGAGAAGGTCGCCGTAGTTCTCTCTAAATCGCAAGGGAATGCAACCTGGCAGCGCACGCTCTTTGCCTAGAAAGACATAACAAACTCCTGCTCGGGTTCTAAACCCGTACAGGTATATGTTATCGTCTCTCAGAATCAAGGTTGCCTCATCTATTCCTCTACCCTCCAAAGTAAAAGGAATCCACCTGCGTGGTGATGACCTCATTTTTCTAGGCTGCCTCGCTAGCACCCAGTGGCCCTCAACCTCCATGGGTGAGTCATTGTTGACTAAAATTACATAGAGGAAAGAGAGGATAAGGCCGTAGCCTTGTAGATTGGCGTTGGCGCGAATGGGAACTTCGACTGGCACGGCTTGGCTTGAAGCTAGTAGGATGAGAAGGATAACTAACTTGAACAAATGGGCCATGTTTGATGGGAGGTAATAAAACGGTGGTCTAATTTGTAACACTACAGTCTACACACATATGTGTGTGTATATATAGCTCGATCACAGAACCTGTGCATGCAGTCTACATGTATCAACCACCATACGTTCATGAAGCTGTTGCGACTTGCCGCTCCTGAGTTGGTAGCCCACTTCAAACCAATGTTTTAAATAGCCGGCTGTAGCTCCGCTATAGCTCGGCTATAACCTTTTCAGGTCTTGCATTAAATAGTCGGCACAATAAATAGCATTATATCCATTATAGCCGCTATAGCTGTTTTTAGAGGCCCGCCACTATTTTTCATAGTCCGCTATTTAAAACATTGCTTCAAACATACATGCTAACACACAATTAAGTGACCAGCAATTTGTTATAGTGAAAACGAACTGAAGAGGTGACCATTTCTGTCGATTTTTTCTCGAGGAAAACATACATCATCTATTCTTCTAATGTTCCGCCACTAAATACTAGCTATATGCCCGTGTATTGCTACAGGCAACAATGTTGTACGGTGACAGGGAGTGCTATAGGCGATGCATGCAAGAACCTAGGCATGTTTTCCCTCTTCACGTGAGAGAAGAGCAGCGAGAGAAAATAGAGGCAACAGGGCGATAGGAAGGAGGAGACGAGACTTAGTGATCCAGATTTGTTGGGTAAATATGCACTCTAAAATTGGTAAAAAAGAACTAATAAAAAAACAAACACAAAGGCAAAAGAGGAAGTCATATACGTCCAAGGTCATGTCCATATCAACCCGGTATTAATTAGAAATTATACTTATTTTATTGTCATGGAAAATAGACCACACATTTTTTTCTTGCGTGTATAATCAGGGCAGGCAAAACACATGTAAGCTGGGACGACCAAACACATGCGTACTGGAACATACTATTTCATCCAAATTAGCAAAGAAGACCGGAAATATTGTGCATGACAAAAGAAAGTCAAAGATGACGCCGTAAGCTAATGCAATGCAACCCATCCCCGTGTCGCCTCTCTCTGGCGACACGGGGGGAACCACTCCGGCGCCATCACCTTCCCTCCTCCCTCCACTCCCCCACCTCGCCGCCGCCTGAGGAGACCGCAGGCGAAGCCCGGTCTGGCTCGGGGAGGCGGCGGCATCTCTAGGCGAGAGGCGCTGGCGCGGTAGCGGCTCCGGCCTTGGCTGGTGAGGCTCCGGCGGTCCGAGGTGACAGGCGTGGCGGCGGGCTCGCTCAAGCCAGACGGTCCGAGGGCGCCCGTCAAGGAGGCGCGGAGGGCGGCGTCTCGTGCGGCGTGTGTGTGCGGCGCGTGTCGGTAGCAGACGGGAGGTGGTTCGGCTCAGGCGGCGCCGGGCAGGGAAGCTCAGCAAGCGGGCGTGACGCGAGGAGGAAGCCGGGGCGGCGGCCTCGGGCTGGGAGCCATGGCGTTTTGGCCGTGGTGACGTGTGCGATCGCTTCTCATTCAAAGCTTGAGGTGTTGCTGCTGTGGGTGCTGAACGTTGAAGAGTGCAAGGCGCAATAGGAATGGCTCCAACGATCTCCACTCTTATGGGTGGATCAGATTTGTAGGCCTCCATAGGGATGTGTGTGTTCCGGTCGAAAGCCTTGACCCGACTTTGTCGGTGTCGTCGACGGAGGCGCTTTCGGCCGTCGTTTCCCTCCTTGGAGGCGTCGTTGTGGAACTCATCTTCTTCTAAAGCTCTCCGGTGCTTTCATTGCACATGCTTTGTTAGATTCTATTGATGGGCGGATCTGAGGATCATGCACGAAGACATTATTATGCACTGAACGCCCAGGCAGAGGTGGAGGAGGAGCCTCGGGAGTGGGACGCTCAGGTGGCCGCTCCACAACACTTCAATGTGGGACCGGATGGCTACTACGAGTGGTGATTACCAAGCTAGGACAAAAGCCTAAGCTTGGGGGAGTACGTATTTCCACCGACATTACATTCATATTCACACATTTCATTCTAGTCGTCGGTGTTTATCCTTTTTAATTGTATTATCCATGCTAGATTTATTTTCTCACTTTCTTCTTCCGTGTTTGAAAAACTTTGAGAAAACCCAAAAATTTCTTGCTTCTTTTTGGTTTTTCTTTGTAGCTCAATTAGTTGTAGCATTTAAAGAAAAACCAAAAAAGATTTCTCGATTCTTATTTTGCTTGTTGGGAGCTTTCCCGTGTAAATAATTTTTCTCGTTTCTGTTTTTCTTTCTTTAGTTTGCTTTCTCTGAGAAAAACTAAAAACTCCAAAAAAATCAGTGCGTTTCTTTGAAATTATTTTCCGTTTATTGAGGAGAAGACCACAATAAAAATGTTGAGTGGCTCTCATATGCATTATTGTTGATCTAACAAAAAGCCCAAATTGCTTTGTCTTCTCCTTTTGAATAAAACCTTTGCAGATTCTGATGCGTCTCCAACGTATCTATTTTTTCTCACGCTTTTCCTCTTGTTTTGGACTCTAATTTGCATGATTTGAACGAAACTAACCCCGAACTGACGTTGTTTTCAACAGAACTACCATGAAGTTGTTTTTGTACAGAAATAAAAGTTCTCGGAAAGGAACGAAACTTCACGAGGAATTTTTATATAATAAAAGAGAATTTCTGGAGCCAAGACCTGCCGGAGAGGGCACCTGGGTGGGCACAACTCACCAGGAAGCTCCCAGGTGGGTTGTACCCACCTGGTGGCCCCGCTGACCCTGGAACCGACGCTATAAATTCCTATTTTCGGAGAGAGAAATCAGGAAGAAAGAATTATCGCAATCCATGAGACGGAACCGCCCCCAATCCTAATTCTTCCTCGGGAGGACAGATCTGGAATCCGTTTGGGGCTCCGGAGAGGGGGATCTTCGTTCTTCGTCATCACCAACCCTTCTCCATCGCCAATTCCATGATGCTCCACACCGGGAGTGAGTAATTCCTTCGTAGGCTCGCTGGTCGGTGAGGAGTTAGATCACGATTCATCATGTAATCGAGTTAGTTTTGTTAGGGCTTGATCCCCAGTATCCACTATGTTCTTAGATTGATGTTGCTATGACTTTGCCATGCTTATTGCTTGTCACTTTGGGCCTGGGTTCCATGAACTCAGATCTGAACCGTTTATTAATTCATCATTATATCCATGTTTTAGATCCGATCTTGCAAGTTATAGTCACCTATTACGTGTTATGAGATTCGGTAACCCCGGAGTGACAATAGCCGGGACTTCTTCCGGTGATTACCTTTGTTTGAGGACTTCATGTATTCACTATGTGTCAATGCTTTGTTCCGGTTCTCTATTAAAAGGAGGCCTTAATATCCCTTAGTTTCCAATATGGACCCGCTGCCTTGCGGGAGGGTAGGACAAAAGATGTCATGCAAGTTCTTTTAATAAAGCACGTTATGACTATTTACGGAATACATGCCCACATTATATCGATGAGCTGGAGCTAGTCTTTGTATCGCCCTAGGTTATAAGCTGTCACATGATGAATATCATCCAACAAGTCACCCATCCAATGCCTACGAATTTATCTTATATTGTTTACGCTAAGTTACTATCGCTATCATCAACTTTATTACACTTGCTACAAAATTATTGCTATCATTCTTTATTACCGTTCTTTGTCACTACTATCAAAACTATCATATTACTGTGCTACTGATTACTTGATGCAGATAATTAATCCCCAGGTGTGGTTGAATTGACAACTTAGCTGCTAATACCTTCAAATATTCTTTGGCTCCCCTTGTGCCAAATCTATAAATTTGGGTTGAATACTCTACCCTCGAAAATTATTGCGATCCCCTATACTTGTGGGTTATCAAGACCTTTTTTCTGGCGCCGTTGCCGGGGAGCATAGCTATATTTGTTGAGTCACTTGGGATTATTATTATATTATCACTATGAAGAATCTGAAGGATCCAAAGACTAAGATATTTCCCTCAAAGACGAGGAGAGGTAAGGAACTGCATCGATTACGCTTTAGATTCACCTATACATTTTGAGTAAACTTGCAACACCACCACATGCTATCAATTCTAATATGTCGCAAGTTATTGATGATGATACTTCTGCTATGGATAATGCTTATGATGATGCTAGTACCTTGCTTGATAATGATGATGTGCCACTTGATTAATTTCTTGATGAACAAACTGCTAGAGTAATACAACATGATGTTGAATCTGATGATGAGCTTGAAACTGAAACTCCTGAAACACCTGCTAGAACTAGCCTTCCTAGATATGAATTGCCTAAGGTACCAGAAGGTTATGTTATGAATCAGGAGACAACTAGAGATATTCTTGCTTGTAAGGATAGAGATGATCTAGAAAAATTACTATGCAAGTATAAAGAAAAATCTCTGAATACTAGAATGAAATGTGATCCTAAGTTTGCTACTTCACCTATCTTTATTGATGATAAGGATTCTTAATTCTCTGTCGACCCAAAGTTAATTACTTTGATTGAATCTGATCCTTTCCATGGTTATGAAACTAAAACTGTTGTGGCACATCTTACTAAGTTGAACGATATAGCCATCCTTTTTACTCATGTTGAGAAAACCCGCTACTACTTTATTCTCAAATTATTTCCTTTCTCATTAAAGGGTGATGCTAAAGCTTGGTACAATACTCTTGCTCCTGGTGAAGGAAATATGCCCTAGAGGCAATAATAAAGTTGTTATTTATATTTCCTTATATCATGATAAATGTTTATTATTCATGCTAAAGTTGTATTAATCGGAAACTTAGTACATGTGTGAATACATAGACAAACAGAGTGTCTCTAGTATGCCTCTACTAGACTAGCTCGTTAATCAAAGATGGTTAAGTTTCCTAGCCATAGACATGTGTTGTCATTTGATGAACGGGGTCACATCATTAGAGAATGATGTGATGGACAAGACCCATCCGTTAGCTTAGCACTATGATCATTTAGCTTATTGCTATTGCTTTCTTCATGACTTATACATGTTCCTAAGACTATGAGATTATGCAACTCCCGAATACCAGAGGAACACTTAGTGTGTTATCAAGCGTCCTGGCGAATCGGGTGATTATAAAGATGCTCTCTGGTGTCTCCGATGGTGTTTGTTGAGTTGGCATAGATCGAGATTAGGATTTGCCACTCCGATTATTGGAGAGGTATCTCTGGGCCCTCTCGGTAATGCATATCACTATAAGCCTTGCAAGCAATGTGACTAATGAGTTAGTTGCGGGACGATACATTACGAAACAAGTAAAGAGACTTTCCCATAACGAGATTGAACTAGGTATGGTGATACCAACGATCAAATCTCGGGCAAGTAACATACCGATGATAAAGGGAAAAACGTATGTTGTTATGCGGTTTGACCGATAAAGATCTTCGTAGAATATGTAGGAGCCAATATGAGCATCCAGGTTCCGCTATTGGTTATTGATAGGAGATGTGTCTCGGTCATGTCTACATAGTTCTTGAACCCGTAGGGTCCGCACGCTTAACGTTCGATGACGGTTCGTAATATGAGTTTATGTGATTTGATGTACTGAAGGTTGTTCGGAGTCCCGGATGATATCACGGACATGACGAGGAGTCTCGAAATGGTCGAGACATAAAGATAGATATATTGGAAGGCTATATTCTGACACCGAAATGGTTCCGAAGTGTATCGGGTATTTTCGAGAATCTGGGGGGTTCTGGAACCCCGGGGGGTTAATGGGCCTTCATGGGCCTAGTGGAAGAGAGGAGGCAGCAGCCAGGTGGAGCCCCCCCCCCCAAGCCCAAACCGAATTGGACTAGCGGTTGGGGGGCTCCTTTCTCCTCCTCCTCCTCCCCCCTTCTCCTTGTAGGAATAGGAAGGGGGGGGGGCGATTCCTACTTGGAGTAGGACTCCCCCCCTTGGGTGCGCCACCCTTGGCCGGCCTCCTCCTCCCTCCCTCCTTTATATGCGGGGAGGGGGCACTTATAGACACACAAGTTGATCTTTTAGCCGTGTGCGGTGCCCCTCCACGTAAAACACACCTCGGTCATATCGTCGTAGTGCTTAGGCGAAGCCCTGCGCCGGTAACTTCATCATCACCGTCACCATGCCATCGTGCTGACGAAACTCTCCCTCGGCCTCAACTAGATCAAGAGTTCAAGGGACGTCACCGAGCTCGTGTGTAGATCACGGAGGTGCCGTGCGTTCGGTACTTGGATTGGTTGGGTCGCGAAGACGCTCGACTACATTAACCGCGTGACTAAACGCTTCCGCTTTCGGTCTACGAGGGTACGTGGACACACTCTCCCCACTCGTTGCTATGCTTCTCCTAGATAGATCTTGCGTGATCGTAGGCACATTTTTTGAAATACTACGTTCCCCAACAGTGATTAGAACACAAAGAGATGTGGGCGATAATAGTCATACTGCTTACCAGCAATGTCTTAGTTTGATTCGGCGGTATTGTTGGATGAAGCGGCCCGGACCGACATTACATGACAGCGTTCATGAGACTGATTCTACCAACGTGATTCGCACACAGGTGGCTGGCGGGTGTCTGTTTCTCCAACTTTAGTTGAATCGAGTTTGACTACGCCCGGTCTTTGTTGAAGGTTAAAACATCACACTTGATGAACAATCGTTGTGGTTTTGATGCGTAGGTAAGAACGGTTCTTGCTAGAAGCCCGTAGCAGCCACGTAAAACTTGCAACAACAAAGTAGAGGACGTCTAACTTGTTTTTGCAGGGCATGTTGTGATGTGATATGGTCAAGACGTGATGATATATAAATTGTTGTATGAGATGATCATGTTTTGTAACCGTTAACGACAACTGGCAGGAGCCTTATGGTTGTCAATTTATTGTATGAAATACAATCGCCATGTAATTGCTCTACTTTATCACTAAGCGGTAGCGATAGTCGTGGAAGCAATAGTTGGCGAGACGACAATGACGCTACGATGGTGATCAACGTGTGAAGCCGGTGACGATGGAGATCATGGCGGTGCTTTGGAGATGGAGATCAAAGACACAAGATGATGATGGCCATATCATGTCACATATTTTGATTGCATGTGATGTTTATCCTTTATGCATCTTATTTTGCTTAAATGACGGTAGCATTATAAGATGACCTCTCACTAAATTTCAAGGTATAAGTGTTCTCCTTGAGTATGCCTTTGTTACTACAGTTAAATCGTCTTAGAGACACCACGTGATGATCGGGTGTGATAAGCTCTCGTTCACATACAGCGGGTGCAAGCCAGTTTTGCACACCTTGAGAATACTTGGTTAAACTTGTGAGGCCTAGCATATGCGAGATATGGCCTCGAACCTTTGAGACTGAAAGGTCGGCGTGAATCATATAGTAGATATGATCAACATAGTGATGTTCACCATTGAAAACTACTCCATCTCACGTGATGATCGGACATGGTTTAGTTGATATGGATCACGTGATCATTTAGATGACTAGAGGGATGTCTATCTAAGTGGGAGTTCTTAAGTAATATGTTTAATTGAACTTTACTTTATCATGAACTTTGTACCTGATAGTATTTTGCATGTCTATGTTGTTGTAGATCAATGGACCATTCTATCGTTCCCTTTTTAATGCGTTCCTAGAGAAAGCTAAATTGAAAGATGATGGTAAAAACTACACGGATTGGGTCCGTAACTTGAGAATTTTCCTCATTGCTGCACAGAAGAATTATGTCCTAGAAGCACCGCTGCGGAGAAACTAAAGACTTTATGAGCGTCTGGCGAGCAAAGGCTGATGACTACTCGATAGTTCGGTGTGCCATGCTTTACGGCTTAGAATCGGGACTTTAACAACGTTTTGAACGTCATGGAGCACATGAGATATTCTAGGAGTTGAAGTTATTATTTCAAGCAAATGCCCAAATTGAGAGATATGAAGTCTCCAATAAGTTCTATAGCTGCAAGATGGAGGATAATAGTTATTACCAGCTTGTCATACTTTGATTCGGCAGTATTGTTGGATGAAGCGGCCCAGACCAACATTACATGACCGCGTTCATGAGACTGGTTCTACCGCCATGCTTCACACACAGGTGGCTAGTTGGTATCTGTTTCTCTAACTTTAGTTGAATCGAGTTTGACTACGCCCAGTCCTTGTTGAAGGTTAAAATAGCACACTTGGCGAAAAATCATTGTGGTTTTGATGCGTAGGTAAGAATGATTTTTGCTAGAAACCCGTAGCAGCCACGTAAAACTTGCAACAACAAAGTATAGGATGTCTAACTTGTTTTTGCAGGGCTTGCTGTGATGTGATATGGTCAAGACGTGATGATATATAATTTGTTGTATGAGATGATCATGTTTTGTAACAGTTATCGACAAATCGCAGGAGTCATATGGTTGTCGCTTTATTGTATGAAATGCAATCACCATGTAATTGCTTTACTTTATCACTAAGCGGTAGCTATAGTCGTAGAAGCAATAGTTGGCGAGACGACAAGGATGCTTCGATGGAGATCAAGGTGTCAAGTCGGTGACGATGGTGATCATGACGGTGCTTTGGAGATGGAGATCAAAGGCACAAGATGATGATGGCCATATCATATCACTTATTTGATTGCATGTGATGTTTATCTTTTTATGCATCTTATTTTTCTTAGTACGGCGGTAGCATTATAAGAGGATATCTCACTAAATTTCAAGGTACAAGTTTTCTCCCTAAGTATGCACCGTTCTGCGACAGTTCATCGTCTTGAGAGACACTGCGTGATGATCGAGTGTGATAAGCTCTCGTTCACATACAACGGGTGCAAGCCAGTTTTTGCACACCTTGAGAATACTCGGGTTAAACTTGATGGCGTAGCATATGCGAGATATGGCCTTGGAACACTTTGAGACCGAAAGGTCGAGCGTGAATCATATAGTAGATATGATCAACATAGTGGTGTTCACCATTGAAAACTACTCCATCTCACGTGATCGGACATGGTTTAGTTCATATGGATCACGTGATCACTTAGATGATTAGAGGGATGTCTATCTAAGTGGGAGTTCTTAAGTAATATGATTAACTGAACTTTAATTAATCATGAACTTAGTACCTGATAGTATTTTGCATGTCTATGTTGTTGTAGATAAATGGACCGTGCTACTGTTCCGTTGAATTTTAATTCGTTCCTAGAGAAAGCTAAGTTGAAAGATGATGGTAGCAACTACACGGACCGGGTCCGTAACTTGAGATTATCCTCATTCTTTGCCTGCAGAAGAATTAAATCACGGATGTTGGGGAACGTTGCAGAAAATAAAAAATTTCTACGCTTCACCAAGATCAATCTATGGAGTCATCTAGCAATGAGAGAGAGGAGTGCATCTACATACCCTTGTAGATCGCGAGCGGAAGCGTTCAAGAGAACGGGGTTGAGGGAGTCGTACTCGCCGTGATCCAAATCACCGATGACCAAGTGCCGAATGGACGGCACCTCCGCGTTCAACACACGTACGGTTGGGAAGACGTCTCCTCCTTCTTGATCCAGCAATGGGGAGGGAGATGTTGATGGAGATCCAGCAGCACGACGGCGTGGTGGTGGAAATGTGGGATCGGCGGGGAGCCATGGCAAGCGGGAGGAGAGGTGTTACGGAGGGAGAGGGAGGCGCCCGGGAGCAAGGTGCGGCTGCCCTCCCTCCCCTGTTATATAGGGGCCTGAGGCGCCCGGCCCTAGGAGATCCAATCTCCAAGGGGCGGCCAAGGGGTGGCTTACCCCCAAGCCAAGTGGGCGCCCCCCGCCCCATAGGGTTTCCAACCCTAGGCGCAGGGAGGCCAAGGCGCACCAGCCCACCAGAGGCTGGTTCCCCTTCCCACTTCAGCCCATGGGGCCTTAGGGATAGGTGGCCCCACCGGTGGACCCCGGGACCCTTCATTGGTCCCAAAGACAATACCGATTACCCCGAAACTTTCCCGATGGTCAAACTGGACTTCCTATATATAAATCTTTACCTCCAGACCATTCCGGAACTCCTCGTGACGTCCGGAATCTCATCCGGGACTCCGAACAACTTTCGGGTTACCGCATACTAATATCTCGACAACCCTAGTTTCACCGAACCTTAAGTATGTAGACCCTACGGGTTCGGGAGACACGCATACATGACCGAGATGACTCTCCGGTCAATAACCAATAGCGGGATCTGGATACCCATGTTGGCTCCCACATGCTCCTCGATGATCTTATCAAATGAACCACGATGTCGAGGATTCAATCAATCCCGTATACAATTCCTTTTGTCAATCGGTACGTTACTTGCCCGAGATTCGATCGTCGGTATCCCAACACGTCATTCAATCTCGTTACCGACAAGTCACTTTACTCGTACCGTAATGCATGATCCCGTGACCAAACACTTGGTCACATTGAGCTCATTATGATGGTGCATTACCGAGTGGGCCCAGAGATACCTCTCCGTCATACGGAGTGACAAATCCCAGTCTCGATTCGTGCCAACCCAACAGACACTTTCAGAGATACCCGTAGTGCACCTTTATAGCCACCCGATTCGTTGTGACGTTTGGCACACCCAAAGCACTCCTACGGTATCCGGAGTTGCACAATCTCATGGTCTAAGGAAATGATACTTGACATTGGAAAAGCTCTAGCAGACAAACTACACGAACTTGTGCTATGCTTAGGATTGGGTCTTGTCCATCACATCATTCTCCTAATGATGTGATCCCATTATCAATGACATCTAATGTCCATAGTCAGGAAACCATGACTATCTGTTGATCAACGAGCTAGTCAACTAGAGGCTCACTAGGGACATGTTGTGGTCTATGTATTCACACATGTATTACGATTTCCGGATAACACAATTATAGCATGAACAACAGACAATTATCATGAACAAGGAAATATAATAATAGCCATTTTATTATTGCCTCTAGGGCATATTTCCAACAGTCTCCCACTTGCACTAGAGTCAATAATCTAGTTACATTGTGATGAATCGAACACCCATAGAGTTCTGGGGTTGATCATGTTTTGTTCGCAGAAGAGGTTTAGTCAACGGATCTGCGACATTCAGATCCGTATGTACTTTACAAATATCTATGTCTCCATCTTGAACATTTTCATGAATGGAGTTGAAGCGACGCTTGATGTGCCTGGTCTTCTTGTGAAACCTGGGCTCCTTGGCAAGGGCAATGGCTCCAGTGTTGTCACGAGAAGAGAGTCATCGACGAAGCATTGGGTATGACTCCTAGATCGGTGATGAACTCCTTCATCCAGATTGCTTCATGCGCTGCCTCCGAGGCTGCCATGTACTCCGCTTCACATGTAGATCCATACGATGCTTTGCTTGCAAGCGCACCAACTTCTTCGCCCACCATTCAAAATAAACACGTATCCGGTTTGTGACTTGGAGTCATCGGATGCGTGTCGAAGCTAAGCGTCGGCGTAACCCTTCTGACGAGCTCTTCATCACCTCCATATCGAGAAACATGTCCTTAGTCCTTTTCGTGTACTAGGATATTCTTGACCGCTGTCCGGTGTTCCATCTTTGGGATTACTTTGGTACCTTCCTACCAAACTTACGGCAAGGTTTACATCAGGTGCGGTACCACAGCATGGCATACATGATAGACCACGTATTTGAGGCATAGGGGACGACACTCATCTTTTCTCTATATTCTGCCGTGGTCGGATATTGAGCTGAGCTCAATTTCACACCTTGCAACACAGGCAAGAACCCCTTCTTGGACTGATCCATATTGAACTTTTTCAATATCTTATCAAGGTATGTGCTTTGTGAAAGACCTATGAGGCGTCTCGATCTATCTCTATAGATCTTGATGCCTAATATGTAAGCAGCTTCTCCAAGGTCCTTCATTGAAAAACACTTATTCAAGTAGGCCTTAATGCTGTCCAAAAGTTCTATATCATTTCCCATCAAAAGTATGTCATCCACATATAATATGAGAAATGCTCTGAGCTCCCACTCACTTTCTTGTAAATGAGGCTTCTCCATAAGTGCGCATAAACTAAGCAACGCTTTGATCATTTCATCAAAGCGAATGTTCCAACTCCGAGATGCTTGCACCAGCCCATAGATGGAGCGCTGGAGCTTGCATACCTTGTTAGCATTCTTAGGATCGACAAAACCTTCCGGCTGCATCATATACAATTCTTCCTTTAGAAAGCCGTTGAGGAATGCTGTTTTGACGTCCATTTGCCATATCTCATAATCATAGTATGCGGCAATTGCTAACATGATTTGGACGGACTTCAGCTTCGCTACGGGTGAGAAGGTCTCATCGCAGTCAACCCCTTGAACTTGTCGATAACCCTTAGCGACAAGTCAAGCCTTATAGATGGTGACATTACCATCCGCGTCCGTCTTTTTCTTAAAGATCCATTTATTCTCTATCGCTCGCCGATCATCGGGCAAGTCTGTCAAAGTCCATACTTTGTTTTCATACATGGATCC
This sequence comes from Aegilops bicornis, assembly GCA_021605145.1. Lineage (NCBI taxonomy): Eukaryota > Viridiplantae > Streptophyta > Magnoliopsida > Poales > Poaceae > Aegilops > Aegilops bicornis. Next base: position 321,533,939 of record CM038669.1, read on the forward strand.
TATCTCAGATTGCATGGCTTCAAGCCATTTGTTGGAATCTGGGCCCGCCATTGCTTCTTCATAGTTTGAAGGTTCACCGTTGTCTAACAACATGATTTCCAGGACAGGGTTGCCATACCACTCTGGTGCGGAACGTGTCCTTGTGGACCTACGAAGTTCAGTAGCAACTTGATCTGAAGTTTCATGATCATCATCATTAACCTCCTCTCTAGTCGGTGTAGACACCACGAAACATTTTCTTGAGCTGCGCTACTCCGGTTCAAGAGGCAATACTTCATCAAGTTCCACTTTCCTCCCACTTACTTCTTTCGAGAGAAACTCTTTCTCCAGAATGGACCCGTTCTTGGCAACAAAGATCTTGCCTTCGGATCTGAGGTAGAAGGTATACCCAATGGTTTCCTTAGGGTATCCTATGAAGACGCATTTTTCCGACTCAGGTTAGAGCTTTTCAGGTTGAAGTTTCTTGACATAAGCATCGCATCCCCAAACTTTTAGAAATGACAGCTTAGGTTTCTTCCCAAACCATAATTCATACGGTGTCGTCTCAACAGATTTAGACGGTGCCCTATTGAATGTGAATGTAGCTGTCTCTAGAGCGTATCCCCAAAATGATAGCGGTAAATCAGTGAGTGACATCATAGATCGCACCATATCCAATAGAGTGCGATTACGACGTTCGGACACACCATTACGCTAAGGTGTTCCAGGCGGCGTGAGTTGTGAAATGATTCAACATTTCCTTAAGTGCGTACCAAATTCGTGACTTAAATATTCTCCCCCACGATCTGATCGTAAGAATTTTATCTTTCGGTCACGTTGATTCTCTACCTCATTCTGAAATTCCTTGAACTTTTCAAAGGTCTCAGACTTGTGTTTCATCAAATAGACATACCCATATCTACTTAAGTCATTAGTGAGAGTGAGAACATAACGATAGCCACCGCGAGCCTCAACGCTCATTGAACCGCACACATCAGTATGTATAATTTCCAATAAGTTGGTTGCTCGCTCCATTGTTCCAGAGAACGGAGTCTTGGTCATTTTACCCATGAGGCATGGTTCGCACGTGTCAAATGATTCGAAATCAAGAGACTCCAAAAGTCCATCTGTATGGAGCTTCTACATGCGTTTGCCACCTATGTGACCAAGGCGACAGTGCCACAAGTATGTGGGACTATCATTATCAACCTTACATCTTTTGGTATCCACACTATGAATATGTGTAACATCACGTTCGAGATTCATTAAGAATAAACCATTCACCCGGTGAGCATGACCATAAAACATATCTCTCATATAAATAGAACAACCATTATTCTCGGATTTAAATGAGTAGCCATCTCGTATTAAACTAGATCCAGATACAATGTTCATCCTCAAAGCTGGCACTAAATAACAATTATTGAGGTTTAAAACTAATCCCGTAGGTAAATGTAGAGGTAGCGTGCCCGGCCAGCGATCACATCGACCTTGGAACCATTCCGGCGCGCATCGTCACCTCGTCCCCGCCGATCTTCGTTTATTCCGCAGCTCCTGTTTTGAGTTACAAATATGAGCAACCGCACCGGTATCAAATACCCAGGAGCTACTACGAGTACTGGTAATGTACACATCAATTACATGTAATGTACACATCAATTACATGTATATCACATATACCTTTAGTGTTGCCGGCCTTCTTGTCCGCTAAGTATTTGGGGCAGTTCCACTTCCAGTGTCCCTTTCCCTTGCAATAAAAGCACTCAGTCTCAGGCTTGGGTCCATTCTTTGGCTTCTTCCCGGCAACTGGCTTACTGGGCGTGGCAACTCCCTTGCCGTCCTTCTTCTTACCCTTGCCCTTTTTGAACTTAGTGGTTTTATTCACCATCAACACTTGATGTTCCTTTTTGATCTCTACCTCCGCTGATTTCAGCATTGAATATACCTCAGGGATGGTCTTTTCCATCCCCTGCATATTGAAGTTCATCACAAAGTTCTTGTAGCTCGGTGGGAGCGTTGAAGGATTCTGTCGGCAATAGCGTCATCCGGAGATTAAATCCCGGCTGAGTCAAGCGGTTGTGCAACCTTGAACATTTTGAGTATGTGCTCCTTGTGAACTATTTTCCTCCATCTTACAAGCTGTAGAACTTGTCGGAGACTTCATATCTCTCGACCGGGCATGAGCTTGGAAAACCATTTTCAGCTCTTGAACATCTCATATGCTCGTGTTGCTCAAAACTCTTTTGGAGCCCCGGTTCTAGGCTGTAAAGCATGCCGCACTAAATGAGGGAGTAATCATCAGCACGCTGCTGCCAAGCGTTCATAATGTCTTGGTTCTCTGGGATGGGTGCTTCACCTAGCAGTGCTTCTAGGACATATTGTTTCCTGGCAGCTATGAGGATGATCCTCAGGTTAGGACCCAGTCCATTATAGTTGCTGCCATCATCTTTCAGCTTGGTTTTCTCTAGGAGCAGCGTTGAAGTTGAGGTTGACATTAGCATGGGCCACTTGATCTACAAGACATATTGTAAAGATTTTAGACTAAGTTCATGATAATTAAGTTCATCTAATCAAATTATTTAATGAACTCCCACTCAGATTAGACATCCCTCTAGTCATCTAAGTGATCCGACTCAACTAGACCGTGTCCGATCATCACATGAGACGGACTAGTCATCATCGGTGAACATCTCCATGTTGATCGTATCTTCCATACGACTCATGTTCGACCTTCGGTCTCTTGTGTTCGAGGCCATGTTTGTACATGCTAGGCTCGTCAAGTCAACCTAAGTGTTTTGCATGTGTAAATCTGGCTTACACCCGTTGTATGTGAGCGTTAGAATCTATCACACCCGATCATCACGTGGTGCTTGAGACAACAAAATTTGGCAATGGCGCTACGGTTAGAGGAACACTTTCTTGAAATTATTGTGAGGGATCATCTTATTTACTACCGTCGTACTAAGAAAATAAGAAGCAAAACATGATAAACATCACATGCAATCAAATAGTGACATGATATGGCCAATATCATATTGCTCCTTTGATCTCCATCCTCGGGGCGCCATGATCATCTTCGTCACCGGCATGACACCATGATCTTCATCATCATGATCTCCATTATCGTGTCTTCATGAAGTTGTCTCGTCATGTATTACTTCTACTACTATGGCTAACGGTTTAGCAATAAAGTAAAGTAACTACATGACGTTTATGTTGACACATGAGTCATAAATAAATTAAGACAACTCCTATGGCTCACGCGGTTGTCATACTCATCGACATGCAAGTCATGATTCCTATTACAAGAACATGATCAATCTCATACATCACATATATCATTCATCACATCTTTTGGCCATATCACATCACACGGCACATGCTGCAAAAACAAGTTAGACGTTCTCTAATTGTTGTTGCATGTTTTTACGTGGCTGCATTAGGGTTCTAGCAAGAACGTTTCTTAACTACGTCAAAAACCACAACGTGATATGCCAATTTCTATTTACCCTTCATAAGGACCTTTTTCATCGAATCCGATCCGACTAAAGTGGGAGAGACAGACACCCGCTCGCCACCTTATGCAACTAGTGCATGTCAGTCGGTGGAACCTGTCTCACTAAGCGTATGTGTAAGGTCGGTCCGGGCCGCTTCATCCCACAATGCCGCCAAATCAAGATAAGACTAGTAACGGCAAGTAAATTGACAAAATCGACGCCCACAACATCTTGTGTTCTACTCGTGCATAGAAACTACGCATAGACCTAGCTCATGATGCCCTTTGTTGAGGAGCGTTGCGAGAAAATAAAAATTTCTATGCTTCACCAAGATCAATCTATGGAGTCATCTAGCAGCGAGAGAGAGGAGTGCATCTACATACCCTTGTAGAACGCTTGGCGGAAGCGTTCAAGAGAAGCGGGGTTGAGGAGTCGTACTACGCCGTGATCCAAATCACCCGATGACCAAGTGCCGAATGGACGGCACCTCCGCATTCAACACACGTACGGTTGGGAAGGCGTCTCCTCCTTCTTGATCCGGCAAGGGGAGGGAGAGGTTGATGGAGATCGGACGACCTGACGGCGTGGTGGTGGAAATGGCGGGATCCCGTGAGCCGCCAAGCGCATAGGAGGAGGAGAGGTGTTACGGAGGGAGAGGGAAGCACCAGGAGCAAGGGTGCGGCTGCCCTCCCTCCCCCCTCTTTATATAGGGGCCCTGGGGGGCGCCGGCCCTAGGAGATCCAATCTCCAAGGGGGGCGGCGGCCAAGGGGGTGGCTTTTCCCCCAAGCCAAGTGGGCCCCCCACCCCTAGGGTTTCCAACCCTAGGCGCGGGGGAGGCCCAAGGGGGGCGCACCAGCCCACCAGGGGCTGGTTCCCCTTCCCACTTCAGCCCATGGGGCCCTCCGGGATAGGTGTCCCCACCCGGTGGACCCCCGGGACCCTTCCGGTGGTCCCGGTACAATACCGATTACCCCTGAAACTTTCCCGATGGCCGAAACTGGACTTCCTATATATAAATCTTTACGTCCGGACCATTCCGGAACTCCTCGTGACGTCCGGGATCTCATCCGGGACTCCAAAAAACTTTCGGGTTACCGCATACTAATATCTCTACAACCCTAAGCGTCACCAAGACCTTAAGTGTGTGTAGACCCTACGGGTTCGGGAGACACGCAGACATGACCGAGATGACTCTCCGGTTAATAACCAACAGCGGGATCTGGATACCCATGTTGGCTCCCACATGCTCCTCAATGATCTCATCGGATGAACCATGATGTCGAGGACTCAATCAATCCCGTATACAATTCCCTTTGTCAATGGATTGTTACTTGCCCGAGATTCGATCGACGGTATCCCAATACCCCATTCAATCTCGTTACCGGCAAGTCACTTTACTCGTACCGTAATGCATGATCGCGTGACCAAACACTTGGTCACATTGAGCTCATTATGATGATTGAGGGAGTCCTGGATTAGGGGGTGTCCGGATAGCCGGACTATACCTTCAGCCGGACTCCTGTACTATGAAGATACAAGATTGAAGACTTCATCCCGTGTGTCCGGACGGGACTTTCCTTAGCGTGGAAGGCAAGCTTGGCGATCACGGATATTTAGATCTCCTACCATTGTAACCGACTTTGTGTAACCCTAACCCTCTCCGGTGTCTATATAAACCGGAGGGTTTTAGTCCGTAGGACAACACAACATACAACAATCATACCATAGGCTAGCTTCTAGGGTTTAGCCTCCTTGATCTCGTGGTAGATCTACTCTTGTACTACCCATATCATCAATATTAATCAAGCGGGATGTAGGGTTTACCTCCATCAAGAGGGCCCGAACACAGGTAAACTTCGTGTCCCTTGTCTCCTGCTACCATCCGCCTAGGCATACGATTCGGTACCCCCTACCGAGATCCGCGGTTTGACACCGACATTGGTGCTTTCATTGAGAGTTCCTCGTGTAAGTCGCTTTTAGGCCCGATGGCTCCTACGATCATCAACAACGATGCAGTCCGAGGGTGAGACTTTTCTCCCGGACAGATCTTAAATCTTAATGACCGCTTTTCTGGGCAATTAAGCAGCCTGGGCGGATCAAAAGCTACGCCCCTAGCCATCAGGTCAGGTTTGGAAGCCTAAACTACACGGCTGATATCCGCGGAGATTTGATCTTCGACGGATTCGATCCTGGCCGGCGCGCGCCTTTATTTCGATGGGCGAGATCTAGCTTCTGCGCCCGAGCAGTGCCACAGAACCGCCTTTACGCATCGGTTCCGACCCTTAATTCGGAGCCTTTGGCACCGATCGAGGATGAGCGGTTGGACGCCGCCTCGGGGGCTGTGATCCCAAAGGTGATCGAGCCGAATACCAGCTGTTGTGGATATAGCTACCAATTATAAACCGGCGGGAGGCCGGTTCTGCTTATTGTCTTTGAAGCCCATGAAGGTCCGGAAGATGGCGTTTACTAGTGAAGCTTGGAAGCCCACGGCCCAAAGGAGGATTAGGGCCCGTAATGGTAAACCGCCATAAGTATGTAAACTTGTAATGAAAGTTAGGAAAGGAGACCAAGCCGGACACTTTGTATAGGTCGGCTCGGGACTCTGTAGACTGGCTGGGCGTCAACCTGTGTATATAAAGGGACGGCCCGGTAGCGGTTCAAGACAGAAAACAACAACTCGACGCTTAGGCGAAGCTTATTTGCTCCCTAGTCGTCGAAACCACATCAATCCCATCACAACTAGACGTAGGCTTTTACCTTCATCGAAGGGGCGAACTAAATATAAACTCTTGTGTCTTTGCGTCCGCTTTAACCCCTTCAAGTTAACCCGTGGCGATGGTTCCATGACTAAGTCCTTTCATGAGGACATCTGCGTGACAAAACCATGACAGTTGGCACCCACCGTGGGGCTATCATACGATGGTTTGATGATCTTGGAGGGCAAGTTCGAAGGACTCGAAGGCTATCTTGTGGGCGGATGACCAAGAGTCGTGCGTGGCAAGCTCTACATCGACGGCGGAGGATGGGGCCCGAGGCCGGCTCAATGAAATCTGGTGCCGGGTCCCCTTTGGTGGTATACTGCGTTTTCATCGGCAAGATTGGTGAACCGGGGCTGAGCCGGGACATCTGCACCGACCTCGTTGAGGCGGCTCAGCGTGCGAGATCTGCCCAGTTAAACCGGCCGTGTGAAGCGTGCCTTCGTGGGGTCATCCACGAGAGGAGAACATGAGGACGGATCGGGATATGGCAGCGAGACCGTCGTATATTCCGGCGTGACGAGTCCTCGGCCGGAGAAAGCGGAATCGTTGTACGGTTGCAAGACAACCAGATTGGGGGCTGTTCGATGGCGGCGATATCCGGACCCCTCCGATCAGACCAACCAGGTTGGAATATTCATGGCGGTACGGCGGCGCTTCACTCTTCGACGCGGCAGCAATGCTCTCCGGACCAGCAGCGGCGGGCAAGAGCTGAGGCAGAGGTCTGTGCGCCCGCCGGTTCAAGTTTTATCGACCTGTTCGATGCACTAGGCTGTACTTATGGCGGAGGCCAATCCGGCGAATCGGGATGCCACAACGCAGAGATTGCAAAGGTGAGAGCGAGATCGCGAGCCAAAACCGACTGGCAGCGAGAGAATAGCAGGATGGCGCGCATGAGCGGGCCGCTTTGGATGCCAGTGCCTATAGGCTTATCTTTGGACGAAACGCGTCACATGAGGTCTTGAAGCGGAAATACTGAGTCCACTTTGCCTTGATTTTCGATGCTAGAAATCTCTTTCACACCGGGGCTGGAACGGTAATCCGCGGAGGTAAACCGTGGCCGAGGCGCGGGGCAGCGCGCCGGTCCAACCCCGCCTGATGGAACCCCCTCGGCAGAACAATGTGGTACCTCCGCCGGTCCAGACACCTCTGGGTCATTATTCTAATCCTATGGACAATCTTGTCGCAGCCGCTTCACGATTAGAGGCTATCCCGATCGAAGGAGACTCTCCGCAGGCGATAGAGACACGCCGGGTTAAGGAGCTTCTTCGGACCACTTTGATCCAGCAGGAAGCATACTCATACAGCCGTGACGGGATTCATTCCACACCTCGTCCGGAGCAGACTACAGTGGCGTATGGATGAGCCGGCCGTGTCGGCAGCGCTTGCGGAACCGTGAAGCTGACCCGTGGCAATAACTGGCGGCGGTGTTCGTGATGCTTAGGGCGTGGTGGACGGGCCGAACACGAAGGAAGCCTAGTTAGCGGCCTGAGCAGTAGCGCGTCGACTTCGCGGTTCGCCCCACCACCTCGGTCGAGCGAGGTTGCTTCTAGTTCTTTGGGGTACCTGTTTAATACCGCTTTATGCAATGTCGTTTACCCAAGGATTTCAAGGGTCGCGCAAGGTGCCAATTTACTTTGTCGATTTGTCTCCGGAGGCATGGGTGAGAGCTATGAGATGGCCATGGAGATGCTAGGCGTGGATGAGGCCGCGTGTGCAAAGTACTTTACCATGATGCTTGAAGGGACGGCCCGGACTTGGTTAAAGAGCTTGCCGCCCAATTCTATCAGCTCATGGGCCCAGTTGCGGGCCCGGTTTATCCATAATTTCAAGGATACCTGCAAGCAGCCCATGTCAATAGTGGACTTGGTGGCTCGTGTCCGGGAGGAAGAAGTCGACAACCCATTGGAGATGCCTTGGCGTCTCGGAAATCTTGCACTCATCGAATCGGGATCAACGCTGATTACGCAATTATAACCACGGAGGGCAGCTGCGGTTAACGCCTCTAAAGTTAAAGTTGGGGCGAATGAAGCGATTTTGTAACGACATGGGAACCCTCATGGGTGCCTTAGTGAAGTATGCTGATTCTGATAGTACCAAGGATCTCGAGTCTGAGGATGACAAGGCAGGGAAGGGAAAGAAGAACAGCAACTCAAGGGGCATCAACCCAATCCGGCAGGCCATGGGAGCGGAGGCAAGCGTAAAGCGGATGGCGGCATGGATTTTGTGGCTAACACCAACGCAGCAGGACAAAATTCATTGACGCAAGGGTAAAGCGGCGAATCATGGTGGAGCTCCGAATCCCAACCCGGATCGCCTAAACTATTTGTTGAACCAGCCCTGTCCAAAGCACGGGACGAAGGAGATGCCAGCCAACCACCTTTGGAAGGATTGTTACATTATGCAGGAGTTCAAAAATTCTAGTGCTTTCCGGTATGACCATGGGTTAGGTGGTGGCTCAGGATCCGGTTTTCATGGGCCGGGTCATGATGGAGGAGCCTCTGGTTCAGGTTTCAATGGCAATCAGAGTGGACATAACAATCAGAATAATCAGAATAATCAAGGAGGTTACAACCAGCAGCAGCAGCAATCGGGTTATCAGAGCCATCCAAAGCAGTTGAATAGTGGACAATATCATGTTTTCACAACTAGCTTGGATAAGCGAGACCGGAAACTTCACAAGCGAGCGGTGAACTCTGTTGAACCGGCCGTACCACGTTACTTGCGCTGGTCGGAACAGCCAATTGTGTGGAGCAGAGAGGATCACCCTCTCCAGGTTGACAATCCGGGCCAGCTAGCTTTGGTGGTGGCCCCTCAGGTGGGAGGTTATAAATTCACCAAAGTACTCATGGACGGAGGGAGCAGTATCAACATTCTGTACTATGAGACATTCCGCCGTCTGGGGTTAACAGATAAAAATCTAAAACCGTCTAATACGGTGTTCCATGGTGTGGTGCCTCGCAAGTCAGCATACCCTGTTGGCAAGATAGCTCTGGAAGTGGCTTTTGGGGATGATCACGACTCTCGATCCGAGACACTAACATTTGAGGTGGTGAAAATCCGGAGCCCGTATCACGCCCTATTTGGGCGACCGACTTATGCTAAATTCATGGCACGGCCTTGTTATGTCTATTTACAGCTTAAGATGCCGGGTTTACAAGATGATGCTCAATCCGGCAAAATGTGTTTTTGGTGTACCGGCAGGCAAGTTATTGGGTTTTCTCGTGTCCAACATGGGAATTGAGGCTAATCCGGAGAAGATTACGGCTATTACCTCCTGGCTAAACCGAAGTGTATCATGACGTTCGGCGCTTGGCGAGGCGGATTGCAGCTACCGAGCGGTTTATCGATCGTCTCGGAGAGAAGGCCATCCCTTTGTATCGAGATCTTTGAAAAAATGGATCGATTTATGCGGAGTTGACGGCGATGAAGCATTGGAGGACTTAAGCGGCGATTAGCCAATCCGCCCGTTCTCAGCTCCAATCGACAAAGAGCCGTTCTTGCTATACGTAGCGGCCAATGCTCGCCTTGATCGGTATGGCTATTGTAGTAGAGCGCAAAGAGGCAGGCAAGGAGTATCCGGTTCAGCGGCCGGTTTACTATATTAGCGAGGTGCTTATTGAATCCAAGCAAAGATACCCGCATTAAAAAGTTAGTATATGGAGTTTTTATGGCAAGCCGGAAGCTTAAACAATACTTCCAGGGGCATCCAATCACAGTTGTCAGCTCTGCTCCTTTGGGCGATATAATTCAGAACAGGGAGGCGACTGGCCGGATTGCCAAGTGGGCTATAGAGCTTGGACCGCACGGGCTAAAATATGTGCCTCGGACGGCGATCAAATCTCAGGCACTTGTAGATTTCATCAATGATTGGACGGAGTTACAGGCGCCTGAAGAGAAGCCGTATCACACCTATTGGACTATTCATTTTGATGGATCCAGGCAGTTGGAGGGCTCGGGGGCTGGAGTCGTACTAACTTCCCCACGAGGTGACAAGTTCACATTACTTTCTCCGCTTAATGTTCCCTTGTACTAACAATGCAGCTGAGTATGAAGCTTTACTCCATGGTCTTGGATGGCGAAGGAGATGAATCTTAAGCGGGTTAAGTGCTTGATGACTCGGACCTGGTGGCTCAACAGGTGTCTAGCACTTGGGATTCTAAGGATCCACTCATGGCAGCCTATCGTCGTGAGGTGGATATTGTTGCAGGTCACTTTAAGGGTTATCAGGTGGATCATGTGGACAGACGGAAGAACGAAGCGGCGGACACTTTAAGCCGGCTGGGCTCTCAGCGTAAACCGGTCCCGCCTAACGTCTTTTTAGATGTTCTGCATAACCCGTCCGTCAAGCTCCCTGGTGAAGCGGATTTGGCTATTCCTGATCCGGAGGCGCAGTTGGTGGCAGCCCTTCATGTCATACCGGATTGGATGGTTCCTTATCTTGCGTACATGAACTGGGGCGAATTGCCAGAGGATGAGACTCTGGCTAGGCAGATAGTCCGGCGATCCAAGTCCATGACCATTGTCAATGGCGAATTACATCATTGCAGTGTATCAGGCGCGTTTCAACGCTGTGTGTCCCCTGAGGAAGGCTGTGATGTTTCTTGAAATCCACGAAGGGATTGTGGTCACCACGCCTTGGTTCAAAGTCTCTGGTGGCTAAGGCATTTCGTCATGGTTTCTCTTGGTTGACGGCTCATCGCGTCTGCAGAGGACTAACTTAGAGCGATGTGATGGCTGTCGAAATTTTCAAAAGCGTGCTCATGTCTTGGCTCAAGAATTGAGGATGATTCCAATTACTTGGCGTTTGCGACTTGAAATTTGGATATGGTCGGACCTTTCAAAAGGTCCAAGGACAAGAAGACCCACCTCTTGGTGGCGGTTGACAAGTTTACCAAGTGGGTTGAAGCGGAGCCCGTTAGCAAGTGTGATGCAGCTACGGCGGTTCAATTCATTAAGAAGGTGATTTTCCGGTTTGGCTTTCCGCACAGTATCATTACTGACAATGGTACCAACTTGTCCAAGGGCGCTATGAAGGAGTTCTGTGAGCATGAGCACATCCGGCTTGACGTATCGTCAGTGGCTCACCCACAGTCCAATGGACAAGCCGAACGGGCTAATCAAGAGATCTTACGAGGCATCAAGCCCCGGATCATGGTTCCTTTACAACGAACGCTGGGATGTTGGGTGAGGAGTTACCATCTGTGTTATGGAGCATCAACACCACGCCCAACAGGTCGACAGGATACACACCGTTCTTCATGGTTTACGGTGCGGAGGCGGTCCTCCCCAGTGATATCCGTCACGATTCCCCTCGTGTAGCGGCATATGTTGAAGCGGACAATGAGGAAGCACGGCAAGATGCTTTGGACTTGTTGGACGAGGAACGTGACATCGCAGCTGCCCGTTCGGCGATTTACCAGCAGGATCTTCGTCGGTATCACAGTCAACGAGTTAGGACCAGAACCTTTCAAGAAGGAGATCTGGTGCGTCGACTCATCCAAGACCAGACAGATATTCACCAGAAATCCCCACCGTGGGAGGTCCCTTTTGTGGTCAAGAAGAATGCATTAACGTGGTCGCATTTATCGATCGATATTCGAGAGCATAAAGACTCACGTCACGCCGAGGAGGAGACCAACCGGCCTTGGAACATAGCTCATCTTCGGCCTTATTATACTTGAGCCATAGGCTCTACTTATGTACATATTATGACAATGTATATATTACGTTCAATACAATAAACTGGAGCCTTAGCTAAAGCGGGGTCTCTGTTCTTTTCATATCATGTGTGGTTACACGGAGTTTTTTTAACGCAATCTCCGGTTTACCCCTTGAGTTAGCTTTTTCAAAAAAGCTTTGTATCATGTCACTAGGGGGCTTGGTCGTATCCGAACTAATGCAACGCCTTTTTGACCGGCGAAAGCCACAAGATCACTTGGGAACTTGGTCATATACGAACCGATTCACGCCTCTTGATCGGCCTAAGGCCACGGAATCACTTGGGGGCTTTGGTCGAACCCTAACCATCGCTACACCTCTTGATCGGCGTAATGCCACTGCATCATTTGGGGACCTTGGCTGACTTGAACCATAGCTACGCCTCCGGGGGCTTGGTCATGTCCGACCATGGTAATACCACTTGATCGGATCAGATAGCCTCTTTTTTGCAAAAGATTCTATTTGTCTTTGCTCCTATTTGCATATTTTTGTTGTGTTTTTTCACCAACGACTGTTGCGCCGGTTTGACTGTCAATTGATGGAACACGGACTATTCTTGATCCGGAGACGCTTTGCCCGGTTTAATTTTTTACTAAACATCCTATCTTGGTGACCCGACCTTGCATTCACAGGAGCTGTTTCTCCTACGACAGTGCTTTCATAAAGCGCTCCGGTTTAAGATTGGCGCGGCCAACTCCATGCCTTATCATGGCAGGTATTACATATTGTTGTATTTGATTATATGATCTAAGAAGTTATTCTTGATTTCATTGATATTATGACCCGTCTGGTGGTACAACCACAACGGCGCTTTAAGTTTTCTTTGCAGATAACAGTATCATTGACAATTCAAAAGAAAGCATAAGTTGCAAAGGTATGCACGAAGGCATATCAACACCAAGGGTGGCAGCTAGTTTATTACAAAGCCATTCAGAGGCCCAAAATTTGGAAATGTTTCACAACGGATAGTTTCTGACGTATCAACCGATTTGACGGATTAAGCTTCATTGCCGGGTTGATGTGAAGTAGATGGGTCGTCGGGCGTCGGTTCAGCCTCCTCCTCACCATCGAATGGCCGGAAGTCATTGGTGGTCCAGTCAATCCGGGTTAAAGCCTGAAAGAAGGCTTCTTCACTTATAAGCTCAGCCGGATCAACGTCAGGGGCATAAGTGTGCTTACGGATTGGTGGAACAAGGTTCTGCACTTCCGGTATAACGGCCTCAACCCGTTTGTTGTTTGCATCATAGAAGGATCGGTGAACCGTCAGGTTTGCCTCTTCTGCCAAATGACTTCGCCAAAGGACGATCTCGCCAAGTTACCGCTTCTGTATGCGTCATTGTCAAATACTTCGCCGTTTTCTTGGACACTGGGGAAGCCTTTGGCTATATCAGCCGGGTCAAGGTCAGCTATCCATGCTTTGGCGCGAGTCAGTGCGAGCCCGGGCAGCGGATCGCTTCAACTCTTCTATCTGTGCTGGTGTCATAGATAGTCGGTCCAGCGTGTCCTTGATCAGTGTTGGAGCTGTTTTGTCATAGGACATGGCGCAGATAACCCGTTGGGCGCCGGTATACAGCTGCTCAATTAGCGTATACGCGGCTTTGAGTTTCTTCCGCATGTCAGAGCCCAGATGAGCAATGCGCCTACCTATAGGGGTTTAAGAAGTTCAGGTTAAACCTGAGGAGATTTCAAAGTGGAGTATTCATCACAACCTTGGTGAACATTGCTTACCAAATATTGCAGAAGTCATGGAATTAATTTGGCGCTTTAATCCAGTTAGCTCTTCCGTCACTGGTTTAAGAGCTGCTTCCGTGTCTTCAGCCCGTTTAATCAATCCAACCTTTTCAGTATTCCAGCTGGTCCGCTCAGACTTGAACCACTCCTTGAGCTGATCCATGGTAGTTAACGCGGTTTTCAATTCATCCTTGGCCTTTGAGGTTTCTGCTTGCTGAGATTTCAGATTTTCTTCAAGGTCCACGATTCATGAAGCTTGTTGGGCTATTTCCCTCTGCAACAGTAAGAGGGCGAGTCAATATCTTTATTAAAGTCTCAAGCATCTAACAAGTTAAAACACTTGGCACTTGGGGGCTAATGCGGATCATTTTTTCTATTAATCTTTAAAGTCCCAAGGATTAATACAAGTTTTAATCATGGCACTTGGGGGCTAATGTGTGTTTGATCAGGAATACACAAGGATTTTGTAACATATAGCATGGAGTTAAAAAGTCCCGGTTTAACTTTCTACAGCCAAACCGGCCCTTGGGGCTACTATGCAATGAAGGTACAAGAGAAGGGCACAACTATTTACCTCATAGCGCTCCTTCATAAGATTTACTAAACCGGCTTCATAATCACGGCTTGTGTAGAGCCGGTTCGAAGCTCGAGTGAAGGTCTTGAGCAGAAAGATCGGTATAAGCTGATAGATCAGTTTTTTCTTTCCCTTTGCTCATGGCAGCAAATTCTTCTTTGGCAGTGTGCTTTGTTAGAGCAACCGGATTGCCAGGGGCGGTATATGCGGTGCCTGTAACTACAACATCATCATCTTTGGTTGGACTGGCCGGATTAGCGTTTTTAACAGGACTTGGTGCTTTCATGCCCGGGCTTGGCGGATCAGCAGTTGAGCCCCGTTGTTCTGCTGTAGGACTTGGAGGAACAGGAGGATGCGAAGTTTCAACCTGAACATCCGGTTCAACCTCTGGCGGATCAGCATTGGTATCTTGATTTTTCCCAGCAGAGTTGTCTTTGGCAACTTCGGGGTTTTCACCATGATGCTCCGGAGTCTTCTCCGGATCAACATCCACAGTAGGATCGAGGATCTTGGCCTTTTTACTAAGTCGAGCCTTGGTGCTACAACATAAAAAGTTAGAATATGGTAAACTGACAAATACAAGGAACAAATTAAGGAGTAATATGCTTACCCAGCAGCGACTTTGAGAGGAGGCAGTTGAGTGGTTGATGAACCGCCAGACGAGTTGGAAGAAGCTTGATAATTCGGGTCAGACGGATTGAGAGGGCATCGGAAGAAACCTTTCAAAGGATAACGCTTTTCAGGAGAACAAGTCACCTCCGGACGATGTTTCCGGGTTGGCGTGTCAGCTAAACCGGACAATGTAATTTGTTGTCCGCTATGCCGGGTTGTACGGCGTTCTTCAGTTTGTTGTGTCTTCAAAGAAAATTTTGGATCCAAATGAGCACAGGAGTGAGATTGTTTTACTTTCCGGACTGTGCGGCGAATTCTTTTAACCGGTACAAGATCAGAATCAGAAGAAAGAAGGATTACCTCAACAGGTTCTGCATGGCTAGCCTCAGCGTCATCCTGGGAATTGAAATCATCAATAAGATGAATGAAAAAGTAACCAAGTGAGTCAAGTTCTACCTCAGCATCTGATTCTTCATCTTCTGGCGGTTCAGAAGACTCGGCGGTTTTCCTCTTGCCAGTTTTCTTGGTGGCTTTGGTCTTTGCACGAGGGGCCCGGACCGGTTTAGTCCGTTTCCAAAAGGAGCTGTTAGCCTGAAAATTAAGACAGAGAAATATTAGTACAGTCAATATGGAGTCAAATCAGCAAAGTAATTGGAGGAACTTTACCGCTGGCGGTTTATTGGAGGTGCAGAACGGAGCCAACCCGGTTTGGCTGCACGCAGAGATCGGTTCATCGAGCAGTCTCTTCACCGTTTCAGTAACTTCTAGTTCAGTTATTGCTAGTTTGTGATGCCGTTGAGGGTCTTTGACGTCACCAGTATATTCATGCATCAATCCGAGGCGGCGACTTAACGGTGAGATGCCCCAAGAAACCCAGCAGCGGACAAGGTCAATGCCAGTCAAACCGTTGGCCATCAGAGCCCGGAGCTTGGTGATCTGAGGTGCAAAATTCTTATGTTCTGCGGCCGTCAAGCGTAAGGGTAATGGGTGGCCGTTGCTAAGCCGGTGAGGGCGATAACCTGGCAAGGGATTCTCCCCATCAGGAGCAGTGTTCCGGTAGTAGAACCAGGTCTGATTCCAATCTTTAGGATGGCTGTGATATCTTGCATGAGGAAAGTCCACTTCTTTCCTTTTCTGTATTGAAACGCCGCCAAGTTCTGTGTTAGGACCGTCTGAGAATTCCGTGCGGCGGTTCAAATGAAAGAAATCTCGAAATAACTCCACGGTCGGCTCTTCTTGAAGATAGACTTCGCAGAATACTTGAAAGTTGCATATATTGGACACAGAGTTCGGACCAATATCTTGTGGATGGAGTTGAAAGCTTGCAAGGACATCCCGGAAATTTTTTGATCCGGGCGGGCTGAATCCCCGGTCTAAGTGTTGCATAAAAACAATCACCTCTTCTTCTTGAGGTTCAGGTGGACATTTCGATTCCGGAACTCGCCAGTGGATAACATTTTTTGAGGCTAAAACGCCAGTGGTGACGTAGCCGTTGAGTTGTGTTTCCATAATCCGGGACGGAACCCAATTGCAAGCAGCAAATTGTTTCACCATTCCGAAAGGAGAGCTGAAAGAAAACCAAACAGGTGACAGTTTACAATCTACGGTTTTTAAGTGAAAAATTCAGTGTTAAACTGGTGAAAATACAATGCAAGGTCCAGTTGGCGGTTTAAGAGAGGGCTAATGACATATGGCGGATTGGCTATCAAAGATTAAACCGCCCATAGGCAGAAAGGCCAAGATTCAAAATTTCTGCTAAGTGTTGACAGAAACAGGTTTCACATAATGTTTAAATTTATTTGGATCTACCGCACATCTATGAAGCAATTTTTTCTGCATTCTTTAAAGGCGTTAAAATAGAACAGAGAAGGTTGCATATTCTACAAGAAGAAAAGGAAGGTCTGCGGGTATTAAAAACAGATGCAGAATGACTACCGCACGAGATCTATATTGTTTTTGGATCAAAACTACCGCGGCAGAAGGTAGGATAAAGAGGAAAAGTGAAGAACTGTACAGATGAGCTTGCGAAACCTAATGCAGATCTAAAGATGAAGAACAGAGGAAGTTTACCACTGCAGATTACGGTGGAGGGGGGCGATGAGCCTCTGATCTAACTCAGGTTGATGCAGCGGCCTTGGTTGGTGTAGTTCTCGAAGGTCGCGGACGGCGGCGGAGCTGTAGAGCTGGGGCGCCACGAGGAAGAAGAAGGTGCGGAAGAGGAAGAGAAAAAGGAGCCCTCGGGTTTTATTTATAAGGGAAAGAGCAAATGGCACGCGCGAGAATCAAGGCGCCCGAAGCGGCTGAGTGGGCGCGCCTGTCGCCTCGATTTTCGAGATAATCATTAAAGTGAAGGGAATCTTTTTAATCCTTTTTATACAAAGATGATGTCATGACGGACCGTTGCGGTGCTCCGAAGATGACGTCACGACGGTTTAAAAAATTCACAGGAGGAGTCAACATGGCGGTTTACGGAAATACAAGAGGATATTTACAAGATGTTTTTGAAGTGTTGAAGATTGACATGAATAAATTCAAGTCAATCCGGGGCCTAATGTTGTGGATATAGATACCAAGTATAAACCGGCCAGGAGGGCCCGGTTCACCTTACTGTGCTGAAGCCCATGAAGGTCCAGAAGATGGCGTTTTACTAGTGAAGCTTGGAAGCCCACGGCCCAAAGGAGGATTAGGGCCCGTAATGGTAAACCGCCATAAGTATGTAAACTTGTAATGAAAGTTAGGAAAGGAGACCAAGCCGGACACTTTGTATAGGTCGGCTCGGGACTCAGAGACCGGTCAAGGCCAACTTTGTGTATATAAAGGGACGGCCCGGTAGCGGTTCAAGACAGAAAACAACAACTCGACGCTTAGGCGAAGCTTATTTGCTCCCTAGTCGTCGAAACCACATCAATCCCATCACAACTAGATGTAGGCTTTTACCTTCATCGAAGGGGCCGAACTAGTATAAACTCTTGTGTATTTGCGTCCGCTTTAACCCCTTCAAGTTAACCCGTAGCGATGGCTCCACGACTAAGTCCTTTCATGAGGACATTTGCCGTGACAAAACCACTACACCAGCCCCGCACTCTGCAAGGCCCGTGACTCCGAGGGGCCGGACTCCTCTCCGGACTCCGAGCCCTCCGCGCCCCTGCCGATCGAATCTGATTGGGCGCCGATCATGGAGTTCACCGCTGCGGACGTCTTTCAGCACTCGCCCTTTGGCGATATTCTGAAGTCACTGAAGTCTCTCACTTTATCAGGAGAGCCCTGGCCGAACTACGGTCAGCAATGATGGGATACGGACGATGAAGAAATTCAAAGCCCACCCACCACCCACTTTGTAGCCACTGTCGATGATTTAACCGACATGCTCGATTTCGACTCCGAAGACATCAACGGTATGGACGCCGATGCAGGAGACGATCAAGAACCAGCGCCTATAGGGCACTGGAAGGCCACCTCGTCGTATGACATATACATGGTGGATACTCCAAAAGATGTAAATGGCGATGGAACGGCGGGGGATGACCCCTCCAAGAAACAGCCCAAGCGCCGGCGTCAGCGGCGCCGCTCTAAATCCCGCCAAAGTAAAAACGGTGATTCCGGCACGGGAGATAATAATACTCCAGAGAGCGCCGAAGAACACCCCCTCCAGCAAGATTCAGCACAGGAGGATGAAGAAGCCAGCCCTCACGAGAGAGCGGCCGACGGAGAGGTCGAGGATGATAATTATATGCCTCCTCCTCAAGACGCAGGCAAGCCTCAATGACAGCATTTAATTCGCCGTGCGGAGGATCCCGTCGAACAAGAGCTGCTTTTAAACGCAGGCTTATGGCCACGGCAAGCAGCCTCAAGAAAAAGCAAATGACTTAGAGCTGATCAAGATTTGCTAGCTGACAGATGGACTGAAGTCCTTGCTGCCGAAGAGTATGAACTCGAACACCCCTCCAAGAGCTACCCAAAGCGCAGGCTGCTACGCCGATTAGAGGAGGAAGCACTTAAACCTACATCACCAGCGCATGACATGGCCGACCGGCCACCTCGTGGCCGTGGCAGAGAAGCCTCTCGGCCCTCCACTCAAGCCGTACCCCGGCGCCGCTCAAAGCATACTAAGGCACGGGAAAATGCTCCAGACCTGCGAGACATACTGGAGGACAAGGCAAGGCAAACAAGATCGATCTACGGATCGCGCGGGCGCCCCACGGCACGTGACGGTGATCGTCACTCCGGATACAATAAATCCGGCCGGGCCGAACACAACAGACAAAGCTCCTTTGAGCTGCGTCGTGATATAGCCCAGTACAGAGGCGCCGCACACCCACTATGCTTCACAGATGAAGTAATGGATCATAAAATCCCTGAGGGTTTCAAACCCGTAAACATCGAATCATACGATGGCACAACAGATCCTGCGGTATGGATCGAGGATTATCTCCTTCATATCCACATGGCCCGCGGCGATGATCTACACGCCATCAAATACCTCCCGCTCAAACTTAAGGGACCGGCCCAGCATTGGCTTAACAGCTTGCCAGCAGATTCAATCGGTTCTTGGGAGGACCTGGAAGCCGCATTCCTCGACAATTTCCAGGGTACCTATGTACGACCACTGGACGCCGATGACCTAAGCCACATAATTCAGCAGCCAGAGGAATCGGCCAGGCAATTCTGGACGCGGTTCCTAACAAAGAAAAACCAAATAGTCGACTGTCCGGACGCAGAGGCCCTAGCGGCCTTCAAGCATAATATCCGCGACGAGTGGTTTGCCCGGCACCTTGCACAGGAAAAGCCGAAATCTATGGCAGCCCTTACGACACTCATGACCCGCTTTTGTGCGGGAGAAGACAGCTGGCTAGCTCGCCACAACAACTTAACCAAGAACCTTGGTAATTCGGATACCAAGGACAAAAGTGGCAGGTCGCGTCGGAACAAGCAAAAGCGCCACGTTAACAGCGACAGCAACGAGGATACGGCAGTCAATGCCGGATTCAGAGGCTACAAATCCCGTCGGCGGAAAAAAGCCATTCAAAAGGAATACTGGGGCCCGTCAGTTTTGGACCGAATACTCGACCGCTCGTGCGGATATACATGGCACCCGAAAGCTTGCCAATCACACCAACAGGATTGTTGGGTGTTCAAGCGGCAGAGCAAGTTAAATGCCGAAAATAGAGAAAAGGGGCTGCGTAGCAACGACGAGGAGGAGCCCAGCCGCGAACAATAGTGGATGAAGGGTTTTCCCCACAAGTGCGGACGGTGAACATGATATACATAAGCCACATCCCCAAAAGGGGCGGAAGCGATGCGTTACGGGGCGTATCTGGCGATGGAGCGATCGCCCAAAGTTCAACCCATGGTCCTCTGCCCGATCACCTTTGATCAAGGGACCACCCACTAGCATCCGCCACGGCGGGTTCGCGCATTGGTTTTAGACCCAATTATTGACGGATTTCATCTCACAAGAGTCCTTATGGATGGCGGCAGCAATTTCGAACCTGCTTTACTGTGATACAAAGTCACGGAAAATGGGCATAGATCCTCGAGGATTAAGCCCACCAAAATGACCTTTTAAAGGCGTCATACCAGGTGTAGAGGCCAAGCTGACATGGCTCGACCACACTTGAAGTGGTCTTCGGATCCCGGATATTTTCCAGCGAGGAGTTAATCTTCGACATAGTCCCGTTCGCAGCGGGCTATCACGCCTTTGCCGGGCGAACCGCATTGCAAAGTTCAATGCGGTACCAAGACTACGCATACCTCAAGCTCAAGATGCCAGGCCCTCGAGAAGTAATCACGGTCAATGGAAACACCTAATGCTCCCTCCAAACGGAGGAGCACACAGCGGCCCTCGCAGCGGAAGTTCAAAGCAGCCTCTCTAGGCAGCTCTCCAGTCCGGCCGCTAAAAGGCCGGACACTGTCATGCGCGCCCGGAGTAACCTACAACAAGACCGCCTGGCACGTTCGAAAGGCGTAGCAATCTTGACTAACCCCAGCCCTCGCGAAGCAATGAAACCCGAAGTGCTAGCGTGACATAACTACGCTCTTGAAATACCATGGGCACAGGGGGAGGGGCACCATCACGGCACGCCCACAACACGACTTAAACCGCACTAGGGGCTGCTGAATTCTTTTTTTATTTTTCTCTTACTTTCAGGACTCCATACTTCGGACGACCTGTTCGGCAATCCCACCGCCAAGACAAACGATGCAAGATCCAGGAAAGCAGACAAGCCATGCCGCATTATGGAACCCCCAGGTGGTCTCTATTACGAGCAGTATACCTGTTTTGCATACAATTCCGCGGCCTGCCCCTGGACAGGACATGTTAAACAGTCCAAGTTTTTGCTTATCGCACTATATGTATCGTTCTGCTTTGATCGCAGCCTTTCTATAAACAATGCATAGCTTTTGTGTATTTTTTTGCATTACTCTCTTTTTTATATATATGTTTATTAATGACATGTTGCACCCGTACACTGTGGTACGGCAAATACGCCAGGGGCTTTAGTACCCCTCAATATGGTGTGAGAAGTCCGAACACTTTCACAAGTGCGGCACCCCGAACTTATAGCATTATATGCATCGGCTCCGAATCATGATTTGGGTCAATAGTTGGGTTTTGGTGCCTTACGTTCCGCTATATCGGCTAAGGTAGCACTAGGAGAACTACTGCGATTGTGCCCCAGTTGAGCTGGGCTGAGCACCTCAGTAGAGAAAGCTAAAACTGACTGTCATGATGAGGCGCGAGACCGGTCGCTGTTCGAGAGGTTTTTCGAGTCCCTAAAGACTTATGCCGCTTAGAGCGAGGAGCCAGCTTTGTCCGGCCAAGGCGTGGATAGCGCTCCGAACTCGGTCTTCCGAATACTAGGGGCTTCGCCGAAATTTAAAATCATAGAGTTCTATGGCTAAGTGAGAGTGTTCAAGCATTATAGTCCGATTACCTGTTAGATTGTCTTTGGCGCCTCCCTCGAAGGACCCAAACATGGGAAAAAGAGCGCTCAGGTTTATCCCGAACACCCCAGCACTAGTGGCATGGGGGCAGAAGCCGACGACTAGCCATCTCTCAATTTTTTGATAAACGGCCGCACAGAAAGTAATATTTTAAATTTAAAAAGCATTGCTTAGCGCATATGAACAAGTTTTCAGCGCACAGGACAATACGAGCGAGTTTACTCAAAAATTACATCCCTGGTACATTCATCCGCCATAAGGCGGGCACCCGCCAGAACATCCTTATAATAGTTCTCGGGCTTGCGATGCTCTTTCCCCGGCGGCGGCCCGTCCCTCACAAGCTTCTCACCGTCCAGCTTACCCCAGTGCACCTTTGCACGGGCAAGGGCCCTACGGGCACCTTCGATGCAGACGGAGCGCTTGATAACCTCGAGCCTTGGACAGGCCTCCACCAGCCGCCGCACCAGTACGAAGTAGCTCCCAGGAAGGGCCTCTCCAGGCCACAGCCGAACTATGAAGCCCTTCATGGCCTGTTCGGCCGCCTTGTGGAGCTCGACCAGCTGCTTCAGCTGGTCGCTCAAGGGCATAGGGTGTCCGGCCTCAGCATACTGAGACAAGAACACCTTCTCCGTCGAGCTGCCTTCCTCAGCTCGGTGGAACGTGGCGGCATCGGATACGCTACGGGGGAGATCTGCGAATGCCCCTGGAGAGCTCCGGATTCGGGTAAGTAATAAGTAGCTTACTTTTATATGTCTGCTTTGCATAATGAAGGCCTTAACCGACGCTATCTTTTTCACTGCATCCAACTCCTGGAGGGCCTTCTGGGATTCGGCCTTGGCAGACTTGGCGGTCTCGATGGCCACCGCGAGCTCGGACGCTTGCGTCTTCGAGTCAAGCTCCAAACTCTCATGTTTTTTCATGAGAGCCTGAAGCTCCTGCCGCGCGTCGCCGACCTGCACCTCAAATTTCTCTCGCTCGTTGCGCTTCGTGGCCGCTCTCTTCGGCCTCGGACAATACCGCTTGAGGGTCGCTACCTCAGTTGTGGCCCCTACAATAAGCAGCATAATCCTGTCATCTTTTGCAATTGCATCTTTTTTTTATATATTTTTCTATAAGGTATCTCTTACCTTCCTTCTCCTTGAGTTGCCGCTTGGTAAGGCCGAGCACTTCCTCCGACCGCTCGAGGCCCTGCTTCAGGGCACCCACCTCCTTGATCGGTCAAGGCGGTGCATAGCAATGGCTTTGCATCATATATTGACTCATTTTGTTAGACTCCTGCGAAATTTAATAGATCCTCTATTCGCCTTTTCTTTCCGAACGCCAAACAGAGCATCAGGGGCTACTGTCTATGCGGTAATATTTTACATATTTTTTACTTACCTCGAAGCCTGTTAGAAGGCTAGCATAAGCTTCAGTCAGTCCGCAGCGGACTGAACCTTCTGGATCACCGTACTCATGATAGTACGGTGCTCCTCGTCGATGGAGCCGCCCTTAAGCACCTCCAGTAGATTGTCCGGCGCCTCCGGTTGGACGGAGGCCGCCTCGAGGGCTTGCTCCTCTTAGAAGGAGGTCGCCTGCCGCAGTCCCGGAACCGTTGAGGAGTACGCGCGGTGTCCGGCGCAAGAAGCGGACTTGGAGCCACAGGGGTCTTGCCTTTACTCCCGGAGGCCGGGAGGTCGCCTCGCTGCTCTTCCAGGACCGCCTCCTCTTGGCCCGCAACTTGTTGCGACACCACTTCAACGTCGTCCGCGGCGTGGGGGGAGGCAGCGGGCGAAACTGAATTCACATCCGATGAATCCAGGGAGCTGCTCGAGGACTCGTCGAGCCCGTTCTTGGGCGGGCTGCATGATTACATTCGACATTAGGGAAAGCTGTGCAACAAAGGAATATCATGAGTTACTCTGGTATCCGAATACTTACGATTCCGCTGGGCGCTTGGCCCTGTGCGGCCACTCCTCTTCGCCCTCGTCGGCGTCGTTGGAGTAGTCCGGAGGGAGGGTCTTCCCCTTCTTGGACCCTTCGGCCTCCCCCGTTGGGGCGGCCTTCCTCTTCTTTCCTCCCCCCGCTGGAGGGGGAGAGGATTCTTCTTCCTCCTCCTCGTCTTCACGGGAGGAGTGCGTCTCGGATCCGTCAGATGATGAATCCGACACCTCCAGACGCCGGGCACTCTTTCGAGTCCCTGTGGTCTTCTTCTTGACCTTCTTCTCCGGCACCACGTAAGGTGCCGGAGCCAGCAGCTTCGATAAACGAGCATCGGCTGGGTCTTCGGGCAATGGAGCCGGACAGTCGATCTGTCCGGACTTACCGCCAATCTCGCCAAAGGTAAGGGAGTTTAGATCCCGTGACAGAGTCAAACTATGAGAAACAAATGTCCTGTAAAAGGTAAAGATAACTCACCGCACTAGCTTGACGCTGCGTGCTGAATCTGCGATCCTCGGAAGCGGATGCGGGAGCCTCGGCGCCCTTGAATAGCACCTTCCAGGCATCTTCGTATGTCGTGTCGAAGAGCTCGTTCAGTGGTTGGAGTGCTGCGCGGTCGAACTCCCACAGATTGAATTCCGTGTCTTGACACGGGAGGATCCGGCGACGAGCATGACCTGGACTACGTTGACAAGCCTAAGCTGCTTGTTCACCAGGGATTAGATGCATGTTTGCAGTCCAGTCACCTCTCCCTCGTTGCCCCACGACAGGCCCGTCTCTTTCCAAGACGTGAGCCGCGTAGGGGGTCCGGTCCGAAACTCGGGGGCTGCGACCCACTCAAGGTCGCGCGGCTCGGTGATGTAAAACCACCCCGATTGCCACCCCTTCAGGGTCTCCACAAAGGAGCCCTCGAGCCATAGGACGTTGGCTATCTTGCCCGCCATGGCGCCTCAAGACTACCGTTGGTTGCGCGCACCACCTTGACAGACGTTGAAGGTCTTGAGCCAAAGGCCGAAATGGGGGCGGATGCGGAGGAAAGCCTCGCACACGACGATAAACGCCGAGATGTTGAAGATGAAGTTCGGGGCCAGATCGTGGAAATCCAGGCCATAGTAGAACATGAACCCCGGACAAATGGGTGGAGAGGAAAACCCAGTCCGTGGAGGAAGTGGGGAAGGAATACTACCCTCTCATGGGGCCTTGGGGTGGGGAGAAGCTGCCCTTTTCGGGGAAGCCGGTGCGATTTCTTTAGACAAGTATCCGGCCTTGCTCAGCTTTTTTGGATATGGCCCTCCGTAATGTGAGGAGACCATCCACTTGCCTCCCGCTCCGGACATGGCTGGAGAAGGTTGAGGTCGGAAGCGCGGACTTGGGCGCTGGAGCTCGAGTGCGCGGAAGACGGATAGGCAAAGGAGGAAGGAGGTGTAGGTAAAAAGGTGGATCCTTTTCCCCTTATGTGGGCGGCTGCGACTATGCGTCCTCACCAGCCTGGTAAAACTCGCTTATCTCCCAAGCGCCATGATAAATGGCGCGGTTGGGTTACCCACGTCCGTATTGATGAGAATCCCGTAAATAAGGGGCACGATCTCTGCTTTGACAAGACGTGCCAAGGAAACCGCCTCGCAAAACGCGCTGAGGTGGGGAAGTAAAAACGATTTGAATAAAGGCTTGGCCGTAGTGTGATGTCACGCTGCGGAATACGTCAGCAGATTAGATTTGTGTTAATATTATTCTCTCTATGGCAATATGTGGAAACTTATTCTGCAGAGCCGGACTCTATCCGTAGTGTTAACAATCTTCTATGAAGTACTTGGAGGAGGAACCCGCCTTGCAATGCCGAAGACAATCTGCGCGCCGGACTCGTCGTCATTGAAGCCTGGTTCGGAGACTCTTGAGGGAGTCTGGATTAGGGGTGTCCGGATAGCCGGACTATACCTTCAGCCGGACTCCTGGACTATGAAGATACAAGATTGAAGACTTTGTCCCGTGTCCGGACGGGACTTTCCTTGGCATGGAAGGCAAGCTTGGCGATGCAGATATTTAGATCTCCAACCATTGTAACCGACTTTGTTTAACCCTAACCCTCTCCGGTGTCTATATAAACCGGAGGGTTTTAGTCCGTAGGACAACACAACATACAATAATCATACCATAGGCTAGCTTCTAGGGTTTAGCCTCCTTGATCTCGTGGTAGATCTACTCTTATACTACCCATATCATCAATATTAATCAAGCAGGACGTAGGGTTTTACCTCCGTCAAGAGGGCCCGAACCTGGGTAAAACTTCGTGTCCCTTGTCTCCTGTTACCATCCGCCTAGACGCACAGTTCGGGACCCCCTACCCGAGATCCACCGGTTTTGACACCGACAATGATGCATTACCGAGTGGGCCCAGAGATACCTCTCCGTCATACGGAGTGACAAATCCCAGTCTCGATTCGTGCCAACCCAACAGACACTTTCAGAGATACCCGTGAGTGCACCTTTATAGCCACCCGATTACGTTGTGATGTTTGGCACACCCAAAGCACTCCTACGGTATCCGGAGTTGCACAATCTCATGGTCTAAGGAAATGATACTTGACATTGGAAAAGCTCTAGCAAGCGAACTACACGATCTTGTGCTATGCTTAGGATTGGGTCTTGTCCATCACATCATTCTCCTAATGATGTGATCCTCGTTATCAACGACATCTAATGTCCATAGTCAGGAAACCATGACTATCTGTTGATCAACGAGCTAGTCAACTAGAGGCTCACTAGGGACATGTTGTGGTCTATGTATTCACACATGTATTACGATTTCCGGATAACACAAATATAGCATGAACAATGCATAATTATCATGAACAAGGAAATATAATAATAACCATTTTATTATTGCCTCTAGGGCATATTTCCAACACTGGAAGCACCGCTAGATGCAAGACCCGTTGCAGGAGCAATGCCGGACGTTATGAACGCCTGGCAGAGCAAAGCTGATGACTACTCGATAGTTCAGTGTGTCATGCTTTACGCTTAGAACCGGGACTTCAACGACGTTTTGAACGTCATGGAGCATATGAGATGTTCTAGGAGTTGAAGTTAATATTTCAAGCAAATGCCCGGGTCGAGAGATATGAAGTCTCCAATAAGTTCTACAGCTGCAAAATGGAGGAGAATAGTTCTGTCAGTGAACATATACTCAGAATGTGTGGGTACCACAATCACTTGACTGAACTAGGAGTTAATCTTCTGGTTGATAGTTTCATTGACAGAGTTCTTCAATCACTGCCACCAAGCCACAAAAGCTTCGTGATGAACTATATAATATGCAAGGGATGGATAAGACAATTCCTGAGCTCTTCGCGATGCTAAAGGCTGCGGAGGTAGAAATCAAGAAGGAGCATCAAGTGTTGATGGTTAACAAGTCCACTAGTTTCAAGAAGAAGGGCAAAGGGAAGAAGGTGAACTTCAAGAAGAGCGGCAAGCAAGTTGTTGCTCAAGTGAAGAAGCCCAAGTCCGGACGAAGCTCGAGACTAAGTGCTTCTACCGCAAAGGGACTGGTCTTTGAAGCGGAACTGCCCCAAGTATTTGGCGGATAAGAAGGATGGCAAAGTGAAAGGTATATTTGATATACATGTTATTGGTGTGTACCTTACTAATGCTTGTAGTAGCGCCTGGGTATTTGATAGTAGTTCTGTTGCTCATATTTGCAACTTGAAATAGGGGCTACGGATTAAGCGAAGAT
Source organism: Aegilops bicornis (assembly GCA_021605145.1). Classification (NCBI taxonomy): domain Eukaryota; kingdom Viridiplantae; phylum Streptophyta; class Magnoliopsida; order Poales; family Poaceae; genus Aegilops; species Aegilops bicornis. The sequence goes on from CM038669.1 coordinate 321,561,405, forward strand.
TGGCTAAGGATGAGGTGACGATGCGTGTGGGAAATGGTTCCAAAGTCGATGTGATCGCCGTCGGCATGCTACCTCTACATCTACCTTCGGGATTAGTTTTAGACCTGAATAATTGTTATTTGGTGCCAGCGTTAAGCATGAACATTATATCTGGATCTTGTTTGATGCGAGACGGTTATTCATTTAAATCAGAGAATAATGGTTGTTCTATTTATATGAGTAATATCTTTTATGGTCATGCACCCATGTTGAGTGGTCTATTATTATTGAATCTCAATAGTAGTGATACACATATTCATAGTATTGAAGCCAAAAGATATAAGTTTAATAATGATAGTGCAACTTATTTGTGGCACTTCCGTTTAGGTCATATTGGTGTAAAGCGCATGAAGATACTCCATGTTGATGGGCTTTTGGAATCACTTGATTATGAATCACTTGATGCTTGCGAACCATGCCTCATGGGAAAGATGACTAAGACTCCGTTCTCCGGAACAATGGAGCGAGCAACAGACTTGTTGGAAATAATACATACTGATGTATGCGGTCCGATGAGTGTTGATGCTCGCGGCGGGTATCGTTATTTTCTGACCTTCACAGATGATTTGAGTAGATATGGGTATATCTACTTAATGAAACATAAGTCTGAAACATTTGAGAAGTTCAAAGAATTTCAGAGTGAAGTGGAAAATCATCGTAACAAGAAAATAAAGTTTCTACGATCGATCATGGAGGTGAATATTTGAGTTCTGAGTTTGGTCTTCATTTGAAACAATGCGGAATAGTTTCGCAACTCATGCCACCGGAACACCACAGCCGTAATGGTGTGTCCGAACGTCAGAATCGCACTTTATTAGATATGGTGCGGTCTATGATGTCTCTTACTGATTTAGCGCTATCGTTTTGGGGTTATGCTTTAGAGACAGCTGCATTCACGTTAAATAGGGCATCATCTAAATCCGTTTAGACGACACCATATGAATTGTGGTTTGGCAAGAAACCCAAATTGTTGTTTCTTAAAGTTTGGGGCTGCGATGCTTATGTGAAAAAGCTTCAACCTGATAAGCTCGAGCCCAAATCGGAGAAATGTGTCTTCACAGGATACCCAAAGGAGACTGTTGGGTACACCTTCTATCACATATCCGAAGGCTAGATATTCGTTGCTAAGAATGGATCCTTTCTAGAGAAGGAGTTTCTCTCGAAACAAGTGAGTGGGAGGAAATTAGAACTTGATGAGGTAACTGTACCTGCTCCCTTATTGGAAAGTAGTTCATCGCAGAAATCAGTTCCAGTGATTCCTACACCAATTAGTGAGGAAGCTAATGATGATGATCATGAAACTTCTGATCAAGTTACTACCGAACCTCATAGGTCAACCAGAGTAAGATCCGCACTAGAGTGGTACGGTAATCCTGTTCTGGAGGTCATGTCACTTGACCATGACGAACCTACGAACTATGAGGAAGCGATGATGAGCCCAGATTCCGCGAAATGGCTTGAGGCCATGAAATCTGAGATGGGATCCATGTATGAGAACAAAGTGTGGACTTTGGTTGACTTGCCCGATGATCGGCAAGACATAGAGGATAAATGGATCTTCAAAAAGAAGACTGACGCTGACGGTAATATTACTGTCTACAAAGCTCGACTTGTTGCGAAAGGTTTTTGACAAGTTCAAGGAGTTGACTCTGATGAGACCTTCTCACCCGTAGCGAAGCTTAAGTCTGTCCGAATCATGTTAGCAATTGCCGCATTTTATGATTATGAAATTTGGCAAATGGATGTCGAAACTGCATTCCTTAATGGATATCTTAAAGAAGAGTTGTATATGATGCAACCAGAAGGTTTTGTCGATCCAAAATGTGCTAACAAAGTGTGTAAGCTCTAGCGATCCATTTATGGACTGGTGCAAGCCTCTCGGAGTTGGAATATACGCTTTGGTAGTGCGATCAAAGCATATGGCTTTATACAGACTTTTGGAGGAGCATGTATTTACAAGAAAGTGAGTGGGAGCTCTGTAGCATTTCTGATATTATATGTGGATGACATATTGTTGATTGGAAATGATACAAAATTTCTGGATAGCATAAAAGGATACTTGAATAAGAATTTTTCAATGAAATACCTCGGTGAAGCTGCTTATATAATGGGCATCAAGATCTATAGAGATAGATCAAGAAGCTTAATTGGACTTTCACAAAGCACATACCTTGATAAAGTTTTGAATAAGTTCAAAATGGATCAATCAAAGAAAGGGTTCTTGCCTATGTTACAAGGTGTGAAGTTGAGTCAGACTCAATGCACGACCACTACAGAAGATAGAGAGAAAATGAAAGTCATTCCCTATGCTTCAGCCATAGGTTCTATCATGTATGCAATGCTGTGTAACTGACCTGATGTGTGCCTTGCTATTAGTTTAGCAGGGAGGTACCAAAGTAATCCAGGAGTTGATCACTGGACGGTAGTCAAGAACATCCTGAAATACCTGGAAAGGACTAAGGATATGTTTCTCGTTTATGGAGGTGATAAAGAGCTCGTCATAAATGGTTATGTCGATGCAAGCTTTGATAGTGATCCGGATGACTCTAAGTCACAAACCGGATACGTATTTATATTGAATGGTGGAGCTGTCAGTTCATGCAGTTCTAAATAGAGCATCGTGGCAGGATCTACATGTGAAGCGGAGTACATAGCTGCTTCGGAAGCAGCAAATGAAGGAGTCTGGATGAAGGAGTTCATATCCGATCTAGGTGTCATACCTAGTGCATCAGGTCCAATGAAAATCTTTTGTGACAATACTGGTGCAATTGCCTTGGCAAAGGAATCCAGATTTCACAAGAGAACCAAGCACATCAAGAGACGCTTCAATTCCATCCGCGATCAAGTCAAGGAGGGAGAGATAAAGATTTGCAAGATACATACGAATTTGAATGTTGCAGACCCGTTGACTAAGCCTCTCTCACGAGCAAATCATGATCAACACCAAGACTCCATGGGTGTTAGAATCATTACTATGTAATCTAGATTATTGACTCTAGTGCAAGTGAGAGACTGAAGGAAATATGCCCTAGAGGCAATAATAAAGTTGCTATTTATATTTACTTATATCATGATAAATGTTTATTATTCATGCTAGAATTTTATTAACCGGAAACTTAGTACATGTGTGAATACATAGACAAATAGAGTGTCCCTAGTATGCCTCTACTAGACTAGCTCGTTAATCAAAGATGGTTAAGTTTCCTAGCCATAGACTCGTGTTGTAATTTGATGAACGGGATCACATCATTAGAGAATGATGTGATGGACAAGACCCATCCGTTAGCTTAGCACTGATAACCCACAAGTATAGGGGATCACAATAGTTTTCGAGGGTAGAGTATTCAACCCAAATTTATAGATTCGACACAAGGGGAGCCAAAGAATATTTGAAGGTATTAGGAGCTGAGTTGTCAATTCAACCACACATGGAGATTAATTTGTAGTAGTGACAGCAGCAACGGTAACAATAACAGTGATAGCAGTAATTTGTAGCAAGTGTAACAATGATGATAGCAATAGTAACGCAGCAAGATCAATAAGGATAAATTCGTAGGCATTGGATCGGTGACTTGTTGTATGATATTCATCACGAGACAGTTATAACCTAGGGCGATACGGAACTAGCTCCAGTTCATCGATATAATGTAGGCATGTATTCCGTAAATAGTCATACGTGCTTTATTAAAAGAACTTGCATGGCATCTTTTGTCCTACCCTCCCGTGGCAGCGGAGTCCATAATGGAAAGTAAGGGATATTAAGGCCTCCTTTTAATAGAGAACCGGAACAAAGCATTAACACATAGTGAATACATGAACTCCTCAAACTACGGTCATCACCGAGAGTGGGCACGATTGTTGTCACTCTGGGGTTGTCAGATCATAACAATAGTTGGTGACTATAACTTGCAATATCGGATCTAAAACATGGATATAATGATGAATTCATAAACGGTTCAGATCTGAGTTCATGGCACCCGGGCCCAAAGTGACAAGCATTAAGCATGGAAAAGTCATAGCAACATCAATCTAAGAACATAGTGGATACTAGGGATCAGGCCCTAATAAAACTAACTCGATTACATGAAGAATCTCATCCAACTCCTCACCGACCAAATGAGCCCTCACGAAGGAATTACTCACTCCCGGTGGGGAGCATCATGGAATTGGCGATGGAGATAGGTTGGTGATGATGAAGAACGAAGATCCCCCTCTCCGAAGCCCCAAAAGGACTCCGGATCTGCCCTCCCGAGGAAGAACCGGGCTTGGCGGCGGCTCCGTCTCGTGGATCGCGATAATTCTTTCTTCCTGATTTTTTCTGGAAATATGTGAATTTATAGTATCAGGGGGGTCGTCAGCGGGGCCACCAGGTGGGTACAACCCACCTAGGCGCGCCAGGAGAGGGGGGCGCGCCCTAGTGGGTTGTGCACAACCAGGGGCCCCTCTCTGGTGGTTTTTGGCTCCAATAATCCTTATTTATTCCATAAAAAATCCTGACAAAGTTTCTTTCCATTCTGAGAACTTCTATTTCTGCACAAAACAACACCATGGTAGTTCTGCTGAAAACAGCGTCAGGCCGGGGTTAGTTTCATAAAAATCATGCAAATTAGAGTCCAAAGGAAGAGGAAAAGCGTGAGAAAAAGTAGATACGTTGGAGACGTATCAACTCCCCCAAGCTTAAACATTTGCTTGTCCTCAAGCAATTCAGTTGATAAACTAAAAGTGAGAAAGAAAAACTTTTACGAACTCTTTTGCTCTTGTTTGCATAAATAAGCTTAAACAACACCCAGGTTTTCAGCCAGCATTATAACCAACCATGTCGACAATAACTCTTAAAGATTATAATGACTCTCATATCAATGACATAATCAGCTAGCGAGCAATAATAAGACATCTCAAACAACAACATGTTGTCAAAACAACAATGATATAATATGACAATAATGGTATCTCGCTAGCCCTTTCTGAGACCGCAAAACATAAATGCAGAGCACCTCCAAAGTTCAAGCAGCGACTAAACATTGTAATTCATGGTAGAAAATATCCAGTCATGATGCATCCAACATTAGCTATACACAATGCATAAATCATGACAGCTCTGCTCTACTCAGTTTCTGGCGCTCGTTTTATAGAAGGTGATGACACTACATAAAAGTAAATAGGAAGTCCCTTCGCAGAGGGAAGGAGTGATTTGCAGAGGTGCCAGAGCTCAATTTTTAAAACAGAGATAAATGATAATTTTGAGACATGCCCCCTTCTCATTCACTTCACGACCATCAGTTATCAACATCTTCCATGGTAAGCACGCTAGTGGCGGTCCCCAAGCGGAAAGTAAAAGTTTTGACTCCATTGGGAGTTTTTGTTTGATTATTCAAGAGATGAAATCTTTTTCATATTTGCAATTTGGGACTGAGCATCCCTAATACCGCCCATTTCCTCATGCGATGGCGAGTGAATAAACACTCGACCTGAGAATAACCCGCTTAGCACGGAAGATATCGACCACCTCCTATCGTTCCATGAACGATACAGGAACACAAAACGGATACTTTTTTAGAAGTTTTTAGAGGTGGCACATGCAAATTTACTTAGGACGGCAGGGTAATACCGTATATAGGTTGGTATGGTGGACTCATCTGGAATAACTTTGGGTTCAAGGTTTTTGATGTACAAGCAGAATTCCCACTTAGTATAGGCGAAGGTTAGCAATTTAAGATTGGGAAGCGGCCAGCTAGACAGCAACAACTATCATGACCAGGAATTATGCATAAGTAACATTGGACACTAGCATGAGTAGGATATGAACACCATGAACATAAACATTATAGAGGCTATGTTGGTTTTGATTCAACTACATGCATGAACATGTACCAAGTCAAGCCACTCGAACATTCAGAGGAGATACCATATCATCATACCACATCACAATCATCTTAATACTATGTTGATATCCAAAATAAATCATTATCAACTCCCAGCTACTTATGCATGGCATGATAAACTATAGTCTCTAATTGTAATTGCAAACATGTTTAATCATAATGGGCTAAATCATGGGCACTAGGTTAAACATATTTACACAGACAGAACAAGTCGAGTTCATACCAATTTCTCTTTGCCACGACCAGCTCATCGAATATCGTCATTATTGCCTTTCACTTGCACGACCGAATGATAAGAAACTAATAATAGTGCAAGAGTGACATGGACTAAGGTTGAATCTGCAAAGCATTTTATTCAACAGAAGAAGACAAGGTAAAATGGTATCTTTATTAGTTCAACAGTTATTCATATGAGAACCACTCAACATTTTCATCATGGTCTTCTCCTTCGTGCAACTCGAATAAAAAGAAAAGAAATTCAGGGAAACATATTGAAATATTTTTGGAGTTTTTGTTTTTCTTCAACAAGCAAATAAAAAGCAAAAACGAGAAAAACTATTTACACGGGAAAAGTCCCAACAAGAAAAAAAGAACAAGGAAATCTTTTTGGATTTCTTTTTAGTTCTACTACTAAGCATGCATAGAAAGTAAATTACTACAACTAATTTTTTTGGTTTTTCTAAAACAATTCAAACACACAAGAAGAAAGCAAGAAAATAAATCTAAGCATGGATGGTACAATGAAATAGTGTGAGCACCGACAAATAGAATGATATGTGAACATGAATATAATGTCGGTGAGAAACACGTACTCCCCCAAGCTTAGGATTTTGGCCTAACTTGGTAATCGATCAGTAGCCTGGAGGGTAGTAGGGATCCTGAGGAGCGGGCATCCACACATCCCACTGCTGGAGGTGCTCGTGCAGCCTCGAAAGAGCCTGAGCGTTCCAAAGAGGGCGAGGATGTCTCGCAGGCATAATCCGCATCTGCTCCTCGGCAACAGAATCAAACAGAGCAGGTGCGTGCAAGGGATAACATCACGAGTGTCAACACTATAGACCAAGTTATAAGGAATGACAATATCAGGACTATCATGTGCAAGAAAGTGATGGTGATACATGGCTGCACGGTCTAGGTAAACTGTGGTAAGAGGGACATCATGGGGGCGTATCGCAACCTCGAAGTGAGCTGCCAAACGAGTAGCAAAAATCCCACCATGTATTTTCCCTTGAGATTTATTAAGATGGAGGAGACGAGCCACAATAGCTCCCAAGCTATAAGTGTTGTCGCCCTCTATTCTTGTGACGAAACGGCAAGGTGCAGTGAACTAAGTGCACCCATCTTCTCCCTAGAAAGCAATCATTTGGTAATAAAGAGTGCAAAGTAACGAACAACAGGAAAGTGTAAGCCACCGGCAGTGATGGCCACACTCTCCTCTCGTCACCCACTGTCAAAGTGCGACAGAAATCCTCAAACTCAGCCAGCCTAGGCTCATCTAAGCTCCCATCAGACGGGATCATGCATATGTCACAAAATTCAGTAAGTGGTATCTGGTGGTTTTCAGCATATAAATCAACGCTCACTTCAGGAGGATTATTTCTAGGCAAGAATGTAAAGCTTTGAACAAAGACATTTGTGAGGATTTGGTGTTGGTCACACTCATCCGCGATGAAGTCGGTGAGACCGGCGTTGGCAATGAATTGCATGAACTCCTCGTGAATTCCAACTTCTTGTAAGAACGGGATGTGCGGCCATTCACACAGTCGTACCTCCGCCAACCTCCGAAGGTGGAGATCATTGTCAGGAGACTCCCCAATAACACCCTTGGAGTTCTTCCTAGAGCCAAATTTCCTAAAGATATTCATGTCCACGTACAATTTTTCCTATGAACAAAAATCTGAATTATTTGTTCACAAATTTTTTCCAACAAAACTTCACAAAACTAATAGCAACTACTCATAGGGATACATTGAGGCCATAGCAAGCATTGAAACTACTTAGAACACTAAGAATTGAACATGCAAGCACATCTACAGCTGCACCAAGAGTAGCTATTCATTCAAAGTATAAACCACTAAAACAAAAACTAATTGGACAAATGATGGAGTCACATACCAAGCAACAAATCCCCAAAACAATTTCGGAAATGGAGCTTCGAGCAAAGAGATAAAAAATGGCAGCAAAATGAGCAAGAACACGGGAGAGAGAGAGTACACTACAAAAAAAATACACATCCGTGACATTTTGGGCTGAACGAATTTTTTTTCTGTCATACATATGACACTTCTATGACGATAATTGTGACAAAACCCGCTATCATCATAGATGTGGTGGGCTCCAACTTCTATGACAAAAAATCATGACAGAAAATGGGCTTTTCGTCCTGGGCGGGCCGGAGACGCAGCTGCATGACATTCTTTGGGCCGTCCATGACGGAAAAAACCGTGGTAGAAGCGAGGGCGAGGAAAAATTTCGGGGAGTTCCCGTTTACGGTGGGAGGTCGGGGGCCGAGCGGTGCTCGTTTCTCTCGTACACGTACGCGCGTGTGTGTGAGGCGTTGGCTCTAACTGAACCCGAGCGAGGCGTTGGGCTCTAATCGAACCCGGCGATTGCACTATAGGCTACGCTACATCGAACCCGAGCGACCGATCGATGGTTGTTAATCAACCCGATCGAAGCGATTCCTTCGCCATCGCCGCTAATCTGAAGCCGATCGATGCCGCCTGCAGGATGAACAGTGAGTGTTGCGGGGGGTTGATGAACAGTGGAGCGGTGGCATTGCCTCTGGATGAACAGGGACCCCGTGGTGTGGTGGAGGGTTGGATGAGCAAAGACGGTGGAGGGGTGGATGAACAGACCCCCGTGGTGTGGAGAGGGCTGGATGAGCAGTGAGACGGTGGAGGGGTGCCCGTGGAGGGGTGGTTGAACAGACCCCGTGGTGTGGGAGAGCTGGATGAGCAGTGAGACGGTGAAGGGGTGCCCGTGGAGGGTGGTTGAACAGACCCCGTGGTGTGGAGGCTGGATGAGCGATGGAAGCGGTGGAGGGTGGTTGAATAGTAGCCGGTGGAGTAGCGCGCGGTGGAGGCTGGATGAACAGGAGCCCGTGGAGGCCGGAGGAGGTCGACGGTGGAGATGAACAGATCCTGTGGAGTCCTGCTATGCACGCCACACCCCTCCCGATGAACAGGACCCCGTTTTGACGAGAAGGCGCTCCAACACAAGTCCGTTTAAATCTGCTTTTGCAGACGCCACACCCTCCCAATCAACAGACCGCTGTTTCGACCGTAGGAGGTCCGTTTCCTCCATTTTGCGGTACGCCACACCCCTCCCGATCAACAGGACCCCGTTCCGAACGTAGGAGGTCCGTTTCCTCCGTTTTGCGGTACGCCAGGCCTCGTTTCCATTGCCTGTTCCCCCGATGAACACGACCACGCATTCCGCTCTCGACCCAAACGGCTATTCCCACGCGTTCCATTGCCTCCCGATGAACACGACGCATTTTGTTGCCTCCCCATGAACACGACTCATTCCGTTGCCTCCCCATGAACACGACGCATTCCGTTGCCTCCTCATGAACACGACGACGGCGCTGTTTCTGCGTTCCGACCCAGCCATGTACACGAGCCCTCGCCATAATGAGCGCGCCGAGTAGGCGTTCGAGACCCTGCCCGTATGTACGTACGTGGCCGTATTTTCTTTCTTGCACCCTGGCCGTTGTATGTATGTGTACATGCTACGTGCGCGCCTCTACTACAACACGTGCGCGCCTCTACATCCACCAAAGATATATGTATGCATTACCGTTCGCTGACTGTAATGACAACGCTTACGCACGCTTGACCGGTGGGTCCCGACCGCCGTGCACTTCCTTGCGTCGGCGAAGATGTAGCCGGTGGGTCCCAGCAGTTAGGGGGCGAATCGCTTTGTTTTTTGCTCGGACGCACTTCCTTCCAGCGGCGAAGGTGTAGCTGGTGGGTCCCGGCGATGGGGGAACGCTTTTTTGGGCACGGTGGCCCGTCCGGTGGGTCCCCGCTGTCAGGTGGAGGAATAATTATTTTGCGCGTAATAAGGAGGCACTTCCTTGCTGCGGCCGTGGACCCAGCTGTCAGCGTCTCCACACACAGTACTCTTCCGATGGAAGTCGGTCGTTGACCACATTGACCACGCCGCGCCGAGAGCACCACGGCGGTGGACGACGGCGAGGCCTAGGAAGGGGATGACACGGAGGCGTGAAAGACCCGGCAAGCATTTCCCACTGAGGGGAGTACGACCAGATTTAGGGTTTATCATTCGCCCGTCACGGAGAATAACAACAGGTGTGGGTGAGTAGAGGGATGGCTAGGCCAGCGATGGGAGTACTGATCAAGGCGGTGAGGTTTCATGGCAAAAGACACCGTCAGGGGGAGGAGGACCAGGCAGTCCCACCGGGCGCTTCTTTGAGCGGCTGGAGCAGGAAGAGCAGAGATTGAAGAAGACGACGGCCGTTGGATGGACATCCAACAGGTCGATGCTTGTGCGCCAACCTTTTCTAGGAAAGCCTCAAATCTGGAAAACAGACATATAGCCCATTTGCCATTATTTCTAATAATTTACAGCCCATTTGCTAATTCTTAAGGTTTTTTGGAGCCTATATTCTTTTTGTTAGCATTACAGCCCATATTGTGGCCACGGTTAAAAAATTATACGAAATTTTGCATATTTTGGTGCAGTCCGAACGGTTTTTAATCCCAAAATTTCGACTCACATTCAAACTGATTTAAAAAATAAATGTATATCAATATAAAATCCAACAAATTCTTCACGCATAAAAATAAATGTAATTTAAAATCTTGAAATGAAAAAAAAGATATTTGAAACTAATTGCCGGTTTGATGTGTTTTAAAAATGTACAACCCATTTCTCATTACTGATGGGCCATTTTCTCGGCCAGCCGAATGAAAGCTCTCCTCGTCTTGAAAGATTTGCAGCCCAACATGCCTGACAAAGCGACTTACTTGGCAAATCACAAAAAAACTGGATGTGGCCGTGGACCTAGCTGTCAGCCTCTCCACGTACAGTACTCTTCCGATGGAAGTCGTTCCTTGACCACGTTGACCATGCCGCGCGAAGAGCACCACGGCGGTGGACGACGGCGAGGCCTAGGAAGGGGACGATGCGGAGCCGTGCAAGATGCGGCAGTGGATGCCCACGCGAAGAGGAGTACGAGCGTTCACCGTCTGATGTAAAGGTGAGGCTGGCCACGCCGCAGAATAACAGGGGTGTGGGTGAGTGGAGGGATGGCCCGGCCGGTGGTGGGAGCAAGATATGGGCACGGTGAGGCCTCCGCGGTAGCACAAATGACCCGGCCACGGAGGCGGAGCAGTGTCACGACCCAAGCCTTTGCTTTGGGCGGTTGGAGCAAGAAGACCAGAGGTTGAAGAAGCACTATGGCCGTTGGATGGACATCATACGGTCACTGGACTATTGACTAAGTTGACAAAGCTCTCCGTCCCCGTCAACTTAGTAGGCCCACAAGTCAGCCCAACAATATGGTGGGTCCCAGCTAAAGGTGGGGGTATTCATTTTTTGGGCGTAATAAGGAGGAACTTCCTTGCATGCGAAGATATAGCTGGTGGGTCCAGACCTCTCACGGGGGGAACGTTTTTTTCACTTAAATCTGAGGCCCTTCTGTGGGTCCTAGCTGTCGGTGGAGGAATCATTATTTTGCGGCGTAATAAGGAGGCATTTCCTTGCGTCTTGCCGTGGACCCGGTATCGGCCTCTCAGCGTCTGATCCACTTCCGATGGATGTCGTTCATTGACCACGCTGATTTGGCCGCCCGAGAGCACCAGGGCGGTTGGCGGCAACGAGGCCTAGGAAGGGAACGACACGGAGCCGTGGAATACTCGGCGATTGTTTCCACGCTGGAGGAGTACGAGGGTTTCTTGGTTCGTCTGCCGTTGCGGAGAATAACAGCATGTGTGGGTGAGTAGAGGGATGGCTAGGCCAGCGATGGGAGTACGGTGGGTCCGTTAGGTCTGTGGCAAGATAGCCTTGACCAAGGGAGGAGGGAGCAAAGCGGCCCAGCGGCGCTTGTTTGAGCGGCTTGAGCATGAAGAGCGAAGATTGAAGAAGACGACAGCCCGTTGGATGGACATCCAACGATCCTTTGCTCGTGTGTTGACTAAGTTGATGAGGCGTATGCGTGTGCGTCAACCTTTTTTATGAAAGCATACGCGTCAACCTCGTAGTAGGCGCACAAGTCAGCCTCAAATACATGGAAAACAACATACAACCCATCCGCCATTATTTCTAATAATGTACAGCCCATTTGCTAATTCTTAAGAATTTTTGGAGCCCATCTTCTTTTTGTTAGCATCACACCCCATATTGTGGCTACGCGGTTAAAAAAGTATCTGAAATTTTGCATATTTCAAAAGCGGTCAACTGTTTTGAATCCAAAAATATCGATTCACATTCAAACTATTTTGAAAAATAATTTATATAAATATAAAATTATAATAATTGTCCACACATAAAAATCAATGGAATTTAAGATCTTGTAATTAAAAAAAAATTGAAAGTAATTCCCAGTGTGATTTGTTTAAAAATGTACAGCCCATTTCTGGGCAAACAGATAATGAAACACTCCTTGTCTTGAAAGATTTGCAGCCAAAGAGGCCGATAAAACAAGTAGGCCTTGTTTGGGTATTTCTTTTTAAAAATAGAACTGGAATGCCATTTTCAAAGAAGAAAAACACAAGCGGGATGATGATGTGGTAAACATAAATAAAACCACAGCTAAACGGGACTACAAATTTCAAGACTTACTCGTTGTTACCCTAATCCGTCGCTAAAACTAGTATAAATAACAACCTGCTTGTTCCTCAAAACAAAAAGCTGCGCGACTTGCCGGGTCCTCGTGTCGGCCGCTCGTAGTGTAATTCTCTCGTTTATTGACTACGTTGACAATGGCGTGAGCCCCGGATGTCCAACCATTAGGAGGAACCATATTTTTGGGCTTGTACTATAGAGGCACTTGCTCATGCATCGCCATGACTGTGGGTCCCTCTTGTCATCCTCTCCACGTCTGATCATCTCCTTGTTCCTCTCGGTTGTTGTGGCGTTGACAACGCAAGAGAAGCGGCGCACAAGACTCTGGCGAAGCGAACCAAGGCATAAAGGCGAGGAGGACGACAGGCGGGCCTTGACCGAACGCAGGAACCGTTGAAGATCGCCGGTCCGAAAGTCGCGGAGGAAATCTGAGGTTGATCGTTCGAGGCGGAGTGCGTGTTGGGGCTAACGTCGAGGAGAATAACGGGGCGATGTGGGGAATAAAGGGAGGGACTGGCCAACATTGGAGAATGCGTCACGGTGAGGCGGCGGAGGCACAACCACCATGGAGGCCAGGGAAGCGAGCGGAGCGCAGGGTGGTTTGGTTTTGGTAATTTGGAGGAAGAAGAAGACAAGAGATAGAAGATACATGACACTTGTTGGATGTCAATCCAAATCACCGGGCAGTGTAATCGTTTGTTGATCGCCGATGAAGTCGACACCACCTTGGATAGGCTATTTCCTCGCTGGGTCCCAAAGTCGAATCCAAATCTGTCACGGTCATGCAGCCTTTTCCTATGAAAATTTACAGCCCATTTGATGTGCTAGTTCAAATAAGTTTGTGGGTGCTTTGGTGGGGGCTAATCACTTGGCTTCTATAATGCACAAAGTGAGCTCAAGCAAAGCCCGAGACCGATGTTATTTCCCTTGGTTTGGATTTGTTACAATATTTCACTCTAAATTAAGCGAATGGCAAGCCATTTGCCTTGTTTCAAAGAAAATATGGCGATCACAGCCGAGTTGAAAAGGGCAGGAAAATCTAACTCCGACTTACAAACTGTACAAAAGCACGAGGGTTAATTGTTCATCAGGTTTACAAAAAAAGCAGATTGAAAAGGGCAACAACATCTAACTCCAAAGATCAAGTTTTCGGCAAATACGGTCAAATGGATCGGTCAGGTCCATGGAATGAACATCCTGGTCGTAAAATTTACTGGATTATGACCACAATATGTTGTAATCGAAGCCCGGACGTTCGTAAGCTCTTTTGCCCACCTAAAACTCCTTTTTTGCTCTTGACATACCCATCCGTCAAAACCATGTTGCTGATAAACTTAAGCACGATGGACAATACTAACCTCGCATTCAGCGGGAAGAATGTGACAAATCTTGTGTTTGCACGTTTGGCTACATATCGTTCTAAGCGTTATTGTCTTCAATCGAATCTCATGAGAAGTGAGAAAATCCCGATGCTTACGAATCCACCCGATTGGTTATAACTTTCTTACCTCGCCTGTTGCCTAAATAGACATGAAGATTGAAAACAGTTAAGGTCTAAAAGAAGAGTGTCGAAAGAGCAACATCTGAATGGTTAATTCTAGTACACTATATACGGGCTTCCAATGTGCGTGAAATTATTACCTTTATATACAACTTCTCCAGACATGGAAAGCATTGTAGCAAGCCAATAATCTTGTTCAGATCAAAACTATTCATTTGGATATATAAGATCTTGACAGAATCCGGCACCATTGATAGGCCATCCATGGAGAAACTCTTCATTGAGCATAGAACATAATATTAGTACAAAATGTGTACTCCAAGATGATATATAAATTATGTGTAGAAATTTAAAATGCAGCTTATGGTTACAAGTGTAGATGATAATATAGAGTACCTGAAGTACTGTGGACCCAAACACCATATTGAAATGAGTACAGAGATCATGTATTACACCCAAGGTCTCCAGTTTAGGTGCGAGAGGGACGGTTATTTGCAACGGTGAATAACTAGAATCAAGGATCAACCTTTGAAGTGAAGGGGCATCTTGGATGATGATCTGCCATCCGTCAAAAGAAATTCCAATTCTTACAAAGGTTAGGCGACTTTATTTGGAGACAACCGATTCTAACTGTGAAAACAAGCACCAAGCACTCCGGTAGCAGGGCAAGCTGGAGTGGATGATCTTTGTGCAATGAGGCCTCCGATATACGAACCCGCACAAGTGAAGGTTTCTTGAGAAATGGGAGTCGAAGGTTTAGTACCAGATTATGCGGTAGGTAGCACTAGCATAAAGGTGGCGGTGTGGAGAGAGGACGAAAACCGTGAGATGGACATCGGTGCTGAGGGCACAAGTTCATGGCGTTCGGTATGTGGTATGTGATTTCCAGGGGAATAGTAGAACTCAAGCAACTGTAGTTCTGTGAATTCGAGGATTCCAGCCAAAGGCGTCCACCGTGCAGGGCATGGTATGCTTGCTCGTGTAGCATGACAGGATGCAGAGGCTTTGAGCGGAGCCCTGGTGGGAGGAGATGATGGCTCTGGGATTTCAAAATCATTGAAGAGAGATAGCCTGACGATCGAGATTAAGGGAATGGCGCCATATCGGGCGCCACCGAGTGGAGAGGACTTGGGTGCGGCGGCAATCCCGGGTGGGGAGAAGCGAGATGATCTCCCCACGGATGGCCTCCGGGAGCTCGCTGATGCGGTTCACCCGAGATTCTCTGAGTTCTTGGGATCCGGTGGGGGTGGGGTCGCTGCTTCTCCCTTGTTGCCGGGGTGCGGGATCTACAACAGGCGTCGCTGGCGTGAGCCTCATCTTCTTAAGCTGGGGTCAGCCGACTCCATTTTCCTCGAGGCGTCAAGGTCGCCACGCATTTGAGCAGAGTAACCAATGACGAGCCTAGTTGTAGTGCGAGCGAAGAAGAAGGGGAGTTGGGGGTTTTCTGTAGGAGTGAGGAAGAAGGGGAGCTAGGGTTTTCTGTAGGAGTGAGGTGAGGAATTTGGGGAGTCTGCAGTGGAGCGAGTGGCGTGAGGTGGGTGGGAGGCGAGGAGGAAGAAGAGCACCCATGTTTTTGGGGGGGTGTCTTTGGGTGTGGGTAGCGCCTCTCATTCAGTAAATATATGGGCTTTTGAATTGATTTTACTATATACTAGTGTGGATGGGCTGTTTTGTCATGGGCCTCGAGAAACAATTACTACTAGTACAGTGGAGACACTCTACAGCTACCCAGAAAAACAATTACTACTAGTACAGTGGAGACACTCTACCGCTTTTGGCTCCTCCTAGGTCATTGAAACGTCTCCCTCATGAATGTCGTTATACTTTTGTTCACCGACATGCGGGTCATGCAGTGAGCCCAAATGCCATCCACCAAATTAGAAGGCGTGATGGCGGAGAGAGTCACCCCGGTCGAAGGCCGGGCAAGAACGAGTCAGTCGTATCACAAAAACCCCACCTCCTCGCAGTCTAAGTTTGACGGACAAAGCAACCATCATTTCACTCTTATTTGAATCCCTTCTCCCTCACCGTCTTCAAGAAAGGCAACACTTGCATCTGCCAACGTGTTCTTCTCTTGAGCGAAGGGAAGGTAAGCGGATCCATGATGTTGGTATATTTTCGTTCAGAGAAAAAAAAAAGAACTTTTAACTGATCCTCACTCTCTTTTTTGTTTCATTGTCATTGCGATTGTGTTTTCCTTTCAGTGGTCTCCTAGTATTCGTCAGTTTCATGATGGACCAAGGAGAACCAGGCAAAGATCTGCCGATATTGGAGGAGGCTGATCCCCACGAGACAGAGAGCTCCAAGAAGATGGAGGCAACCACCGAGGCGACCCAGATCTTGAGATGGTCAACGCCTCGCTTGAGGTTCTGACCCGTGGCACTGCAGGAGCAGTTTTCCCCTTCGAGGATGTGTCCCCCCCCTCATTGAGCTGCCCAAGGTGATTTCCTTCTTTGCCGATCTCAATTGTGGTTTTCATCTAAGTATGTGGTGATTTTTTTTAGAAAAGGAAGTACGTGGTGATTAATAATGCAAAATTTTATTAGCTTCGATGCCATGCTATACATAGTGGTTTAAATAACTTGTGTTTCTTATCTTTGAAAAGTAATTCAGAATTTGTTTACTGTTTCAATTAGAGACTGATGCGAGACATAAGGATTGTGTGGTTGTACATGTCACTTTCGCTATGAGGCGAGACGACCTGAATATCGCCGGGAAAACAGAGTTCTTAGGCTGTTGGATCTCGGAAGCCATCTCGCAGTTATACCAATGAAGAGTTGTATTCGAGCCTCACTGTTGTCGTGCGTGTTGTCCAGGGTGTACTAAAGCACAAGAAGTTCAAAGCTACTCCTTCGTTTGTGAGGAATACTGTTCTTGTCAAGCTTAGGAAGATGACGTGGCATGCCTCAACAAACAAGTTTATCAGTGGCAAGGCCACAAGGTTGTCTTCATGAAGGTTCACAGGATTGAGCTGCTGCGGGACGTCCTCGATGATGTTCATGGCAAGGTCCGTCTTGTGTCCAACCCAAATTAGATCGAGGCATGAAATAGTTGCCCCATCTAGTGTTTAATAGTAGTTTGGATTGTGTCTAATTATCCTAACCTTGCTCATTATCGACCCCTCTGGGGCTAGTACTCTGTTTGAATCCGTCTATGGGAACTGCTGCAACTTTTGTGTCCCCGTGAATCATGTGAGAACCATCGTAATTGTTGCCGAAACAGATGCGTCCTCACTAGTTTTTTCATGAATATGGCATGGTAAGACATAAGTTGTCATGGTTTATCATAAGAAGCAAAGTGTGTTTTGATGAAATAGAGCACTCATTCGAGAACCGTATACCGACGTATACATAAGTACTTGTAAACACTGTTGGTGCTACCCCACTTATGTAAAGGGGCCAGCAAAACACGACACATTGGCTCAGCTCGCTTCAACACTAGGCTATCGACCAGCTAAGAATCAACAATGCTGCCCCGACATATAAGCAACTATGTATCTTATTACGATGGTTCATGCAGTTAATTGAGGCCACAATGTAATAAATTCAAAACGTTCACACGCTAAGTCCAGCGCTCTTGTGGAACACTCACATTAAACTCGTCTTCGTAAAAAACTTGAAAAGCATAAGTTAAGCAATTTTATACATCTCAATGATTCATAGAAGATAACAAACATATACCGGTTCACAAAGAAAAGACAAAGTTGTGAGAAGGTTTACAAATCAGGAAAAAAACAAGCAAGGCTTCTCTCACGAGCAAAAGGGCCTCCGGCAGTTTAAATTTCCGGAGTTCACTCTGGTTTTTCTTGTTGCCACCATTGAGGTTAGGTTCTCTCATTCTAGAATAATCAATTATAATTGTGGTCTCAATTTGGAATGCTAAAGCTGAACCATGCGATGTCTTGACCAGCTGAAAGTCTTGTGCATTCCACTAAATTTAAGCCCGCTATTTGCTTGAGAAATAAGGACCACAATGCCTCTTGTCCGGCACTTTTGTCAAAAAACCGCCGGGTACTGCAGTGCTGCTTAGTCCTTGGTCCATGGATGAACTGGTAGAAAGTGCATTCGGACTAGGATGCATGATTGTTTTCGCTCGTCTCCTTTTGCAATCAGGAAGTAAAACGTATGAATCAGCTTCTTTTAGATTGCGTGGGTCATTCTACCTTAGTTACTACCAATGTAGGGATACCTTGAAGACGGGAGGGTAGACGGCGGCAGCGAGGATAGCCATCTCATTTTATGCTAGTTGTACTAAAGCTGAGGTGTGCTTTTTGATTGCAGCGGATAGAAACGATGCGGAGATGCATATCCCGGAACGATATGGAGACATACATCCCTGTTTGCAAATAAGAAATACGGTTATTTAAGCGATGATAGATATTACTACTTTCCCCGCTTTTCCTCTTAGAACCAAGTCCTAGGTTCATGCTACAGCCTTTCCCACTTTCTTCCCTGTTTGAACCAACACTTTGAGTCATTTGTATGAACTAGCTTTACTTCTAATAATAGTAGAAGTCTAGGTGGCTTTGGAACAGACGGAAGTAGAAAGGATCCACACGAAGGAGTGGGGCAGTAGAGAAAGGCAGGTTTCAAGGAATATATACGAGGGTCGTCGGCATGTGGCAAAGGCGGCGTCGGGAGGCCGCATCTTGGCCACAATACATGAGGGAGGAAGAAGGGGTCGGAGGCCCTCCCGAGCTGATGATCTCTTGGAAGAGAACGACCGCCGATCGAGACGTCACGGGCAGCCGTTGGTCTCCTCCGTCGCCGCTTGACGGCAGCGTGAAACGATGCACCTACACCCCTGCCCGGTCGAGGTTGTCCGACCGATTTGTGACCAGCCGTGAGCTGAGAGAGTGTGGCCACCTATGTGTTGCTTAGATCCGAGAGCATGAGAGAGTGAACGAGAGGAACCCTAGTAAAGCAAGCGCTAAGGCTCCTGCTTTTATATATAGTGGAGTGATTTTGTTGTACCAGCTTCAAAAAAAATGCGCTCCTACGTGTACCCGCGAGTGGGTGTGAGAGAACTAGTGCGTGCGTGCACCGCTTCTCTTCGTGAGAGTACAATATACTATGCCCAAAGAACGTTCGCCGCAAGAGTAATAGTATAAGTGTGTGGCGTGTGAGCTAAAATAAAATGTGCGCGTCGTCTTTTGTTTTTAGAAGTTCTAAGGGTAGGGTGTGAAGAGCACATATGTGCGCACGTCTACTATGCAGATAGACGGTGGGTGCGACGTCTTGAAGTCTGCGAGAGGACTCGGGAGAGTCGTGACTCGTGAGGGTGCGTGTGCGTGAGAGAGAGGGGGGCACGTATCAATGCAATGCATGTGTCCGTAAATCATTATCCGACAAACGTTCGCCACAAGCCTTTTCCTGACGAACGCCAGACGTACCGTTAGATCGGCATCCAAGCGGTGTCGGTTTGCCATGTCATTTAACGAACAGCCACTCCTCCTACACACAAATCTTCCACATGAGTGTTAGCAACTGCCGTATGCTCCCTCCGTTCCGAAATGCAGTGCATATAGCTTTACTGAAAATTTGAACCTTGCAAACTTTTACCGAGTTTTCGTGTACCAAATTGCACATGTAGAATACCATGTATAAATCATTTCATTCATCTTCGAGAGGTAACTATAAAGTTGTGTGAGGAGTCTACAAAGAAAGACCATCGTATCACCCGCAGCAATTTCAAGCATCCTTTAGTGTCGAGGAATATCATAGGAACTCTATATGATATGATTTTTATAGGATTTTTTCCTTTAGAGCCAATTGGTTCATAGGAATAGATTCATATACTCCACATTTCAAAGGAAATAAACATGATATCATTTCTATAGCTTTAGAGCCACTTGGTTCATATGAATGGATTCCTATACTCCCTTAATTTCAAAGGAAAATAAACATTAGCGTATATTCAATAAAAAAGTTCCTATGATGTGAACCAAATGACATCTCTTTTCCAATCCCTACTCATAGGAATTGAGATGATCCATGTCATCTCTTTCCCTACAACTTCCATGTATACATATTCTATTCCTAAATAGATAGTACAACCCACTAGTAGCTTTTTTCCAAAACATGCAACTATGGCACAAGAACTATATAGTGTGCCAATAACTTTTAAAGATGGTTACATTTGGATGAAGCTAACTTGACGGTCTTGAGAGATAGGCAAATCCGAGCACTCTTGGCCGTTGGATATCATCAACATTCCACCAGATCTCGCCACATGTACAATTTAGAAGACTCCATGGATGAACTTAAGCATAATGCACAAACCTCAAAACACAAGCACTTCTCCTTTGTTCTAGAATCTTACGTATCATAATTGATTATTTTTTCTAAATGAATTGCCATTATTTGTTTTTTACTTTATGATTTACTCCTCCGTTCCAAAATAGATGACCCAACTTTGCACTAACTTTGTACTAAAGTTAGTACAAAGTTGAGTCACCTATTTTGGAGCAGAGGAGTACAATGCACAAACCCCATGAATCTTAACATTTTTATAAAACTAATTGATTTTGAATGAGATGAACTATAAGAACTAAAACGAACATCTACATCATGCATATATGACTCAAAGCTTTACATGCTATAGTGTGTATTTATTCATAATTTGGTTTGAAATCTCGTATGCGTTCAATACATGTGTACCTTACTAGTTTTGAGTAGAGTAGCAAATTTCACATGACCCCGGGTATATCAAAATGCAGGGCCCATGCATCATTGCCTTTCGGTCGAGCCTATGTCCACAATTTTTTGTACGTACTATATCTCCACTGGTCCCCGAACCCAAAATGCTGCATGGTTCCCGTAAAACCAAGCGGCCCACACATATTTAAGGCGTCGACGCTGTCGGGACCCTGATTCTAAGTCACACTGATCTAGCATGTAACACCTCATATCACTTTGCGGCCTCACGCACGGTATTCCCACGGGTTTCGCTTTACCATGGCCCGGGACCGTTTGCGCCTTTTGGCTCACGTATATGATAGTGTCGCAAGCATCCATATGACAGAGAACCCGGGCCGACATGACTAGTCGTGAACCCAAAGTTGCACTAACTTACAGGGATAGGCATACATGAAACAACATCGAGCATGTCGGTCAGCAGCGTGCGAATCCGGGCTGTAACAAGCCGGCTAACAGGACTCAGGAACCCGGGCTGTGAGCTAGGCAAGACTCAGATGTCACCGCGTGACATTTCCCGAAGCGACAGACATATAGGAACGAAGTGAATCACATGTCGGCCAGATCTAAGTGTTCCGAGCAGTAGTTACAGGCTAGCAGGACTCGGTAAACCGGTCAGAAGCGGACTACCATGGCTCGGTGGAAGCACTAGACTACATTTCCCCATAAGAGAGGCTACTAAGGATAGACAACTAGGTTGTCGGATCCCACACATAGCAATAAACGTTACACGTACGCATAACATGCAAGTATGTGTTGTACAACATGGCATCACAACATAACGCAAACTCATATAGATAAAGGCCCAGAAGAGCCACATAGCATTAAATACAAACAGGGGTCACATGACCCATCATTCGTGAGCATACAAACAGCGGAAGCATTACATGTCCGAGTACAGACAACTACAAAAAGAAAAAGGCTGAGAAGCCTGACTATCTACAAGACCCTCCGAAGGGTACAAGATCGTAGCTGAGGTAACAAGCTACTCGTCGAAGTCCAAGCGGAACTACTAGTGAGACAGATGTCCCATCTGCAAAACATAAATAAAGCAAACATGAGTACAAAGGTACTCAAAGAAGACTTACATCGATCCTATCATACATGCATGTGTATCAAGAAGGTAATGTGGGGTTTAGTTGCAGCAAGCCAGCTTTGACTCAGTGGTTATCCTGTTCTACGACTACGAGAAACTTCTTTGAGGTGAGGCAGCGCACACGAGTCCACTAATCACCACATCAATACCCTACTATGATCCCCGTCTCTCTACGAGAAGGCCATCCATAGCACTGACACTTGTCTTGAGCATTTTAGAGTATCCACTTTAAGTTGTCTATATACCACGTAAGCATCCAAGAAGTCCATAATCGAGGACACGACTATTCGAATAGATCATGATAACCCTGCAGGGGTGTAGTTCTTCACACACGCTCTCACCACTTATCACCATGTACACGTCATGTATCTTGGCAACCTTCAAGCGGAAGCCTGGCGAGGGTGTCGGCCACAACCTGACTAACCACACAAGACTCTAGTCCAGGTTTATCGCCTATTCGGGTTCCATCCGCAAGGAGATCCGGGCGGGGTGTCGCTCACGGCCCCAAACGATGTGAGCAGGGTTCCCAAGCCCACCATCCGGTGCCACTTTGGTACACCGTGCCACACAGTGCCTAGCTGTCCCAAGCCCACCTGCCGGTGCCACTTTCAGTAGAAAAATAGCACTACCTACAAACACCGTAAACTAGTTGCGACTCTGGACAGAGATCAAGTTGGTTAATAAGTCGAGAGAGCTTGGAGTTTGAGCCCAACGTGTGGTAGTAGCTAGTCATTGGACAACTTACATGTAACTCAGTTCTTAAGGACGGTTCCAATGAGACAACCCACCATGTACTCCTACATGGCCTCTCACCGCTACCTTTACCAAATCGTGTTCACACACTTAACTCTCAGGATCAAAACATACCATAACACTCCAATCCATTCCCAATGAATCAGACCTGACACAACTCTAAGCAATAAAGGCATGGCATGGTAGGAACACAACATGGCTCATTCAACTCCTACACATGCTAGTGGGTTTCAACTATTTCATCGTGGTAATGACAGGTCATGCAGAGGAATGGGTTCAACTACCGCAGCATAAAGTAGCAGTTGAATCGTTGTTGTCCTAATGCAATAAAAGAGAGCAGGAGCGAGAGAGTGGGATTGTATCGGAATGAAAAAGGGGGTTTGCTTGCCTGGTAGATCAACAAAGGGGCACTGCTCCTCAGACAGGTACTCTAGAGCACTCTCCGGAGCATAACCTATCGAGAAGGAACGGTGTCGACAATCAAACACAAGCATCTGCAACAAAATGATGCATGAATATGGCATGAAGATGTGATGTAGTTTGAGCTAATGCAACTAGCATTCATTTGGTTGAAGTCCATTTGCAAATGCAACTCCAAGATAAGCTCTTATAAATGCCATTTATGTGTTTTCACTTATACAGCAGGTGTAGTTGGTTTATCATGCATGGAAATTGTATAGATGGATAGATTGAATTTTTCTGATCATTTTTCATATATAAATTATTTCAATCTGAGCTAATGTTGAATTTCTATGAATTTTTGAAGTTTATATCATTTTCTGGAATTTCCTGACTAAATAAAATCCAGGAAAGGAATAACTGCGTCAGCATGATGTCATCACTACGTCAGCGAGTCAACGTGGCTGTCCAGGTCAAATCTGACGTGTGGGGTCTGATACGTCTCCGTCGTATCTATAATTTTTGATTGTTCCATGCCAATATTATTCAAGTTTCATATACTTTTTGGCAACTTTTTATACTATTTTTGGGACTAACATATTGATCCAAAGGCTCAAAGGT
Organism: Aegilops bicornis; assembly: GCA_021605145.1. Taxonomy (NCBI): domain Eukaryota; kingdom Viridiplantae; phylum Streptophyta; class Magnoliopsida; order Poales; family Poaceae; genus Aegilops; species Aegilops bicornis. Next base: position 321,585,204 of record CM038669.1, read on the forward strand.
CGTACCGTGTTTGTTGCATGTTTTTTGTTTCGCAGAAAACCCATACCAGACGGAGTCCAAACGGAATAAAAACTGACGGAGATTTATTTTGGAATATTTATGAATTTTGGGAAGTGGAATTATCGCGAGATTCGGTGCTAGGGGGCACGAGGTAGGCGCCTCAGGTGACAGGCGCCCACGACCTCGTGGCCACAAGTAAGCAGTTGGAGCCCTTCTTTCGGCCAAGAAGAAAGCTAATATCCGGATAGATATCGTGTCCAAAATTCAGCCCAATCGGAGTTAAGGATCTCCGGAATTTAAGAAACGGTGAAGGGCGTAAAACAGAACGCGTAAAGCAGAGAGAGAGAGAGACAGATCCAATCTCGGAGGGGCTCTCGCCTCCCACGCCCATGGAGACCATGGACGGAGGGGAAACCCTTCTCCCATCTAGGGAGAAGGTCAAGGAAGAAGAAGAAGGAGGGGGCTCTCTCCCCTCGCTTCCGATGGCGCTTAACGCCGGCAGGGGCCATCATCATCACCGCGATCTTCACCAACACCACCGCCATCTTCACCAACATCTCCATCACCTTCCCCTCTCTATCTACAGCGGTCCACTCTCCCGCAACCTGCTGTACCCTCTACTTGAACATGGTGCTTTATGCTTCATATTGTTATCCAATGATGTGTTGCCATCCTATGATGTCTCAGTAGATTTTCGTTGTCCTATCGGTGGTTGATGAATTGCTATGATTGATTTAATTTGCTTGTGGTTATGTTGCTGTCCTTTGGTGCCCATCATATGAGCTGCTGCGTGGATCACACCATAGGGTTAGTTGTATGTTGGTAGGACTATGTATTGGAGGGCAAGAGTGACAGAAGCTTCAACCTAGCATAGAAATTGATGCATGCGGGCTTGAAGGGGGACCAATATATCTTAATGCTATGGTTGGGTTTTACCTTAATGAACGTTAGTAGTTGCGGATGCTTCCTAATAGTTCCAATCATAAGTGCATAGAATTCCAAGTCAGGGATGACATGCTAGCAGTGGCCTCTCCCACATGATACTTGCTATCGATCTAGTAAAGTAGTCAATTGCTTAAAGGACAACTTTGCAACTTCTACCATCACTTTTCCACACTCGCTATATTTACTTTATTGTTTCTTTACCTCAACAGCCCCTAGATTTTATTTACTCGCTCTTTATTTTCTTGCAAACCTATCCGTAAACACCTACAAAGTACTTCTAGTTTTATATTTGTTCTAGGTAAAGCGAATGTCAAGCGTACGTAGAGTTGTATCGGTGGTCGATAGAACTTTAGGGAATATTTGTTCTACCTTTAGCTCCTCCTTGGGTTCGACACTCTTACTTATCGAAAACTGTTGCGATCCCCTATACTTGTGGGTTATCAGGGTCCACACGTCAGGGTCATAGTCATAGTTAATTAACAGAGTTAATTAATCCTAACTCCAAACCTAACTAAAAAGGATTAGTGGGCGCTGGGGCCCAAAGGTCGCGGTCGTCGAGGTGGGGGTTTAGTGCTTAATTAAAGTGCCACGTCATCCCGCCGGAGTTACGGCGGCGGCGTAGCAATCATGGCGGGCGACTCGCGGACTTGCGCTCTGAGCATCGGTTGGACGCGGAGGAGACCATCGGGCGTAGCCCGTCGTTGCCGTCCGCATCTGTGGGAGCAGTGAGAGGCTGCGGGCGGTTTGAGCTTCGCCAGAGCGGAGCTCGAGGCGGCGGAGCACGCTTCGGCGGGAGGCGGGCTGCGGGGCACGGGGAGGCCACCCGAGGGGCTCTGCGGCACCCTCGTGGCACCAGGAGCACGGTGAGGTGCTCGGGGGTGAGCTGCGGCGGCTAGCGCGACGGCGGCGACATGCACGGCGGCGAGGAGATACGGCCATGGCGGGAAGCAGAGCTCTGACGAGGAAATCGAGCCTGGGACGAAGGGAAACGGAGGAGAGCTCACGGCTGTTCGGAGGGCGTGCTTTCCGGGCCGCTCGAGGGAGGCTCGAGTCGACGGAGCGGGCGAAGGTGATCTCGGGCGGCCGGAGGTGAAGAAGACGGCGGTGGCGGCTCCACGGGGCGTCGCCGGTTGCTTGGCTCGTGGAGGACGTTGAGGATGTCGCGGCGGAGCTTGCAGACACGAGGAGAGGGCGAGGGGAAGGCGGTGGCTACGGCTGCAGCGAGCGGCGGCGACGGCAGCCGCTCAGCCGTGAGAGAAAGAGCGAGGGGGAGGGAGCAGAGGAGGGGATCGACTCGGGGGGAAAGTGAGAGCGGTCCGGGGGTCGCGTGGCGCTGCAGCTGACCTCCAAAGCAGTTAGCCGCAAGGCGTGCTGGCCGAGCGTGTGTGGGCACCGTGGTTACACGCCTCCCGCCACTTGGCAGAGGAGGTTAGAAGTGTTGGCGCCTGGGCCTCGTGGGCTGGCGATCCTGGACCGCCGAGTAAGCCTGTGTAAGTTTTCTTTCTATTTTGTTTTCTCGCTTTCTATTTTTCGACATTTGTTACGATTTAGTAAAATACTAAATCATTTTATTTTCAGATGCCAATTTTTGTAGGAGCTAGTGGTATTATTCCGAGCTCCTCATCAACTAGCATAGTTTTTGTACAATATTATATATATAACAATATATATCCAAAGCAAATAATTATCGTGATTAATTCCAAATGGCCAAAATAAATATTTATGAGCTCCTAAAAATATTGGTTTGATTTTACCTCGACCAATATTTTCGTAGAGTAACATGAACATTTTCCTGGACCTTTTGGAGCAATTTTATCTTGGTCATTTCTTAAATGATTTACGAGGGTTTCACAAATCCCCATTTCAAATTTAGATGAAATTTAAACATGATGCACACATGACTAGCTAGTCTAGGTCATACCAGAACTAGGGATGTGAGAACTCGCCCCCACTTGAAAGAATCTCGTCCCAAGATTCAGGGGTCAATGGAAAGAAGGTGGGGTACTCCTGTCGAAGACGATCTTCTCGCTCCCACGTGGCTTCTCTCTCAGAATGATGAGACCACTGAACCTTGAGAAACCTGATGTTCTGACGTCGAGTGACACGCTCTGCTTGATCAAGAATGCGAACAAGGTACTCTCGATATGTGAGGTTATCTTGGAGATCAAGCGTTTCGTGGTCCACTCTGCAGATGGGATCCGAGAAGCAACGCCTGAGTTGAGAGACGTGGAAGACATCATGAACTCGAGAAAGATGTGGGGGTAGTTCCAACTGGTAGGCAACCTCTCCTCGTTTGGCGAGAATGCGAAAAGGACCAATGTAACGAGGAGCTAGCTTGCCCTTGATACCGAAACGATGGGTACCCTTTAAAGGAGTAACACGAAGGTAAGCCTTGTCGCCAATTTCATAAGCTACTTCCTTATGACGATGGTCATACTGGCTCTTTTGACGAGATTGGGCTGTTTTAAAATTCTCACGAATGATGCGAACTTGCTCTTCTGCCTCTTGGATCATGCCTGGTCCAAAGAATTGTCTTTCACCGGTTTTACCAGTTCAAAGGTGTTCGACATCTTCGTCCATACAGAATCTCAAAAGGAGCTTTCTTGAGACTGGATTGGTAGCTATTGTTATAAGCAAACTCGGCGAAAGGAAGACACTTCTCACAATCCATACAGAATGAGATAACGCAAGCGCTAATCATGTCTTCGAGAATTTAGTTGACCCTTTCCACCTGACCACTTGATTGAGGGTGGAAAGCGGTACTGAAGGAAAGATGGGTGCCCATGGCAGTTTGGACACTCTCCCAGAAATGAGAAGTGAAGAGACTACCACAGTCTGAATTGATCTGCAGTGGAACACCATGAAGTGACACGATTCGAGAAATATATAAGTCAGCGATCTGACTAGCAGTGATACTCTCATGAACAGGTAGGAACTGAGCCACTTTGGACAGACGATCAATGACTACGAATATAGCATTATTCCCTTTCTTGGTCCTGGGAAAGCCGGTGATGAAGTCCATACCAACTTTGTCCCATTTCCACTCAGGAATAGCTAAAGGTGAAGGGTGCCAAGAGGCCTTTGATGTTCTACCTTAACGCCGACGACAAACGTCACGCTTAGCAATGAACTCAGCGATTTCTCTCTTCATCCTAGTCCACCGTAACCTCCGGCATAGGTCCCGATACATCTTAGTACTACCGGATGAATTTCGAGAGGAGATTCATGAGCCTCCTTAAGGATCAGTTGTCGCAGATGTTGATTCTTGGGAACTACCAAGCGATTCTCAAAGAAAACAACACCTCGATCATTTATAGAGAAACTACCACCAATTCCCTTGTTAATGTTTCTCTTGATCCGGAAATTCTCGTGATCCTCGCTTCTCGGAAAGCAGTAGATGATCTGATCCACAAGAGTAGGTTTCGCCACCAAGGTAGAAAGGAATCCATGAGGAGCAATGTGAAGGTTAAGCTTACGTAATTCCTCATGAAGAAGTGGTTGGCCGGCCGCAACATGAGATTGTTGCAATAGGACTTTACGACTTAGCGCATCGCCCATGACATTGCCCTTGCCTGGGGTGTAGGTAATCCCTAAGTCGTAATCTGAGATCAAATCCAGCCAACGTCTTTGCCTAAGGTTTAAATCAGGTTGGGTGAAGATATACTTGAGACTCTGGTGATCGGTGTAAATCTTGCAACTTTTACCAAGAAGGTAATGTCGCCATGTCTTAAGTGCATAGACTACAGCTGCAAGCTCTAGATCATGTGTAGGATAATTCTCCTCATGTGGATGCAACTGTCGAGATGCGAGAGGCAATCACAAGACGATCCTCGCATAAGAATGCAACCTAGTCCCTGCCGTGAGGCGCCGCAAAGAGATAACAAAGTCTTTAGTGAAATCCGGTGGCACAAGTATGGGAGCAGAAGTCACTGCCTTTTTCAGCCTGAAAACTATATTCACACTATGGGGACCACTCAAACTTTTTATCCTTCTTGAGAAGTTCCGTGAGAGGTTTGGCCACTTTGGAGAAGTTTTCAACGAAGCGGCGACAATAACTGGCTAGACCAAGGAAACTTCTAACTTGCTTAACGGTTTTAGGTGGAGTCCAATCAAGAACGGCATGAACTCTCTCGGATTGACAAAGAATGCCCTTACCAGAGATCACGTGGCCTAGGTAGGTCACCGCAACCAAAATTCGCACTTGGAGAACTTGGCATAAAGGCGGTGCTCTCTGAGTTTTTCTAGCACAAGTCTAAGCTGTTCGGCATGCTCTTCCTCGTTCTTCGAGTAAATAAGAATATCATCGAGGTAAACCACGACGAACTTATCTAAGTACTCCATGAAGATCGAGTTCATCAAGCGAGAGAATGTAGCTGGAGCATTGGTTTGACCAAAGGAGATGACGATGTACTCGTACTGGCCATAACGAGTGGCAAAATCCGTTTTAGGAATGTCCCCGTTTCTAATCTTGATTTGATGGTAGCCTAACCTCAAATCCATCTTGGAAAAGACTGAGGATCCAGCGAGCTGATCATACAGTTCGTTGATCCTGGGGAGCGGATACTTGTTCTTTATCGTGACCAAATTAATGGGACGATAATCTACAACCATCCGATCCGTACCATCCTTCTTCTTGACGAAGAGGACGGGGCAAGCCCAAGGAGAAGAGCTAGGACGAATGCAACCCTTTTGCAAGGATTCATCGAGTTGTTTCTTAAGCTCAGCTAGTTCTAAGGGTGCCATCTTGTAAGGTCTCCTAGAAATTGGGGCGGTTCCTGGGATAAGATCTATGACAAACTCTACATCTCTGTCAGGTGGAATACCTGGCAGTTCCTCTAGAAAGACATCCAGAAAGTCACGGACTACCGGGATATCTTCAAGGTCTGGGAGAGGGCTGGCATTAAGAGAATAGAGTTCACGCTTTGCAACTCTAGTGGAGACAGTGACTATCTTGCCAGATGGATGTGTAAGTTGAACAGACCTGGTGTAACAATCAATCTTGGCATAATGAGCTTTCATCCAGTCCATACCCAAGATGATGTTAATATCTGTAGACTTGAGGGCTATAAGTGATGCAAGGAATACAAGTCTGTCAACAAGGATTTCATTACCATGGCCTGCACTAGAAGTTTGCCATTTGGATCCAGGAGTTTGAATGACTAGTGGAGAGGGCATATCACAAAATGATATGTTGTGCAAGCTGGCATAGCTTTAGAAATGAAGGAGTGAGATGCTCCAAGATCGTAATGTAACCGGCTTCGGATGACAGCTTTACAAGGAGTGTACCAAGAACGACATCTGGATCATCATGAGCGTTTTTAGCCGAGACGTGATGCACACATCCACGCTCGCTGGGAGCCGACTTTGACATCGATCATCTTGCATGGTGGCTTACCACGGCTAACAGACTTCTCGGGCTGGGGTGGAGCATAACTGGCCTGGAGCAGTCACGTGCATAGTGTCCCGGCTCTCCGCATGTGAAGCAAGTCCCTGAAGTAGGACGTGGACCCGCATTGACAAGCGGTCTACCAATAGGCCTGGTGTAGCATATGATCGAATCGGGTGAGGCGCCACATAAGATGGCCTCGGTGAATATCCAGGTGGAATAGCGGAGTTCGGAACCCAAATTCGGCGCTTCTACGAACTAGAACCGGAGGAAGAACCCAAATCACGGGTGTGCTTATGAGACTCCTCGTAAGTGAGCTGAGATGTCTCCGCATTAATTGCCTTGTTCACAAGAGCCTAGAATGTATTGCAATGGTGGAAGTGGAGATCACGACGCAAATTGGGGTTGAGACCCTTCTGGAACCTAGCCTGCTTCTTGGCGTCTGTGGACACTTCTTCAGAACATAGCGGGCGAGGTTCTCAAACTCTCATCGTAAGCATCAACAGCCATCTTACCTCGATGAAACTACGTAACTCTTCTCTCTTGCGGTCAATGAGAGCTTGAGGAATGTGATGTTCACGAAAGGCTTCAGTAAAATCTCTCCAGGTAGGTATCTGGCCAGCTGGAAGCATGGCCTCATAGTTCTGCCACCAAAAACTAGCAGGACCTTCCAGGTGATATGTAGCATAGATGATCTTGTCTCCTTCAGCTACGTTCGCAGAATGCAGCTTGTGTGTGATACTACGGAGCCAGTCATCTGCATCGAGTGGCTCAATGAAATGATGGAAGGTAGGTGGTTTCAGACCAATGAAATCATGGATGGTCGCTGACTCTTTGCATTGATGTGCGGTGTTCTCCTCAATACGTGCTAACAAGCGGTTGGTCTCACGCTTGTTCCTCTCGATCTCTAACATGAACTCTGCCAACGAAGACTGGTCGGGAGGATCCTCATCCCTACCATCTCCGTGGTTCCGGCTACGAGCAACAGAACTTCGGTTAACCGGCAACATCCTGAAGAACGAAACCAAGGAAAACAAGGATGGATTCAGCATCAACTATAGGATGCAGAAGGTAGCACAAGAATTTAGTATCTCTCAAACTCCTAGGACAATTCCAGCATCATAACGGCAGTAAAATGCTCAAAATGAGACATCCTGCAAACGATGGGGTAGTACCATACTCAACATCATCACTCAAGGTTTTGTGATAGTACTAAACAAACTACACCGGAAGTACTTGAAAACTGGAATATGACTCTGATCAACCAATCCTAAGAGACTACGGAGTAGTAACACATGATCCTGATAGACAGAAGAGGAAGCGTAGTTCCTTAACCCCGCAGGAAAGATAGGATGACTCAGATCAGAAGGGCATGAGGTAAAAGGAGTAAAAAGAGCCTTACGTTCCCTTCCACAATCAATTCCCTTACATATCTAAAGAATTTCTAGACTCAACTTCGACCAGGTTGGCTTGGAAATCCTACAGGCAGTTAGGCTCTGATACCAAAGCTCTCGGGACCCCGATTCTAAGTCACACCGATCTAGCATGTAACACCTCATATCACTTTGCGGCCTCACGCACGGTATTCCCACGGGTGTCGCCTTACCATGGCCCGGGACCGTTTATGCCTTTTGGCTCACGTATATGATAGTGTCGCTAGCATCCATATGACAGATAACCCGGCCGACATGACTAGTCGTGGAACCCAAAGTGGCACTAACTTACGAGGGACAGGCATACATGAAATAACATCGAGCATGTCGGTCAGCCAGCGTGCGAATCCGGGCTGTAGTAACAGGCTAACAGGACTCGGGAACCCGGCTGTAGCAGAGCTAGGCAGAGTCTGGATGTCACCGCGTGACATTTCCCCGAAGCGATGCATATTGTGAACAAAGTGAATCACATGCCGCCAGTCTAAGTGTTCGGAGAGCGGTAGTGCTTTGGGCTAGCAGGACTCGATGGAACCGGAGTGTAGTGGACTACCATGGCTCGGTGGAAGCACTAGACTACATTTCACCATAAGAGAGGCTACCAAGGATAGACAACTAGGTTGTCGGATCCCACACATAGCAATACACGTTACACGTACGCATAACATGCAAGTATGTGTTGTACAACATGGCATCACAACATAACACAAACTCATATAGATAAAGGCCCGGAAGAGCCACATAGCATTAAATACAAACAGGGGTCACATGACCCATCATTGAAACATACAAGCAACGGAAGCATTACATGTCCGAGTACGCATAACTACAAAAAGAAAAAGGCTGAGAAGCCTGACTATCTACAAGACCCTCCCAAGGGTACAAGATCGTAGCTGATGTAACAAGCTACTCGTCGAAGTCCAAGCGGAACTACTAGTGAGACAGATGTCTCATCTGCAAAACATAAATAAAGCAAACATGAGTACAAAGGTACTCAGCAAGACTTACATCAGATCCTATCATACATGCATTTGTATCAAGAAGGTAATGTGGGGTTTAGTTGCAGCAAGCCAGCTTTGACTCAGTGGCTATCGTGTTCTACGACTACGAGAAACTTCTTTGAGGTGAGGCAGCACAACGAGTCCACTAATCACCACATCAATACCCTACTATGGATTCATCCCCGTCTCTCTACGAGAAGGCCATCCATAGCACTCACACTTGTCTTGAGCATTTTAGTGTATCCACTTTAAGTTGTCTATGTACCACGTAAGCATCCAAGAAGTCCATAACCGAGGACACGTCTATTCGAATATATCATGATAACCCTTCTGAGGTGTACTTCTTCACACACGCTCTCACCACTTTTCACCATGTACACGCCATGTATCTCGGCAGCAACCTTCTGCGGAAGCTTTGGCGAGGTGTCGGCCACGACCGACTAACCACACAAGACTCTAGTCCGTGTTTATCGCCTATTCGGGTTCCATCCGCAAGGAGATCCGGCCGGGTGTCGCTCACGGCCCCAAACGATGTGAGCAGGGTTCCCAAGCCCACCATCCGGTGCCACTTGGTACACCGTGCCACCTATGCCTAGTCTGTCCCAAGCCCACCTGCCTGGGTGCCACTGGTAGAAAAATAGCACTACCTACAAACACCAGAAACTAGTTGCGACTCCTGGACAAAGATCAAGTTGGTTAATAAGTCGAGAGAGCTTGGAGCGCCCGGAGCCCAATGTGTGGTAGTAGCTAGTCATTGGACAACTTACACAGAAATCAGTTCTTAAGGACGGTTCCAATGAGACAACCCACCATGTACTCCTACATGGCCTCTCACCGCTACCTTTACCAAATCGTGTTCACACACTTAACTCTCAGGATCAAAACATACCATAACACTCCAATCCATTCCCAATGAATCAGACCTGACACAACTCTAAGCAATAGCAGGCATGGCATGGTAGGAACACAACATGGCTCATTCAACTCCTACACATGCTAGTGGGTTTCAACTATTTACTGTGGCAATGACAGGTCATGCAGAGGAATGGGTTCAACTACCGCAGCATAAAGTAGCAGTTTAATCGTTGTTGTCCTAATGCAATAAAAGAGAGCAGGAGCGAGAGAGTGGGATTGTATCGAAAAGAACAAGGGGTTTGCTTGCTCGGTAGATCAACAGAGGGCACCGCTCCTCGGACAGTACTGGAGCACTCTCCTGAGCGTAACTCCATCGAGAAGGAACGATGTCGACAATCAAACACAAGCATATGCAACAATATGATGCATGAATATGGCATGAAGATGTGATGTAGGTTGAGCTAATGCAACTAGCATTCATTTGGTTGAAGTCCATTTGCAAATGCAACTCCAAGATAAGCTCTTATAAATGCCATTTATGTGTTTTCACCTATACAGCAGGTATAAGTTGGTTTATCATGTATGGAAATTGTACAGATGGATAGATTGAATTTTTCTGATCATTTTTCATATACAAATTATTTCAATCTGAGCTACTGTTGAATTTCTATGAATTTTTGAAGTTTATATCATTTTCTGGAATTTCCTGACTAAATAAAATCCAGGAAATGAATAACTGCGTCAGCATGATGTCATCACTACGTCAGGGAGTCAACGTGGCTGTCCAGGTCAAATCTGACGTGTGGGTTCCACACTCTTACTTATCAAAAACTGTTGCGATCCCCTATACTTGTGGGTTATCAGGGTCCACACGCCAGGGTCATAGTTAATTAACAGAGTTAATTAATCCTAACTCCAAAGGATTAGTGGGCGCTGGGGCCCAGTGTCAGTGTCAGTAGGTGGGGGTTTAGTGCTTAATTAAAGTGCCACGTCATCCCGCCGGAGTTCTGGCCGGCGGCGACCAATACCTCGGCGGCAACTCGCCGGACTTGCGCTACGAGCATCGGTTGGACGCGCGGAGACCACCGGAGCGTAGCCCGTCGTCGTCCGCATCCAGGGGAGCAGGTGAGAGGCTGCGGGGGCGGTCGGAGCTCGCCGGAGCGGAGCTCGGGGCGGCGGCCGGAGCACGGCTTCGATCTAGAGCGGGCTGCGGGGCACGGGGAGGCCACCCGAGGGGCTCTGCGGCACCCTCGTGGCACCAGGAGCACGGTGAGGTGCTCGGGGGCGAGCTGCGGCGGCTAGCGCGACGACGGCGACATGGACGGCGGCGAGGAGATATGGCCGTGGCTGGGAACGGAGCTACGACGAGGAAATCGAGCACGGGGACGAAGGGGAAACGGAGGAGAGCTCACGGCGGTTCAGGCGGGCGTGCTCAGCGGCTCGGGGGAGGCTCTCGAGACGACGGAGCGGCGCCGGCGATCTCGGGCGGTCAGAGGTGAGGAAGACAGTGGTGACGGCTCCACGGGGCGTCCCCGGTTACTTGGCTCATCGAGGAGGTAGAGGATGTCGTAGTGGAGCTTTCAGACATGAGGAGAGGGCGAGGGGAAGGCGGTGGCTACGGCTGCGGCGAGCGGCAGCGACGGCAGCCGCTCGGCTGTGAGAGAAAGAGCGAGGGGGAGGGAGCAGAGGAGGGAATCGACTCGGGGGGAGCTGGCCGAGCGCGTGTGTGGGCGCCGTGGCCACACGCCCTCCTGCCTACTGGCAGGAGGTTAGGGGTGACTGGCGCCTGGGCCTCGTGGGCTGGCAGTCCACTGGACCGGCCAGGTAAGCCCAGGTAGGTTTTCTTTCTATTTTGTTTTCTGTTTTCTATTTTTCTGACATTTGTTCTGATTTAGTAAAATACTAAATCATTTTATTTTCTTATGCCAATTTTTGTAGGAGCTAGTGGTATTATTCCAGAGCTCCTCATCAACTAGCATAATTTTTGGACAATATTATATATATAACAATATATATCCAAAGCAAATAATTACTGCATTAATTCCAAATGGCCAAAATAAATATTTATGAGCTCCTAAAAATATTGGTTTGATTTTTACCTCTGACCAATATTTTCAGAGAGTAACATGAACATTTTCGTGGACCTTTTTGGAGCAATTTTTATCTGGGTCATTTCCAGAAATGATTGAGGGTTTCACAAATCCCCATTTCAAATTTAGATGAAATTTAAACATGATGCACACATGACTAGCTAGTCTAGGTCATACCAGAACTAGGGATGTGGCAGACTCGAACCCGTTTACTACGACGTGGCCCCGCACGCTGTAGTAATCCTACAAACCCTACCGCCGCACTCATCATCGGTTTTCTTCAAGAGGACGAGGGAGAAGCCGATTTGTAGTGGAGGCACTTTCAAAAAAGGATCTCAGAGTGGAGACCCCTACCCTTGGGTGCCCTAGGTAGCTGCCGACGCATCATTGTTTTCTCTTTTCTTTATGCTCATGCTACCTAGAGTGAAATGATGGTTGCTTCGTCATTCAAATTTAATGCGGAAAGGTGGGGCTTTGTGATTTGACCCCTCATCGCTCATTTTCTACTATCACAAGGCGCTACGACCGGGTGCCTCCAATTCCAACCGCTGCTCCGAACTGTAATTTGGTGCATCGTGACGTGGAACAAGATCGTGGATGAGCCACATGTCGGCCAAAGGGGTCTGTTAAGTGTGTCGCCATTTCGCAGCGGATCGGCCTCGCTGAGTTGCTACGCCAACACGACAGAGCAGCCTACCACTTGGTTTTGCTCCTTGGTGAATCCCGACTATATTGATCTAAAAAGATACGTGCTGAACTACCCTCTCCATCTCGGTTTTTTTATTTTTAGGCGTCTCGGTTATAGGGCCTGCACGTAGTTCTAGGTCTTCCATTTGACTAACTAAATATGAGTTAGTATGTCACAATAAGTATATCATTGGATTTTTAAGCGGATGTAGTTGTATTTAAAAGTCGAGGGCGGGGCTTTTCCTGCGCGGTAGGTTCGAAAGAGATGCGAGAAGACGAGGGAGTAGGCTGCTGCAAACGTAGGGTTGTGTGATTTGACAATGAAGTTATCGCTAGATGTGTGGGGCCCGTGATTTGACTTGCCATTATCATTTTAACTACTTGCCACACGACCGGGCGTGAATCTCCTGTATTCCTGACCGCCTCCATACAGTGTGCCTCTCTCAATGCTCCACCATGTAGTAGAGGCTAGCTCTTGCATGAGAGCCCACTTCTCCACTTTTTCCTTGCCTCTCTTTCCTCCACATATGCAAAATGCCATGTAAAGCGCACTATTGTACTTACTTTACTTGCTCCTATAGGTGTAAGCTTGCCACATAGGCATAAAGTCTGATGTGGCAAGTTAGTCAAGAAGAGAGAGACTAGTTTGGTGACCCAAGGAAGAAACGGTGCTAAGCGTGTGTACTTAGGTGAAAAGACAATTTTGAGTCTATAGCTAATTAAATGAAGCAAACTTAGCAACACCATTTCATTGGAAGAGGTCACTCCTTGGCAAATGCAATAAATACTAGTACTCCCCGTGTCCCATAATAAAAGAACGTTTTTGGCACTACACGAGTGTCAAAAACGTTCTTATATTATGGGACTGAGGAGTACGTAAGAAAGAGATAGAGAGGAGTAAAAAATACACTTATAGCCAACCTTGTTGTAGTATGAGTGACTAAGTGATGACTATGTATGACATGTGAAAGTGCAACTATCCCTCGGTGGTTTTGGTAATTCCTAACAACATATAGCTCATTGAGTCGACATTATTCCAAGATTAATATTTCGTGAAAAGCTCAATGAATGGCATGGCATGGATGAGGAAAGTGGACCCCTCAAAATACTAAGGACAAAAGTTTGGCTCAAGCTCAATGCTCAAGACTCTACATTTTATATTTTAGTGATCCAAGATAACATTGAGTCCATAGAAAAGGCCAATACTATCAAGAGGGGGTGAGGTATTGCTTAATGGCTTGCTTGCTCAAAGTGCTTAGTGATATGCTCCAAAACCCTTAACTATCTTCCCACATCCACATATGACCTAAACCAAAAGTCAAACTCGGCCCCACCGATTCTTTCTATCCGCGCCACCGAAGTTCGGGATATCATAGCCAACGCCACAAACCCTAGGCAAATCGGTTTCACCGATAGGGATCTCGGTCTCACCGAGATGGGATTGTAATCTCTCTGCTTCCCTTCAGAACGCTTCGGGTTCCACCGAGATGAGCGATCAGTCCCACCGAGATTGCAATGTAAACTCTCTCGCTTCCCTTTGTAACATTTCGGGCTCACCGAGATGAGCTTAATCGGTCCCACCGAAGTTTACTCCGACCAACTCTCCGGTTAGCTTATTACCAAAATCGGTCCCACCGAGTTTGTGTAATCGGTCTCACCGAGATTATGTTATGCCCTAACCCTAACCATATCGGTCCTACCGAGTTGCATCTCAGTCACACCGAAAATCCTAACGGTCACTAGGTTTACTAAAATCGTTCCGACCGAGTTTCTCATTTCGGTCCCACCGAGATTGGTAAATTGTGTGTAACAGTTAGATTTTGTGTGGAGGCTATATATACCCCTCTGAGGGAGTCCTGGATTAGGGGGTGTCGGGATGGCTGGACTATACCTTCAGCCGGACTCCTGGAGTATGAAGATACAAGATTGAAGACTTCGTCCCGTGTTCGGATGGGACTTTCCTTGGCGTGGAAGGCAAGCTTGGCGATGCGGATATTTAGATCTCCTACCATTGTAACCGACTTTGTGTAACCCTAACCCTCTCCTGTCTATATAAACCGGAGGGTTTTAGTCCGTGAGGACAACACGCAACATACAACAATCATACCATAGGCTAGCTTTTTAGGGTTTAGCCTCCTTGATCTCGTGGTAGATCTACTCTTGTACTACCCATATCATCAATATTAATCAAGCAGGACGTAGGGTTTTACCTCCATCAAGAGGGCCCGAACACAGGTAAAACTGTGTCCCTTGTCTCATGTTACCATCCGCCTAGACGCACAGCTCGGGACCCCTACCCGAGATCCGCTGGTTTTGACACCGACATTGGTGCTTTCATTGAGAGTTCCTCTGTCGCCGCTTTTAGGCCCGATGGCTCCTACGATCATCAACAACGATGCAGTCCAGGTGAGACTTTTCTCCCGGACAGATCTTCGTCTTCGCGGCTTCGCCTGCGGGCCAATTCATGGCCACCGAGCAGATCGAAGCTACGCCCGCCATCGTGTCAGGTTTGGAAGCCTAAACTACACGGCTGATATCCGCGGAGATTTGATCTTCGACGGATTCGATCCACAGCCGGGCGCGCCGCACTGTTTCGATGGGCAGGATCTAGCTCTGCTCAAAGGCTCGAGGCCGCACACGCATCGTTCCGACCCTTAATTCGGGCCGTGGCACCGTCGAGGATGAGCGGTTGACGCCGCCGGGCTGTGGATCCCAAAGGCGATCGAGCCGAATACTAGCCTCAAGACTGCAAGGCCCGTGACTCCGAGGGGTCGGACTCCTCTCCGGACTCCGAGCCCTCCGCGCCCCTGCCGATCGAATCCGATTGGGCGCCGATCATGGAGTTCACCGCTGCGGACGTCTTTCAGCACTCGCCCTTTGGCGATATTCTGAAGTCGCTGAAGTCTCTCTCTTTATCAGGAGAGCCCTGGCCGGACTACGGTCAGCAAGGATGGGATACGGACGATGAAGAAATTGAAAGCCCACCCACCACCCACTTTGTAGCCACTGTCGATGATTTAACCGACATGCTCGATTTTGACTCCAAAGACATCGACGGTATGGACGCTGATGCAGGAGACGATCAAGAACCAGCGCCTATAGGGCACTGGAAGGCCACCTCGTCGTATGACATATACATGGTGGATACTCTAAAAGATGTAAATGGCGATGGAACGGAGGGGGATGACCCCTCCAAGAAACAACCCAAGCGCCGGCGTCAGCAGCGCCGCTCTAAATCCCGCCAAAGTAAAAACGGTGATTCCGGCACGGGAGATAATAATACTCAGAGAGCGCGAAGAACACCCCTCCAAAGAAGATTCAAAGACAGAGGATGAAGAAGCCAGCCCTCACGAGAGAGCGGCCGACGGAGAGGTCGAGGATGATAATTATATGCCTCCCTCCAAAGACGAGGCAAGCCTCGACGATGACGAATTCGCCGTGCCAGAGAATCCCGTCGAACAAGAGCATTTTAAACGCAGGCTTATGGCCATGGCAAGCAGCCTCAAGAAAAAGCAGCAACAACTTAGAGCTGATCAAGATTTGCTAGCCGACAGATGGACTGAAGTCCTTGCTGCCGAAGAGTATGAACTCGAACGCCCCTCCAAGAGCTACCCAAAGCGCAGGATGCTACCCCGATTAGAGGAGGAAGCACTTAAACCTACATCACCAGCGCATGACATGGCCGACCGGCCACCTCGTGGCCGTGTGACAGAAGCCTCTCGGCCCTCCACTCAAGCCGTGCACTCGGCGCCGCCAAAGCATACTAAGGCATCGGGAAAATGCGCGGACCTGCGAGACATACCGAGGACAAGGCAAGGCAAACAATATCGATCTACGGATCGCATGGGCGCCCCACGGCACGTGATGGTGATCGTCACTCCGGATACAATAAATCCGGCTGGGCCGGACTCAACAGACAAGGCTCATTTGAGCTGCGACGTGATATAGCCCAAAGACTGAGGCGCCAAGACACCCACTATGCTTCATGTGATGAAGTAATGGATCATAAAACTCGAGGGTTTCAAACCCGTAAACATCGAATCATACGATGGCACAACAGATCCTGCGGTATGGATCGAGGATTATCTCCTTCATATGCACATGGCCCGCGACGATGATCTACACGCCATCAAATACCTCCCGCTCAAACTTAAGGGACCGGCCCGGCATTGGCTTAACAGCTTGCCAGCAGATTCAATCGGTTCTTGGGAGGACCTGGAAGCCGCATTCCTCGACAATTTCCAGGGTACCTATGTGCGACCACCGGACGCCGATGACCTAAGCCACATAATTCAGCAGCCAGAGGAATCGGCCAGGCAATTCTGGACACGGTTCCTAACAAAGAAAAACCAAATAGTCGACTGTCCGGACGCAGAGGCCCTAGCGGCCTTCAAGCACAATATCCGCGACGAATGGCTTGCCCGCCACCTTGGGTAGGAAAAGCCGAAATCTATGGCAGCCCTCACGACACTCATGACCCGCTTTTGCGCGGGAGAAGATAGCTGGCTAGCTCGCAGCAACAACTTAACCAAGAACCTTGTTAATTCGGATACCAAGGACAAAAGTGGCAGGTCGCGTCAGAACAAGCAAAAGCGCCGCGTTAATAGCGACAGCAACGAGGATACGGCAGTCAATGCCGGATTGAGAGGCTACAAATCCGGTCAGCGGAAAAAGCCATTCAAAAGGAATACTCAGGGCCCGTCCAGTTTGGACCGAATACTCGACCGCTCGTGCCAGATACATGGCACCCCCGAAAAGCCAGCCAATCACACCAACAGGGATTGTTGGGTGTTCAAGCAGGCAGGCAAGTTAAATGCCGAAAATAGAGACAAGGGGCTGCGTAGCAACGATGAGGAGGAGCCCAGGCCGCCGAACAATAGTGGACAGAAGGGTTTTCCCCCACAAGTGCGGACGGTGAACATGATATACGCAACCCACATCCCCAAAAGGGAGCGGAAGCGTGCATTACGGGACATATATGCGCTGGAGCCAGTCGCTCCAAAGTTCAACCCATGGTCCTCCTGCCCGATCACCTTTGATCGAAGGGACCACC
The DNA here is from genome assembly GCA_021605145.1 of Aegilops bicornis. Lineage (NCBI taxonomy): Eukaryota > Viridiplantae > Streptophyta > Magnoliopsida > Poales > Poaceae > Aegilops > Aegilops bicornis. The sequence continues at coordinate 321,602,651 of CM038669.1, forward strand.
CCACTAGCATCCGTCATGGCGGGTTTGCCGCATTGGTTTTAGACCCAATTATTGACGGATTTCATCTCACAAGAGTCCATATGGGCCATGACGGCTGAACCTGCTTTACCAGGACACGGTGCAGGAAAATGGGCATAGATCCCTCGAGGATTAAGCCCACCAAAACGACCTTTAAAAGGCGTCATACTAGGTGTAGAGGCCAAGCTGACATGTGCTCAGTCACACTTGAAGTGGTCTTCGGATCCCGTATAATTTCCGAAGCAAGGAGTTAATCTTCGACATAGTCCTGTTCCGCGGGCTATCACGCGACTTCTCGGCGAACTGCATTTGCAAAGTTCAATGCAAGCATCCGCACTACGCATACCTCAAGATCAAGATGCCGTGCCTCGAGGAGTAATCACGGCCAATGGAAACACGAACGCTCCCTCCGAGCGGAGGAGCACAGCCCGGCCCCTCGCAGCGGAAGTTCAAAAGCAGCCTCTCTAGGCAGTTCTCCAGTCTGGCAGTTAGAAAGCCGGAGACTGTCAAGCGCGCCCGGAGTAACCTACAACAAGACCGCCTGGCATGTTATGAGCAGGAGTAGCAATGCGGCCCCAACCCCAGCCCTCGCGAAACAGCGAAACCAGTGCTTCGCGTACATAACTACGCTCTTGAAATACCATGGGCACAGGGGGAGGGGCACCATCATGGCACGCCCACAACACGACTTAAATCGCACTAGGGGCTGCCGAATTCTTTTTTTTATTTTTCTCTTACTTTCAGGACTCCATACTTCGGACGACCTGTTCGGCAATCCCACTGCCGCACAAACGATGCAAGATCCAGGAAAGCAGACAAGCCATGCCGCATTATGGAACTCCCAGGTGGTCTCTATTACGAGCAGTATACCTGTTTTGCATACAATTCCGCGGCCTGCCCCTAGACAGGACATGTTAAATAGTCTAACTTTTTGCTTACCGCACTATTTGTATCGTTCTGCTTTGATCGCAACCTTTCTATAAACAATGCATAGCTTTTGTCTATTTTTTGCATTACTCTCTTTTTTATATACATGTTTACTTATGACATGTTGCACCCGTACACTGTGGTACGGCAAATACGCCAGGGGCTTTAGTACCCCTCAATATGGTGTGAGAAGTCCGAAAACTTTCACAAGTGCGGCACCCCGAACTTATAGCATTATATGCATCGGCTCTGAATCATGATTTGGGTCAATGGTTGGGTTTTCCCGGCTCCTATGTTTTGGTGCCTTACGTTCCGCTATATCGGCTAAGGTAGCACTAGGAGAACTACTGCGATTGTGCCCCAGTTGAGCTGGGCTGAGCACCTCAGTAGAGAAAGCTAAAACTGACTGTCATGATAAGGCGAGAGACCGGTCGCTGTTCGAGAGGTTTTTCGAGTCCCTAAAGACTTATGCCGCTTAGAGCGAGGAGCCGGCTTTGTCCGGCCAAGGCGTGGATAGCGCCCCGAACTCGGTCTTCCGAATACTAGGGGCTTCGCCGAAATTTAAAATTATAGAGTTCTATGGCTAAGTGAGAGTGTTCAAGCATTATAGTCCGATTGCCTTGTTCGTTGTCTTGGCGCCTCCTCGAAGGACCCAAACATGGGAAAAAGAGCGCAGTGTTTATCCTAACACCCCAAAGCACTAGTGGCATGGGGGCAGAAGTTTGACTGGCCATCTCGCAATTTTTTGATAAACGGCCGCATGTAAAAGTAATATTTTAAATTTAAAAAGCATTGCTTAGCGCATATGAACAAGTTTTCAGCCAAGACAGACAATACGAGCGAAGTTTACTCAAAAATTACATCCTCGGTACATTCATCCGCCATAGGGCGGCACCCGCCGTAACATCCTTATAATAGTTCTCGGCTTGCGATGCTCTTTCCCGGCGGCCCGTCCCTCACAAGCTTCTCACCGTCGGCTTACCTCGGTGCACCTTTGCATGTGCAAGGGCCCTATGGGCACCTTCGATGCAGACGGAGCGCTTGATAACCTCGAGCCTTGGACAGGCCTCCACCAGCCGCCGCATCAGTCCAAGTAGCTCAGTGCAGGGCCTCTCCGTGCCACACCGAACTATGAAGCCCTTCATGGCCTGTTCGGCCGCCTTGTGGAGCTCGACCAGCTGCTTCAAATTGGTCGCTCAAGGGCACAGGTGTCCGCCTCAAAGATACCGAGACCAGAACACCTTCTCCGTCGAGCTGCCTTCCTCAGCTCGGTGGAACGTGGCGGCATCGGATACGCTACGGGGGAGATCTGCGAATGCCCCTGGAGAGCTCCGGATTCGGGTAAGTAATAAGTAGCTTACTTTTATATGTCTGCTTTGCATAAAGAATGCCTTACCCGCCGCTATCTTTTTCACTGCATCCAACTCCTGGAGGGCCTTCTGGGATTCGGCCTTGGCAGACTTGGCAGTCTCGATGGCCATCATGAGCTCGGACGCTATGCTTTTCGAGTCAAGCTCCAAACTCTCATGTTTTTTCATGAGAGCTCAAGCTCTGCAGCTGCCGCCGACCTGCACCTCAAATTTCTCTCGCTCGTTGCGCTTCGTGGCCGCTCTCTTTTCAGCCTCGGACAGCACCTGCTTGAGGGTCGCCACCTCAGTTGTGGCCCCTACAATAAGCAGCATAATCCTGTCATCTTTTGCAATTGCATCTTTTTTTATATATTTTTTTCTATAAGGTATCTCTTACCTTCCTTCTCCTCGAGCTGCCGCTATAAGGGGGGAGCTCTTGCTCGGATCGCCGAGGCCCTCGCTTCAGGGCACCCACCTCCTTGATCGGTCTGGCTGATGCAAGCAGCAATGAAGCCTGCATACACATATTGACTCATTTTTTGTTAGACTCCTGCGAAATTTAATAGATCCTCTATTCGGCTTTTCTTTCCGAATGCCAAACAGAGCATCATGGGCTACCGCCTATGCGGTAATATTTTTACATATTTTTTACTTACCTCAAGCTTTGTTAGAAGGCTAGCACAAGCTTGATCAGTCCGCTCTTGGCGGATCGAACCTTTCCGGATCACCGTACTCATGATAGTACGGTGCTCCTCGTCGATGGAGGCGCCCTTAAGCACCTCCAGATGGGTGTCCGGCGCCTCGGTTGGACGGAGGCCGCGGCCCAAAGAGGGCTTGCTCCTCTTAGAAGGAGGTCGCCTTGCGCATGATCGGAACCGTTGAGGATTCCGCCAGTGTGTCTGGCGCAAAAGCGGACTTGGAGCCCTGGGGGTCTTGCCCCTTTACTCCCTTGAGTCCGGAGGTCCCTCGCTGACTCTTCCAGGACCGCCTCCTCTTGGCCGGCAACTTGTTGCGACGGCACTTCGGCGTCGTTCAAGGCGTGGGGAGAAGCGTGGCGGAATTGAATTCACGCGTCCGATGAATCTGTGGAGCCGCTGACGATTGCCGAGCCCGGCCTTGGGCGGGCTGCATGATTACATTCGACATTAGGGAAAGCTGTGCAACAAAGGAATATCATGAGTTACTCGGTATCCGAATACTTACGATTCATTGGGCGCTATTCTGTGCGGCCACTCCTCTTCGCCCTCGTCGGCGTCGTTGGAGTAGTCCGGAGGGAGGGTCTTCCCCTTCTTGGACCCTTTGGCCTCCCCCGTTGGGGCGGCCTTCCTCTTCTTTCCTCCCCCCGCTGGAGGGGAAGAGGATTCTTCTTCCTCCTCCTCGTCTTCACGGGAGGAGTGCGTCTCGGATCCGTTGGATGATGAATCCGACACCTCTAGACGCCGGGCACTCTTTCGAGTCCCTGTGGTCTTCTTCTTGACCTTCTTCTCCGGCACCACGTAAGGTGCCGGAGCCAGCAGCTTCGCTAAGGGGGCATCGGCTGGGTCTTCGGGCAATGGAGCCGGACAGTCGATCTGTCCGGACTTCGCGTGCCAATCCTGTCAAAGGTAAGGGAGCTTAGATCCCGCATAGAGTCAAACTATGAGAAACAAATGTCCTGTAATAGGTAAAGATAACTCACCGCACTAGCTTGACTGTGTGTGCTGAATCCGCGATCCTCGGAAGTGGATGCGGGAGCCTTGGCGCCCTTGAATAGCACCTTCCAGGCATCTTCGTACGTCGTGTCGAAGAGCCTGTTCAGGGTTGGGTGCTGCGCCGGTCAAACTCCTGCAGATTGAATTCCCATTGCTGACACGGGAGGATCCGGCGGACGAGCATGACCTGGACTACGTTGACAAGCCTGAGCTGCTTGTTCACCAGGGATTGGATGCATGTTTGCAGTCCAGTCACCTCTCCCTCATTGCCCCACGACAGGCCCGTCTCTTTCCAGGACATGAGCCGCGTAGGGGGTCCGGACCGGAACTCGGGGGCTGCGACCCACTCAAGGTCGCGCGGCTCGATGATGTAAAACCACCCCGATTGCCACCCCTTCAGGGTCTCCACGAAGGAGCCCTAGAGCCATAGGACGTTGGCTATCTTGCCCGCCATGGCGCCTCCGCACTCCGCCTGGTTGCCGCGCACCACCTTCGGCTTGACGTTGAAGGTCTTGAGCCAAAGGCCAAAATGGGGGCGGATGCAGAGGAAAGCCTCGCACACGACGATAAACGCCGATATGTTGAGGACGAAGTTCGGGGCCAGATCGTGGAAATCCAGGCCATAGTAGAACATGAGCCCCCGGACAAATGGGTGGAGAGGAAAACCCAGTCCGCGGAGGAAGTGGGGAAGGAATACTACCCTCTCATGGGGCCTTGGGGTGGGGAGAAGCTGCCCTTTTCAGAAGCCGTGCTGGCGATGTCTTTAGACAAGTATCCGCCTTCTCGCTTTTTTGATATGGCCCACCGTGAACGGAGGAGACCATCCACTTGCCTCCCGCCTCCGGACATAGCTGGAGAAGGTTGAGGTGGGAAATGCGGGCTTGGGCGCGGGAGCTCGAGTGCGCGGATGATAGGCAAAGGAGGAAGATGGCGTAGGTAAAAAGGTGGATCCTTCTCCCCTTATATGGGCGGATGCGATTATGCGCGTCCTCACCAGCTGGTAAAACTCGCTTATCTCCCAAGCGCCATGATAAATGGCGCGGTTGGGTTACCCACGTCCGTATTGATGAGAATCTCAGAATAAGGGCACGATCTCTGCTTTGACAAGACGCGTTAAGGAAACCGCCGCAAAGCGTCTTTGAGGTGGGGAAGTAAAACGATTCGACTAAAGGCTTGGCCGTAGTGTGATGTCACACTGCGGAATACGTCAGCAGATTAGATTTGTGTTAATATTATTCTCTCTATGGCAATATGTGGAAACTTATTTTGCAGAGCCGGACACTATCCTTAGTGTTAACAATCTTCTATGAAGTACTTGGAGGAGGAACCCGCCTTGCAATGCCGAAGACAATCTGCGCGCCGGACTCGTCGCCATTGAAGCCTGGTTCAAGGGCTACTGAGGGAGTCCTGGATTAGGGGGTGTCCGGATGGCCGGACTATACCTTCAAATGGACTCTGGACTATGAAGATACAAGATTGAAGACTTCGTCCCGTGTCCGGATGGGACTTCCCTTGGCGTGGAAGGCAAGCTTGGCGATGCGGATATTTAGATCTCCTACCATTGTAACCGACTTTGTGTAACCCTAACCCTCTCCGGTGTCTATATAAACCGGAGGGTTTTAGTCCGTAGGACAACACGCAACATACAACAATCATACCATAGGTTAGCTTTTAGGGTTTAGCCTCCTTGATCTCGTGGTAGATCTACTCTTGTACTACCCATATAATCAATATTAATCAAGCAGGACGTAGGGTTTTACCTCCATCAAGAGGGCCCGAACCTGGGTAAAACTTCATGTCCCTTGTCTCCTGTTACCATCCGCCTAGACGCACGGTTCGGGACTCCCTACCCGAGATCCGCCGGTTTTGACACCGACACCCTCCACCCACTCTTCATTCGCGGAGAGAGCCATCAGAACAAATCTACACTTCCAATACACATTTTCTGAGAGAGAACCACCTACTCATGTGTTGAGGCCAAGATATTCCATTCCCACCATATGAATCTTGATCTCTAGCCTTTCCCAAGTTGCTTTCCACTCAAATCTTCTTTTCACCAAATCCAAATCCTGTGAGATGTAGAGTTGAGTGTTGGGGAGACTATCATTTGAAGCACAAGAGCAAGGAGTTCATCGTCAACACACCATTTGTTACTTCTTGGAGAGTGGTGTCTCCTAGATTGGCTAGGTGTCACTTGGGAGCCTCCGACAAGATTGTGGAGTTGAACCAAGGAGTTTGTAAGGGCAAGGAGATCGCCTACTTCATGAAGATCTACCGCTAGTGAGGCAAGTCCTTCGTGGGCGATGGCCATGATGGAATAGACAAGGTTGCTTCTTCGTGGACCCTTCGTGGGTGGAGCCCTCCGTGGACTAGCGCAACCGTTACCCTCCGTGGGATGAAGTCTCCATCAACGTGGATGTACGATAGCACCACCTATCGGAACCACAACAAAAACATCCGTGTCTCCAATTGCGTTTGAATTCTCCAAACCCTTCCCTTTACATTCTTGCAAGTTGCATGCTTTACTTTCCGCTGCTCATACACTCTTTGCATGCTTGCTTGAATTGTGTTAAGATTGCTTGACTTGTGCTAAGATAGCTAAAATCTGCCAAATAGTAAAATTGGGAAAAGGATAGATTTTTAATTGGTCAAGTAGTCTAATCACCCCCCTCTAGACATACTTTCGACCCTACAAGATGCCAACATCAGATAGCCTAATGCACCGTGTTAAATCTCCAAGGGCGCGACCGCGCGAGCGACGCGACGGTCGTGGTAGGTGCGACCATGATACGGGCTGCTGGCAGCCCTTGGATCTGAGATCAAACGGTCGCATGCTAAGTTGCTGAAAATTTGCGTAATAACCCTCCGTGATAGGATATTCACCCATAGGTCTAGAATCACGCCATGCAACCGCTCGATCTTAGATCCAAGGGCTCTCGGAAGCCCGTGATCATGGGAGAATGGAAAGCCACTACCCCGCCATTCGCGACGCCGGCAGTTCGCTCCTACTCATCCCCGCACGTCCTTCAATACTATGGCGGTTCGCTTCCTAGTCGTCCGTCCATTCACATTACGGCAGTTCCACTAATCCTAACCCTCCTCCCAAATCCATCGCATCCCAAATCTCCACGATCGGGCGGTGAGTACAAGGTTAGAACCATCACCGGCGATGAGTTCGACGTCATCTACACCCGCTCTTCCGCGACGGTGAAAGGATGCCTTTTCGCTTCGCATGTTACGTTCGAAAACTCAGATGATGAGTGGGTCATTGGGCTAGATGTTGAGTACACCATAGTCATGGACGAGAGAAGGATCTAAAGGATTAAGAGAGGAAGAAGCCCGCCGTGATCCAGTTTGCGTACATAACGCTTGCTTGGTCTACCACATATGCCATGTCGACGTTGAGTGCCAGGATTTTAAGAACTTCCTCAAGGACAAACAGTGAAATTCGTTACTGTAGACTTTAAGAACGACGAAGAAGTCCTGGGTCGGATCGGCCTCGTTGTAGGCAACCCCTTCGACCTCCAGAAGAATCGGCTGGTGCGCTCTCGTTAGCCTTCAATGCTGACCCTGGAAGGAGCCATGGTTCATCCTTCGTACGTAAACTGGAGTCATGCATGGCAGCGGAATGTACTGGATATAGACCACATCCACTACGCTGCAATGGATGGCTACCTTTGTTTCAATATCTACAAGGGTCGGATGAAGAGCAACAGCCAAGTGTGCGGTTCAAGCAAAGAAGTATCGGCCAAGAGAAATAGGGACAAGGACGAAGTTGAGGACGTGGACGAGGACTCCGAGTAAGGTGGCAGTGTCATTGCTCATGGTGGTTCTAAAATTCTAATGCAGTGTCTACTGGACTAGTTGCATAGTTTAATTTCAGGTGTGCTTAGTTTAATTTGAGGGGTGTGTTGCCGAGCCCTCAGCAGAACTATGTTATGTTTCTTCTCATTACTTTAACTCTTCAAGATGTACATACTACTAGTATTTCTTTAATAGAATTTAGCGCCCCAATTAAGCACGTACTAGCTTTTTTTTAATAGTACTATATGCATAATTTGGCGGCGAGCTCTCCATATGTACCACCTTTTTTTAATTTCAATTTTGCTCCATGGTGCAATCCATCGATAGTACTACTGCATAAAAGTATACATTTTTGAAAAGGCTAGAGTACTGTTTCATCACATATATAGCCGCTAAATTCTCAACCTAGAACGACGTGCATGCCATGTAGTAAACTGATAATGGAGGAAGTATAGTAAAAATGAGGTGATTTTATCGAGCGATCGGCGGGGAGCATGGCTCGTCATGCGGTCCCACGTGTCATGATGTACCAAGGCGATGGGCGTGTCCCTCTTGAGGTAGAAGCAATACTAGTACGTGGTTTGAGATGATGGCGAACCGAAGTGTGAAATAATGGTTGCTTCGTCCGTCTGGGGAGGTGCGGCATTGTGATTTGACGTCTCATTGCTCATTACTACTACATCGGGCTTGCAGATGAGTGGGTGCGTCCCCCCTGCTGTTCTCAGACTGTTATTTGGTGCTTGACACGTCGAATTCGGTTGCTATATGTCCCACATGTCGGCGCATGTGAAGTACATGTAATTCATGAAAGGGAGCGTCGACGGAGGAGTATACTATGTAATTCATGAAAGGGAGCGACTTAGTTTTGGAAAAATCTGTTTTTACGGAGTAATGCGTTCACTAGGGTTTATAGGGCTCATCTAAAAAACATTCGCTTTTCCGCTTGATTAGTCTCAATTCTACTATACTAGTAGTAGTACCATTACATGTTGGATTTCGAGGTGCGTTAGATCACCCGGACGCAAGCAAAGGTCAAGAGGAAACTAACCAATGCATGTACAAGTTCATGGAAATTTAGTGGTCATTCATGCATTCGTTCTAATTAATGCCTCAGTAAACATAACTTCTTGAAAAAAACGAGCGTACTAATTACTTGTGCGAACTACGAAATTAATTCGACCACTCACCGCCTACCTTGGTTGGAGAGATTTTGAAATTGAGCCATAAACTGGAAAGGAGGGAGTAGTAAATTTAGGGGGAGCTCTTGCTTTTCACATACTTCTCAAAGCGACAATATTTTTTTCAGTCTTATTATCATTTTTCGAAGCTTTGATCTATATGTTGTCATCAATTACCAAAAAGGGGGAGATTGAAAGTGCAACTATTCCTGGGTGGTTTTGGTAATTCCTAACAACATATAGCTCATTGAGCTAACATTATTCCAAGATTATTCAGGAAAAGCTCAATGAATGGCATGGCATGGATGAGGAAAGTGGACCCCTCAAAATACTAAGGACAAAAGTTTGGCTCAAGCTCAATGCTCAAGACTCTACATTTTATATTTTAGTGATCCAAGATCACATTGAGTCCATAGGAAAAGCCAATACTATCAAGAGGGGGTGAGGTGTTGCTTAATGAGCTATCAAGCTTAATTCCCACATCCACATATGACCTAAACCAAAAGTCAAACTTGGCCCCACCGATTCTTTCTATCCGGCGCCACCGAGTTCAGATATCGTAGCCACTGCCACAAACCCTAGGCAAATCGGTTTCACCGATAGGGATCTCGGTCTCACCGAGATGGGATTGTAATCTCTCTGTTTCCCTTCGTAACGTTTCGGTTCCACTAAGATGAGCGATCGGTCCCACCGAGATTGCAATGTAAACTCTCTGTTTCCCTTTTGTAACATTTCGGCCTCACCGAGATGAGCGAATCGGTCCCACCGAGTTTACCTGACCAACTCTCTGGTTAGCTTATTACCAAAATCGGTCCCACGAGTTTATGTAATCGATCTCACCGAGATTACGATATGCCCTAACCCTAACCATATCGGTCCTACCGAGTTGCATCTCAGTCCCACCGAAAATCCTAACGGTCACTAGGTTTACTAAAATCGGTCTGACCGAGTTTCTCATTTCGGTCCCACCAAGATTGGTAAATTGTGTGTAACGGTTTGATTTGTGTGGAGGCTATATATACCCCTCCACCCACTCTTCATTCGTGGAGAGAGCCATCAGAACAAATCTACACTTCCAATACACATTTTCTGAGAGAGAACCACCTACTCATGTGTTGAGGCCAAGATATTCCATTCCCACCATATGAATCTTGATCTCTAGCCTTTCCCAAGTTGCTTTCCACTCAAATCTTCTTTTCACCAAATCCAAATCCTGTGAGACAGAGAGTTGAGTGTTGGGGAGACTATCATTTGAAGCACAAGAGCAAGGAGTTCATCGTCAACACACCATTTGTTACTTCTTGGAGAGTGGTGTCTCCTAGATTGGCTAGGTGTCACTTGGGGAGCCTCAGACAAGATTGTGGAGTTGAACCAAGGAGTTTGTAAGGGCAAGGAGATCGCCTACTTCGTGAAGATCTACCGCTAGTGAGGCAAGTCCTTCGTGGGCGATGACCATGGTGGAATAGACAAGGTTGCTTCTTCGTGGACCCTTCGTGGGTGGAGCCCTCCGTGGACTCGCTCAACCGTTACCCTCCGTGGGTTGAAGTCTCCATCAACGTGGATGTACAATAGCACCACCTATCAGAACCACGACAAAAACATCCGTGTCTCCAATTGCGTTTGAATTCTCCAAACCCTTCCCTTTACATTCTTGCAAGTTGCATGCTTTACTTTTCGCTGCTCATACACTCTTTGCATGCTTGTTTGAATTGTGTTAAGATTGCTTGACTTGTGCTAAGATAGCTAAAATATGCCAAAGACTAAAATTGGGAAAAGGATAGATTTTTAATTGGTCAAGTAGTCTAATCACCCCCTCTAGACATACTTACGATCCTACAAGTGGTATCAGAGCTTTGGTCTCCATTTGCTTTGATTTCCATAGCTTTTGGTGGTCATAGCCCTGGTTTCACAACCTAGGAGAGTATGGCGTCTAGCGAGGGAAATTGTCACCGAGAGGTCCTTACTTTGATGGTACTAATTTTGCTAGTTGGAAGCATAAGATGAAAATGCATATTCTTGGACATAACCCCGCCGTTTGGGCTATTGTGTGTATTGGCTTGCAAGGTGAATTCTTTGATGGGAAAGAACCATACCGTGAAGCCACCGCGGAAGAGTTGAAAATGCTGCAATACAACGCTCAAGCTTGTGATAACCTCTTCAACGGATTGTGCCTCAAGAATTCAACAAAATCACCGTCTTGATAATGCAAAGGAAATTTGGGATACTTTGATTGACATGCATGAAGGTACCGACTCCGTCAAGGAATCCAAATTGGATGTGCTTCAAAGTCAACTTGACAAGTTCAAAATGAAGGATGGTGAAGGTGTCGCTGAAATGTACTCTAGGCTTGCTCTTATCACAAATGAGATTGCCGGCTTAGGAAGTGAAGAGATGACCGACAAATTCATCATCAAGAAAATCGTAAGAGCCTTGGATGGAAAATATGACACCGTGTGCAAATTGATTCAAATGATGCCCAATTACAAAGATCTCAAGCCAACGGAAGTCATTGGAAGAATTGTTGCTCATGAGATGTCACTCAAGGATAAAGAGGAACTTCACAACAAATCAAGTGGTGCTTATAAAGCCTCATGTGAAGCCCCCACATCATCAAGTGAGAAACAAACCTTCAATGAAGAATTAAGCTTAATGGTGAAGAACTTCAACAAGTTCTACAAGAGTAGAAGCAAAGAGAGAAGCTTCAAGTCAAGGTCCTACAATGACAAAAGATCTTCTAGTCGAGAGCGAAACTGCTACAATTATGGAAGGCCCGGACACTATTCCAATGAGTGTACGGCCCCCTACAAGAAAAGAGAGGATTCTCCCAAGATAAGAAATAGAAGAGAAGAATCACCACCTAGAGAAAGAAGGAGTAGAGATGATCGTTATGAACGAAGACCCTCACGGAGAAGCAAGGATTCGGAAAGAAAGGACAAGTCATCAAGGAGCTATACGAAACGAAGACATCAAGCTCACGTTGGTTAATGGGTATCCGGCTCCGACTCCGACAATCACTCTGAGAGAAGCTATCACTCTGACTCCGAATATACTCAAGATGAAGGTGTTGCCGGTCTAGCACTTGTGTCAACCAACTCCTACGACATATTTGATTCACCAAATGAAGGAATTGGGAGATGCTTCATGGCCAAAGGTCCAAAGGTATCACACCCCGAGTATGTTGATTTCAATAGTAATGAAGATGACTTGTTAGGTGATGATGATTTACTTGTTGACAACTCTAGTGATGAATACTATGATGACACGTCAATTAATCATGCTAATCAAGATGAAACGAATGACAATGATAAGGAGAAGATTGAGTCTCTAACTAAAGAACTAAACACTCTTAAGTTAGCTCATGAAACTATCTTAGGAGATCATTGAGAACTTTTAAGGACCCATGAGAAATTACGCTCTGAAAAGCTCAACCTTGAGCAAGAGCATGAGTTCTTAAAAGCAATCAATGATGATCTTCGCAAGAAAAGTTCTTCTTACATTTCCAAGAGTTTACTCTTATCCACATACATGCCTCAAGTCAATTCTGGTAACAAGAACAATAAAGATTCTTCCTCTAGTAGTAACAATAATCATGCTAAATACAATGTTGTTGCTTCTAGTAGTTCTCTTGATTCCACTAATGATTCTCTTAGCCAAGTTACACTTGAGCAAGAAAATAGCTTATTGAAGGGAATTATAGAGAAAGGTGTCTACAAGAGCCTTGCCGGGAGTAAGCAATTCGAGGAAATTGTACGCAAGCAAGGAAGGCATCGAAAGAACCAAGGTATTGGTTTCAAACGGAAGTTCAATGCCAATGGAGTTGAGTAGGAAGAAGATCAATACCCCAAGACGAAGTTTGTTCCTCAACAAGAGAAGTATGATCCTACTTCTTTCAAAGGGACACAAGCTCAAGATGATCTTCCACCACAAGACCACAAGCAAAAAAGCAAGGACAAGCTTCAAGAGGAAATTGATGCATTTGAAGAAGCTCCTAAGGCCTTGGTCAAGTGGTTTCCCAAGACTACATCAAGTACAACTACAACTCCGAGGATTCCCATCAAGATGGTCTGGATCCCGAAGAAGAAGAACTAGAGAGTTCTTGAGGGTGACTCCGCCAACATACTTCACTCTTATCATTTTGGCAAGAACAAGTGCAATCAACTTCCACACCTTGCACTAGTTCAAGGAGTCATAAACCCTCTTGTTGGTAAGACAAGGGACAAGGTAACCTAAAGCTTTCATAGACATCATCTTGTGTGTGCATCACTCTATGTCTATGGATATCCTTGTTTGTTCCTTGTGGGACTAACCCGTAGGTATTGAAAGTGCAACTCACTCCAAAGGATAGCTCCAAATGATCTACGCCAACATTGAGCATCCACATCTTCAACATCTACATGAAGTCATCATCGACAAAACCCAAGGTTAGTTCATCCCTCTTAAGGGGATCTCACATCTAGGGGAGCTTTACTCTAAGAATTGAGCTAAAAGCAACTCTAATGGTGTGAACACAACAATGCTTTTATGTAAAAGTGGTAACCCCACTTGTGCTTAAACGATGAGTATGACCTATGATCAAATGTTCTCATTTGACTCCTAAGTCAATATACTCATATATAGATGACCTAGTCATCGCCAATTGCTTGATAGATGCTAGAATTGGTTGTGCATGCTTTGCCACATATTTCATTTGCCATTTTATTGTGTGAGCATGTTGATTGCATAGTTTACTCATTCAAGGACATCCACTTGTTGTTTTGATTGATTGGTTTCTTTTCTTTTGCCAAGTGGATGGACAAGAATGCCTAAGAACCTTCTCTAGCTATTTACGCTCTTCTCGTCTCAAACTCTATTCATGCTACATCACAAAATTTGATCAAGTCAGATTCGAACCACTCTGTGTGAGGAGCACTCGGAGTCCCCGATTCGTCATAGACTTAAACTTCCAAAACTTCTTTGTGCATTTTCGGGGTGACCGATTCACCCATTTCGGTCATACCGAGATCACTAAGTCGATCTAGGTTTTCAATCTCGGTGCAACCGATTTGAACTTTTCGGTCACACCGAGTTGTAGTAACTGCTTGCAGTTATGCATCTCGGTGCCACCGAGTTGTTCCACTCGGTCACACCGACAGGGTCGGGCTATATATTCCCACGGGCAAAATTTTGGAAATTTTCTCCTAACTCTTTCGCCTGCGCTTAGCCCGCTCTGCCTCCGAGGGTCTCCTGATCGTCCTCCTCGTGCTTGGGATTGCCTCCAAGCCGCTGGTCTCCGCCGCCACGTCGGAAATCAACCCCATTGCTGTTGCACGCCCGTAAATGAAGTTCATCACCAAACTAGGGTATGAACTTGATCACTGTGCTATCCTTATCCGATTCCTAGCACATTGTGTTCGCCATGAATCGTGCCACGATTGAAACGATCTTATCCGGTCAAAAACACTCAGAGATTAGAGTTGAATTGAGAATTTAGGGTTAGGTTTCCGCCGAAACCATCTCGGACCATCCGAGTTGTGGAACTCGGTACCACCGATACGGCTCAGGCCATTGCACATGAGATTCTCGGTCTGACCGAGAATTGAAAATCGGTGTGACCGAGTTCAGGACTTTGTGAAACCCTAGCAGTCTCGGTGCCACCGAACTGTGACTCGGTCTGACCGAGTTCACTAGTTTAGGTTCCAACAGTTGTTTCGGTATCACCGAGTTTACAAATCGGTTGATCCGAAATGCTTTCTGAGGAAAACTAAAACTAAGTTTTTGATTCATTCTTTTGCAAAAACCTATGTATTTTGTGATGCTTATCTACTCTACCTCATCTAAAATCTATTCACAGGGTCAGCTGTCAGTGTTTGCATCATGTCTGATCAGAGTGACAGTCAGAACAAGTCAGAGGAGCAGGTTCACATGAGTGAGGGCACTAGTCCCTCTAGCAGCTCAGATGATGGAAGCAGGAGCACTCCCAGCAACTTGCCCAAAGCTGCCACCAGAACAAGGAAGAAGAAAACTTCAGAGTCTGAGGATGAAGACTACGTGGCAGTTGAGGATGATGACACATCAAAGAAGGTGGTGCTGAAGAAGGAATATGGCTCAGCTGCAACCACCAAGCCAGGTCTGAAGACCAAAAGGCCAGCAGGAAGAGAACCTATGTCTAAGGCCAGAGCTTCTTCTCAAGCATCTTTGGAATCCCAGCCCAAAGAGGATGTTGCTGAAGGGAAGAAAAGGAAAGAAAGGGTCAAGAAGACCATGGCCAGGGTTATTGGAAAGCCTTCCATGATGGAGGAATAAGAAGAGGAAGAGGAAGAGGTTGCTACACCAGCTCCTAAAGCCCAGAAGCTTATGGGTGATGCTATCAGGACAGGGGCTGCATCATCAAAGCCAAAAGAAGCACCCAAAGCTGCCTCCAACCCCAAGATTGCACCAAAGAGGAATACTAGAAACATATCTGCTGCTGAGAAGAACAAGGCCCCAGTGCCTAAGACTGTTGCTGAAGAAGAAGAAGAGGAAGAGCATGTTCTGAGAAAATTGAAGCCAAAGATTCCAGACCACAATGATGCTCATCATGTGGCTGAGAACATGAAGATCAGGAGAGACTCAGGACTGAGGAAATGGAGAGAGACAGATCCTTATGCTACTGTGAAACTGCTTTGTGGATTACAGGTGTTCCACACCAAGGAACAGCAAGATTTCTATGAGATGTTGTCGCTTGACAAGAAACCTATAGTGTGTGACATGAGGTGGGTCGACTGGACCTACATGAAGGAGAATGAGGAACACTATCCTGGTGTGTATGACAGTTTCAAGGCTTGTGGAGTGGATGAGTTTGTGGCTCAAAAGCTCACTAAGTGGAATGATGAGCTTATCATGCAGTTCTACTCCACAGCTCACTTCTACCCAGATGGAAGAATTGTCTGGATGCCTGAAGGCACTAGATACCGATCTCTGATTGCCAGAATGGGCTCAGTTGATCAATTCCCCAGAAGAGCAAGAAGATGACTTGGATGTCTATGCCAAGAAGAAGAAGGATCACAACTCCATGGCCATCATGTACAAGGAAATTCCAGATGCAGACCTTGAGACTCACTCAGCTTTGGTTACATGTGAAACATACATTGTCGTGGACTGTCTACTATCAATTGGATACTAAGGCATACTCTTCTCGTCAAGTCTGGAGATCACAGGATGATCGTGAGGCCACTCCATAAATTTGATACATATATTTGATGTGCCACAGAAGTTCAAGGTCATGAATCTCATTGTTGAAACTATCAAGAGGACTGCTGCAGACCAAAAGAGAAGCTGTGGGTATGCCCCACAGATCCAGGAGTTGATTAACTCAAAGATGGGCACTGGCACATACTTGTTGGACAAGGAACACTTGGCCATCTATCCAGATTTTGAGGACAACCAAGTGGTTATGGATGAAGATGAACCATCCTCAGTACAAGCACAAGCCAAGAGGGAGAAGGCAAAGGCAGAGAAAGCTGCAAAGATGCCAACCCAGGAGGAGGCATCTCAGTATCTTCTAAAAGGCAAGCAAGACCAGCTTGGCTACTTGATTGCATCCACTCTAAGGATTGAGAAAGGACTGCCACCTGACTCAAAACCGTGGAGAGCTTGGAAAGAATCATGGAGTAGAAGTTCTATGACATGGATGTGAAGGTAATCGAGATCCGATGCATTGTGGAGCAGCTTCAGGATGACATGCAGGAGAGGAAGGGCAAGACAACAAGCTGAGGCATTTGCCAGAGTGCCTAGAGCTCAGAGGTCGATCAGCAGCATCAGCATTGCACACACCGTAGAGCCACCTCATCTCAAGACACTGCCATGCTTCAAGTGCCACTCAGCCCAAAGATCTACTCCAACAGCTCCATCTACTTCAACTGAAGCCTTCGTTCTTGGAGTTCTCCAGACACCACCACCTGAAGACCAAGCTTGAGAGACGTTTTAGTGCTATGCATTTTTTATGAACTTTTTGGTAACTTGTTGCCAAAGGGGGAGAAAAATGTATAGATCATAGGCTTCGAGAGAGAGATTTGCCTTTTATTCTCTCTTGCTTTGGTGGTTGAACTTTATTTGCATGATTTAGATACTTTATGCTTGTGTTTGGAACTTGGATGATCATGTGTGTTTGATCATGTGCTACATTAATGCTTGTTGGATGACTCTATCATTTTATCCCTATATGATCATTCACTTTGCTTGGTGATGAGTGCATGTATTTAATTATTATCATTCTGAGCGCTCCACCAAGATGTATGTGACATGGAAGAGTAACCCATGATCCTAACTCTTTGTGCATTTGCAGTCCAAAGCAAATCTTAATATATGCACAAATTTAGGGGAGCTCTGGCTTTTCACATACTTCTCAAAGCGACAATATTTTTTTCACTCTTATTATCATTTGTCGAAGCTTTGATCTATAAGTTGTCATCAATTACCAAAAAGGGGGAGATTGAAAGTGCAACTATCCCTGGGTGGTTTTGGTAATTCCTAACAACATATAGCTCATTGAGCTAACATTATTCCAAGATTAATATTCCAGGAAAAGCTCAATGAATGGCATGGCATGGATGAGGAAAGCGGACCCCTCAAAATACTAAGGACAAAAGTTTGGCTCAAGCTCAATGCTCAAGACTCTACATTTTATATTTTAGTGATCCAAGATCACACTGAGTCCATAGGAAAAGCCAATACTATCAAGAGGGGGTGAGGTGTTGCTTAATGGCTTGCTTGCTCAAAGTGCTTAGTGATATGCTCCAAAACCCTCAACTATCTTCCCACATCCACATATGACCTAAACCAAAAGTCAAACTCGGCCCCACCGATTCTTTCTATCCGGCGCCACCGAGTTCAGATATCATAGCCACTGCCATAGACCCTAGGCAAATCGGTTTCACCGATAGGGATCTCGGTCTCACCGAGATGGGATTGTAATCTCTCTGTTTCCCTTCGTAACGTTTCGGTTCCACCGAGATGAGCGATCGGTCCCACCGAGATTGCAATGTAAACTCTCTGTTTCCCTTTTGTAACATTTCGGCCTCACCGAGATGAGCGAATCAGTCCCACCGAGTTTACCTGACCAACTCTCTGGTTAGCTTATTACAAAAATCGGTCCCACCGAGTTTGTGTAATCGGTCTCACCGAGATTACGTTATGCCCTAACCCTAACCATATCGGTCCTACCGAGTTGCATCTCAGTCCCACCGAAAATCCTAACGGTCACTAGGTTTACTAAAATCGGTCCGACCGAGTTTCTCATTTCGGTCCCACCGAGATTGGTAAATTGTGTGTAACGGTTAGATTTTCTGTGGAGGCTATATATACCCCTCCACCCACTCTTCATTCGTGGAGACAGCCATCAGAACAAATCTACACTTCCAATACACATTTTCTGAGAGAGAACCACCTACTCATGTGTTGAGGCCAAGATATTCCATTCCCACCATATGAATCTTGATCTCTAGCCTTTCCCAAGTTGCTTTCCACTCAAATCTTCTTTTCACCAAATCCAAATCCTGTGAGAGAGAGTTGAGTGTTGGGGAGACTATCATTTGAAGCACAAGAGCAAGGAGTTCATCGTCAACACACCATTTGTTACTTCTTGGAGAGTAGTGTCCCCTAGATTGGCTAGGTCTCACTTGGGAGCCTCCGACAAGATTGTGGAGTTGAACCAAGGAGTTTGTAAGGGCAAGGAGATCGCCTACTTCGTGAAGATCTACCGCTAGTGAGGCAAGTCCTTCGTGGGCGATGGCCATGATGGAATAGACAAGGTTGCTTCTTCGTGGACCCTTCGTGGGTGGAGCCCTCCATGGACTCACAAGAACTGCTACTCCTCCGCGGGTTGAAGTCTCCATCAACGTGGATGTACGATAGCACCACCTATCGGAACCACGACAAAAACATCCGTGTCTCCAATTGCGTTTGAATTCTCCAAACCCTTCCCTTTACGTTCTTGCAAGTTGCATGCCATGCTTGCTTGAATTGTGTTAAGATTGCTTGACTTGTGCTAAGATAGCTAAAATCTGCCAAAGACTAAAATTGGGAAAAGGATAGATTTTTAATTGGTCAAGTAGTCTAATCACCCCCCTCTAGACATACTTTCGATCCTACAGCATGCCAACACCAGATAGCCTAACGCACCGTGTTAAATCTCCAAGGGCTCGATCACAAGGAAATGACGCTGGGTTGCCGTGGTAGGCGCTGACCATGATACGGCTGCCGGGCAGCCCTTGGATCTAAGATCAAACGTCGCATGCTAAGTTGCTGAAAATTTGCGTAATAACCCTCCAGGATAGGATATTAGCCCATAGGTCTAGAATCACGCCATGCAACCGCTTTGATCTTAGATCAAAGGGCTCTCTAAGCCCGTATCATGGGAGAATGGAAAGCCACTACCCTGCCGTTCGCAGTGGCGCTTCGCTTCCTACTCGTCCCTGCACGTCCTTCAATACTATGGCAGTTCGCTCCTAGTCGTCCCGTCCATTCACATTACGGCAGTTCCACTAATCCTAACCCTCCTCCCAAATCCATGGCATCGCAAATCTCCACGATCGGCGGTGAGTACAAGGTTAGAACCATCACCGGCGATGAGTTCGACGTCATCTACACCCGTTCTTCCGCGACGGTGAAAGGATGCCTTTCTCGCTTCAGACGCATGTTACAAAACTCAGATGATGAGTGGGTCGCTGGACTAGATGTTGAGTACACCATAGTCCTGGGACGAAAGAAGGATCTAAAGGACGAAGAGAGGAAGAAGCCCGCCGTGATCCAGGTTTGCGTACATAACGCTTTGCTTGGTCTACCACATATGCCATGCCGACGTTGAGTGCCGTGATTTTAAGAACTTCCTCAAGGACAAAACAGTGAAATTCGTTATCAGAGACTTTAAGAACGACGAAGAAGTCACCGGTCCGATCGGCCTCATTGTAGGCAACCCCTTGACCTCCGTAAGAATCGGCCGGTGCCCTCTCGTCACCTTCACGCCGACTTCGCAGAGCCATGGTTCATCCTTCGTACGTAAACTGGAGAAATCTCATTACACATTTCATCGTTATGCATGACAGCGGAATGTAATAGATATAGACCACATCCACTACGCTGCAATGGATGGCTACCTTTGTTTCAATATCTACAAGGGTTGGATGAAGAGCAACAGCCAAGTGTGTGGTTCAAGCAAAGAAGTATCGGCCAAGAGGAAGAGGGACAAGGGCGAAGTCGAGGACATGGACGAGGACTCTGAGTAAGGTGGCAGTGTCGTTGCTCATGGTGGTTCTAAACTTCTAATGCAAAGGTTCACCGGATTAGTTGCATAGTTTAATTTCAGGTGTGCTTAGTTTAATTTGAGGGGTGTGTTGTCTTTGAGCCCCCAAAGAGGAACTATGTTATGTTTCTTCTCATTACTTTAACTCTTCAAGATGTACATACTACTAGTATTTCTTTAATAGAATTTAGCGCCCCAATTAATAATGCATCAGCTTTTTAAATAGTACTATATGCATAATTTGGCGACAGCGCTCTATATGTACCACCTTTTTTTAATTTCAATTTTTGCTCCATGGCGCAATCCATCGATAGTACTCACTGTACAAAAGTATACATTTTTAAAAAGGCTAGAGTACTGTTCATCACATATATAGCCGCTAAATTCTCAACCTAGAACGACGTGCATGCCATGTAGTAAACCGATACGGAGGAAGTATAGTAAAAATGAGGTGATTTTATCGAGCGATCGGCGGGGGAGCATGGCCTGTCATGCGGTCCCACGTGTCATGACGTACCAAGGCGATGCGCGTGTCCCTCTTGAGGCGTATAATACTAGTATGTGGTTTGAGATGATGGCGAACCAAGTGTGAAATAATGGTTGCTTCGTCCGTCTGAAGGTGCGGCATTGTGATTTGACGCCTCATTGCTAATTACTACTCTCTTTGGACCGGTATGAGTGGGGTGCGTCCCCTGCTATTCTGCAGATCAAGTTATTTGGTGCTTGACACGTTAATTCGGTTGCTATATGTCCCACATGTCGGCGACAGGAAGTACAAAATTCATGAAAGGGAGCGTCGACGGAGGAGTATACTACAGAATTCATGAAAGGGAGCGACTTAGTTTTGGAAAATTCTGCTTTTACGGAGTATGTACCCACTAGGGGTTATAGGGTCATCTAAAAAACATTTGTTTTCCGTTTGATAAGTCTCAGTTCTACTATACTAGTAGTAGTACCATTACATGTTGGATTTCGAGGTGCGTTAGATCACCCGACGTAAGCAAAGGTCAAGAGTGAAATTAACCAATGCATGTACAAGTTCATGGAAATTTAGTGGTCATTCATGCATTCATTCTAATTAATGCCTCGATAAACATAACTTCTTGAGAAAAACGAGCGTACTAATTAATTACTTGTGCAAACTACGAAAATTAATTCGACCACTCACCGCTCTACCTTGGTTGGAGAGATTTTGAAATTGAGCCATAAACCTGGAAAGGAGGGAGTAGTAACTTTTGTCTCGATTACTATTTGTGGCCTTGTATAGATGCAAAATGTATGTTTTTACAGTGGCCTTGTATAAGTAAATGGAGGGAGTACTAACCAAAGTACGTAGTAGGGACGAGGAGTAAATGGAGGGAGTAGTAAAATTTTCTCCCTCGTCATGAGCCACCGCCACAGCGTGTGGCGAGGGAGCGAGGCGAAGAAGGCGTACATTAGTAGTAGTACTACTACTACTACTCGTAAGCAAGCTTCACCTCATCCTGCGAGCCACCATGCCCGTGGGCGGGGGAGACGGCGTACTAAGCATGCTTCTCTTCGTTCTGCGAGTTGACGGGACACATCAACAGTACTTGAGTGTATAGAGCCTTGCCTCTAAGGTAGGCCCCACATGGTTTGCCTCTTTTTTTAATTTAACATAATGCGTCAAGTCGCAATTTGTTTGTTCACCCGTGGTAGACGTTGCTCCCTCCACCAAGTGGACAACCAAGACATCGTACAAAGTACCACGTGGGCTGCCTTTTTTCGCATAAAATGAGCTCCACCTGTACCGGGCGCTGGTGTGGTTGGGAAAGAGACAGGAGTACGTGCACCTCTTCTCTTCGTGGCACGTCCCCCACCCACGTGGGTGTGTGTGAGAGATACAAACCTAGACATACGCGCCGTCCATCCCCATGCCTCCGCCCGGTCCAACCACGGTCACCACCACGCCCCCACTCCTCCTCACCTTATCTCTCATCTTTCTCCCTCCATTTTTTGTATACAAGGGCCACTATCAAAATTACAATTTGCAGATATACAAGGCCACTAACACTAATCGATGCAATATTAATGGTGTTTGCCTCGTGGTACTAGCAAAGGAGGACATTAATTATCCCTTGCATGCATGCGGGAGTTTGTAAAAAATGCATCTTGATGTTCCGTGCAATGCACGGACATCTTGCTAGTCCATGAAAACAACACATGGCAAAATTCCATGGCTAACGAGGGATTTGAATCTGTTGGGAGGGCTGTTTGGATCTTGCCCGGGTAGCCAAAATATTGGCGACTACTTCGCCATGGCCGCACCAGCTCGAGTTCATCCTAACATTCTCCTCTTCTTACATGGAGCCCATGCGGGTCGACGAATGTCCTCGCAACAAAAGGATCCGGCAAGACACTGCTGTGTACGTCGTCGTCGCCTCCGCGGTGGCCTTCATGGGACCCAAGCGGCGGCGGCCTCCCGTGTTCTACTTCTCCTCGATGATGGCGGCGGACGTGGAGGCGCTGGCCACCACCTCGTCGCTCTCCGCGCACCCGCCTTCTGTCGCTTCTTGCATGGCGCTGCCGCCGGCATGGGAGTCTTGGCCACAGAAACGGAGACGCTGGCGGCCAGCGGCGTGGACGGCAACAGAACGCCCGTGGCGCTTGCTCCTCGTCGAGCTGGCTCGAGCCGCTGATTCTTTGAACCACGCGCCCGGCTTGGGGCGGCAATCGCTCCGTCGGGCGAGGGAGGAGGTGGATCAGCGAGCTACATAGCTCAGATCCGGCGGGCTACCCAGCCGGCTTGGATGTGGAATAACTACTCTTCAGAAGCCATTGTAAGAGTGGACAAAATGGTGGAGGAGATAGGGAGCGGCGGAGGTGTGCGATTCTTGGCGGCGTTTGGCCTCGTTTAAATAGGAGATTAAATAGACGGTAGACGGGAGGAGCTCGCCAACGCTATGCTTAATGCGGCCCGATCATGAACGGACGTGTGTCCAGAGTGGGTTTCTCGGCTTCCACACGGGCAAGTTTCATGGAGGCGTTTGAATGCGGCACGGAGGCGTGTTCAGCCGGGCGTGCCGCAAGTGGCGCCCTCGACTCTGACCTAGGACACCGCGCCGTTCTTCCACTGACGTGTGGGCTCTTTGGGTGCATGGCCTGCATATGTCGCTGACCCAACGCAGCGCAAGCAGAGGGGGAACCTTTGGTGGGCCGTATGTCGAAGCGGGCATTTCATAAACCGATGATTGTTCATTGAGTGTGACGTCATCTTTTTCATGTAGATAAGCCACTATGTTGATAGCCCGTTCGATACGTTGTGATTCATAAAGACCGCTGCAAACATCAATGTTCTGCTTATCACAGATAAGATTGATTAATACCCGTAACAATCCATGTCCTTAACAAAGGGTGCATGCACGTATAGGTTGAGCGTGTGTCTTGCATCGTGTGTTGTGTGCATGCAGGCGTGCGAGTGTTGCGTGCATGCAAGCGGCACGCTTTCAGTGTTGCATGCATGGGTGCGCGTACGTGCGTGTTCGTGGAGTGCATGTGTATCGCAGCCGTTGTTGCACGCCAGACATGCGTGCGATGTGTACATGTCGGTGTTGCACGCCTACATGCGGCGAAGTCTTGCATGCGTGCATGTGTACGCGGCGGGTGAGGCTACACGTTAGTCGATCGACTTTTCATCTTCGGCCATTAGATTTTCCAGCCATTGGATACGTAAAATCAAGGGCCTCAAGTTTATCATCAAACTCCACCACCCTCGAGCCGCCACCACCATCGGCCGAATTGCCAGCTCACCGCGGCCGCCCGCCTCCCTCGAAACCACTCCCCCATCGCCGTCCGCCGTGACCGCCATCCCTCTAGCCCCGGTCGCGCTTTTTCTCCGAGGATCCCCACCCCACCGCCTAATGAACGCCACCCAACCGCGGTGGATCGCCAACCGTGAGGTCTCACGACTTTAATACCCACCGACCACTAATTTATTACCATTTCTGTCCTTCATATACGTCTTTGACGGGTGGGCCCTATGGTAATGTCTTGTTGCTGAATGTGGACCGTTTGAATCGTCAATTGATCATGTTATCAACAAATTACGGAGTGTATGGTGAGCCGTTGACCGTATGATCACCCTAAAATGTACTCCTATTTTATTATCTCAGTACAGACTCAAACTCCCATTTCTTTCTTTCATATACGGGCTGACAGGTGGGCCCCACGGTTACGCGCCCCGATGGTGCAACACTAGTTGGGCCGCGTGGAACATTTGACTGGTCAATTGATTGTGTCATCAACAAAATACGGAGTTGTACGGGTGAGCCAGTGACCGTATAATCATGATATGTATTTGTTTAACATGGTATAGACGCAAGGACTCATATATACGCGCAAGCGCTCACCGCTATAAGCGCACACACGCGAACCCTACGCCTATGAGCACCTTCGAGAGAGTGGGCCAGCATATATGATCTTGAGATTTTACGAAGTCACCATAGGTGCCTCGTAGTCGAGTGGAACGTCTCCTTCCTTTGAACGTACATCGCCGGAAAATACTGAAATTAACACAAGATAAATGCGAGCACCGGACTTTAACCTTGGTGGGCTCGAGAAACCACCGCCCTTCTAACCATCCAACCACATGTTGGTTAGCACGACAAAATGTATGTGGTGACCGTGATGAGCTTATTCTGAAGTCCAGTTGACCATATCGTGCTTTCGCTTCAAATACAATGACCGTAAGTGTAAATCGACCAAAATACTGAGCACGCGCATTAAATGCAAAGTCCGTCGATGTCATCAACAAAATATGGCGGCGATCGTGAGCTAGATACCGTTGTACTATTGTATATGCTTATTTTCTTAGTGGCCAATTGCGTGTGGTGTGGTGGGCACATCATTTCTAGTTGTGGTGGGTCGACATGAAGACTCATGGGTCGGTTCCATCCTGCGCCACATATAGGTTGGACCGAGACGTGTTATCACGAAGACCCATGTGGAGGACTCGGCATACAACACGAAGCTACCAGGAGTTATGGAGGACTCTATCCCCACCGGTGATAAGCCGACTATATATGATTTGTAAACCCTAGGCCCTTAGTATGTTATATATACAAGCTTGGGGGGCTAGTTCGTCGATAGTATACACACACGCACAATGCTCGGTATTCACGTGTACTTTGTACACACCCTATCACTAATATACTGATACCGTAAGTAGGCTCTTTCTTCAAGCTCGCAATTGAATTCTAGCATGTGCATGTGTTTATTTCATATTATCGATCCATAGAGTGAGAGCGGTTTGAAATACAGGCAATGGATGCTTTTGCAATTCATATATAAACATTAATTAGTGCACTCCATGTTGTTAGTGTGAAGCACTTTATACATTTGTCACTTGCATGGATACATTCGAAATTGCTAGCTATGAAATAGAATACATGTCGAATTCAACATAAAGGGGGTTTCGAAGATTCGAATTCATAGGAAGTGCATTCATCTATTTGAACCCGAGATAATGGCATTTTTAAATCAAATGTAAAAGGGGCATCAATCTTTTTGTGAGTTTGAACATGCTATATATTCATACGCATATCTAACTTTTTTTGCAACCAAGGAGATTATATCTGGAACCATGCATGAACCGAGGTAAGTTGCATATTTTTTAATATATACTCGTGTACAATGTATATTCAAATGTACCCCCTCCATTCCAAAATAATCGTAGCTTTAGGATTTTCAAGAGTAAAGATTTGTGAAGTTTGACAAATCACGAAAGTTCAGTTCAAGAGAACCGAAAACTTTAATGCTTCGCTTCCCAAATATTGAACGAAGTGCCAAATAGGCCTCTGGTCACCCGAAAACCGCTGCAAAGACTAATGTTTTGGTGGTAGGAAATTACTGTCCCGACTCTGGCCCGTGTAGCCTATCGCCCGATGTCCAAAGGTCTAAACCGGGTAGGTTTATAACTTCACCAAGACGCGAGAGAAGCATTCATATCGCCGTGGGCGCCTACCCATGCGCCGTCAAATGAAATCTATCCATACCACATTTGGGACACCTCACATGACTGTCCTACCCCCAACCCGCAATATGTCCGAAATTTTCGATGGGGGCAAAGTTTGTAACTTTCCCCAAATTTCAAACAAGCGCGTCTCAAACCGAAACATTGTTCCCCCTTAGTTCCCTGCCTCCCTCCGTTTCCCCATTCATACTCCGTGGGCGCGAAAACATCGTCTCCACTAGCCGCGAAACCCCAGCCTCCTCCGTCCTCCACCCCATAGCGGCCAATCCACCGCCGCTCCTCCACACGCCGAGCCGGTACTTCGACGCCGCCGCCCAACGCAACCGCAACCGCAACGCCCTCAAGGACTTAGCAGTGAAACCAAGGCAGAAGCTGCCTCTCCACGACGCCGATGCCGACGTGCGCCGCATGCAGAACCACTCGACCACACCGCCCCGTGCCTCACCGCTGCGGGCTCCACCGCCGCAACCGCCCACCGCGACCGAGCTGTTCCCTTCACGCCGTTGTTCGCCGCCTCGGATACGCTTCCCCGCCGCCATGACGGCCACCGCACCACACTCAACAACTTGGCCATGGGTTCGCCCAAGGCTGCACTGGCCCTCCACAACTTCGGTTTCCGGAGAACAACAAGAAGATCGTCGGAAAAATAGAAGGAGGACACAACATCGCCAAGAGAAAGAGGTACTCCTCTTCCCTTATTCGCAAAATCTTACGTCTCCGCCACACCGTATTCATCCCATGAAAGAAACTAGTTGAGCGCTCAGATCGCATCTTCTTCGTGATACTAAATGCACAAGGTTTCCTCCCTTTTACTATTTCACCTTTGCTAGAGGTCAAGAGCCGCCTGAATTTCAATTCGTGGTCGCATCGAACCGCAATTAAAAGAAGCAGCACCCATTTAGGCGCGCGGAGCACCTAGTCCGCCTGTTCCTCGGGGAAGCGGCGCATCGGTGTCTATCATAGGGGTGTGGGGCGCAGGAGCTGCTTGTGCCCGATCTGGAGGTCGACGAGGCTTGAATGGATGGCCGGGGGGGCGGTGCCAAGCACGGCGGTGCGGTGAGGTCGAGGGAGGCGCGAGAAGGGAGGAATCTTGGGCGGTGGTCGCTGGCGTTTCGAGGAAGATCGTCAACACTGACTGGCTGGAGGTAGATGAAAGTGATCTGCCCGTTCTTTATACATCGGACGGTGTAGAAAAAATGGACTGACCTATTTGCTTTCAGTCGACTGTTATTTTCATAGAATCCTATAGTAATTTAGTGTGCCATGCATGTTGTAGAGCTATCATATGTCTCCCGTCATTTATTTCTCACCGACCTGCTATCTGCTACCTTTACACTTTGTACTAATTAATTGTGCACACACTTCACCTATACTCACACTATTGTTTTTTATGCATGGGTATTTCAGACTACGTGCAGTGTTGATGAATGCGTAAAAGAAAAGATGTAAGTCGCCCAAAGGTAATTCGAAGATAAGCACTAAGCGTTCAGCGCTCTAACGGGTGCGATGTCGTGAGTTGGAGACAAGAACGTAGCTCTGGGTTGATGATCTCAATTGCCACACACAACCATCCTGTGTGCTTGCTTTAACTTCGCTATTTGTCAAATGTAGTTGCATGTTGCATATGGTGTCTAGCTTGTATTGCTTCCAATTTGGTTAAATTATGCCGCTTACTTTACACATTATACCTTTGATAATGACATGCCTTCCTGCTTTTGATACATACTACATATGTCTATTAACCATGTTCGTACATCAAACTAATGCTCTTTTGTATCCTGTCAATCACTTATGATGAGACAGGTCACGGGTGGAGTTCTTGTGAGACGCCATACTCGTTTAAAGAGTGCAAAGGTCATCCTCCCCACATGATTCTCAAGAAACAGCAAGGCTAAATGAAGATAGTCAACGTAGCTCTCTAGTTGATCATCATTAATTCCCCACACCACCATCGCAGGTGCTTGCTCTTACTTGGCAGTGTGATATGTGGTTGCATGTTGCATATGGTGTCTCCCTTGTAATGCTTCTAATTAGGGTAAAATTGCATCTGCTTAGTTAACACATTATACCTGTGAATATGACATGCCTTCCTGTTTTTGGTACATACTACGTCTTTCTATTAACCATGTTCTTACATCAAACTACTTTTCTTGTGTATCCCTCATCAATGCTCCTAATTTGTTAAATTGCATCTCCTTAGCTTACACATTATACATGTGAATATGACACGCCTTCCTGCTTTTTGGTACATACTACATCCGCCTATCACACCATGTTCTTACATCAAACTATTGTTCTTGTGTATCCTGCGTCTATCGCTATGATGAGACAGTCCACGCTGTTGGTTAATATGAGACACAATACTCTTATAAAGAATGCAATTTCATCCTCTCCACATGATTCTCAAGAAACAAATAAAGCCTAAATGAAGATATTGAACGTAGCTCAGACGAAGACCGCACTTCCCTACACCACCATCACAGTGCTTGCTTTAACTTCTCAAAGTTGTGATATGTGGTTGCATGTTGCATCACGGTGTCTAGCTTGTAATGCTTCTAATTAGGGCAAATTGCATCTCGCTTAGTTTACACACTATACCCGTGAATATGACATGCCTTCCTATTTTGGTACACACTAGATCTATGTGTTAACCTTGTTCTTACATGAAACTACCTCTTCTCAGATCCTGCATCAATCACTTACGATGAGTCACCTTTATTCGCTGCATATTGCATATTATTTCTAGCATGTTGCCATGTATTGCTTCCAATTTGGTCAAATACATTTGTTAGGGCACCCTTTTAATTTGGCAGAGTGATATTGGTTTCATCTTTCATATGCTTTCTAGCTTGCATCAATTCTAACAAGTTCAAGCACCTTGTGCTTAGTTTACACTTTATACATCATACATGTCAATATGTCACGCCGTCCTGTTTTTCATACATATTCCATCCTCCTATCATGCGGCTGCCTTACATGAAAGTAGTGTTCGTCAGTATCATGCATCAATGAGTTTTGAAGAGCAAATTTTATTCCTTTTTCTTGTGGGTTTGACTTGACAAGGCAAAATCAAGAAAGAGGAAGGAAAAGAGTAAGGAAGGCGATGATGGTGGTCCTCTGCAGCAAAGTAAATGGAGCATCTGTACCGATTCTCCTTTTCTTGATAGTGCATTACAAGGTCCAAGTCTTCGCTCCCCTACTCCACCATCCAAGGTGCTTGCTCTAACTTGGCAAAGTGATATCCGGTTGCATGTTGCATATGGTGTCTAGCTCAGATTGCTCCTAATTAGTGTAAACTGCATCTGCTTGGCTTACACATGATACATGTGAATATGACATGCTTTCCTGTTTTTGGTACATACTATATCTTATGATAAGGCACCTTTAAGTCGCCACTGTGATATAGGTTGTGACTTGCATAAGATTTATCTCATGTAATGCTACTAATTTGTTGAAACGCCATACGCTTTGAACTTGGCGAGTGATATTGGTTGCATCTTTCATATGGTGTCCAGCTTGCGTTACTTCTAATTTGTTGAAATGCCTTCTTCTTAGTTACCACATCATAGGTGTGAATATGTCACACCATCACATTTTTCATACATATTCCATCCTCGCATCATGTGTTTGCCTTTCATCCGAGTAGTGTTCATCAGTATCATGCATGAATGAGTTCTGAATAGCGAATTTTATTCCTTTTTCTTATTGGTTTGACTTCACAATGCAAAATCATTACAGCTAAAGGAAATTAGTCCCAAAGTGGATGATGGTGGTCCTTCGAGCAACTCAAACAGGGGTCTCTACATGATTCTACTCCGCCATCCTCCCAACAAGATTCACAAGACAACACAAGGCTAGACAGTCAACGTAGCTGTGTAGATGATGAGCACATCTCCCCTACTCCACCATCACGTGTGCTTGCTCTAACTTGACACTATTATATGTGGTTGCATGTTGCGTATGATGTCTAGCTTGTATTGCTTCTAACTTGAATTGCATCTGCGCTTACTTTACACATAATGCCTGTGAATATGACCTGTTCCTGCTTTCTAGAACACACGTGTACATGATGAGCACATCTCCCCTACTCCACCATCACAGGTGCTTGCTCTTACTTGGAATCAATTATCGTGGTTGCGTTTTTTCGTATGATGTCTAGTTTGTATTGCTTCGATTATGTTGAATTGCATCTGCATAGCTTACAACTTATACCGCAACGATCACTTACCCATAAGACACATTTAACTTGGGACTGTGATGTAGGTTGCATCTTGCATTGTCTTCTAGCTTGTACTGCTTCTAATTTCTTGAAATGGCACTTACGACGAGACACTCTTTACCTGATAGAGTGATATTGGTTGCATGTTCATATTGTGCCTAGCTTTCATTTCTTCTAATTTTGTTGAAATGCCTTCCGCTTACTGTTTTTTCATACATATTCCATCCTCCTATTGTACGTGTGAATATGAAACTCTGTCTTTTTTGTATATATTCCATCCTCCTATCCTGCGCTTGCCTTACATCAAAGTAGTGTTCGTCTGTATCATGCATCAACCAGTTATGCATAGCTAATTTTATTCATCTTCTTGTGGTTTTGACTTCATAAGGCAATATCAGAAAATAGGAAGGAAAAGTTAGGGGATGTTGGTGGTCCTCCGCACCGACGCAAACAGAGACTCTCTAGATTTGCCACTGCTACTGCTAATGAAGTTGAAGTCCCAAGTCTGCATGATGAGTTCATCTCCCGTACTCCACCATCGCAGGTGCTTGCTCTAAGTTGACAGTGTGATAATTGGTTTCATGTTACATATGTTGTCTAGCCTGTATTTCTTCTATTTTGATTAAATTGAACCTGCTGAGTTTATACGTTATACATGTGCGTATGACATGGCTTTCTGTGTCTAGAATACACTGCATCTATCTATCATACCATGTTCTTCCATCAAAGTATCTTGTTTGTGTATCCCATCGATCACTCATGATTGGATGCTTTTAACATGGCGGTTTGATAGTGGTTGCATCTTGCATTGATTTCTACGTTGTACTGCTTCTAATTTTTCGAATTGCCACTTATGACAAGACACTTTTAACTTGGCAGAGTAATATTGGTTGCATCTTTCATATGGTGTCTAGCATGCATTACTTCTATTTTCTTGAAAATCCTTCTGCTTAGTTTGCACATCGTAGCTGAGAATATGTCACGCCGTCCTGTTTTTCTTGCATATTCCATCCTCATACGGCTATCTTACATCAAAGTACTTGTCTGTATCATGCATCAATGAGTTCTGAAGAGTGATTTTATTCTTTTGTGTTGTGGGTACAACTTGACATGGCAAAGTCAAAAAAGAGCAAAGAAAATAATATAGTAGGGAGTGCTGTTACTCGTCGAGTGAAACGGAAAAGGTTCTGCCATCGAGATTCTGCTGGTACTTATAGTGCAGTAGAAGGTCCAACTCCACCGGCTAAATCTACAAACATAGTATCACCTGCTCCACCAGCTACAACATCTGCTTCAACTGTACCAGCATCTCAACCAGTTACTCGTTCGTTTGCTCCGGAACTGGCCAGTTCCCAAGCTGCCTTCACACCTAACACTACTTACAAGTATCACGACACAACAGGACTTGGCAAGATCAGATGAACCTCATGAGCATCAACACCAAGATGGTACTGATCGAGTCAAGTTGCGCTTGCATGCTCCTTTATATGTACTCTCACGCTTTGATGTACACTAATACTTTCCATATTCATTGTTGAACTAGCACCACGGTAAGCGAAACAGGACATCAAGGATAATGCTTGATGATTAACAAAATCTAAAGGAGGAAGAATGGAGATCCATTTTGAGGCAGTTTTAAAAAGGCCACGTGATGCTGCTGAGTCACCAAGTTAGTATCAGAGGCAGCCATTGCCGTTAGGTGTCATGCACGTATCCTCCCAACGTGGATCCAAAGACAGAATGAGAAAGACAATACCCAGCTTTAACACCTTCCTTGACCATTTATCCGTAAGTAACGTTATTCATCGCAATTAGTAATATTGTCTTGCTCGTCCCCATACTTTCTAGCTTCCTCCTAATAAGACTCACATTATGTTTTCAACAGATGAGGTTCAAGTTGGATCCGAAGATGATGCAACTAGACAAGCATGCACTCATGTTTTTCGATGCTTTCTGCGGCGATGTCGGTACCACCTTAGAAAATCTCACTTTGAAGGCAAGGCTAACAATGAAATCACTAAACATCTCCATGGAATATATTACAAATGAAGATCCGGACAGCCCTCGTTAAACACTAGTCTGATCCAAAGTATCGTAGGCTATATGTATTTGATCGCACCACATATTGAACTTGTATTTATGTATGTGCCTTACAAGTGTATCTTCTTCTAGGCTAACTGTTTGAAGAACAAAACCAACCGTTCTAAAGTGAAATTCCAACAAATGTGGATCTCAGAGCTATATTGCACATCGCGAGGCTCTTGTAAATAGCTGCTACTTCCTTCTTTTTTTCGTGCCATATTATCGTATCTATATTGACTTGTTCCAAATACAGAGGAAATCCCGTGCGGACCAAAAGAACTCGAACCAAATGTAGTGCAAATCTTCAAGGATTGCCACACCAAAGAAGATGAAGGGCATGAGCACACCAGTTCAAGCCGCTGTTGTAAGTCCTTACTCCTCCTGCCTTCGAATCGATTGGTACCGTGTGATGTGTTCATTTAACTACTTGGTTTGCAGTACCAATGTCGTTACTATATGTTCACTTTTATTCACAGTTGTCTTAACGTATCATTTCACCTTACATGGTTTAAAAAGAGATGAAGGATATTCTTTTGGTCTTGATCTGTAATCTAGTTGTTATGTTCACGTGCACACACAATGATAAAATAGCCTGCTTTTTTTTATATCTATTTGCCCATGATATTAATGATGTCATACTATGTTCATCCTACTTTAAACCATGTCTCTTTATCCTTAGATGTCAACTAATGTGAGGAAATAGACAATACAGAGGGCATGCTACATGGACATATGTTCCAAAGTGATTTTATTATGTAGTTGGCACTACAATACATGCTAATGTATTATAGTAGTTCACCAAAATAAGTTATGTATAAACGCGTTTAACCTACTTTGTTTGTGTTTGTCTCATTAGTAACTTATCCGTACACTAATCTACAAGTTCAAACTTTCAGAAGCTATGGAACAAATGATTGAACAGCCACAACCACCTGAAGGTGACGAGGCTACTACAGGCACAATGTCACCTCTTGCTACAAAGGCGCCAAGATCTCTCTCCACCAACAGTGCAAAAAGCACCTTCCTGCGTAATTCTGGGTTGGTTGTCAAGGTAACCTCATCCAAATCGCCTACTGAGGGAGTCCTGGATTAGGGGGTGTCCGGATAGCCGGACTACCATCATCAGCCGAACTATCATTGGCCGGACTATCATCATCGACCGGACTCCAAGACTATGAAGATACAAGATTGAAGACTTCACCCCGTGTCCGGATGGGACTTTCCTTGGCGTGGAAGGCAAGCTTGGCGATACTGGATATGTAGATCTCCTACCATTGTAACCGACTCTATGTAACCCTAGCCCTCTCACGGTGTCTATATAAACCGGATGGCTTTAGTCCGTAGGACTAGAACATCAACAACCCTTACAATCATACCATAGGCTAGCTTCTAGGGTTTAGCCTCCTTGATCTCGTGGTAGATCCACTCTTGTAAACATCCACAATATCAATATCAATCGAGCAGTGACGTAGGGTTTTACCTCCATCAAGAGGGCCCGAACTCGGGTAAACATCGTGTCCCTTGTCTCCTGTTACCATCCGCCTAGACATACGATTCGGGACCCCCTACCCGAGATCCGCCGGTTTTGACACCGACATTGGTGCTTTCATTGAGAGTTCCTCTGTGTCGTCACCGATAGGCTTGATGGCCTCTTCAATCAACAACGATGCAGTCCTGGGTGAGACTTTTCTCCCCGGACAGATCTTCGTATTCGGCGGCTTCGCACTGCGGGCCAACTCACTTGGCCATCTGGAGCAGATCGAAAGCTACGCCTGGCCGTCAGTCAGGTTTGAAGCCTAAACTTCACGGCCGATATCCGGGGACTTGATCTTCGATGGATCCGAGCCCGCGGCCAGGCGTGCGGTTGGCTATCACGATGGGCATGACCTAACCCTCGCCGCGGACGGCACTTTGAAGGTCAGACACGAATCCGCTTCCCGACTCATAGTCCAGAGCCGATCGCTCGGATCGAGGGCGGATGGCTGGACACCGTCTCGGGAGCCGCAACTTCTACGGGCGATAGAGCCGAACACTTACCTTGTCCCGCATAAAGCTCATGACTTCGAGGTGCCGGACTCTCTGGGACTCGAACCTCCTGCTACCGCCCGGTCGAATCCGATTGGGCGCCGATCATGGAATTCACCGCTGCGGACATCTTTCAAAGACTTTTCGCCCTTGGCGATATCATAAATTCACTAAAGCATCTCTCGCTATCCGGAGAGCCTGGCCGAAGTTACGGACAGGACGGTTGGGACAGCGGACGACGAAGAAATTCAGAGCCCACCCACCACCCACTTCAGAATAATTGCCGATTTATTTAACCGATGTATTTGACTACGACTCACGAAGACATCGACGGTATGGACGACGATGCCGGAGACTACTAAGAACCAAGGTGCCTACAGACACCTTGGAAGACCACCTCGTCATACGACATATACATGGTGGACACCCCAAAGGGAAGCAATAAGAAGGAACAACGGGACGCGGCAGAGGATAATCCCGCCGATAAACAACCAAAACGGCGACGTAAACGCCGCCCTAAGTCCCGCCTCGATCAAAGCAGCCTTCCCTAACGACCCAGCGATAGAGCAGGGCAAACCAATGGACGGCATTTAACAGGACGAGCCGGATAATCAACCCCTTCACGGAGCAATCAACAGTCCGGACACAACACCGAGCATAAGAGCATACACAAAAGACTAAATGCCATCGCAAGAAGTTTGAAGAAGGAGAAACGGAAGCTCAAAAACAGCGGAAGACACGCTTTCGTAATGAAGTGGAGCAAAGTATTCAAGACTGCAGACAAATATGGCAACGACCATCAAACAAAGAGCTACCCGAAGTGCAAGTTGCTGCCAGAATTTGACGAGGAAGCCATAGAGCCTTCACGGTCAAAAAATAAAGAGGCCACCTGGCCGGATAGACGGCCAGATGACAGGCCCAAAGCGACAAGCGGGGCTGCACACAAGCAATTATAATCACAGGAAAACGGACGGCCCAACTAGGTCCATCTACGGGCCAAAAAGAGGACCCTGTGAAGTAACACACACCACATGTGTGTCCAAGACAGCGGCACACCCAAATCTGAGCGCCCGCACACCCGCTTATGTTTTACCGATGAGGTCTTTGGATCATGAATTTCCAACAGGTTCAAACCCATAAACATAGAGGCATACGACGGCTATGAGACCCCAGAGTCTGGATAGAAGACTACATACTACACATACACATGGCTAGAGGAGATGATCTCCACGCCATAAAAATACCTACCCTCAAGCTCAAAGGGCCAGCTCGGCATTGGCTCAAAAGCCTCCCGGAAAATACTGTTGGAAGTTGGGAAGAGCTTGAGGACGCGTTTAGAGCAAATTTTCAAGGGACTTATGTCCGCCCTCCGGATGCGCATTTATCTGAGTCATATAACCCAACAGCCCGGAAAGTCACAAGAAATTCTGGAACAGGTTCCTTACCAAAAGAACCAAATAGTCGATCGTCCGGACGCAGAAGCCCTAGCAGCTTTTAAACACAACGTCCGAGACGAATGGCTCGCCAGACACCTCGGCCAAGAGAAGCCAAGAACAATGGCCGTGCTAACAAGCCTCATGACGCGCTTTTGCGCAGGAGAAGACAGCTGGCTAGCAAGATGCAGCACCAGCGACCCGAGTACATCCGAGATCAGAGATGGAAACGGATCCTGGCAAGAGAAAGACCAGCGCGGAATAAAGAAAAAGCCCAAAGGGCACGGCGGTCAACGCCGGATTCAAAAGCTTCGCGCCAAACAATACAACACGGCCTCTTAAGGAGAACAGAGACGAGCTATCAAATTTAAATAAAACTTTAGATCGGATATGTCAAATCCACAAGATACCTCAAGGCACGCAAAACCATACCAACCGAAATTGTTGGGTTTTCAAACAGTCCGGCAGACTCAACGCCGGACACAAGGGGCTCGATCTGCCAAGCAAGGACGATGACGAACCCCACCAGTAGAGCACCGGAAGTCAAAAGACTTTCCCACAAGAGGTCAAAACAGTAAACTCGCTTCACATGATAGTACGGAAAGCCAACACGGCACTCGCTAAGACAAGTGTCGCACGATCCACCCCAGTGGACCGAGATTGGACGCCAAAACCAATCACTTTCGACCATCCGGATTAGTCCGTAGTATCCGAACGCAGGATAGACTGCCCTGATATTGGATCCCATAATAGACGGACTGCAATTAGCGCAGGTTTTGATGGACGGCGGCAGTGACTTGAACCTGCTATTTCCGGACACAATCCGCAAGTTGGGATAGACCCTACTACAATTCGGCATAGCCGCACTTCCTTCAAAGGAGTGGCGCCAGGCCCTTACGCCAGGTGCGCTTCATTATTACTAGAAGTTGTGTCAGGTCACCGACAACTTCCGACGAGAAAAGCTAACCTTTCATGTCGCCCCATTTAAAAGTAGCTATCAAGCATCACTTTGGGACGGGAAGCTTTCGTCCACTACAATGCAATACCACATTACGCTGCCTCTTACGCTTAAAATGCCCGGTCCACGTGGCATCATTTCATTAAAAGGTCGCTTGAGACCCCGGACACGGCTGGACGAGTCCGGAATAAATAAGCTAGGGGCTACCTAGCCGCACATCCCTTCACAAGGGTTTGCACATACAAGCCATAATGAGCTAGCATAGGCTCAGCTTTCTTAATCTATATTTCAATT
This sequence comes from Aegilops bicornis, assembly GCA_021605145.1. Taxonomy (NCBI): domain Eukaryota; kingdom Viridiplantae; phylum Streptophyta; class Magnoliopsida; order Poales; family Poaceae; genus Aegilops; species Aegilops bicornis. The sequence continues at coordinate 321,639,878 of CM038669.1, forward strand.
TTTTATGCACTTTCTCGCACGATTTCCTTTCCAACCAAGTTCTTCTCTTTTTACAGATGAACAGCGTGCACACCCGTCCAGGATACGGCACAACGGAGACACAGGCGCAGACGTGCAGTAGGGACCCGTTGCAAGGACTCTTTTCAGAGTAAGACCCTACGTAAACCTTTCTTCTTGTCTCTTGTTGCTATAATCCCCTGGTTTATCATTATAACCAGAGTGGAGATCTGGCGTTTTGGCATCGGGCCGCTGAAAGAACCTGCCCGCACTGACACAAGGGGCTTAGGGCTTTGTTTTGCCCGCTATTATAAAGACCGAACACCTTCGGGAGTGTTCGGGCGTCTCGAAGTTAGGCCTTATATGCATCAGCTCCGAATCATGTCTTTGGTCAAATGTTGGGTTTGCCCGGCTCACGTGTTTTGCTGCCTTACGCCTGTGATCATCGGCTAACGCGGCTCCGTGGAGAACTACTGCGACAGCCCCGGCTCGGCTGGGCGAGCACCTCGAGAGAAAGCCGAAAACCGCTGTCATGATACAACAGAGACTGGTCGACCACTCGATCGACTATGGGAATGTTTAGGATTCCTCCGCTTTGTGAAGGGCGTTTCGGCCAGCACATCCGCTTCCCCAAATTCGGAGAGCTGGCGGTGCCCCAGGGCTATGTCGTAGCCCCACCCTCGAACTCCATGGCTAAGTGAAAGTGATAAAGCATTATAGTCCGGTTTGCCTCGTTTGCTACGCTACCACCTCCTTTACAGACCGAGACGTCGGATTAAGTGAAACGCCGCTTATTTTTGCGAACACCCCGCACCTTGTGCGTGGGGGCTAAAGCCGACGAGCGCCATCTTTCGGGTTATACACACGTATACATGAACGGCCGCATAGGGAGATATTCTATTACTTGAACGCACAAGTATACAAGGCGCTTACATCATAAATATCGTTTCACATCATATAAACGCTCATTCGAACGTAACATTTTTGAGCATCGCGACTCTATTACACGAGCACCACGCAAAGACTTCGCCAAAATAGTGCTCGGCGGGTAACCGGTCATCATCCGAACCCGGGGTCGCAATAGCGGTGGCATCCATCTCTGTCCAGTGTGTCTTCACACGGGCGAGCGCCATCCGCGCACCCTCTATGCAGGCCGACCGCTTCATCGCCTTGATATGCGGCACCGCCCCAAGAAATTGCTGCAATAAGCCAAAGTAACTCTTCGGCCGGGGCCTATCCGGCCGGATATGGGTCACTATATCCGTCATGGCAAGCCCGGACAACCTATTTAGCTCAGCCCACTCAGCCAAACGGTCGGCCAACGGAAGTGAACGCCCGGACTATGGAATTGAGACCAAAACAGCTCTTCCGTCTTGTGATCCTTTCCGCCCCGAAAATGCATTAACCAAGATCCGCCGCACTCGCCGCTAAGTCCATATAAGGGTCCTCTGAACCCCACAGCTGGCCCACCGAGCATATTTTGATCCGTGAACCTTCAAGCGCAGTTAGAAATGGCTTGCCGGCTACAATATCTCCGCCCGGCGCAGCTCTTCCTTTATAGCCCGCATTGCGTAGCGGGCACCTTGGCTTCGGCGGTGGCCTTCCGCAGGTCTTCTTGCCCGCTTAGGCGCTCCTTCTCAAGAGCCTCATTGCGGTCGGTAGCATCCTTTAACTTCAGGGCCATTGCGCCATCTCTTCCTCGCCCGCAGCAGGCGATCTTTTCGCCGCTTAACTCATCGGTCGCCCTCGAGGCTGCCACATTACTCCTTCTGGCCTGCTCCTTGGCTTGAGCAAGTTTAGCTCGAAGGCTCTCCACAGCAGCGGCACTATCTGCATTTCACACACATATTGTAAGGAGTGGGCTTCGGCTCCCTTACCAAGTGACCGCGCAGTAACACTTTACCTGGCGACTCATCAAGTCGCCTGTTGATCAGCGTGATGTCCGCATCCGCAACATCGAGTTGCCGCTTAGTTCAGCAACTCCATCAGTCCGCTGGCCCCGGACGACCCGCCACCTGCATCGGCATGACGGGAATTTAAACCTGCGATTTTGATCCTCAGACGCTTTCAATTTCGACAACCTACCGAGTCTCGGGGCTACTATCTATACAGTGGTGCATTCTATATGGAAAACTGTTAAAAGGTGTGTCATTTTTACGTACCTCAAACCCCGCCAGACAAACTCCTCGACGGCATCATGCAATTTACTTCGGGCGGAAATCCTTTCAATCACCATGCTCATCAATGCATGGTGATCTTCCGAGATAGACGCCTTCTCAAGCAGATCCTTCACCGTACACCGGTGGCGCCAATTATCCGGCTTTGCCAAACCCGGGCTCACTCGCGACGACACTTCAGCTCGTCCGCCTCTATCTCGACGGGCGCCTCGGACGGAGGCGTCTCGCTCTCTATCATCTCCGGACGAAGGTCCCCCGAAGACGAGCTCATCTGCGAAGGACGGAGATCCGAACTACAAGGTAAAAACTTTAGTTATCCTCAGAAGCACAAATAGGGATGTCCCTTATTATAAAACTCCTTTCTTTCTACTTACGGCTCGTTGGAGGGCTGACTCTTTAAGGGAGATTGTGCGGCCGGGGCCCCCCGGACGCAGGACCCTCTGGCGAAGATTTCTTCCCCGCTTAGGGGCTTTTGCCCAGGTCCTCGGTGGCAGTCCTCTTCTCCTTGGAGGGAGGGATTCTCGATCCCCTCTTTCAAGAGCCTCCTTAGGCGAGGCGGTAGCTTTCCGCTTTCCCCTTCGTCCTCCTCTCAAGGCGCAACCTCAAGCATCCGGACCAAAGCACGGATCCCAAGGGTCTCGTGGAGGGGGGCAGACATCAGATCAATTTTGCTTCCGCTATCCACTCCTGTGTAGAAGGAAGTTGGTCATAAGCGAATCATTGAAAGGAAAACAAAGCGGTATGTCCGGACTTGGAACTATTTACTTGAGTATCCGGGCGATTGCAGCTTAGGCCAACATCCTCGGTCAATTCCGGACGCACCTCTTGCGATCCGAAGAATAATTTGTACATCTCCAGGGGTGTCATACCCATGAAGTGTTGAAGAATCCGTGGGCCCTCCGGATTAAACTCCCATAGCCGGAGAGGGCAGCGTTTGCAGGGCGGGAGACGCCTAATCAGCATAACCTGCATCACCACCACCATATTGACCTCCCTCGTTTGGAGATCTCGAATCCGGCCCTGCAGTAGGGGCACGTCCTTTGACGGCCCCAGTTGAGCCCTTGGTTGACCCACGACATCAACCGTCGTGGAGGTCCCGGGCGGAATAAGGGCGGCGGCTTTTGCCTACGGCCCCTTGGAACAGTAATATAGAACCACTCTTGCTGCCACGAGCCGAGCTCCTCTTGGAAGGAGCCCGCGGGCCACGGGGCGTCGGCTCTCCTACTTATGGCCGCCCCGCCGCACTCCGCTCGACGCCCCCCGATCATCTTCGGCGCCACATTGAAGGTCTTTAGCCACAGGCCAAAGTGAGGGGTGACGCGGAGGAAGGCCTCGCAGACGATAATAAATGCGGAAATATGGAGGATAGACTCCGGAGCCAAATCGTGGAATTCCAACCCATAGTAAAACATGAGCCCTCTCACAAAAGGATCCATCGGGAAGCCTAAACCCCTACGGAGGTGGGATATAAAGCGACATACTCGCCGGGCTCGGGGTGGGATGGCCTGCCCTTGGCAGCAACCTGTATGTAAATCTCATAAGCCAGGTACTTGGCCTCCCGCAGGTTTAGCACGTCCTCCTCCGTCCACCGGCCCTGGAGGTCGGAACCGGACATCGTTGAAAGTCCGAAGCTCTCGAATCTGGAGCTCTAGGTGCTGGAACTTGGAGCAGGGAGAGGATTCGATGGAGGATTGAAGAAAAGGAACGAGCCTTGGTACCGTTATAAAGAGGAAGAATACCAAGAGCTGTCTCCGTGACCGCTTGGGACTCGCCGATAGAGGCGTGGCGAACGGGCGCGGTTGGAGTTACTACGTCCGTATTGATGAGAATCCGGATTAAGGGAAACACGATCTCTGCCCGACAAGACGTGCCAAGGAAACCGCTTCGCTTAAATGCTACCGAGGTGGTAAAGTAAAAAACAATTCGAGTAATGGCTTGGTAGTGGTGTGACGTCATGCCACAAAAACGTCAGCAGATTGAACCTGTGTATATATTATTATTCTCTCTACGATGGAATGTGGAATTTATTTTGCAGAGCCGGACACTATCCTGGTGTTCACAATCTTCTATCATTTGGACGAGGAACCCGCCTTTGCAATGCCAAGCAATATCTGGCGCCGGACTTATCGTCATTGAAGCCTGGTTCAGGGCTCTTGAGGAGTCTGGATTAGGGGGTGTCCGGATAGCGGACTACCATCATCACCGAACTATCATTGGCGGACTATCATCATCGACCGGACTCCAAGACTATGAAGATACAAGATTGAAGACTTCACCCCGTGTCCGGATGGGACTTTCCTTGGCGTGGAAGGCAAGCTTGGCGATACGGATATGTAGATCTCCTACCATTGTAACCGACTCTATGTAACCCTAGCCCTCTCCGGTGTCTATATAAACCGGATGGCTTTAGTCCGTAGGACTAGAACATCAACAACCCTTACAATCATACCATAGGCTAGCTTCTAGGGTTTAGCCTCCTTGATCTCGTGGTAGATCCACTCTTGTAAACATCCACAATATCAATATCAATCGAGCAGGACATAGGGTTTTACCTCCATCAAGAGGGCCCGAACCTGGGTAAACATCGTGTCCCTTGTCTCCTGTTACCATCCGCCTAGATGCACAGTTCGGGACCCCCTACCCGAGATCCGCCGGTTTTGACACTGACACCTACTGAACAAAATCTTCCTGCTAGACAGAGTGATATATCTGTGCTCCAGACACAAGTCCAATCCCTAATGGACGTTGTTTCGGAAACAAGAATAGTGGTTGAGAAATGTCATCAAGATATGAATGGTTTTGAAACCAGACTATCAGACATTCGCTTTGTTGTTCAAGAGCAATGGCGGAAAAAAGGTGGAGATCGTGCTGCTCCATCAGATTCTACAGCCTGAAACATTAGCACTCAGGTCAAATGATCTGTGCTTCTATACATCTGATGGTGCTTTTATCTGGAAGGACTGTAAACTTTATGCCAACATGCCTTTATGCCAACAAGTCTTTTTTATAAAGAGAAAGGCATAACACTAACACTAGATCATAAATCACACAAAGCAGTTTTCACATAATTCTTTTTGATAGAGCAAGGTATAGTTGGTATTCAGGATCTCCAAGTTTTTAGGTACTCCATCTTTGAAAGTATAATTAGCAAACATAGTGGAGATTTCAGCTTCCGTATTTTTTTTTCTTATTAGTGATGATGTCTTTCATGTACTTTGCATAAGGTATTTTCAAGATATCGATCAAGCGAGTACATAAAAAAGACTGGCCTCAAAGATTTCAAAGAAAGCTGCTCAAATTCTTCATCATCATTCTTTTTAGTTGACTTGGGTGGAAAAGGCATAGGTTTTTTAACCCACGGTTCTCTTTCTTTACCGTGTTTTCTAGCAATGAAGTCTCTTTTATCATACCTTTTGTTCTTAGGTTGTGGGTTATCAAGATCAACAGGTGGTTCTATCTCAACATCATTGTCTGGTTCTTTTTCATTATTTGGTTGAGTGTCTTCATGAACATCAGCATTATCTTTTTCATTATCACTAGGTGGATGTTCATTACCAGATTGAGTTTCAATATCAGAGATAGAAGTTTCATTTTCATTATCAGGAGGTTTTTCTATTTCAGGTTCACTAGAAGTGTGCAAAGTCCTATCATTTTTGTTTTTCTTTTTCTTTCTAGAAGGACTAGGTGCACTAGTGTTAGCTCTTTGTGAATTTTGTTCAATTCTTTTTGGGTGTCCCTCAGGATAAAATGGTTCTTGGGTCATTTTACCTCCTCTAGTTGCAACTCTAACGGCAAAGTCATGCATATTGTGATTCATTTCATCAAGCAATTCTCTTTGTGATTTAGCAACTTGTTCTAGTTGAGTTTGAACCATAGAAGCATGTTTTCCAACACCTCTAACATCATTTGATATTCTAAATAACAAGTCACTCAAGCGAGCAATGATATCATAATTATATTTCAATTGTTTCATAACATTTGCATTGAAGTGATCTTGTTTTCTAATATAGTTTTCAAACTCATAAAGGCATTGACTAGGAAGCATATTGTGAGGATAGTCATTTTCATTGAAGTTCATAAGAGAATTTACCTCTACCACCTTAGGCATTGGTGGTGTATTAAGCCCATGTATTTCTTCAATAGGAGGTAAATTTTTAACATCCTAAGCTTTAATACCTTTTTCCTTCATAGATTTCTTTTGCCTCTTGCATATCTTTCAAGACTGAGATATAATATACCCTCTTCTTGAAGTTTAGGCGGTGGTTCAGAATAGTCCAATCATCATATTTTTCAATATATTATTCAATAATTCTTCAGCTTGAGCAATAGTTCATTCCACGAAAACACAACCAACACAACTATCTAGGAAGTCCCTAGAAGCATCGGTTAGTCCATTATAGAAGATATCCAGTATTTCATTTTTCTTAAGAGGATGATCAGGCAAAGCATTGTGTAACCAGAGAAGCCTCCCCCAAGCTTGTGGGAGACTCTCTTCTTTAGTTTGCACAAAGTTAAATATTTCCTGTAAGGCAGCTTGTTTCATATGAGCAGGAAAATATTTTTTCAGAGAAGTAGTAAATTATATCTTGGGGACTACGCACACAACCAGGAGCAAGAGTATTGTACCAAGCTTTAGCATCACCCTTTAATGAGAACGGAAATAATTTGATAATAAAGTAATAGCGAGTCTTCTCATCATGAGTAAAATTGGTGGCTATATCATTCAACTTAGTAAGATGTGCCACAACAGTTTCAGTTTCATAACCATGGAAAGGATCAGATTCAACCAAAGTAATCAACTCTGGGTCGACAGAGAATTCATAATCCTTATCAGCAATACAGATAGGTGAAGTAGCAAACTTAGGATCACATTTCATTCTAGCATTCAGAGATTTTTCTTTCTACTTTTGTAGTAATTTCTCTAGATCATCTCTATCATTGCAAGGAAGAATATCACTAGTTGCTTCTTCACTCATAACATAACCTTCCGGTACCTTAGTGATACGTCCATTTTGCATCATGCTTTTATATCGATATTTATTGCATTATGGGCTGTTATTACACATTATGTCACAATACTTATGCCTATTCTCTCTTATTTTACAAGGTTTACATAAGGGGGGAGAATGTCGGCAACTGGAATTCTGGGTTGGAAAAGGAGCAAATATTAGAGACCTATTCTGCACAACTCCAAAAGTCCTGAAACTCCACGGAAGTTATTTTTGGAAATAATAAAAAAATACTGAGTCAAGAAATACCGTAGGGGCCTGACACCCCAGCCACGAGGGGTGGGGCGTGCCTCACCCCCGGCGCGCCCGCCTCGTGGGTCCCCTGTTGGCCCTCCGGTGGCCATCTTCTGCTATATGAAGTCTTTCGTCCGAAGAAAAATCGTAAGCAAGCTTTCGGGACGAGACTCCGCCGCCACGAGACGGAACCTTGGCGGAACCAAACTAGGGCTCCGCCAGAGCTGTTCTGCCGGGGACACTTCCCTCCGGGAGGAGGAAATCATTGCCATTGTCATCACCAACGCCTCCTCTCATCGGAGAGGGCAATCTCCATCAACATCATCACCGCACCATCTCCTCTCAAACCCTAGTTCATCTCTTGTATCCAATTCTTGCCTCCGAGTCTGGGACTCGTTCCTGTAGGTTGCTAGTAGTGTTGATTACTCCTTGTAGTTGATGCTAGTTGGTTTATTTGGTGGAAGATCATATGTTCAGATCCTTTATGCATATTAATACTCCTCTGATTATGAACATGAATATGCTTTGTGAGTAGTTAGTTTGTTCCCGAGGACATGGGAGAAGTCTTGCTATTAGTAGTCATGTGAATTTTGTATTCGTTCGATATTTTGATGAGATGTATGTTGTCTCTCCTCTAGTGGTGTTATGTGAACGTCGACTACATGACACTTCACCATTATTTGGGCCTAGAGGAAGGCAATGGGAAGTAATAAGTAGATGATGGGTTACTAGAGTGACAGAAGCTTAAACCCTAGTTTATGCGTTGCTTCGTAAGGTGCTGATTTGGATCCACATGTTTCATGCTATGGTTAGGTTTACCTTAATACTTTTTTGTAGTTGCGGATGCTTGCAATAGGGGTTAATCATAAGTGGGATGCTTGTCCAAGTAAGCACAGCACCCAAGCACCGGTCCACCCACATATCAAATTATCAAAGTACCGAACGCGAATCATATGAACGTGATGAAAACTAGCTTGACGATAATTCCCATGTGTCCTCGGGAGCGCTTTTCTCTATATAAGTGTTTGTCCAGGCTTTCCCTTTGCTACAAAAAGGATTGGGACACCTTGGTGCACTTTATTTACTTTTTTTACTTGTTGCTCGTTACAAATTATCTTATCACAAAACTATCTGTTACCTATAATTTCAGTGCTTGCAGAAAATACCTTGCTGAAAACCGCTTATCATTTCCTTCTGCTCCTCGTTGGGTTTGACACTCTTACTTATCGAAAGGACTACGATAGATACCCTATACTTGTGGGTCATCAAGACTCTTTCCTGGAGCCGTTGCCGGGGGGTGAAGCGTCTTTGGTAGGTGGAATTTGGTAAGGAAAATTTTATATAGTGTGCTGAAATTTACTGTCACTTGTTACTATGGAAAGTAATCCTCTCGAGGGGCTTGTTCGGGTATCTTCACCCCGACCAAAGAGAGCAAAGAGTTGCTCCTCAACCTCTTGAACCTACTGAAAACGTAAATGTCTACTTTGAGATTCCTTCGGGTATGATAGAAAAACTGCTAGCTAATCCTTTTGCAGGAGACGGAACAATGCATCCTGATGAGCACCTAATAAATGTGGATGAAGTTTGTGGATTATTTAAGCTTGCAGGTGTGCCCAATGATGTTATTAAGAAGAAGGTCTTCCCTTTATCCTTGAAGGGAGATGCATTGACATGGTATAGGCTATGTGATGATATGGGATCATGGAACTACAAACGATTGAAATTGGAATTTCATCGTAAGTTTTATCCTATGCATCTTGTTCATCGTGATCGCAATTATATATATAATTTTTGGCCTCGCGAAGGAGAAAGCATCGCTCAAGCTTGGGGGAGGCTCAAATCAATATTATATTCATGCCCCAATCATGAGCTCCCAAGAGAAATAATTGTTCAAAATTTGTATGCTCGGCTTTCTGATAACAATCGCACCATGCTCGATACTTCTTGTGCTGGCTCTTTTATGTTGAAGACTATTGAATTCAAATGGGATTTATTGGAAAGTATTAAATGCAACTCTGAAGATTGGGACCTCGACGAAGGTAAGGAGTCGGTATGACACCTAAGTTTGATTGTGTTAAATCTTTTATGGATACCGATGTTTTTCGTAAATTTAGCACTAAATATGGACTTGACTCGAGATAGTAGCTTCTTTCTATGAATCCTTTGCTACTCATGTTGATCTCCTAAGGAAAAGTGGTTTAAATATCATCCTCCCATAGAAGTAAAAGTAGCTGCACCTATTAAAGTTGAAGAAAAGACTATCACTTATAATGATCCTATTGTTCCTACTGCTTATGTTGAGAAACCACCTTTTCCTGTTAGGATAAAGGATCATGCTAAAGCTATAACTGTGGTTCGTAAAAGCAATATTAGAACCTATACACCTCCTGAGCAAGTTAAAGTTGAACCTAATATTGCTATTGTTAAAGATCTCTTGTCTGATAATATTGATGGGCATGTTATTCATTTCTGTGATGAGACTGCTAGAATTGCTAAACCTTGTGTTAAAGATAAACATAGACCCGTGGTAGGCAAGCCTGTTATTTCTGTTAATATAGGAGATCATTGTTATCATGGCTTATGCGATATGGGTGCCAGTGCTAGTGCAATACCGACTTATACAAAGAAATTATGCATGATATTGCACCAGCCGAGTTAGAAGATATTGATGTCACGATTAAACTTGCCAATAGAGATACTATTTCACCAATGGGAATTGTTAGAGACGTTGAAGTCTTGTGTGGGAAAACTAAATATCCTGCTGATTTTCTTGTTCTTGGTTCCCCACAAGATAGCTTTTGTCCCATTATATTTGGTAGACCCTTCTTGAACACCGTTAATGCTAAGATAGACTGCAAAAAGGATGTTGTTATATTGGTTTGGGTGATATGTCTCATGAGTTTAATTTCTCTAAATTTTGTAGACAACACCGTGAAGAGGAATTGCCTAGTAAGGATGAAATTATTGGTCTTGCTTCTATTGTCGTGCCTCCTAGTGATCCTTTAGAACAATATTTGCTAGACCATGAAAATGATATGTTTCTGAATGAAAGAAGGGTAATAGATGAAGTATTCTTTAAACAGGAACCCATCCGGAAACACAATTTGCCTGTTGAAATCCTAGGGGATCCTCCTCCACCCCAGGGTGATCCCGTGTTTTAGCTCAAACAGCTAACTGATACTCTTAAATATGCTTATCTTGATGAGAAAAAGATATATCCTGTTATTATTAGTGCTAACCTTTCAGAGCATGAAGAAGAGAGATTATTGAAAACTCTGAAGAAGCACCGTGATGCTATTGGATATACTCTCGATGATCTTAAGGGCATTAGTCCCACACTATGTCAACACAAAATAAATTTGGAGAAAGATGCCAAACCAGTTCGTGATCACCAATGACAGCTGAATCCTAAGATGAAAGAAGTGGTAAAAAAGGAAATACTAAAGCTCCTTGAGGCAGGTATAATTTATCCTGCTGTCGATAGTCGCTGGGTAAGTCCTGTCCATTGTGTCCCTAAGAAGGAGGTATTACCGTCGTTCCTAATGATAAAGATGAATTGATTCCGCAAAGAATTATTACAGGTTATAGGATGGTAATTGATTTCGCAAACTAAATAAAGCTACTAAAAGGATCATTACCCTTACCTTTTATCGATCAAATGCTAGAAACATTATCCAAACACACACATTTTTGCTTTCTAGATGGTTATTCTGGTTTCTCTCAAATACCTGTGTCAGCCGATGATCATTCAAAGACCACTTTTACTTTCCCTTTCGGTACTTTTTCTTATAGACGTATGCCTTTTGGTTTATGTAATGCACCTGCTACCTTTCAAAGATGCATGATGGCTATATTCTCTGACTTTTGTGAAAAGATTTGTGAGGTTTTCATGGACGATTTCTCCGCTTATGGATCCTCTTTGATGATCGCTTGAGCAACCTTGATCGAAGTTTTGCAGATGTGAAGAAACTAATCTTGTCTTGAATTGGGAAAGTGCCACTTTATGGTTAATGAAGGTATCGTCTTGGGGCATAAAATTTCTGAAAGAGGTATTGAAGTTGATAAACCTAAGGTTGATGCTATTGAAAACATGCCATGTCCCAAGGACATCAAAGGTATAAGAAGTTTCCTTGGTCACGCCAGGTTTTATAGGAGGTTCATTAAGGACTTCTCAAAAATTTCTCGGCCTCTGACTAATTTATTACAAAAAGATATACCATTTGTTTTCGATGATGATTGTGTAGAAGCATTTGAAATACTTAAGAAAGCATTGATCTCTGCACCTATTGCTCAAACCAATTGATTGAATTTACCCTTTGAAATTATGTGCGATGCTAGTGATTATGCTGTAGGTGCTGTTCTAGGGCAAAGAGTTGATAAGAAACTAAATGTTATTCAATATGCTAGTAAAACTCTAGACAATGCCTAGAGAAATTATGCTACTACTGAAAAAGAATTCTTAGAAGTTGTATTTGCTTGTGACAAGTTTAGACCTTATATTGTTGATTCTAAAATAACTATTCACACTGATCATGCTGCTATTAAATATCTTATGGAAAATAAAGATGCTAAACCTAGACTTATTAGATGGGTTCTCCTGCTACAAGAATTTGATTTACATATTATTGATAGAAAGGGAGCTGAGAACCCCGTTGCAGACAACTTGTGTAGGTTAGAGAATGTTCTTGATGACCCACTACCTATTGATGATAGCTTTCCTGATGAACAATTAAATGTCATAAATGTTTCTCAGATCGCTCCATGGTATGCCGATTATGCTAATTACATTGTTGCTAAATTTATACCACCTAGTTTCACATACCAGCAAAAGAAAAAGTTTTTCTATGATTTGAGACATTACTTTTGGGATGACCCACATCTTTATAAAGAAGGAGTAGATGGTGCTATTAGACGTTGTGTACCTGAGCATGAACAAGAACAGATCCTACGCAAGTGTCACTCCGAGGCTTATGGAGGACACGCTGGAGATAGAACTGCACAAAGGTATTGCAATCCGGTTTTTATTGGCCTACTCTCTTCAAGGATGCCCGTAAGCTTGTCCTATCTTGTGATGAATGTCAAAGAATTGGTAATATTAGTATACGTCAAGAAATGCCTATGAATTATTCACTTGTTATTGAACCATTCGATGTTTGGGGCTTTGATTATATGGGACCTTTTCCTGCCTCTAATGGATATACACATATTTTAGTTGTCATGATTATGTTACTAAGTGGGTAGAAGCTATTCCAACTAGTAGTGCCGATCATAACACCTCTATTAAGATGCTTAAAGAAGTTATTTTTCCGAGGTTTGGAGTCCCTAGATATTTAATGACCGATGGTGGTTCACATTTTATTCATGGTGCTTTCCGTAAAATGCTTGCTAAGTATGATGTTAATCATAGAATTGCATCCCCATATCACCCACAATCTAGTGGTCAAGTAGAATTGAGTAACAGAGAACTCAAACTAATTTTGCAAAAGACGGTTAATAGGTCTAGAAAGAATTGGTCCAAGAAACTTGATGATGCATTATGGGCCTATAGAACTGCATATAAAAATCCTATGGGTATGTCTCCGTATAAAATGGTTTATGGAAAAGCATGTCACTTACCTCTCGAACTCAGAACATAAGGCCTATTGGGCCATTAAAGAGCTCAATTATGATTTCAAACTTGCCGGTGAGAAGAGGTTATTTGACATTAGCTCACTTGATGAATGGAGAACCCAAGCCTATGAAAATGCCAAGCTGTTTAAAGAGAAAGTTAAAAGATGGCATGACAAAAGGATACAAAAGCGTGAGTTTAATATAGGTGATTATGTATTGCTATACAACTCTCGTTTAAGATTTTTTGCAGGAAAACTTCTTTCTAAATGGGAAGGTCCTTACGTTATCGAGGAGGTCTATCGTTCCGGTGCCATAAAAATCAACAACTTCGAAGGCACAAATCCGAAGGTGGTGAACGGTCAAAGAATTAAACATTATGTCTCAGGTAATCCTATAAATGTTGAAACTAATGTTATTGAAACCGTAACCCCGGAGGAATACATAAGGAACGCTTTCCGGAACGTTTCAGACTCCAAAAAGGAATAGGTATGTGGTACGGTAAGTAAACCGACTCCAAAACAGTTCTAATGGCAATATTTTTCCATTTTGGAATATTTAGAAAAATAAAAAAATAAGATGCAGTCCGGGAAGGACACGAGGGCTCCACGAGGGTGGAGGGCGCGCCCTACCCCCTGGGTGCGCCCCCCTGTCTCGTGGGCACCTCGTGTGCTCTCCGGACTCCGCTTTTCTTGCACGACACGTATTTTGGTCGGTAAAATTCATTATATAATCTCCTCAAGGTTTTGACTCTGTATCACGCAAATATCCTCTCGTTTTCGTTTAGTTGCTACCGCAGATTAGAGCAAGATGTCTTCTCAAGAGTCGGTTGGGAGAGCCCGTGTCTCATCCCAAGACCGACATCAAGGACAACAAATGACGCCGACCACTTTGGGCCAAAGCAACGGAGGAAGAGATGGAGGCTGATTTGAAGAGGATAGACGCCATGGAGGAGGATCAAGAAGTCACTTCTCTCGAGCTGGATACACAATGGGAGAACTACAGAGCTCGGCTATTCCAAACTCGGTTATCCCTTCCAATGTTAGATTTCTTTCTTATGAAAATATGAAGAAGAGTGTCACTTGTTCTCCCGCGGCCATGCAACACCCTTGGGTGCAAGGAGCTTTGGCCGTTACAGGAAAGCTTCATAAGGAGATAATGGATCTCAAGCAGCAACTCAATAAGCTCAAAGAAGAGAATCGTATCCTGAGGAGTATCATCGCCAAGAATATCACACCATCACCTCCGAAGAAGGAGACATAATCACATGGGTATGGGCACTCCCCTTGGCAATCGCTAAGCTTGGGGAGGTGCCCCAAGATCATATCACCACCACATCTCCTATCTTTATCGTTTTTCTTAGTTTGATCCTATTAGTAGTATCTTGATTTAGTAGAATAAAGTTTTTAGTGTGATCTAGTTTTGAGTTTTGCTTTATGATCTCTCTGTGTAATCGAGTCTGTGAGCTATATAATAAACATAAGTGTTGAGTCAAGGGCTTAATTATCTTGCTATGATCTTGAGTGAATAAAAGAAAAGAGAAAGGAACAAAAAGAAATAAAGAGATCATATTGATCTTATTGAGAGTAATGACTTCACATAGAAAGAGTATGATGACTAAAAATTGTTGAGAGTTGACAAACATAGCTTCGGTCATCGTTGCAATTAATAGGAAGTAATAAAGAAAGAGAGGTTTCACATATAAATATACTATCTTGGACATCTTTTATGATTGGGAGTGAAAGTGCTAGTTATCGACTAAAGGGGGGTGAATAGGCGATTTTTATGGAAGTCTTCAAAACATGGGAGTTACGAAGACAAACGATAGAAATGAACCTATTAACATGCAGCGGAAGGTAGACTACACTAAGCAAGCCATAGTCAAGTATGCAACAAAGTGAAAGCACGAAGACTAATAGCAGTTAGGTAGAAAAGATCAGGATGGAAGATAGTATGAAGCCAAACAATGATGGTAGTCACACAGTGAAGTCAAACAGGTAGTGCAAGCACACAATGACTTCACGAAGACAAAATGTAAGTAAGGAGAGGGAGAGAATAGAACCACCACTTGTTGAGGACACATGATTTGTTGGACCGGCCCAGGTTGCTATGACAAGCTGTGACGCCCGGGTTAGGGAGGCTGAGATTCAACTCAGAAGACCGTGTCTTCACCTTATTCCCCTTGAGCTAAGGACACCCAGTCCTTGCCCAATTACTCTGGTAAGTCTTCAAGGTAGACTTCCAAACCTTCACAGACTTCGTTCACCGGCGATCCGCAATGACTCTTGGATGCTCAGAACGCGATGCCTAACCGGCTGGAGGATTCACAGTCCTCAAGTGTAACAAGTCTTTAGGTCACGCGGATAGAAAGACTTCAGTGATGCCTAACACTCATTGGTTCTGGGTGTTTGGGCTTTCTCCTCGCAAGGATTTCTCTCTCTCAAAAGCTTCGGAGGTGGGTTGCTCTCAAACGACAAAAGCCATGCACTAACTCTGAGCAGCCACCAATTTATGGTGTAGGGGTGGGCTATTTATAGCCACAAGGCAACCCGACCTGATTTTTCCGAAATGACCCTGGGTCACTAAGGAACTGATACGTGTCCCAACAGTCAGATTTCAAACACACGCGACAACTTTACTTGGGCTGCAAGTAAAGCTGACTCATCCAGCTCTGGATAAGATTTGCTCTCATTGTCTTCGGCCAAGACATAGGATTTGTTGAGCATCACTACCACTCGACTTTGTTCATCGGGACCCACTTAACAAAGACGGTGGTTCCTATGACTCAACAAAGAAGAAAAGGAAACAACGAAACAACTAAGTCTTCAAGGCCCATAGTCTTCTTCACACAATGTCTTCTCTAGTCATAGTCTTCAATGTGAATATCTTCACATACCACCATTGCCTTCAATGTCTTCATACATTTTTAGGGTCATCTCCTAGAGGTAAACCGAATCAATGAGGGACTACTACGTGTTATCCTCGCAATTCTCACAAACACATTACTCCCTCAACTGTGTTTGTCGTCAATACTCCAAAACCAACTAGGGGTGGCACTAGATGCACTTACAATCTCCCCCTTTTTGGTGATTGATGAAAAACTGGTTGAAGTTTTCAACGGGGATAAAAGTATGTGAAATTGTAAAGGATTTAGGTATTGTCTCCATCAGTAGCAAACGGCTCCCCCTGAAGATGTGCATATAAGTAATTTGCTTTTGGAATGCAAATGCACATGACAGGTTGTACTTGTGCAGATCCTCTTCAACTTATGAAGACAATTCATCATGCATGATTTGATATAACAAAAACAATGACATGCATAATGAAAAATGGACGTCCGCAGTATGACTTCGTGCGAGATTTATCATCGCACATGCGGAATTTATCATCGCATCACATAATAGCAAACAAGTAGTAGACGACCATCAAGTTTAAGTGTTACAACCCAAAGAACCAAATGTATCAAAAGCGAGAGTTGTAGGCAAAATATAAAGCAACTGCCCATATGGACCCGCTTGAAGACTATCAACTCATATGCTTCTCCCCCTTTTTTTCAGTAAGGACCAAAAAGGTTTGAAGACATAGAGCCTCTACTTGTTCCCAGAAGGAGTAGGAGAAGATGCAGAGTCGGCGTCGGGGTTTGGCAGTGCAGAAGAACTTGGTGCAGTGTCGATACGCGCTGAAGTCGGAGGTGGTGAAGTAGCATCATCTTGATCATCTATCACTCTGGCATTCACCGTTGCAGCTGAGGAGGAATAATCAGAGTCTTCAAGAGAGGGAGTTCTACGCAAGACAACATTCCTTGGAGGAGTAGAGTCAAACTTGAATCTTTCAGTAAAGCCATCGTCTTGAAGATCCGCTTCATCACTCAGCAATGTCAAACTCTTCCATGACCTCCGACAGGTTTCATGTGTAACAAAGGCATTCTTGGTGGCAAGATTGCGAATGCGATTGACGCCCACCAAGAGGCTTTGCATCTTCCACTTCAGCCAGTAGTGATGCTTATCCTGTTTCTGATGCAGTGCGACGAGAAGCTCTCGGTCATTGAGAACACGAGATCGCTTCCGAGGCCTTGGAGCAATAGTGCTTTTATTTGCTTCAGTTTGAGCATAGTGAGGTAAGCGTATATTGCCAGCCAAAGGATAAACACAAGTGACTGCCTGGACTCCTTCAAGGGTTGTGTGAAGCTTTGGTGATCAGCATTGTGAAGACAAACATGCTCCTTGGCGGTGCTCGGATATATGGCTTCAATCGACATATCAACCTCTCGCGTAAAGATCGATGGTTGCGAAAGCAGAGGGATGATAGTTGACAGTACTGAATGTATCTTGATGAGGCGATAACCCATGGAGCATAGAACTTCAAATCCAAAGAGATCGAGCTGATGCAGCCACCTACCCGATAAAGAAGTCTTGAGCATTGAAGTCGATGCCGTTGAAGATATAAAAGACCAAAGTCTTCATTGCTCCTTCAAGTTTTGTCACCAAGAATGTCCTTGACAGTGCCATAGAGTTCGCTGATGATTTGATAAATAGTGCGGGCAGATACTCTAGGTCTTCGACAAAGAACTCCTTTGGGTAATCAGCGTCATGTGGCAAAGGCTTCATCATGCTCAGCATTTAGCTCATGTTGGGCTCTGGCTTCTGAAAGATGCTCTCCAAAGCATTGTGATGAAGCTAACAACCAGGTTCATATAGTTCACCTGGAGTGGGCAGACCAGTGAGCTCAATAATGTCAAAAGCTTTAGCTTCATGGTGTATGTTGCCTGTCATCCACTCAAGGGCCCATGTTTTCGGATCCCTGTTGTAGCCGCGAATGTGGAGAGTGGCATAGAATTGCAGCATAAGCTCTTCATTCCAATGCTCCTTATCAGTCACAAAATTCAGCAATCCAAAGATCACTAAGCAACAAGGGACCGTAAGCAAGCAAGGTGTGGTGGAGGAACTGAATAGGCCATCCGACAAAGGACCACCGACCATAGTTGTATGCTTGCTCAATAGTATGTGGCCCGGGAGGCGATGCACGGAGCAAAGGCAATGGCGATGGCAAGTGAATTCAGCCGCAAATTTGCATCAAAAGTGCAAGATTGACTTGTGTGCTATTACTTCGGCACCACATTGACTTCAGCGCCACATTAGCTTCAGCCATGACAACGCCATTGGCTTCAAAGGTTGGTGTTGGTGGTCGCCTCAATGTTGTTAACCTCCACTCGAGTAGCTGGAGGGTCGGACACGTTCTCCTCGAGAACAACTTGGTTGGTTGGTGGTGTAGCAACACGTTCTTCTTCTCCTCTTGGTTCTTCATGGTCATCAGCTAATGCAGCCGGAATATCTTCAGCCATGTTGGCTTCAGTCTCGGGGTTGTTCACAGTTGGAGAGGCTTTAGGAAAGACTTGGCGTGAAACCGATTGGCGCTCTTCTTTTCTGGAACACTTGACAGAGTGACCTGTGGCCTTGGTCCTTTGCGAAGCCTGCGGAACACTGGCAACGCTTGTGGAGATGTAGTTGGTTGGGCCACAAAGTCTTCATCTTCAATCACCAGAGTTGTGACTTGAGTTGGGGGAGTAACTGGTGTTTCTGCTTGACGGGGGGAGTCTTGTGGGTGATCAGCCCATGAGTCATCCTGAGCAATTGGCGTCAAAGGACGACCAATGCTGATGAGTTCGCTGTTTGTAAGAACAGGCGATGATACCACATTGTGCTCGATCTGAGGAAGGACTTCATCATCTTCAACATTGTCTTGATGACCAATGTCTTCAGCTGCGGTGGGGTCAACAGCTAGAATGTCTTCAGCTTCAGGAGCCTTCAGGAAAGTGCTCATGAACTATCATTCGACGCTCTTGTTGAGCAGATTCGTGACGAGCAGCAATGTAAATTGATCGACGACAAGGGGCTTTGTAGGAGCAGCCCGATCTTTCTTCTTGGTCTTGCGCTTCTTGGTGGGTGGAGCATCATCAGTGGTGTTCTTGGTCTTGCGCTTTCTAGCTTTGGCTTTAGCTGCCCTTGTCTTCTGAACCTCTGAAGCCACTGTGGGGACCTTAGGCTTCACGCCTATCATACTGGCTGGGAAGACAATGTGAGGTTCTTCCCGCCTGGATGGTTCAGCTTGGTCCACAAATGGCTTCTTCTTCTGCTTGGCAGCCATCTTAGGGTCGATGCCAGGATGCCCAAGTGCCTTGCGCTTCTTAGCTTCATTGTAAGCTTCAACACACTTGGCAGCGAGAATCTTCATGCGCTCACGAGAACCTGGCTTCATCACGTTTCTTGTGAAACGCTTCCTTGAGCTCATGCAGCATGACCTTGAAGTTTTGGACGTCTGCCACGCTGATCATGGCCATGTGCTTCTTGAACTGAGCCTTTTCATAATCGATCTTGTGCTTCAGCTCAACAATTTTCTGAGCAAGAGCCAGCTCAGGAGCAATGGCGCCATGGAAGGAGACGCTTAGGCCAATGGGAAGTTGCAGATCGTCAAAGCTGAGATTGGGGGTGTCAAACCACTCATCAATGAAGTTGTTCAATACTTCCACGTCAAAGAGAGGCAAATCATTGAAGATTTACGCCTCTTGCTTGCTCTTTATTAGCTGCTCAAGAGCGCCATCAAGAAGATCGCTGCCACTTGACAGATCAATGGCGCCATTCTCATTCCTCGTAATAGCAAAGAAGGGTCGAGCTGGACCAAAGGGTGTGCATGGGCATATTTTTCTTCTTCTCGGACTTGGAGATGCGTGAGAGATCTTCAGACCGCACACTTGGTGCAGAGGAGGAGCAAAGGCCGAGGCTTCGCCGTGAAGCTTTTGGTGCAAGGAAGGCTTCAAGCCTTGGGTTTCTTCACTTCTTAGGCTGTGGTGCGGTAGCCGTCAATCGGCGCCGTCTGCAGGTTCATCCACGGCTGTCCCTTGAACCATAATATGAGTGATGAGACCTTCCAGTGTTGTAGAAGGGCCCAACAAGATTGGGTTCAGCAGTGCCATCCAGACGAGGAGCAGAGGGACCGGGGTTGAAGTCTAATCCCCGTGACTTCTTGTTTTCTTTGGCCGAGTTCTTGGCAAACTAGAAGTTGCGCTTGAACAAATTGTCATCACGACACCATAGCAATGAAGATGGGTCGGCATCTGCAGGTTTTGGTCCACGGACCATGCAAGGGTAGAAGCCTTGTTCAATGGCTTCAGCTCTGGACCTGGGAGGAAGATTTTTGTACAAGATGTCTCCCCAGGGTCGCTTGATGGCATTCTTCTCAGCATATTCCTGGGTCACGAACCTGTACTTGTACCATTGTTCTGCCCAATATCTTCGAATCCATTGGATTCGGGGTTTTTTGATTGTAGTCCTCCTCGGATCTGTCTTGTACAACTCATAGAGGTCGAGGCAAATCTCTTGATGTGTTCCCACGGTCGTCGCCACCCTTCCTTGCGTACTTCTCTGTTGCCATGAGGTTCATGATCAATGGCTTCAACACTATCAAAGGCTTCGTCACCGCTGGTCGACAGAACCGGCTTCGGAGAGTTGATGTGATGTCGTAAGAATTCTCGCAAATGAATGCACACTATGAGAACCAAGGGATTCTCCCATGGACATGTACCGTGACAAAGATTAGAGATGCGAGGAAGGGGAAGAGGTCATATGCATTCTCAGAAGATTTTGAAGATAAATCAGTTTAGAAGACATTGACCTCATAGCGTGAAGACATTCACTTATATGTTGAGAGTTGGTTCCAGATTTGTACGAATCCAAGAATAAGTAAAAGTGAGGAATCTAACTACGTGTGAAGCATAAGTGAATATACTAGGCATCATATGAGATGCATACAGGATAGATCCTAATTTGTGGAGGCAGAAACCACTTTTGGTAAAAAGGATGAATCTATAGGATCTAAAAGACGGTAAAAAGAGGGTTTTCATTTACCACACGATGAACTGCTAGATGGAGTAGAAAATGAGGCCGAGCAGTTCGATCTTCCGTGCCCTAACTTGGCGACGGAGGACACCTACGGCGGCGGCAGGGAAGACGATGTCCGCAGCCGGCGTGAAGACGGCGTCGGAGAGGTCGCGGCAGCTAAGCGCTTCGTCGCTGGCGTCGTCGAGAGCTAGCGGTGGCGCTAGGGTTTGTCGAGGTGGAGAGGTGGAAGAAAGATTTTGACCGCGATTGGATGTGTATTTATAGGGAAAGGGACGGCACAACGCAATTACGCAGGTGCCCCTGGCGGTTCACATCTGAGGGACACGTAGCGATCATGCAACACATTGGGAGTTGTCCCACGTTTCCCACGCCCGCCTGGACTGCTTGATGGTCGCTCCGCTTCTCCAGCCAGCAATAAGAATTGAGCATTTAAAACAGATTTAATGTTTGTCTTCGTATCTTCTCGCCGACAAGGACGCAGAGAAGACATTCGACAATTTCAATGTAATGCATATGATTTGGATAGATAGAGTTTGAGGTAGAAATCATAGAGAGGTTAGGGTCCCATCACATTCACTTAGTTCAAAAGATTCAAACAAGAAGACATAGCTATAAGTGAATGTCAGAGAGGACAGAACACTAATATACGTATATGTATATATTAGAATAAAACCAAATCAACATTGTGAAGATAAACATGAAGTCATGTTGATAATGAAGACAAACCAAATGCGAAGACATAGCAAATGTAACTCCACGAGAAAAAACACTTCAAACAGAAGAATTTGGTGGTATGCTACCCACCGTGATAGGAAGTATTAGGTCGGACACGGCGCATAATTATCGTGGCGCCCAAGTCAAATTCGCTAATGTATTCACACTTAGAATGTACGTCTTCATTGATTGAAGATATACTTTACTTCGTGTGTTGCACATCTAAGTCATCAACATGCATAAGTGTTAAGATGTGTGCCTGATCACAGGACATTTGAGGATTCCAAGATATTTAGCTCACACCGCAACTTGCAAAACCTTTTCTCATCCAAGGGCTTTGTGAAGAGATCTCGCCACCGCTTCTTAGTTGACGTGTATGATATCAATATCTTCCTTCATGACATGATCTCTAAGAAAGTGATGACGAATTTCAATGTGCTTTGTCTTCGAAAGTGCTGAATCGGGTTGTTGGCTATCTTGATGGCGCTTTCGTTGTCGCAGAGAGAGTGGTACTTGTTTCAGATGGATGCCATAGTCCTTGAGTGTTTGCTTCATCCATAGAAGTCGAGCGCAGCAAGATCTAGCAGCAATGTATTCAGATTCAAAGAAGGAGAGTGATACGCTCGCTTCTTCAAGACCAACAGACAAGTGATCGTCCCTGTAAAAGTGACATGTGCCCGATATAGACTTGCGATCCACCTTGTCACCAAAGATAATCAAAGATCCGAGAATCCAACTAGATCAAACTCTGAGCCCTTTGGATACCATAATCCTAATGTTGGGGTGTAAGCCAAATATCGAAGAATTCGCTTCACAGCTAAGTGATGCGATTCCTTTGGTGCCGCTTGAAATCAAGCACACATGCAAACACTAAGCATAATATCTGGCCTAGATGCACATAAATAAAGTAAAGGACCAATCATGGAGCGGTATACCTTTTGATCGAACTCTTTACCATTGGCGTCAGGACGCAGATGACTCTTGGTTGGCATTACGCCGTGTAACCTTTGCGCCTTTGTATTCCAAACTTCTTCAGGCAATCTTTGAGATATTTCTCTTGAGATATGAAGATGCCATTGCTTTGCTGACGAATTTGAAGGCCAAGGAAGAACTTCAGCTCACCCATCATGGGCATCTGATATTGCTCTTGCATCATGTGTCCAAACTCATAACTGTATTTCTGGTTGGTGCAGCCGAAGATAATGTCATCCACATAGATTTAGCATACAAACAGTTCACCATCATATTTCTTCATGAAGAGAGTGGGATATAGAGAACCAAGTTTGAAGCCTTTGCTCTTCAGGAAGTCTTTGAGTGTGTCAGACCAAGCGTGAGGTGCTTGTTTGAGGCCATACAGTGCCTTGTTGAGCTTGTATACCATGTTAGGACGCTTTGGGTCTTCAAAACCAGGTGGTTGTGCAACATACACTTCTTCAATCTTGCCGTTGAGAAATGCACTCCTCACATCCATTTGATACAGCAGGATGTTGTGATGGTTTGCATAGGCTAGCAATATGCGAATAGCTTCAAGCCTAGCCACAGGAGCAAATGTTTCATCGTCAATCCCTTCAACTTGAGTGTATCCTTGAGCAATGAGACGGGCCTTGTTTCTGACAACTTGACCATGCTCATCTTGCTTGTTGCAATATATCCATTTTGTCCCTATTATGTTGTGCTTGCGGGGGTCAGGACGCTTGACAAGTTCCTAGACATTGTTCAAATTTTGAACTGCTTGAAGCTCTTCTTGCATAGCTTGAATCCATTCAGTGTTCCATGAAGGCTTCAAAGAACTTTCTTGGCTTCAGATATTGAGACAAATGCAAAGTGCCCACAGAAATTTGCTAGTTGTGTTGCTCTTGAACGAGTGAGTGGACCAGGCGCATTGATGATATCAATTATCTTCTCAATCTGTACTTCATTTGCAACACGAGGATGAACCGGACGAAGATTTTGCTCTTGCTGATCATTGTCATCATTTGGAGGATTGTCTTCAGTCGAGCATTGTCTTCAAAGTTGATTAGGTGGAGAAATGATAAGTTCCTCTTCGTGTTGTGCTTCATTTGGTATGATTTCTCCAGTTCCCATGAGCTTGATGGATTCACTAGGTGGAACTTCATCTAGCACATTTGGCAGTGTGCTCTCTTTACAGTCGTTAGTCTCATCGAATCAAGACATCCACAGCTTTCAACCACTTTACAAAGGAAAGAGGTTGAAGACTCAGAGGAGTTTGAGTCCTTTCCGTAACCAAGCATAAAAGCTTCATGTGCTTTCGGTGCAAATTTTGAAGTGTGATGTGGATCCTTGATCGAGCACCTAGCACCAAATACTCTGAAGTAACTGACATTTGGCTTCTTACCAGTGAGGAGTTCATAGGATGTTTTCTTCAGAAGCTTGTGAAGGTAAACACGGTTGATGACATGGCATGCAGTATCAATAGCTTCAGGCCAAAACTTTCTTGGTGTCTTGTATTCATCGAGCATCGTCCGAGCCATCTCAATGTGTGTTCTGTTCTTGCGCTCCATGATGCCATTCTGCTAAGGTGTATACGGAGCTGAGAACTCATGAGTGATGCCTAATGTATCCAAGTAAAGATCGAGGCCGGTGTTCTTGAACTCTGTGCCATTGTCACTTCTGATATGCTTGATCTTGACGCCATAGTTGTTCATGGCACGGTTGGCGAAAGGTTGCCTGAAGACATCCTGCACTTCAGTCTTGTAGAGAATTATGTGCACCCATGTATATCTTGAATAATCATCAACAATGACAAAGCCATAGAGACAAGCAGTAGTAGTGAGAGTAGAGTAGTGAGTAGGGCCAAATAGGTCCATATGTAGCAGCTCAAAGGGTTGAGATGTCGTCATGATTGTCTTCGAGGGATGCTTGGCCCTTGTCATCTTTCCAGCTTCGCAGGCACCGCACAAGTGATCCTTCTTGAACTTGACGCCCTCGATGCCTATGACATGCTTCTTCTTCACGAGAGTGTGTAAGTTCCTCATGCCAGCATGCCCTAGCCTCCGATGCCAAAGCCAGCACTCTGAAGCTTTTACAAGAAGACATACGGCAAGTTGTGGCCCTGCTGAGAAATCTACCATGTACAGATCATCTTTCTGGTACCCTTCAAAGACTAGAGACTTGTCAAATTCCATTAGTACAAGGCAAAGATATTTTCCAAATATCACAATCAAGTTCAGATCGCAAAGCATTGAGACATACATTAAGTTGAAACCAAGGGATTCAACAAGCATCACTTTATCCATGTGCTGATCCTTTGAGATTGCAACTCTACTTAGACCCAATACCTTGCTTTTACCAGTGTCAGCAAATGTGATGTGACTCTTGTCAGATGGACGTAAGGTTGAGTCCATGAGAAGACTTCGATCACCTGTCATATGATTAGTGCATCCGCTGTCCATAATCCATTCTGAAGCATGAGGTGTCATACCCTACAGTACAGTTAGGGGGATAGGCTTCACCAAGAATATTGTGAAGCATAAACATTTGACGGGCAAGAGGATTATCAAAGCTCAGATCAAGACGGATAGGATGATTGGGGTTTATTCAGGAACAAAATACATAGTAAGACCATTTGGGCATTTGATCTTGCGCCCTACAAGATGTTTTAGGTCCCCAACAATAGCATCAGACGCCTTTGATTTCCGGCTGGAGACCTTTCCCTGCAAAAGAAAGTTAATTCTTCTTAACCACCCACATTTTCAGGGGTGGCTTAGAAGCAATGAGTCTAAGTGCAGCATTTGAGAACTTCGGCTTTGAAGCCCTAGGAAATAGCCTTGCAGGAGGTGAATAGTACTCATATGAATAGGTAGAATAGTTCTTAGTTTTATGAACATAGCAGTTTGAAGAAACACGCTCATATTCATAAGTCTCGAGTATGGTTTCCTCGCAAAACATTAGCGTTAGGGTGACTCTGTGAGTCCTCCGTCTGTATGAAGCCTTTGGACCATATGAAGCCTTTGGACCATATGAAGCCTTTGTCTGGATTTGTCTTCTTCCCAAAGTGTGTCATGATGACATTCATGTGAAGATTCTCAAGACAACTTTTGGGAACCCAGATCTTCTTCATAGGTGGCCCATTCCTCGCAGCTTAGTACCAAAGATACCGGCAAACACTTCACCATTCTCGATTCTTAAACAGTTTATAGTTTGCATCAAAGGATTCATCAATGATAATAGGGTTAGCACAAGTGAAGCTGATAAGGTGGATGGATCCACTAAAGGTCCCTTTGGCAAAGAACCCATGTGGTTTTGGGGTATCGCCAAAGGCTTCCAAAGAGGAGACATCAACATTCATTTTCCTCTCGAACCCAACACCCTCTTTCCTAGGGTTTCGGTTCAGAATCTGCTTTTTGAGCACATCGCACAATGTCTGATGCCCTTTGAGACTTTTGTACATCCCTATTTCGAGCAATGTCTTCAACCTAGCATTTTCATCGGCAATAGTAGTGGTATCCTCAGCAGAGGGGTTAGTTACCACATCAGCAATTGAAGATATTGCAACAGTAGCAGCAGTTGAACATTCAAAGAATGTAATTAGCGCTATCACGCCAAGGCATTTTAGACATGGTGGTCCAAATCCTTCCCGAGTGGAACTGATCTGCTGAGCTAAGTGACTCATTCTCTTTTGAAGATCTTCATGAGCCGCTCTCAATTTCTCAAGCTCTTGCTTCCTTTGAAGATAATCATAGGAGAGCTTTTCATGAGTGGTTGAGAGCGTTTCATGACGACTTTCAAGTTCCTGGTACTTAACATGAAGATTTTTTATGTCTTCAATTAAGGACCGAGAACGGGTCATTTCAGCGTCCAACAGGTCATCGCTTTTGTCTAACAGTATTTTAGTATGTTCCAAAGATTTGTGATGTTTAGTTGCAATTTTAGCAAGTGTTTTGTAGATGAGTTTGGATTCACAATCAGAGTCATCTTCACTTGATGTTTGAAAGTAAGCATCGCGTTATTTTACCTTGGCACCACGTGCCATGAAGCAGTAGGTGGGAGCAGAGTCGTCCTTGTAATTAGCTTCAGCGTTGGTGACGGGGCCGTTGTCTTAAGTGTTGAAGATGGACTTGGCAACGTAGGCTGTAGCTAGAGCCAGACTTGCAACGCTAGGGTCGGACTCCTCCTCAGACTCCACCTCCGCCTCCTCGTAAGGCACTCCTCCTAATCCATCTCCTTGCCAACAAAAGCACGAGCCTTGCCAAATGAGCTCTTCTTATGAGATGAAGACTTGGATGAGGACTTGGAAGAAGACTTTGAGGATTTCTTCTTCTTCTTGTCATTAGAATCATATTCCTTGCTCTTCTCCTTCTTCTTGTTCTCATTGTCCCACTGTGGACACTCAGAGATTTAGTGTCCAGGTTTCTTGCACTTGTGACATGTTCTCTTCTTGTAGTCATGAGTGGAAGCTTCATCATTTCTTGAACTGGATCGTGAAGACTTTCTGAAGCCCTTCTTCTTAGTGAACTTCTGGAACTTCTTCAAAAGCATAGCAAGTTCCTTTCCAATGTCTTCAGGATCATCAGAACTGCAGTAAGATTCTTCTTCAGATGAGGAAACAGCTTTTGCCTTCAAAGCACGAGTACAGCCGTAGTTGGGACCATAGATATATCTTTTCTCAGATAGCTGGAACTCATGTGTGTTGAGCCTCTCAATTATATCAGACGGATCAAATGCCTTGAAGTCAGGGCGTTCTTGTATCATCAGGGCAAGGTTGTCGAACGAGCTGTCAAGTAATCTCAGTAGTGTCTTGACGATTTCATGCTTGGTGATCTCAGTGGCGCCGAGAGCACGAAGCTCATTTGTGATGTCAGTGAGGCGATCAAACGTAAGCTGGACATTCTCATTGTCATTTCTCTTGAAGAGGTTGAAGAGGTTGCAAAGAACATTGATGCTTTGATCTCTCTGGGTTGAGACGCCTTCGTTGACCTTGGAGAGCCAGTCC
Source organism: Aegilops bicornis (assembly GCA_021605145.1). NCBI lineage: Eukaryota > Viridiplantae > Streptophyta > Magnoliopsida > Poales > Poaceae > Aegilops > Aegilops bicornis. The sequence goes on from CM038669.1 coordinate 321,667,464, forward strand.
CAGACTAGCTTTGACGTTTCCAGAGCACTCACACGGCCATACTGTCCTTAGGTCAGATGACCACAGATGATGTTCTTGGCAAGAGAATCCAGCTTGAATGAACTTCTAGACATCGCTAGGGTGAAACCTTCACCAGTCTTGGGAACACCATTCTTGATGACATACTAGAGGTCGACATCAATGGCTTCAAGATGCATGCGCATCTTATTCTTGCAGTAGGGATATTCAGTTCCATCGAAGACGGGGAAAGCAGTGGAGAGTTTGATTACCCCTGCAGTCGACATAGCTAAAATTCCAGGTGGTTAAACCGATCACACAGAACAAGGGAGTACCTTGCTCTGATACCAATTGAAAGTGCTAGTTATCGACAAGAGGGGGGTGAATAGGCGATTTTTATGAAAGTCTAGAAAACATGGGAGTTTCGAAGACAAACGATAGAACTGAACCTATTAACATGCAGCGGAAGGTAGACTACACTAAGCAAGCCATAGTCAAGTATGCAACGAAGTGAAAGCACGAAGACTAATACCAGTTAGGTAGAAAAGATCAGGTTGGACGATAGTATTAAGCCAAACAATGATGGTAGTCACACAGTGAAGTCAAACAGGTAGTGCAAGCAGGCACTGACTTCACGAAGACAAACTGTAAGTAAAGAGAGGGAGAGAATAGAACCAGACACTTGTTGAGGACACATGATTTGTTGGACCAGTTCCCAGCTTGGTCGTGACAACTGACGGCCCCGGGTTAGGGAGGCTGAGATTCAACTCAGAAGACCGCGTCTTCACCTTATTCCCCTTGAGCTAAGGACACCCAATCCTTGCCCAATTACTCTGGTTAGTCTTCAAAGGTAGACTTCCAAACCTTCACAGACTTCGTTCATCGGCGATCCACAATGACTCTTGGATGCTTAAAATGCGACGCCTAACCGGCTGGAGGATTCATACCTCAAGTGTAACAAGTCTTCGTGTCACGCGATGTAAAGACTTCAGTGATGCCTAACACTCATTGGCTCTGGGTGTTTGGGCTTTGTCCTCGCAAGGATTTCTCTCTCTCAAAAGCTTCGGAGGTGGGTAGCTCTCAAACGACAAAAGTCGTGCACTAACTCTGAGCAGCCACCAATTTATGGTGTAGGGGTAGGCTATTTATAGCCACAAGGCAACCCGACCTAATTTGTCCGAAATGACCCTGGGTCACTAAGGAACTGACACGTGTCCCAACGGTCAGATTTCAAACACATGCGACAACTTTACTTGGGCTGCAAGTAAAGTCGACTCATCCAACTCGGATAAGATTTGCTCTCATTGTCTTCGTCAAGACATAGGATTTTGTTGAGCATCACTTGAGTCACTCTCGACATTTTTCATCGGGACCCCACTTAACAAAGATAGTGGTTCCTATGACTCAACAAAGAAGAAAAGGAAACAACGAAACAACTAAGTCTTCGCTACCCATAGTCTTCACACAATGTCTTCTCTAGTCATAGTCTTCAATGTGAATATCTTCACATACCACCATTGCCTTCAATGTCTTCATACATTTTTAGGGTCATCTCCTAGAGGTAAACCGAATCAATGAGGGACTACTACCGTGTTATCCTCGCAATTCTCACAAACACATTAGTCCTCAACCAGGTTTGTCGTCAATACTCCAAAACCAACTAGAGGTGGCACTAGATGCACTTACAGGGAGCACTCATTAAAATATGACATGCTAAAGAGTTGATGTTGGATAAGGAAGACAACGTAATGGGTTATGTTTTCTTATATCCGAGATAAAGTATATTGTCATGGATCATCCAACATGTTGAGCTTGCCTTTCCCCTCATGCTAGCCAAATTGTTTGCACCAAGTAGAGATACTACTTGTGCTTCCAAAAACCCTTAAACTAGTTTTGCCATGAGAGTCCACCATATCTACCTATGGATTGAGTAAGATCCTTCAAGTAAGTTGTCATCGGTGCACGCAATAAAAATTTCTCTCTAAGTATGTATGATTGATTGGTGTGGAGGAAATAAGCTTTATACGATCTTGTGATGTGGAAGAAATAAAAGTTTTGGACTGCATAATAAAGGTCTATATCACAAGTGGCAATATAAAGTGATGTTCTTTCGCATTAAGATTTTGTGCATCCAACCTTTAAAGTGCATGGCAACCTCTCGCTTCCCTCCTCAAGGGCCTATCTTTTATTATTATCTTCTACCTTATGCAAGAGTCATGGTGATCTTCACCTTTCCTTTTACATTTTATCCTTTGGCAAGCACAGGATGTTGGAAAGATCTTGATATATATATATATATATATATATATATATATATATATCTCTAATTGGATGTAAGTTAGCATGAATTATTATTGTTGACATTTCCCTTGAGGTAAAAGGTTGGGAGGCTAAACTATAAGCTCCTATCTTTCTCTATGTCCGATTAAAACTCAGAACCACAAGTATTGGCGTGAGTGCTAGCAATTGTGAAAGACTAAATGATAGTTGAGTATGTGGAGTTGCTAGAAAGCTCTGACATAGACTCTTTCTGATGTTATGATAAATTGCAATTGCTTCAATAACTTAAATTATAGTTTGTTGATTCTCAATAAAGTTTCTGACTCATACTTTGCATTGTGAATAGATTATTACTTGAGCATAAGAAATCGTATGACAGTATCTATATATGTTGCTGTTATGAGAATAATCATGATGCCCTCATGTCCGTATTTTGTTTTATCGACACCTCTACGTCTAAACATGTGGACATATTTATCGTTATCGGCTTCCGCTTGAGGACAAGCGAGGTCTAAGCTTGGGGGAGTTGATACGTCCATTTTGCATCATGCTTTTATATCGATATTTATTGCATTATGGGCTGTTATTACACATTATGTCACAATACTTATGCCTATTCTCTCTTATTTTACAAGGTTTACATAATGGAGGGAGAATGCCGCACCGGAATTCGGGTCGGAAAAGGAGCAAATATTAGAGACCTATTCCGCACAACTCCAAAAGACCTGAAACTCCACGAAAGTTATTTTTGGAAATAATAAAAAATATTGAGCAGAAGAAATACCAGAGGGGGCCCACACCCTAGCCACGAGGGTGGGGGGCGCACCCCCTGCCTCGTGGGCCCCCTGTTGGCCCTCCGGTGGCCATCTTCTGCTATATGAAGTCGTTCGTCCGAAGAAAAATCATAAGCAAGCTTTCTGGAGGAGACTCCGCCGCCACGAGGCGGAACCTTGGCGGAACCAATCTAGGGCTCCGGCAGAGCTGTCCTGTCGGGGACACTTCCCTCCTGGAGGGGGAAATCATCGCCATCATCATCACCAACGCTCATCTCATCGGGAGAGGGCCAATATCCATCAACATCTTCACCAAAGACCATCTCCTCTCAAACCCTAGTTCATCTCTTGTATCCAATTCTTGTCTTTAAGTCCGGGATTGGTACCAGAGGTTGCTAGTAGTGTTGATTACTCCTTGTAGTTGATGCTAGTTGGTTTATTTGGTGGAAGATCATATGTTCAGATCCTTTATGCATATTAATACTCCTCTGATTATGAACATGAATATGCTTTGTGAGTAGTTAGTTTGTTCCTGAGGACATGGGAGAAGTCTTGCTATTAGTAGTCATGTGAATTTGGTATTCGTTCGATATTTTGATGAGATGTATGTTGTCTCTCCTCTAGTGGTGTTATGTGAATGTCGACTACATGACACTTCACCATTATTTGGGCCTAGAGGAAGGCAATGGGAAGTAATAAGTAGATGATGGGTTGCTAGAGTGACAGAAGCTTAAACCCTAGTTTATGCGTTGCTTCGTAAGGTGCTGATTTGGATCCACATGTTTCATGCTATGGTTAGGTTTACCTTAATACTTCTTTTGTAGTTGCGGATGCTTGCAATAGGGGTTAATCATAAGTGGGATACTTGTCCAAGTAAGGATAGCACCCAAGCACCGGTCCACCGACATATCAAATTATCAAAGTACCAAATGCGAATCATATGAACATGATGAAAACTAGCATGACGATAATTCCCATGTGTCCTCGCGAGCGCTTTTCTCTATATAAGAGTTTGTCCAGACTTGTCCTTTGCTACAAAAAGGATTGGTCCACCTTGCTGGACTTTATTTACTTTTGTTACTTGGTGCTTGGTACAAATTATCTTATCACAAAACTATTTGTTACCTATAATTTCAAAGGTTTGCGTAAAAAATACCTTGCTGAAAACCGCTTATCATTTCCTTCTGCTCCTCGTTGGGTTCGACACTCTTACTTATCAAAAGGACTACGATAGATCCCCTATACTTGTGGGTCATCACTTAGTCAATTCATATCTAGGAATGCTACTTCTAGCAGGTATTTCAGGAGTTTCAGTTTTAGGCTCATCATCAGATTCAACAACATCATGTTGTATAACTCTAGCAATTTGTTTATCAAGAAAATCACCAAGTGGCACATCATCATTAGCAAAAGGTTCTAGCATCATTCATAGTAGAAGTAGCATCATCAATAACTTGTGACATATTAGAATTCATAGCATGTGGTGGTGTTGCAAGTTTACTCATAACAGAAGGTGAATCTAAAGCAGAACTGGATGGCAGTTTCTTACCTCCCCTCATATTGGAGGGAAATATCTTCAGTTTAGGATCCTTTAGATTCTTCATAGTGATAATATGATAATAATCCCAAGTGATTCAACAAATATTGCTATGCTCCCCGGCAACGGCGCTAGAAAAAGGTCTTGATAACCCACAAGTATAGGGGATCGCAACAGTTATCGAGGGTAGAGTATTCAACCCAAATTTATAGATTCGACACAAGGGAGCCAAAGAATATTTGAAGGTATTAGCAGCTGAGTTGTCAATTCAACCACACCTGGAGATTAATTATCTGCAGCAAAGTGATCAGTAGCAAAGTAGTATGATAGTTTTGGTAGTAGTGACAGCAGCAACGGTAACAGTAACAGTGATAGGAGTAATATGTAGCAAGTGTAAAATTGATGATAGCAATAGTAATGCAGCAAGATCAATAAGGATAAATTCGTAGGCATTGGATAGGTGACTTGTTGGATGATATTCATCATGAGACAGTTATAACCTAGGGCGATATGGCACTAGCTCCAGCTTCATCGATATAATGTAGGCATGTATTCGTAGAATAGTCATAATGCGGCTTTTATTAAAAGAACTTGCATGACATCTTTTGTCCTACCCTCCCGTGGCAGGGGGGTCCATATTGGAAACTAAGGGATATTAAGGCCTCCTTTTAATAGAGAACCGGAACAAAGCATTAACACAAAGTGAATACATGAACTCCTCAAACTACGATCATCACCGAGAGTGGGCCTGGTTGTTGTCACTCCGGGGTTGTCGGATCATAACAATAGTAGGTGACTATAACTTGCAAGATCGGATCTAAAACATGGATATAATGATGAATTCATAAACGGTTCATATCTGAGTTCATGGCACCCGGGCCCAAAGTGATAAGCATTAAGCATGGCAAAGTCATAGCAACATCAATCTAAGAACATAGTGGATACTAGGGATAAAGCCCTGACAAAACTAACTTGATTACATGATGAATCTCATCCAACTCGTCACCGACCAGTGAGCCTACGAAGGAATTACTCACTCCTGGTGGGGAGCATCATGGAATTGCCGATGGAGATAGGTTGGTGATGACGAAGAACGAAGATCTCCCTCTCCGGAGCCCCAAACGGACTACAGATCTGCCCTCCCGAGCAAGAACAGGGCTTGGCGGCGCCTCTGTCTTGTGGATCGTGATAATTCTTTCTTCCTGATTTTTTTCTAGAAATATGTGAATTTATAGTATCAGGGGGGTCATCAGCGGGGCCACCAGGTGGTTACAACCCACCTGGGCACGCCAGGAGAGGGGGCGCGCCCTGGTGGGTTGTGCCCAACCAGGGGCCCCTCTCTGGTGGTTGTTGGCTCCAACAATCCTTATTTATTCCATAAAAAATCCTCCCAAAATTTCGCTCCATTCCGTGAACTTTTATTTCTGCACAAAAACAACACCATGGTAGTTCTGCTGAAAACAGCCAAGATGGGGTTAGTTTCATTCAAATCATGCAAATTAGAGTCCAAAACAAGAGGAAAAGCGTGAGAAAAAGTAGGTATGTTGGAGATGTATCAAGCACTATGATCATTTAGTTTATTGCTATTTCTTTCTTCATGACTTATACGTGTTCCTATGACGATGAGATTATGCAACTCCCGAATATCAGAGGAACACTTAGTGTGCTATCAAAGGTCACAACGTAACTGGGTGATTATAAAGATGCTCTACAGGTGTCTCCGATGGTGTTTGTTGAGTTGGCATAGATCGAGATTAGGATTTTTCACTCCGATTGTCGGAGAGGTATCTCTGGGCCCTCTCAGTAATGCACATCACTATAAGCCTTGCAAGCAATGTGACTAATGAGTTAGTTGCGGGATGATACATTACGGAACGAGTAAAGAGACTTGCCAGTAATGAGATTGAACTAGGTATGGTGATACGGACGATCGAATCTTGGGCAAGTAACATACCGATGACAAAGGGAACAACATATGTTGTTATGCGGTTTGACCGATAAAGATCTTCGTAGAATATGTAGGAGCCAATATGAGCATCCAGGTTCTGCTATTGGTTATTGACCGGCTCTCGGTCATGTCTACATAGTTCTCAAACCCGTAGGGTCCGCACGCTTAACGTTCGATGACGATTCGTATTATGAGTTTATGTGATTTGATGTACCGAAGGTTGTTCGAAGTCCCGGATGAGATCACGGACATGACGAGGAGTCTCGAAATGGTCGAGACATAGAGATTGATATATTGGAAGGCTATATATTCAGACACCGGAATGGTTCCGAAGTGTATCGGGTATTTTCCGGAGTATCGGGGGGTTATCGGAACCCCCCGTGGGGTTAATGGGCCTTCATGGGCCCTAGTGGAAGAGAGTAGGCAGCAGCCAGGTGGAGGCACGCGCCCCCCAAGCCCAAACTTAATTGGACTAGGGGTTGGGGGCGGGCCCCCTTTCCTTTCTCTCCTCCTCCTCTTTCCCCCTTCTCCTTGTAGGAATAGGAAAGGGGGGCGATTCCTACTTGGAGTAGGACTCCCCCCCTTGGGCGCGCCACCCTTGGCCGGCCTCCTCCTCCCTCCCTCCTTTATATACGGGGGAGGGGGCACCCCATAGATACACAAGTTGATCTTTTAGCCATGTGCGGTGCCCCCCTCCACAGAAACACACCTCGGTCATATCGTCATAGTGCTTAGGCGAAGCCTCGCGCTACCGTAACTTCATCATCACCGCCACCACGCCGCCTTGTCGACGAAACTTTCCTCGACCTCAATTGGATCAAGAGTTCGAGGGACGCCACCGAGCTGAACGCAGTGCAGATCGCAGAGGTGCCATGCGTTCGGTACTTGGATTGGTTGGATCGCGAAGATGTTCGACTACATCAACCACGTTACTAAACGCTTCTGCTTTCGGTCTACGAGGGTACATGGACACACTCTCCCCGCTCGTTGCTATGCTTCTCCTAGATATATCTTGTGTGATCCTAGGCAAGTTTTTTGAAATACTACGTTCCCCAACACCTAGTTGTGTGCGTAGTTCCCAGGATATGATTTATTACTTCTCTGAAAAATATTTTCCTACTCATAAGAAACAAGCTGCCTTACAGGAAATATTTAACTTTGTGCAAACTAAAGAAGAGAGTCTCCCACAAGCTTGGGGGAGGCTTTGCCAGTTACTTAATGCTTTGCCTAATCATCCTCTTAAGAAAAATGAAATACTTGATATCTTCTATAATGGACCAACCGATGCTTTTAGGAACTTCCTAGATAGTTGTACTGGTTGTGTTTTCAATGAACTAACTGTTGGGCAAGCTGGAGAATTATTGAATAACCTATTGAAAAATTATGATGATTGGACTCTTCCTAAACCACCAGCTAAACCCACTCCGAAGAAGAGGGGTATATTATATCTCAGTCCTGAAGATATGCAAGAGGCAAAGAAATCTATGAAGGAAAAAGCTATTAAATCTGAGGATGTTAAAAATTTACCTCCTATTAAAGAAATACGTGGGCTTAATACACCACCACTACCTAAGGTGGTAGAGGTAAATTCTTTAATGAAGTTCAAAAAATGACAATCCTCACAATATGCATCCTAGCCAATGCCTTTATGAGTTTGAAAACTACATTAGAAAACAAGATCACTTCAATGCAAATGTTATGAAACAATTGAAATATAATTCTGATATGATTGCTCGCTTGAGTGACTTGTTATTTAGAATATCAAATGATGTGAGAGGTGTTGGAAAACATGCTTCTATGGTTCAAACTCAGTTAGAACAAGTTGCTAAATCACAAAGAGAATTACTTGATGAAATGAATCATGATATGCATGAATTTGCTGTTAGAGTTGGAACTAGGGGAGGTAAAATGACTCAGGAACCACTTTATCCTAATGGACACCCAGAAAGAATTGAACAAGATTCACAAAGAGCTAACACTAGTGCACCTAGTCCTTCTAAAAAGAAAAATAAGAACAAAAATGATTGGACTCTGCACACTTCTAGTGAACCTGAAATAGAAAAACCTCCTGATAACGAAAATGAAACTTCTATCTCTGATGCTGAAACTCAATCTGGTAATAAACACTCACCTAGTGATAATGAAAAAGACAATGATGAGGTTCATGAAGACACTCAACCAAACAATGATAAAGAACCACCTGTTGATCTTGATAACCCACAACCTAAGAATAAAAGGTATGATAAAAGAGACTTTGTGGCTAGGAAACATGGTAAAGAAAGAGAACAGTGGGTTCAAAAACCTACGCCTTTTCCACACTTGTCAACTAAAAAGAAAGATGATGAAGAATTTGAACGCTTTGCTGAAATGTTGAGGCCAGTCTTGTTGCGTACTCACTTGGCTGATATCCTTAAAATGCCTCCTTATGCAAAGTAGATGAAAGACATCATCACTAATAAGAGAAAAATACCGGAAGCTGAAATCTCCACTATGCTTGATAATTATACTTTTAAAGATGGAGTACCTAAAAAACTTGGAGATCCGGGAATACCAACTATACCTTGCTCTATTAAAAAGAATTATTTGAAAACTTCTTTGTGTGATTTAGGAGCTGGTGTTAGTGTTATGCCTTTCTCTTTATATAAAAGAATTGACTTGAATAAACTCACACCTACTGAAATATCTTTGCAAATGGCTGACAAATCAACTGCCATACCTATCAATATCTGTGAGGGTGTGCCTGTTGTCGTTGCTAATGTTACTATTTTGACTGACTTTGTTATACTTGAGATGCCCGAGGATGACAACATGTGATTATCCTTGGTAGACCCTTCTTGAATACTGCAGGGGCTGTTATTGATTGTAGTAAAAGCAAGGTCACTTTTCATATTAATGGTAATGAGCATACGGTGCACTTTCCGAAGAAAAATTTCAAGTGAATGGTATAAATGTTATTGAAAAATCTCTGACAATCACTATTGGAAGTTTTCAAATACCTCTACCTACTGTAAAATAGGAATGTGAAATGCTTATTGTTGTGGACATTCATATCCCCATTGAGGTAACTTAGTGATTTACGGAAGTTCTTCGGTTTCATGCTCATCGAAAGTGGTTGTTAATAAGACCTGATCAACCGTATTAATGAATCATTTTTGAGTGGTATGAAGTTGATGAATTTAGTAAGAACTACCTTCTGTCCCTACTTTTTATTCTCTGTTTTTATTAGTTAAATAAAATAAAATGGCATGTTTTGTCTGCTTTCTGAATTTTCTGTGCAATAAAAAATGACCCAAAAATAGAAGTTCTCAGAATGCCCTGAAAATTGAACGTGATTTTTTTCTGAATATTTATGAATTTCTGGTGCAAATAATATCAGAGGGAGGTGCACCAGGTGGGCACAACCCACATGGGCGCACCAGGAGCCCCAGGCGTGCCCTGGTAGGTTGTGGTCCCTACGTGGCCCCCTCACTTATCTCTTTAGCCCACATCATCACTTACATCCAGAAAAAATCTCCATTGCTCTCTCTCCCGTGTTCTTGAGCTCAAACCCATGGATTTCGATCTCTTTGCTCGAAGCTCCTTTTCCGAACCTATTTCGGGGGATTGTTGCTTGGTATGTGACTCCCCCATTTGTCCAATTTGTTTTTGTTTTAGTGGTTTATACTTTTAATAATTAGTACTCTTGGTACTGTTGTAGATGTGCTTGCATGTTGAATTCTTAGTGTTCTAAGTAGTTTGAATGCTTGCTATGGCCTCACTTATCTCCTTTGGAAGTTTGGCTCTAAGAAGAACTCCAAAGGTGTTATTGGGGAGTCTTTTGATAGTGATCTCCACCCTCGGAGGTTGGTGGAGGTACGGCCGTGCGAATGGCCGCACACCCCGTTCCTAGAAGAGGCTGGAATTCTTCAGGAGTTCACACAATATATTACCAATGCTGGCCTCACCGACTTCATCGCAGATGAGTGTGACCAGCACCAAATCCTCACAAACATCTTCGTTCAGAATTTAACTTTCCTGCCTAGAAATAATCCTCCTGAAGTTAGCTTTGATTTATATGCTGAAAACCATCAGATACCACTTACTGAATTTTGTGACATATGCATGATCCCTTCTGATGGGAGTTTAATGATCCTAGACCTGGGTTTGAGGCCTTTATCGCATTTCTTTGGCAAAGGAGATGAGAGAGGGTGTCACCACTACTACCAAGTTAGCTTACACTTTCCTGATGTACATTATTTTGCTTTATTTGTTGCTAAGTGTCTGTAAGTGCATCTATTGCCACCCCTAGTTGGTTTTGGAGTATTGACGACAAACCTGGTTGAGGGACTAATGTCTTTGTGAGAATTGCAGGATAACACAGGTAGTAGTCCCTCATTGATTCGGGTTTACTCCGCCGAGATGACCCCTAAAAATGTATGAAGACATTGAAGACAATGGTAGTATGTGAAGATATTCACATTGAAGACTATGACAAGAGAAGACATCGCGTGAAGACTATGGAGCGCGAAGACTTAGTTGTTTCGTTGTTTCCTTTTCTTCTTTGTTGAGTCATAGGAACCACCGTACTGTTAAGTGGGGTCCCAGTGAACAAAAGTCGAGGATCAAGTGATGCTCAACCAAATCCTATGTCTTCGAGCGAAGACAATGAGAGAAAATCTTATCCAGAGCTGGATAAGTCAGCTTTACTTGCAGCCCAAGTCAAGCTGTCGCGTGTATTTGAAATCTGAACGTTGGAACACGTGTCAGTTCCTTAGTGACCCTGGGTCATTTCGGGAAAATCAGGTCGGGTTGCCTTGTGGCTATAAATAGCCCACCCCCTACACCATAAATTGGTGGCTGCTCAGTGTTAGTGCACGGCTTTTGTCGTTTGAGAGCAACCCACCTCCGAAGCTTTTGAGAGAGAGAAATCCTTGCGAGGACAAAGCCCAAACACCCAGAGCCAAAGAGTGTTAGGCATCACTGAAGTCTTTTTGTCCGCATGACCTGAAGACTTGTTACACTTGAGGACTGTGAATCCTCCAGCCGGTTAGGCGTCGCATTCTGAGCATCCAAGGGTCATTGTGTATCGCCGGTGAACGAAGTCTGTGAAGGTTTGGAAGTCTACCTTGAAGACTTACCAGAGTGATTGGGCGAGGACTGGGTGTCCTTAGCTCAAGAGGAATAAGGTGAAGACACGGTCTTCTGAGTTAAATCTCAGCCTCCCTAACTGACGCATAGCTTGTCACAACAATCGAACTAGTCCAACAAATCCTTTGTACTCACCAATTGAGTGGTTCTATCCTCTCCCTCTCTTTACTTACACTTTGTCTTCGTGAAGTCATTGCCTACTTGCACTACCTGTTTGACTTCACTGTGTGACTACTATCGTTGTTTCGCTTCATACTATCTTCCATCCTGATCTTTACTACCTAGCTGCTATTAGTGTTTGTGCTTTCACTTCATTGAATACTCGACTATGGCTTGCTTAGTGTAGTCTACCTTCCGCTGCATATCAATAGGTTCATTTCTATTGTTTGTCTTCGAAACTCTCCTGTTTTGAAGAGTTTCATAAGAATCGCCTATTCACCCCCCCCCCCCTCTAGTCGATAACTAGTACTTTCAATTGGTATCGCAGCAAGGTACTCCCTTGTTCGTGTGATTCGCTTTAACCACCGAGTTTTAGCTATGTCGATCGCAGGGATAATCAAAGTCTCCGATGCTTGCCCTGCCTTCGATGGAACTGAATATCCCTATCGCAAGAATAAGATGCGATGCATCTTGAAGCCATTGATGTCGACCTCCGGATGTCGCCAAGAATGGCGCTCCCAAAGATCGGTGAAGGTGTCACCCTGCCGATGTCAAGAAGTTCATTCAATCGGATTCTACCGCCAAGAACATCATCTCGTGGTCATCTCGACCAAAGGACGATATGGCCGTGTGAGTGCTCGAAACGCCAAAGTTAGTCTGGACCGGCTCTCCAAGGTCAACGAAGGTGTCTCAACCCGCAGAGATCAAAGGATCGTTGTTCTTCGCAACCTCTTCAACCGCTTCAAGAGAAACGACAATGAGAATGTCCAGCTCACGCTTGATCGCCTCATCGACATCACAAATGAGCTTCGTGCTCTCGGCGCCACTGAGATCACCAAGCATGAAATTGTCAAGACACTGCTGAGATCACTTGACAGCTCGTTCGACACCCTTGCCCTGATGATACAAGAACACCCTGACTTCAAGACACTCGATCCGTTTGACATACTAGAGAGGCTCAACACACATGAGTTCCAGCTATCTGAGAAAAGATATATCTATGGTCCCAACTATGGCCGAACTCGCGCTTTGAAGGCAAAAGCTATTTCCTCATCTGAAGAAGAATCTGACTGCAGTTCTGGTGATCCTGAAGACATTGGAAAGGAGCTTGCTATGCTTGTGAAGAAGTTCCAGAAGTTCACTAAGAAGAAGGGCTTCAGAAAGTCTTCACGATCCAGCTCAAGAAATGATGAAGCTTCCACTCATGATAACAAGAAGAGACCATGTCACAAGTGTAAGAAGCCTGGACACTACATCTCTGAATGTCCATAGTGGGACAATGAGAACAACAACAAGAAGAAGAAGAGCAAGGAATATGATTCTGATGACAAGAAGAATAAGAAGTCCTCAAAGTCTTCTTCCAAGTCCTCGTCCAAGTCTTCATCTCATAAGAAGAGCTAATCTGGCATGGCTCGTGCTTTTGTTGGCAAGGAGATGGATTCAGAGGAGGAGTCTGCTTCTGAGGAGGCGGAGGTGGAGTCTGAGGAGGAGTCTGACCCTGGTGTTGCAAGTCTGGCTCTAGCTACAGCCTACGTTGCCAAGTCATCTTCAACACTGAAGACAATGGCCCCGTCACCAATGCCGATGCGAATGACAAGGACGACTCTGCTCCCACCTACTGCTTCATGGCACGAGGTGCCAAGGTAAAATCACGCGATGCTTGCTTTCAAGCATCAAGTGAAGATGACTCTGATCGTGAATCCAAACCCAGCTACAAAACACTTGCTAAAATTGCAACCGAACAATGTAAAGCTATGGAACATACTCAAAAACTGTTAGACAAAAGCGATGACCTGTTGGACACGGAAATGACCCGTTCTCGGTCCTTAATTGAAGACACAAAAATCTTCATGTTAAGTACCGTGAACTTGAAAGTCGCCATGAAACGCCTCAACCACTCATGAAAAGGTTTCCTATGATTATCTTCAAAGGAATCAAGAGCTTGAGAAATTCAGTGAGCGGCTCATGAAGATCTTCAAAAGAAAATGAGTCACTTCGCTCAATGTATCAGTCCCGCCAGAAGGATTTGAACCACCATGTCTAAAATGCCTTGAGCGTGATACCGCTTACATTGCTTTGAATGTTCTACTACCGCCATCAAGGTAATATCTTCAACTGCTGATGTGGTAACTAACCCCTCTCACGAGGATAGCACTACTATTGCCGATGAAAATGCTAGGTTGAAGACATTGCTTGAAACAGGGATGTACAAAAGTCTCAAAGGGCATCGTATTAATCGTATGGCGATGTCCTTAAAAGCGTATTCTCGACCAAACCCTAGGAAAGAGGGTGTTGGGTTTGAGAGGAAAATGAATGTTGATGGATCCCATCGAAGCCCCGAGCAAAGACCCCAAAACCACATGGGTTGTCGCAAAGGGACCTTCAATGGATCCATCCACCTTATCCGGCTTCACTTGTGCTAACCCTATTATCATTGATGAATCCTTTGATGCAAACTATAAACTATTTAAGAATCAGTAACGGTGAAGTGTTTGCTGGTATATTGGTACTAATCGCAGGAATGGGCCACCTATGAAGAAGATCTGGGTTCCCAAAAGTTGTCTTGAGAATCTTCCTATGAATGTCATCATGACACCACTTGGGAAGAAGACAAATCCTGCACCAAAGGCTTCATATGGTCCAAAGGCTTCATATGCATAAAGGACTCACCTGAGTCACCCTAACGCCAATGTTTTGCAGGGAAATCATACCCAGACCTATGAATATGAGCGTGTTTCTTCAAACCGCTATGTTCATAAAACTAAGAACTTTTCTGCTTATTCATATGAGTACTATTCACCTCTTGTAAGGCTATTTGCTAGGGCTTCAAAGCCGAAGTTCTCAGATGTTGCACTTAGACTCATTGCTTCTAAGCCACCCCTGAAGATGTGGGTGGTTAAGAAGAATTAACTTTCTTCTGCAGGGAAAGGTCTCCAGCTGGAAATCAAAGGCGTCCGATGCTATTTGTGGGGACCTAAAACATCTTGTAGGGCGCAAGATCAAATGCCCAAATGGTCTCACTATGTATTTTGTTCCTGAATCGCTTGCCAATCATCCTATCAGTCCTAATCTTGATCTAAGCTTTGATGATCCTCTTGTGCGTCAAATGTTTATGCTTCACAATACTCTTGGTGAAGCCTATCCCCCTAACTGCACTGTAGGGTATGACACCTCATGCTTCAGAATGGATTATGGAAAGCGGATGCACTAATCATATGACTGGTGATCGAAGTCTTCTCATGGACTCAACTTTACGTCCATCTGACAAGAGTCACATCACATTTGCTGACACTTGTAAAAGCAAGGTATTGGGTCTAGGTCGAGTTGCAATCTCAAAGGATCAGCACATGGATAAAGTGATGCTTGTTCAATCCCTTGGTTTCAACTTAATGTCTGTCTCAATGCTTTGAGACTTGAACATGATTGTGATATTTGGAAAATGTCGTTGCCTTGTACTAATGGAATCTGACAAGTCTCTAGTCTTTGAAGGGTACCGGAAAGATGATCTGTACATGGTAGATTTCTCAGCAGGACCACAGCTTGTCGTATGTCTTCTAGCAAAAGCTTCAGAGTGCTGGCTCTGGCATCGAAGGCTAGGGCATGCTGGCATGAGGAACTTGCACACTCTCGCAAAGAAGAAGCATGTCATAGGCATCGAGGGCGTCAAGTTCAAGAAGGATCACTTGTGCGGTGCCTGCGAAGCTGGAAAGATGACAAGGACCAAGCATCCTCAAGACAATCATGACGACATCTCAACCCTTCGAGCTGCTACACATGGACTTATTTGGCCCTACTCACTACTCTACTCTCACTACTACTGCTTGTCTCTATGGCTTCGTCATTGTTGATGATTATTCAAGATATACGTGGGTGCACATAATTCTCTACAAGATTGAAGTGCAGGATGTCTTCAGACGCTTCGCCAATCATGCCATGAACAACTATGGCGTCAAGATCAAGCATATCAGAAGTGACAATGGCACTGAGTTCAGGAACACCGGCCTCGACCTTTACTTGGATACATTGGGAATCACTCATGAGTTCTCCGCTCCGTACACACCGCAGCAGAATGGCATCGTGGAGCGCAAGAACAGAACACTCATTGAGATGGCTTGGACGATGCTCGATGAATACAAGACTCCAAGAAAGTTCTGGCCTGAAGCTATTGATACTGCATGCCATGTCATCAATCGTGTTTATCTTCACAAGCTTCTGAAGAAAACATCCTATGAACTCCTCACTGGTAAGAAGCCAAATGTCAGTTACTTCGGAGTATTTGGTGCTAGGTGCTGGATCAAGGATCCACATCACACTTCAAAATTTGCACCGAAAGCACATGAAGTTTTTATGCTTGGTTACGGGAAGGATTCGCACTCCAACAGAGTCTTCAACCTCTTTCACTATAAAGTGGTTGAAACGGTGGTTGTGCGGTTCGATGAGACTAACGGCTCTCAAAGAGAGCGCCTGCCAAATGTGCTAGATGAAGTTCCACCTAGTGAATCCATCAAGCTAATGGGAACTGGAGAAATCATACTGTCTGAAGCACAGCTTGAAGAGGAACTTATCATTTCTGCACCTAATCAGCCTGAAGACAATGCTCAGCCCGAAGACAATCCTCCTAATGATGACAATGATCATCAAAACAAAATCTTCGTCCAGTTCATCCTCGTGTTGCAAATGAAGTACAGATTGAGAAGATAATTGATAGCATCAATGCACCAGGTCCACTCACTCGTTCAAGAGCAACGCAACTAGCAAATTTCTATGGGCACTTTGCATTTGTCTCAATATCTGAACCCGAGAAAGTTGATGAAGTTCGGATGGAACCTGAATGGATTCAAGCTATGCAAGAAGAGCTTCAACAGTTCCAGCTGAACAATGTCTGGGAACTTGTCAAGCGTCCTGACCCTCGCAAGCACAACATAATAGTCACAAAATGGATATATCGCAACAAAGCAAGATGAGCATGATCAAGTTGTTAGAAACAAGGCCCCTCTCGTTGCTCAAGGATACACTCAAGTTTAAGGGATTGACTTCGATGAAACATTTGCTCCTGTGGCTAGGCTTGAAGCTATTCGCATATTGCTAGCCTATGCAAATAATCACAACAGCCTGCTGTATCAAATGGATGTGAAGAGTGCATTTCTCAACGGCAAGATTGAAGAAGAAGTGTATGTTGCACAACCTCCTGGCTTTCAAGATCCAAAACATCCTGATATGGTGTACAAGCTAAACAAGGCACTATATGGCCTCAAACAAGCCCCACGTGCTTGGTATGACACACTCAAAGACTTCCTGAAGAGCAAAGGCTTCAAACCTGGTTCCCTGGATCCCACACTCTTCACGAAGACATATGATGGTGAACTCTTTGTGTGCCAAATATATGTGGATGACATTATCTCCGGTTGCACTAACCAGAAATACAGTGATGAGTTTGGACACATGATGCAAGAGCAATATCGGATGTCAATGATGGGTGAGTCAAGATATTCCTTGGTCTTCAAATTTGTCAAGAAAGCAATGGCATCTTCATATCTCAAGAGAAATATCTCAAAGATTGCTCAAGAAGTTTGGAATGCAAGATCGCAAAGGTTACACGACGCCAATGCCAACCAAGAGTCATCTGGGTCCTGACGCCAATGGTAAAGAGTTTGATCAAAAGGTATACCACCCCATGATTGGTTCTTTACTTTATTTATGTGCATCTAGGCCAGATATTATGCTTAGTGTTTGCATGTGTGCTCGATTCCAAGCGGCACCAAAGGAATCGCACCACTTAGCTGTGAAGCGAATTCTTCGATATTTGGCTTACACCCCAACATTAGGATTATGGTATCCGAAGGGCTCAGAGTTTGATCTAGTTGGATTCTCAGATGCTGATTATGTGCTGGTGACAAAGTTGATCGCAAGTCCACATCAGACACATGTCACTTTCTGGGACGATCACTTATATGTTGGTCTTCAAAGAAGCAGAACTGTGTATCTCTCTCCACTACTGAATGTGAATGCATTGCTGCTGGATCTTGCTGCGCTTAGCTTCTATGGATGAAGCAAACACTCAAGGACTATGGCATCCAACTAAAACAAGTACCACTCTACTGTGACAATGAGAGCGCCATCAAGATTGCCAACAACCCAGTTCAGCACTCGAAGACAAAGCACATTGAAATTCGTCATCACTTTCTCAGAGATCATGTCATGAAGGAAGATATTGATATTATACACGTCAACACCGAAGAGCAATTGGCAGATATCTTCACAAAGCGATTGGATAAGAAAAGGTTTTGCAAGTTGCGGTGTGAGGTAAATAAATTGGAATCCTTGAACGTCCTGTGATCAGGCACACATCCTAACACTTATGCATGTTGATGACTTAGATGTGCAACACACGAAGTAATGTATGTCTTCAATCAATGAAGACTTACACTCTGAGTGTGAATACATCAATGCGAAATTTGACTTTGGAGCGCCACGATAATTATGCGCCGTGTCTGGGTCTAATACTTCCTATACGGTGGGTGTTGGGGATATTACCACTGGGTGTAAACCGGCCAGGAGAGGTCGGGTTAACCCCATCAGTGGTTCATCATATCTGAAGCCCGTGAAGACAGACGATGACGCTTTATGAAGGCCCAGGGCCTAGAACCGGTTTAAGGCCTGTAGACATAAACCGGCATTGATATGTAACTTGTATTGTAAGGTAGAAATAGCGGAGACCAAGCTGGACAAGTTTATGAGCCGGCCTCGGGATTTTGTAAACCGGCGGGCGTCAACCCATGTATATAAGGAAACGACCCGGCGGTGGTTCAAGGACAACAGACAACAACTCAAGACTCAGGCAAAGCGTATCCGCTCCTTGGTCCTCGAAACCCCAGCAATTCCATCACAACTAGACGTAGGCTTTTACCTTCATCGTAAGGGGCCAAACTAGTATAAAACCCTCTTGCGTCCCTTGTCCGCTTTAACCCCTTTAAGCTAACCCGTAGCGATGGCTCCACGACTAAGTCCTTTCACGAGGACATCTGCCGTGACAAAACCACGACAGTTGGTGCCCACCGTGGGGCTATCGCACGATGGTTTCAAGTTCTTGGAGGGCAGCTTCGAAGGACTCAAGGGTTACGCTATGGACCGGATGACCAAGAGTCATCGCGGCAAGCTCTACATCGATGATGCAGGCTGGGGCCTCGAGGCCGGCTCAGTCGAGTATGGGTACCGGGCCCCCTTTGGTGGCATACACATTTTCATTGG
The DNA here is from genome assembly GCA_021605145.1 of Aegilops bicornis. Taxonomy (NCBI): domain Eukaryota; kingdom Viridiplantae; phylum Streptophyta; class Magnoliopsida; order Poales; family Poaceae; genus Aegilops; species Aegilops bicornis. The sequence goes on from CM038669.1 coordinate 321,686,533, forward strand.
CAAGATCGGCGAACCAGGCCCTGAGCCGGACATCTGCACCGACCTCGTCGAAATGGCTCAGCGTGCGAGATCTGCCCGGGTCAAGCCTGTCATGAAGCGTGCCTTCGTGGGAGTTGTCCATGGAGGGGGAATCTGAGGATAGATCTGAATCTGGTGGTGAGATCGTCGTTTATTCCGGCGACGAGTCATCGACCGGAGAGATCGAATCATTATATCACTTACAAGATGGCCGGATTGGGGGCTGTTCCGACGGCGACAGTATTCCGAACCCCTTTGATCTGCCAAACCGGGTTGCAATCTTCATGGCCGATACACAGCCGGCGCTCCACTCTTCGACTGCAGCAGCGATAATTTCCGGATCGGCAGCGGCAACAGCGTCCGGGACAGGAGGCCTTGTGCGACCGCCAGCTCAGGTTCTATCTTATTTGTTTGACGCGTTGGCAACGCTGATGGCGGAGGTCAACCCGGCGGATCAGGATGCACACAATGCGGAGATCGCCAAACTGAAAGATCAGATTATCCAGGCCAAAGCTGACTTGGCAGCTGAGGATACCAGGATGGCCGCGGAGCAGGCCGCTTTGGATGCACAGGCTTACCAACTTATGCTGGATCAGAGTGCGACGAACGAAGTCCTAAAAAGGAGGCACCGATCACGCCTGCCGCCGGTTTATGACGCTAGAAACCTCTTTAACACCCCAGGAGCAGGGACCAGTAATCCGCCGGTGGTAAACCGGGTGGAGGCACCTAGGGCAGGGGCGCCGGTTCAGCCACGTTTGGTGGATCCGCCTCGTCAGAACAACATTGTAGCGCCACATGTCCCAACGCCACCGGGTCATTACTCTAACCCGATGGACAACATTGTTGCTGCCGCTTCATGGCTGGTGGCCATTCCGATCGAAGGCGATTCTCCGACGGCGGTCAAGACGCGTCGGGTTAAGGAACTTCTCCAGACAGCTTTGGTTCAGCAGGAGGCTTATTCGTACAGTCGCGATGGGATTCATTCCACTCCCTGTCCAAGACGGAGTTACAGCAGGCGTATGGATGAACCAGCGGTGTCAAGTAATGCGGGGAACCGTGAACCGCCCCGCGGCAACAACCCGGCGGGTGGTGCCGGTGATGCTCACGAGGTGGTGGACCGGGCTCGGGCACGCAGAGAGGCCGAGTTAGCGGCACAGCATGAAGCCCGTCAGCTTACTCCGGTTCATCCAACCACATCGGTGGAGCCAGGAGTTACCTCCAGTTCTTTGGGAGTGCCGTGTCTCGTTCCAGTGTTGCGCAACGTGTGCCTGCCGAAGGATTTCAAAGGCCCGCGTAAGGTGCCAAATTACACTGCTGATTTATCCCTTAAGACATGGGTTGAAAGCTATGAGATGGCCATGGAGATGGTAGACGTGGATGATGCGGTGTGTGCGAAGTACTTCACCATGATGCTAGAAGGGACGACCCGTACTTGGCTAAAGAGTTTACCGGCTAATTCTATCAGGTCATGGGCCGAGTTGAGAGCCTGGTTTATCAAGAATTTCAAGGATACATGCAAGCAGCCAATGTCGATTGTAGACTTAGCCGCGTGTGTCCGGGAGGAAGGAGAGTCAACAAACCGTTGGGTGCGCCGGGTTTCGGAAATTTTGCATTCATCGGACCGCATCAACGCTGATACCGCAGTTTTAACATTGGAAGGCAATTGCCGGTTTGAACCCTCGGTTGAAGTTGGGACGGCTCAAACGTCATTGTAATGACATGGGAACCATCATGGCTGCTCTGGTGAAGTATGCCGATTCTGATAGTACCAAGGATCCCGAGTCTGACGATGATAAGACCGGGAAGGGAAAAAGAAGCGGCAACGCCAAGGGGCAGCACCACAACTCGGCGGGTCATGGAAACGGCGGCAAGCGTAAAGCAGACCACAGCTTAGACTTTGTGGCTAATACCAGCACACAGGACAAGGGCCAACGACGTAAGGGTAAACCGCCCCAGCGCGGTGGAGCACCAAGTCCTAACCCGGACTGCCTGCCTTATCTGTTGAACCAGCCTTGCCCAAAACATGGGACGAAGGAGATTCCGTCCACACACCTTTGGAAAGATTGCTACATCATGCAAGAATTCAAAAATTCTAATTCTTTCCGGTATGATCATGGACCGAGTGGCGGCTCGGGCCCCGGATCTCATGGGTCGGGTTATGGTGGAGGCAGCTCCGGTTCAGGTTTTCATGGTAACCAGAGCGGGCATGGCAATCAAGGCAATTAGGGCAAGCAAGGTGGTTATAACAATCAGGGGAACCAGCAACAGCAGCAGCAGCAGTCGGGTTACCAGAGCAACCCGAAGTAGTTGAATAGCGGACAATATCATGTCTTCGCCACTAGCCTGGACAAGCGCGATCAGAAGCTTCATAAAAGGGCAGTGAATGCCGTCGAACCGGCGGCGCCCCGTTATTTGCGTTAGTTCAAGCAGCCGATCGTGTGGAGTAGAGAAGATCATCCGCCCCGGGTTGACAATCCGGGTCATCTGGCACTGGTAGTGGCACCTCAGGTGGGAGGTTATAAGTTCACTAAGGTACTCATGGATGGAGGAAGTAGTATCAATATTCTTTATTATGAAACTTTCCGTCGCATGGGGTTAACAGATAAAAATCTTAAACCATCCAATACGGTGTTCCATGGTGTGGTGCCTGGTAAATCGGCATATCCTGTTGGTAAGATAGCTCTGGAGGTGGCTTTTGGAGATGAGCATGACTCGAGATCAGAAACTTTGACCTTTGAAGTGGTGAAAATCAAAAGTCCGTATCATGCCCTGTTTGGACGGCCGGCTTATGCTAAGTTTATGGCACGGCCTTGTTATGTCTATCTGCAGCTCAAGATGCCGGGTCACAAGGGAACTATAACCGTACATGGGAGCCGCAAGATTGCTCTGGAGTGTGAAGAAGGTGATGCGGCTTATGCTGAGTCGGTTTGTGCAACAGAAGAGTTGAAGTTTTACAAAGACAATGTTGATCCGGCCGATATGACTTTGTTGAAAAAACCAACTACAGAGCATGATCCGGCCCTGAAATTTAAATCGGTTGATGAGACTAAGCTTGTTGACTTCGTGCCTGGCGATTCGTCCAAGCAGTTTAGCATCAGCGCTAACTTGGATCCGAAATAGGAAAGCACGCTCATCGAGTTCATCCGTGAGAATCGGGACATCTTTGCGTGGAAGCCTTCTGACATGCCAGGTGTACTGAGAGAACTCGCTAAGCACACTCTCAATGTTGATCCCAAGTATAAACCGGTCAAGCAGTTTCTCCGCCGGTTCAATGAGGAAATACGCAAGGCTATTGGTGAAGAAGTAGCCAGGCTCTTGGTGGCTGGATTTATCGTTTAAGTATTCCATCCAGAGTGGTTGGCTAATCCGGTGCTGGTGCTTAAGAACAACGGCACTTGGCGTATGTGTGTGGACTACACAGATCTCAACAAAGCTTGTCCAGCAGATCCTTTTGCCCTCCCCTGTATTGATCAAATTATTGATGCTACGGCTTGCGGCGCTTGAGCTTTTTGGATGCATACTCGGTTATCATCGATCAAAATGGCGATTAAGGACCAGGAGAAGACGACCTTCATAACTCCCTTTGGAGCCTTCTACTATGTGTCCATGCCCTTTGGGCTCAAGAGTGCCCAGGCGACATATCAATGGTGTGTGCAGAATTGTCTTCATAAACAAATTGGCCGTAATGTTCATGCCTATGTGGATGATATTGTGGTGAAATCAAGGAAGAAGGAGACATTGATTGATGACTTGAAGGAAACCTTCGATAACCTGCGGGTTTACAAAATGATGCTTAATCCGGCCAAGTGCGTTTTTGGTGTACCGGCAAGCAAGCTCTTGGGCTTTTTGGTGTCTAACAGGGGCATTGAAGCTAATCCGGAAAAGATCAAGGCTATTACTTCCTTGGCCAAACCGAAGTGTATCAATGATGTTCAACGCCTGGCAGGCCGGATTGCCGCGTTGAGCCGGTTTATCAGCCGCCTTGGTGAGAAGGCCATTCCTTTGTATCAGATGCTGAAGAAAACGGATAACTTCGTCTGGAGTGACGCCGCAAATGAAGCGTTTGAGGACTTAAAGCGACAGCTGGCTAACCCGCCGGTTCTTGCTGCTCTCGTTGACAAAGAGCCATTGTTGCTATATGTGGCAGCTAACGCTCGGGCAGTTAGTGTGGCTTTTGTGGTGGAGCGCAAGGAGGCAAGAAAGGAATATCCGGTTCAACGTTCGGTTTATTATATCAGTGAGGTCCTTATTGAGTCCAAGCAGAGGTACCCACATTGGCAAAAATTGGTGTATGGAGTTTTCATGGCAAGCCGGAAGCTTAAGAAATATTTCCAAGGTCATCCCATCACGGTGGTTAGCTCTGCTCCTTTGGGAGATATAATCCAGAACAGGGAAGCAACTGGCCGGATTGCCAAGTGGGCTATCGAGCTCGGGCCTCACGGGTTGAAATACATACCCCGAACGGCGATCAAATCTCAGGCACTTGTGGATTTCATCAATGATTGGACGGAACTACAAGCGCCAGAAGAGAAGCCGGATCACAGTTATTGTACTATTCATTTTGATGGGTCCAGGCAATTGGAGGGCTCGGGGGCTGGAGTTGTATTAACTTCCCCACGAGGTGATAAGTTTTGTTATGTTCTCCGTTTAATGTTCCCTTGCACTAACAGTGCAGCTGAATATGAGGCCTTACTCCATGGTCTTCGGATGGCTAAGGGGATGAACCTAAGCTGAGTTAAGTGCTTTGGTGACTCGGATCTGGTGGCTCAACAAGTGTCCGGCACTTGGGATTCCAAAGACCCACTCATGGCAGCATATCGTCGTGAGGTGGAGACCGTTGCAGGTCACTTTAAAGGTTATCAGGTGGATCATGTGGACCGGTGTAAGAATGAAGCGGCGGACGCTTTAAGCCACCTGGGATCCCAATGTAAACCGGTTCCACCTAATGTCTTCTTGGATGTTCTGCATAATCCGTCCATCGAGCTCCCTGGTGAAGAGGATTTGGCTATTCCTGATCCGGAGGCTCAGTTGGTGGCGGCTCTTCATGTTATCCCAGATTGGACGGTTCCATTTCTGGCGTATGAACCAGTATGAAGTTACCAGAGGATGAGACTTTGGCAAGACAGATAATCCGGCGGTCCAAGTCCATGACTATTATCAATGGAGAGCTACATCATTGCAGTGTGACAGGGGCGTTTCAACGTTGTGTGTCTCCTGAAGAAGGCTGTGAAATTTTGCGCGAGATCCATGAAGGAGATTGTGGTCACCATGCCGGTTCAAAGTCTTTGGTGGCCAAGGCGTTTCGTCACGGTTTCTATTGGTTGACACCTCATGCTGATGCCGAGGACTTGGTTAAAGATGTGATGGCTGCCAGAAATTCTCAAGACGCGCTCATGTACCGGCTCAAGAATTGAGGATGATTTCAATCACCTGGTCGTTTGCAACTTGGGGGCTGGATATGGTCGGGCCTTTCAAGAGGTCCAAGGACAAGAAGACCCACCTTTTGGTGGCGGTTGATAAATTCACGAAGTGGGTGGAGGCAGAGCCAGTTAGCAAGTGTGATGCAGCCACGGTGGTTCAATTCATCAAAAAGGTGATCTTTCGGTTTGGCTTTCCACGCAGCATTATCATAGACAATGGTACCAATCTGTCAAAGGGTGCCATGAAGGAGTTCTGTCAGCGTGAGCACATCCGGCTTGACGATTATCGTGAGCTCACCCCAGTCCAATGGTCAAGCGGAGAGGGCCAATCAAGAAATCTTGAGAGGCATCAAACCCCGGCTTATGGTTCCTTTGCAACGGACGTTGGGTTGTTGGGTTGAGGAGTTACCTTCTGTGTTATGGAGCATCAATACCACACCCAACAGATCGACAGGATATACACCGTTCTTCATGGTTTACGGAGCGGAAGCGGTTCTTCCTAGTGACATCCATCATGACTCACCTCGTGTAGCAGCATATGTTGAAACTGACAACGAGAAGGCACGGCAGGAAGCTCTTGACCTGTTAGATGAGGAACGTGATATAGCGGCAGCCCGTTCGGCGATTTATCAGCAAGATCTGCATCGTTATCATAGCCGTCGGGTTAGAACCAGAACCTTTCAAGAAGGAGATTTGGTGCTTCGACTCATCCAGGATCAGACGGATATGCACAAGCTATCCCCTCCTTGGGAAGGACCCATTGTGGTCAGCGAGAATCTACACAACAGGTCGTACTACCTGATTGATGTTCGAGAGCGCAAATACTCACGTAAATCGGAGGAGGAGACCAACCGGCCATGGAATATTGCTCATCTTCGGCCTTACTATACTTGAGCTATAGGCTCTGCTTATGTACATATTATGACAATGTATATATTATGATCAATATAATAAACCTGAACCTCGGCTAAAGCGGGGTATCTTTTGTTTTATTACATTATGTGTGGTTACATGGAGCTTCTGTTTATAAAGAAGTGTTTGGTTTACCCCTTGATTTAGCTTGTCAAAGCTTTATATCATGTCACTTGGGGGCTTGGTCGTATTCGAACCATAGCTACACCTCTTGATCGGCGTAATGCCACAGCATCACTTGGGGGCTTGGTCGTATCCGAACCACAGTCACACCTCTTGATCGGCTCAAAGCCAAATCAATCCGGGGCCAAAGAGAGTGTTGTAAAACAACAACTCAAACATAGGCACCCACTGAGCATAGCTCAAAACGTTACTTGGGGATTCTTTGCTATCGCAATGAACTTAAAATCTACACTTGTAATGGGCTATCAAGCCATGGCTTGGAAGCCTGGTGTATATACCTAAAACCCCGGGTTAACCTGCCTCTTTAAGTAAGTTACTCCGCCCAGGTAAACCTAGTATGACCCTTCGAACTTTGACAAGTTACTCTAAAATACAGACCCTGAACTTGTCAAGTTAAAACAATGATTGGTTAAGGATTGAGGACCATCTTAAAAGGCTTTGCAAAAATGGTTTAACTCAGTGGCCTGGCAGCCCATGAAAAGCCTCGAATTTGGGGCGTGGCAGCCCGTGAAAAGCCTCGACTACAACGGTTTTTATTTGCCTTTTGCTAAGTTCTCTTTTGATAAGATTTATGATGTTTTCAAACTGGTTTTCGTCAACCCGGTTAGGCTGTCAACTACAAGTTATCAGTACACGATTAAATTATAATCCGGAGACTATTAGCCCGGTCTGGTTTTGACGCAAAGTCACCAATATGGAATAAACCGGTGTTTATCATAACCCGGAACGGTTTTATTGTAAACCGGCAGCATATAACAGGAGTTGTTCATCCTCCAGAATAGGGTTCTGATCCTCAATACAACGTTGGTCAGCCAACATTATGCCTAAGGATCACAGGTATCATATATTTCCATATTTGGTTATATTTCAAAACCAGGGTTGTAAACCTTGGTTATATATATGGGTATCATGACCCGCCCGGCGGTAAACCGCCCGGGCACTTTCAGCTTCTTATCTGCAGGAACAGTTTGAATAGATGGCTATGGATTATGAATATCATATCTTAAAGCATGTCGGATTAAGCAAGCATCAGTCACAGATAAAAATGCACGAAGGCATATCAGACGAAGTATTTTTACTAGCCTATTACAAGGCGTTTCAGTGCCCAAAAGGATAATTGTTTTGTCAAATACATGTTGCAGCATGTAGAACATTAAACCGGCCTCCGGTTCATGATTGGTCACCAGCTTGGCCTGACGGTTGCGGGTCATCTCATGCCGGTTCACCTCCCTCCTCTCTACCCAGCGGCTGGAAGTCAACAGTCGCCCAGTCGATCCTAGTTAAGGCTTGGAATACAGCTTCATCGCTTATAAGCATGGACGGTTCAATGTCAGGGGCATAAGTGTGCTTACAGATTGGCGGGATAAGATTTTGAGCTTCTGGAATTGGTGCAGCAACTCGTTTGTTCTTGTCATCATAGCTTGCCTGATAGTATGAAAGGTTCGCTTCTTCAACCAGTTGACAAGCCAATGGGCGTACTTCCCGGTTTATGATTCGGAGATCATCTTCGCCAAATTCTGTTCCGTCTTCCTTCAAACTGGGATAATCTTGGCCCACTTCAACTGGATCAAAGTCAGGTACCCATGCTTTTGCCCAGGTTAGTGCGGCCAAAGCGCCCGTTCTAGCGGCAGACTTTTTTAGCTCGTCTACCCAGGCAGGAAGCATAGATAACCTTTCTAAAGTATCCTTGATCAAGGTGGGAGGCAGATTATTGTGTGAAGCAGTATAGATGATCCGCTACACGCCGGTATACAGCTGCTCTATCAGAGTATAGGCCGCTTTCAATTTCTTCTCAACATCAGATCCCAAGTGGCTAATACGAGTTCCTGTATCATTACAAGGATTAGTAAACCAGCAAATGCATGAAAGGATATGTGGAAAGCTTAAGTCAAGGATGTTAACCAAAAACAGCAGCAGTCATGGCATGGATCTGCCGCTTTACACCGGTCAGTTCATCAACCACCGGTTTAAGTGTTGCGTCTGCGTTCTCAGCCCTTTTGACCAAAGCGGATTTTTCAAGCTCCCAGTCTGCCCGCTCCTTGTTGAAGCCCTCTTTAAGTTTTTCCATAGCACCTAGAGCGCTGGTTAGCTCCTCTTTGGCTTTGGAGGTTTCAGCTTGTTGGGACTTGAGGTTCTCTTGCAGATCAGCGGTTTGGCTTTCCTTCTTGCTCAGTTCAGCCTATAAAGAGATAGATATATAATGAGTTGACAGTACATATTTGAAGTACCAAGCACATAACAAGTTATACCCTTAGTACTTGGGGGCTAATGCATATTTGCTCTTTATCAGAAATTTTTACAAGTCCCAAGCACAATACAAGTATTAAGCTTTCCACTTGGGGGCTAATGTGTATTTTCTCATAAATTGCTGAGATGGGAATTCTTCTACAAAGTCCCGGTTTATCTTCATAAGTTAAACCGGCCCTTGGGGGCTACATCAGTGAAGTTAAGATGCATTGTTGCAAACATAAAAATATTATTAAAGTCCCGGTTTAAATTGGTATCTTAAACCATCACTTGGGGGCTACTGGAGTTGATAAGTTGCAATTAAATATAAGGGAGAAACCCTTATGAAGTTACCTCATATCGTTCCTTCATCATATTTACCAAACCGGCTTAATAGTCACGACTGGTGTACAAACGGTTCAGATAGCCAGAATGAAGGTCTTGAGCATTCAGATGGGCATAAGTTGACAAATCGGCATTCCATTTGCCTTTGCCAATTGCAGAGAGTTCATCTTTGGCGGTATGCTTTGACAAAGTGACAGGATTACCAGGAGCGGTATGGCCAGTGCCAGTAATCATAACATCATCATCTTTCTCGTCAGCAGCCGTTATTGGGGTCGTCGTTTATCAGTATTTTTAACCATACTTGTCGGTTTGTCCTCAGTCCGGGCAGGGTTGGTTGGCTGGTCGGCATGGCTTATGGTGTCAATTTCTACCTGCTCAGCAACGAAGTCATGATCTTGAGGCGGTTGGGTCATTCGGCATACTATCAATGTTGGTCTCTTTAGGATCTGGAGTCTTCTCCGGATTCAACAGCCACGTCCTCATCAGTTGATTTGTTCAACCGAGCCTTCTTGCTGGGTCTGGGCTTGGCACTGAGAAAAATAAACATGAGGGTCAGTATAGTATATGTTAAAATAATACGTCAAGGATATAAATAAGAGTATGACTCACCCAAGCACTGTTTTGAGGGGTGGAAGCTTTGTGGCGCATTTAGCGCCAGATGATGAGTGAGAAGTACCACGATAATTTGAGTCGGATGGGTTAAGAGGTCATGGAAACAACCCGCTTTGGGGCATGAAGTGTCAAATGGATAAGAGACCTCGATCGGGCGCTTCAATCGGGTTGTTCGGTAAACCGCGGAGGTGACTACCCGTCATTGCCGGGTTGTGCAGCGAGCCTCGTGCTGATGTGTCTTCAAAAGAAAGTTTGGGTCCAAGTAAGCAAGGGGGTGAGAAAATTTTACTTTTCGGTTTGCTCGATGGATTTTTTATGTTGGCAGAGGATCTGAATCGGAGGAAAGAATGATTACCTCTACATCATCAGCGTGGATCGCCTTCGGCGTCCTGGTAATAATCATTGTCAATGAGGTGTATGAAAAATGAACCAAGAGAATCAAGTTCTACCTCTGATTCCGGATTACCCACATCGTCATCAGCTGGTGGATCGGAGGATGCAGTGGTCCTTTTCTTGGCAGGTTTTTTAACAACCCTGGTCTTTGGACGAACTGGCTTGACCGGTTTATCTTGCGGCTTCGTCGATTTGTCTTGTGGGGGTTTCTTGTTCCAAAACGGATCATCACCCTGTCAGAAAATAATCACACTTTCAGAGAATATTTGGACAGAAGCAACTTTAGATAAAAAGATTATATGATTCTTACAGCTGGCGGTTTGTTAAAGGTGCAGAAAGGAAGTAGTCTGGTTTGGGCAATGCATACCTCCGCTTTCATTCAACATCTTTTTTACAGCCTCAGTGACTTCTTCATCTGTAAGCTGAATGTCAATGTGCCGCTGAGCGTCCTTCAAACTCCTCGTATATTCACACATCAAACCGGAGCACCGGCTTAAGGGCAGAATACTCCAGCCTATCCAACAGCGAGCCAGGTCAACTCCTGTCAAACCGTTTGCCATGAAGGCTCTAAGTTTTGATAACTGAGGAGCATAGTTGGACCTCTCTTTTGCAGTCAACCTCTGAGGGAAAGGATGTGTGTTGCTCAGGCATTCAGGGCGGTAACCCGGCAAGGGATTTTCATCAGGTGGGGATGTATCCTTGCAATAAAACCAAGTAGTGTTCCACTCTTTGGGGTTACTCTGAAGCTTAGGATGAGGAAAAGTAACTTCCTTCCTCTTCTGAACTGCCATTCCGCCCAATTCAGTGTTGGGTCCATCTGTGAATTCTGTGCGATGGTTTAAATGAAAGAAATCCTTGAACAGCTCTACTGTAGGTCGCTCTTGTAGATAAACTTCACAATAAACTTGGAAGTGGAAGATGTTGGTCACAGAATTAGGACCGATGTCTTGAGGGCGCAGTTGAAAGCTGGCCAAGACATCCCGGAAATTTTTGAACCGGGAGGGCTGAAACCCCGGCCTAAGTGATCAGCAAACACAACTACCTCTCCATCCTTGGGGATAGGAGGATTTTCTGGGCCAGGGACCCTCCAGTGGATGATATCTTTCTTCGCTAAAGCGCCCGTTTTAACAAGGTTGTTTAGCTGTTCTTCAGTTACTCGAGAAGGAGCCCAATTGCATTCATAGACTTGCTTGGCCATGGCAACGAAAATCTGAAACATTATGTTTGTCGGTTTAAGATTTATAGTGGACAACTATACAGCGATATAAGGGTGTAAGCATGTTATTAAACCGGAGTTGGTTGATCATAAACTGGAGTTTACTAATGAAGACAGTATAATGGTGAAGTACATTGGTGGTTCAACAAGGGGACTAATGGTATCTACCGGGTCGTCATTTTTCTAAGAAGTTAAACCGCCTAATCTGGCATTGAAGATACAAGTCTACAGATGCATAAGTGAAGGAAAAACAGGTTTCACAAGTTGGCATTATAATTTTGGATCTATCGCATGTCAGAAAACGAAAATATATTTAGACCTAAAATTTGGTACTCAAGCAGTTGATGAAGGTTCAGATGGGGTCTTCTACTTAAACGGGATGCATTGGATGGAAAAGAAGGGCTACGGCTATTGCTGTACAGGATGAATATCAAGGTCTGAATCACAAAACGATTACGCACCGACGAATAGCGACGAACACCGATGACCACTGAAACCCTAGAGACAGATCTATGGCGGAAGAACAGAGAACTTACCGATGCTGATGGAAGAGCGGAGAAGCGCCGCGATTCTCTGGTACGTTCAGGGTGATGCAGCGGCCGGCGTTGAGGCAGAAGCGATGGTCGACGGTGGCTGCGGAGCTCCAAAGGTCGGGCAGCACAAGGAAGAAGACGAGATGAAGAGGTACGGGGGGAATGGAAAGACCCCCTGACCCTATTTATAAAGGCAAAAGATAAGTGTCGGGCGCGAAAATCGAGGAGTCCAAAATTTGGATATGAGGCGGAGCTGTTGCCTCGATTGTCGGAGGCTCATTACTGAGGATGGATTATATGCAATTTTCAATAACAGGTGATGTCATGGCGGTTTACCATGGTTCTGGGAAGTGACGTCACGGCGGTTTACAAAGTATGTGAAGGTATTGAAGAAGATATTTTCTTAAGTATTCAGGACTGACAGGAACCAGTTCAAATCAGTCTGGGGCCTAATGTTGGGGATATTACCACTGGGTATAAACCGGCCAGGAGAGGCCGGGTTAACACCATCAGAGGTTCATCATATCTGAAGCCCGTGAAGACAGACGATGACGCTTTATGAAGGCCCAGGGCCCAGAACCGGTTTAAGGCCTGTAGACATAAACTGGCATTGATATGTAACTTGTATTGTAAGGTAGAAAGAGCGGAGACCGAGCTGGACACGTTTATGAGCCGGCCTCTGGATTCTGTAAACCGACGGGCGTCAACCCATGTATATAAGGAAACGACCCGGCGGCGGTTCAAGGACAACAGAAAAGAACTCGAGACTCAGGCAAAGCGTATCCGCTCCCTGGTCCTCGAAACCCCAGCAATTCCATCACAACTAGACATAGGCTTTTACCTTCATCGTAAGGGGCCGAACTAGTATAAAACTCTCTTGCGTCCCTTGTCCGCTTTAACCCCTTTAAGCTAACCGTAGCGATGGCTCCACGACTAAGTCCTTTCACGAGGACATCTGCCGTGACAAAACCACGACAGTCGGTAACACCACCACCAAACCTTTATTTGAAGTGTTTCTCCTGGCGTTACATTTGCTAAGTCTTTGCATTTGGTTTGTCTTAAATATTGTCATGACTCCATGTTTATCTTCACAATGTTGATTTGGTCTTATTCTGATATATACTTATATTAGTGTTTTGTCCTCTACAGCATTCACTTATAGCTATGCCTTCTCGTTTGAATCTTTTGATCTAAGTGAATGTGATCAGACCCTAACCTCTCTATGCTTCTACGTCAAACTCTATCTATCCAAATCATATGCATTATGTTGAAACCGTCGAATGTCTTCTCTACGTCCTTGTTAGCAGAAGATACAGAGATAAACATTAAATCTATTTTAAATGCTCATTTTTTATTGCCCAAAACCCGGAGAAGCCGGACCGAGCACCCGACAGTCCAGGCGTGCGTGGGAACATGGAACAACTCCCAATATTTTGCATGTTCTCCACGTGTCCCTCAGATGTGAACCGCCAGGGGCACCTGCGTAATTGCGCTGTGTCATCCCTCTCCCTATAAATGCACATCCCATCACAGTCAAAACACTTCTTCCACCTCTCCACCTCGACAAACCCTAGCGCCACCGCTAGCCCTCGACGACGCCGGCGACGAAGCGCTTAGCTGTCGCGACCTCACCGACGTCGTCTTCACGCCGGCCGCGGACATCGTCTTCTCCGCCGCCGCAGTAGGTGTCCTCCATCGCCAAGTTAGGGCACGGAAGATCAAACTGATCGGCCTCATCTTCTACTCCGTCTAGCAGTTCATCGTGTGGTAAATTAAAACCCTCTTTTTACTGTCTTTTTGATCCGATAGATTCATCCTTCCTACCAAAAGTGGTTTCTGCCTCCACAAATTTGGATCTATCATGTTCTGCATCTCATATAATGCCAAGTATATTCACTTATGCTTCACACGTAGTTAGATTCCTCACTTGTACTTATTCTTCGATTCGTACAAATCTGGAACCAACTCTCAACATATAAGTGAATGTCTTCGCGCTATGAGGTCAATGTCTTCTAAACTGATTTATCTTCAAAATCTTCTGAGAATGCATATGACCTCTTCCCCTTTCCTCGCATCTCTAATGATGTCATAGGTACATGTCCGTGGGAGAATCCCTTGGTTCTCATAGTCTGCATTCATTTGCGTAATTCTTACAAAGATCATATCAACTCTCCCGAAGCGCCTTCTGTCGACCAGCAGACGGAAGCCTTTGATGGTTGAAGCCATTCACCGAACTTCATGGCAACAGATAAGTCGACAAGGAAGGCCGACAGATACCGATGGGAATACATCGAAGGATTTGCCACCAGACCTCTATGAGCTGTACAAGACAGATCCAGAAGAGGATGACACTCAGCGCAAAACACGAATCCAATGGATTCATAGATATTGGGCAGAACAATGGTACAAGTACAGGTTCGTGACCCAGGAATATGCTGAAGAGAATGCCATCAAGCGACCCTAGGGAGACATCTTGTACAAAAATCTTCCACCCAGGTCCAGAGCTAAAGCCATTGAACAAGACTTCTACCCTTGCATGGTTCGTGGACCGCAGCCTACTGATGCCGACCCATCTTCATTGTTATGGTGTCGTGATGACAATCTGTTCAAGCGCAACTTTCAGTTTGCCAAGAACTCGGCCAAAGAGAACAAGAAGTCACGAGGCTTAGACTTCAACCCAGGTCCCTCTGCTCCTTGTCCCGATGGCACACACGAAGCTGAACCCAATCTTGTTGGGCCCTTCTACAACCTAGAAGGTCTCATCACTCACATTATGGTTCAAGGGGCTGCCGTGGATCACTCTGTCGATGACGCTGATTCTGACGAAGCGCCTGCAGCACCGAAGCCTAAGAATTGAAGAAACCCAAGGCTTCGAAGCCTTCCACTGCACCAAGAGCTTCGCGAGCGAAACCTCTGGCCACTGCTCCTCCTGCACCAAGTGTGCAGTATGAAGTTCTCTCACACATTTCCAAGTCTGAGAAGAAGAAGAAGAACAAGAAGCCCATGCACACTCCTGGTCCAGCTCTGACCCCTGCTACCGTTCTGAGGAATGAGAACGACGCCATTGATCTGTCGAGTGACGACGATCTTGCTGATGATGCTCTTGAGCTGCTGATAAAGAGCAAGCAAGAGGCAGAAATCTTCAATGATTTGCCTCTCTTTGATGTGGAAGTGTTAAACAATTTCATTGATGAGTGGTTTGACACCCCCAATCTCAGCTTTGATGATCTGAAACTCCCCGTTGGCCTCAGCGTCTCCTTTCATGGAGCCATTGCTCCTGAGCTGGCTCTAGCTCAGAGAATTGTTGAGCTGAAGAACAAGATTAATTATGAAAAGGCTCAGTTCAAGAAGCATGTGGCAAAGCTCAGCGTGACAGACGTCCAAAACTTCAAGACTATGATGCATGAGCTCAAGGAAGCGTTTCACAAGAAACGTGACGAAGCCAAAGGTTCTCGAGAGCGAATGAAGCTTCTAGCTACAAAGTGTGTTCAAGCTTACAATGAAGCTGAGAAGCACAAGGCACTTGGGCGTCCTGGCATCGACCCCAAGATGGCTGCCAAGCAGAAGAAGCCTACTGTGGACCAAGCTGAAGCATCCAGGCGGGAAGAACCTCGCATTGTCTTCCCCGCCAAGATGACAAAGCGTGAAGCCTAAAGTCCCCACAATGGCTTCAGAGCTTCAGAAAACAAGGGCAGCTGAAGCCAAAGCTAGAAAGCGCAAGACCAAGAACACCACTGAAGAGGCTCCACCTGCCAAGAAGCGTAAAACCAAGAAGAAAGATCGGGCTGCTCCCACAGAGCCCCTTGTCGTCGAGCCAATTTCCGTTGCTCATCCTGCATATGCATAAAAAGAGCGTCGTTTGATAGTTCATGAGCCTGCTTCCCCAGAGGCTCCTGAAGCTGAAGACATTCCAGCTGTCAACCCCACCGCAGCTAAAGACATTGGTCATGAAGACAATGTTGCAGATGATGAAGTCCTTCCTTAGATCGAGCACAATGTGGTATCATCGCCTATTCTCACGAACAGTGAACTCATCAGCATTGGTCGTCCTTTGACGCCAATTGCTCAGGATGACTCATGGGTTGATCACCCACAAGACTCACCCCGTGAAGAAGAAACACCAACTAATCCCCCAACTCAAGTCACCACTCCGGTACTTGAAGATTAAGACTTTGTGGCCCAGAACACTCCATCTCCACAAGCGTCGCCAGCGTTCCGCAGGCTTCGCAAAGGACCAAGGCCAAAAGTCACTCTATCAAGTGTTCCAGAAGGAGCAGAGCACCAATCAGTATCGCGCGAAGTTTTTCATGAAGGCTCTCCTACTGCGAACATATCCAAGTCTGAATCCAAAGCGGCTGAAGATATACCGGCTGCATACCGATGAACAAGAAGAACCACGAGTTGAAGAAGAACGTGTTGCTACACCCCCAACCAACCCTGAAGTTGTTCTCGAGGAGAACGTGTCCGACCCTCCAGCTACTCAAGTGGAGGTTGATAACAATGCGGTGACCACCAACACTGAAGCCAATGACGTTGGCATGGCTGAAGCTAATGTGGCGCCTGAAGTTAATGTCGTGCCTGAAGTGATTGCTCCTGAAGCCAATGCTGCACGTGATGCAAATCTGCAGCCTGAAGTCAATGCCACTGCTCCTGTACCGCCTCCAAGGCTACACACAATCGAGCAAGCATATGATCATGGTCAGCTGGTCACTGTTAGATGGCCCATTTTGGTTCCACCCCCTGCTGCTGGTCCTCAATTTGACTACCATGTCGAGCATAGGCCTCAGGTCCAGAAGCCTAAGCCAAAGTTGCCCATGTTTCCAGGTACTGCCACTTCACCAGGGTCCTTCAATGCAAATGGCTTCATTAAGCACAACACTTTCTTCGATAGTGCCAAGAACCCTATTCCAAGCCAAGGATTTCATCTCGATCGGTTACGGAGCTATCGGCGGTCTGACTACTACTCTTGTGTTCTCAGATGATCAAGGGCGCATCTTCCCTCATATGCGTCTTATTTGTGAAGCCATTCTTTGGACTGCCTTCGCCTAGAAGAAGCCCTTGACCGCTTCGTGATGCTTTGGTTTCTTGAACTTTGTGGTGATAAGGAGCATTGGAATGAAGAGCTTACGCTACAATTTTATGCTACCCTCCACATTCGCGGCTACAACAGGGATCCGAAGACTTGGGTCCTTGAGTGGATGATGCAATGTACATCATGAAGCCAAAGCTCTTGATATCATTGAGCTAACTGGCCTGCCCACTCCAGGTGAACTCTTCGAGCCTGCTTGTCAGCTTCATCGCAATGCATTGGAGAGCATCTTTCAGAAGCTAGAGCCCAACATGAGCCAAATGTTGAGCATGATGAAGCCTCTGCCTCGCGATGCTAAATACCCAAGAGAGTTCTTTGTTGAAGACCTAGAATTCTGCCCCGAACAATCTATCATATCATAAGGCGAACTCTATGGCCCATCAAAGGACATTCTTCTGCAGCGAAGCTTGAAGGAGCAATGAAGACATTGGTATTTTATATCCTCAATGGCATCAGCTTCAATGCTCAAGACTTCTTTATCAGGCAATTGGCTGCATCAGGCTCTGATCTCTTTGGTTTGAAGTTCTATGCTCCATGGATTATGCGCCTCATCAAGCTTTATTCAGCTGCCAACTATCAGCCTTCTGCTCGCAACCATCTGATCTTTTTGCCAGAGGTTGATATGTCAGTTGAAGCCATATACCCAGAGCCTGCCAAGGAGTCTGTTTGTCTTCACAATGCTGATCACCAAAGCTTCTCACAGCCCATTGAAGGAGTCCAGGCCGTCACTCGTGTTTATCCTCTAGCCGGCAATACACGTGGCCCTCATCGTGCCAATACTGAAGCCACTGAGAGCACCATTGTGTAAAGACCTCGAAAGCGATCTCTTGTCCTCAATGACCGAGAGCTTCTCATTGCCCTTCATCAAAAACAGGATAAGCATCACTACTAGCCGAAGCGACAGATGCAAAGCCTCTTGGTGGATGTTAATCGCATTCGCAGCCTTGCCACCAAGAATGCCTTTGTCACACATGAAACCTGTCGGAGGTCTTGGAAGAGTTTGACATTGCTGAGTGCTGAAGTAGATCTTCAAGACGATGGCTTCACTGAAAGATTCAAGTTTGACTCCACTCCTCCAAGGAATGTTGTCTTGTGTCGAACTCCCTCTCTTGAAGACTCTGACTATTCCTTCTCGGCTGCAACTGTTAATGCCAGAGTCATAGATGACCAAGACGATGCTACTTCACCACCTCCAACTTCAGCGCGTATCGACCCTGCACCAAGTTCTTCTGCACCGCCTAACCCCGACACCGACCCTACAGCTTCTCCTACTCCATCTGGGAACGAGTAGAGACTCTATGTCTTCAAACCTTTTTGGTCCTTACTGACAAAAGGGGGAGAAGCATATGAGTTGATAGTCTTCAAGCGGTTCCATATGGGCGGTTGTTTTATATTTTTCCTAGTGTTTACAACTCTCGCTTTTGATACATTTGGTTCTTTGAGTTGTAACACTTAAACTTGATGGTTAAATGCACTTTCGTTTTTACGCTATGCGATGATAAATTCCGCATGTGCGATGATAAATCCCGCACTTAGTCATATTGCAGACGTCCATTTTTCATTATGCATGTCATTATCTTTGTTATATCAAATTATGCATGATGAAGTGTCATCATAAGTTGAAGAGGATCTCCATAAGTACAACCTGCCATGTGCATTTGCATTCCCAAAGCAAATTACTTATATGCACATCTTCAGGGGGAGCCCTTTTGCTACTTATGAAGACAATACCTTTATCCTTTACAATTTCACATGCTTTTATCCCCGTTGAAAACTTCAACCAGTTTGTCATCAATCACCAAAAAGGGGGAGATTGTAAGTGCATCTAGTGCCACCCCTAGTTGGTTTTGGAGTATTGACGACAAACACGGTTGATGGACTAATGTGTTTGTGAGAATTGCAGGATAACACGGTAGTAGTCCCTCATTGATTCGGGTTTATTCACGGAGCTGACCCCTAAAAATGTATGAAGATATTGAAGACAATGGTGGTATGTGAAGATATTCACATTGAAGACTATGACAAGAGAAGACATCGTGTGAAGACTATGGAGCGCGAAGACTTAGTTGTTTCGTTGTTTCCGTTTCTTCTTTGTTGAGTCATAGGAACCACCATAGTGTTAAGTGGGATCCCAGTGAACAAAGTCAGAGTGACTGAAGTGATGCTCAACCAAATCCTATGTCTTCGAGCGAAGACAATGAGAACAAATCTTATCTAGAGCTGGATAAGTCAGCTTTACTTGCAGCCCAAGTCAAGCTGCCGCGTGTGTTTGAAATCTGACCGATGGAACACGTGTCAGTTCCTTAGTGACCCAGGGTCATTTCGGACAAATCAGGTCAGGTTTCCTAGTGGATATAAATAGCCCACCCCCTACACCATAAATTGGTGGCTGCTTAGTGTTAGTGCACGGCTTTTGTCGCTTTGAGAGCAACCCACCTCCGAAGCTTTTGAGAGAGAGAAATCCTTGCGAGGACAAAGCCCAAACACCCAGAGCCAAAGAGTGTTAGGCATCATGAAGTCTTTACGTCTGCATGACTCAAGACTTGTTACAGTTGAGGACTGTGAATCCTCCAGCCGGTTAGGCGTCGCGTTCTGAGCATCCAAGAGTCGTTGTGGATCGCCGGTGAACGAAGTCTGTGAAGGTTTGGAAGTCTACCTTGAAGACTTACCAGAGTGATTGGGCGAGGACTGGGTGTCCTTAGCTCAAGGGGAATAAGGTGAAGACATGGCCTTCTGAGTTAAATCTCAGCCTCCCTAACCAGACGTACAGTTGTCACAGCAACTGGAACTAGTCCAACAAATCCTTTGTCCTCACCAAGTGACTGGTTCTATCCTCTCCCTCTCTTTACTTACAGTTTGTCTTCGTGAAGTCACTGCCTGCTTGCACTACCTGTTTGACTTCACTGTGTGACTACTATCATTGTTTGGCTTCATACTATCTTCCATCCTGATCTTTACTACCTAGTTGCTATTAGTCTTTGTGCTTTCACTTCATTGAATACTTGACTATGGCTTGCTTAGTGTAGTCTACCTTCCGCTGCATATCAATTGGTTCATTTCTATTGTTTGTCTTCAAAACTATCATGTTTTGAAGACTTTCATAAAAATCGCCTATTCACCACCCCCCCACTCTAGTCGATAACTAGCACTTTCGGTGTCTGCTTGCTAGGAAGAAAGTAGGTGCGCTCAGCGCACCAGACTTTGTTGTTTTACGCCGGGCACTAGAGGGTGAAAACACTTATAGCTTGGGAGCTATTATGGCCCGTTGCCTGCATCTTAATAAATCCCAGGGGAAATACATGGTGGGATTTTTGCTAATCGTTTGGCGGCTCGCTTCAATGTTGAGATACGCCCTCATGATTACCCTCTGACCAAGGTTTACCTAGACCGTGCAGCCACGGAACACCATCACTTTCTTGCACATGATCGTCCTAATATCGCCATTCCTTATAACCTGGTTTTTAGTGTTAAAACTCGTGATGTTATTCCATTGCTTGCACCTGCTTTGTTTGATTCTGCTGCCAGGGGCGGATACCGGGCTATGCCTGCAGACATCATCTCCTACCGGAATGCTCAGGCTGCTGCGAATGCAGCACAGGAGGAGCCTCAACAGTGGGATGAGTGGATGCCTGCTCCTCAGGATCCCTACTACCCTCCAGGCTACTGACCGATTACCAACTTAGGCCAAAAGCCTAAGCTTAGGGGAGTACGTGTTTCTCACCGACATTACATTTATGTCTACATATCATTCTATTTGTCGGTGTTCACACTTTTTCATTGTATCATCCATGCTTAGATTTATTTTTTTGCTTTCTTATTGTGTGTTTGAAAAACTTTATAAAAACCAAAATATTAGTTGTAGTAACTTAGTTTCTATGCATGCTTAGTAGTAGTATTAAAAAGAAAACCCAAAAAGATTTCCTTGTTCTTCTTTTGCTTGTTGGGAGCTTTCCCATGTAAATAGTTTTTCGCATTTTTGCTTTTTATTTGTGTGTTCAAGCCAACCAAAAACTCCAAAAATATTTCAGTGTGTTTCTCTGAATTTCGTTTGTTTTTATTCGAGTTGTACCGAGGAGAAGACCACGATGAAAATGTTGAGTGGCTCTCATATGAATAACTGTTGAACTAATAAAGAGCACATTTTACCTTGTCTTCTCCTGTTGAATAAAATGTTTGCAGATTCCAAATTTTAGTCCATGGCACTCTTGCACTATTATTATTTTCATATCATTCAGTCATGCAAGTTAAAGGCAATAATGACGACATTCGATGAACTGGCCGTGGCAGAGAAAAACTGGTATGAACTCGACTTATTTTGTTTGTGTAAATAAGTTTAACCTAGTGTCCATGATTCAGCGCATTATGATTAAACATGTTTGCAATGACAATTAGAGATTATAGTTTCTCATGCCATGCATAAGTAGCTAGGAGTTGATAATGATTCATCATGGATATCAACATAGCGTTAAAATGATTGTGATGTAGTATGATGATAAGGTATCCTCCTCACGAATGTTCGAGTGGCTTGACTTGGCACATGTTCATGCATGTAGTTGAATCAAAACCAACATAGCCTCTATGATATTTATGTTCATGGTGTCCATATCCTACTCATGCTAGTGGCCAATGTTACTTATGCATAATGCATGGTTATGATCGTTGTTGCTCTCTAGCTGGCCGCTTCTCAATCTAAATTGCTAGCCTTCGCCTGTACTAAGTGGGAATTCTGCTTGTACATCAAAAACCTTGAATCCGAAGTTATTCCAGATGAGTCCACCATACCTACCTACATACGGTATTACCCTGCCGTCCTAAGTAAATTTGCATGTGCCAGCTCTAAAAACTTCTAAAAATTATCCTTTTTGTGTGCATGGATCGTTCATGGAACGACAGGAGGTGGTCGGTATCTTCCATGCTAAGTGGGTTATTCTCAGGTCGAGTGTTTATTCACTCGCCATCGCGCGAGAAAAGGGCGGTAATAGGGATACCCAGTCCCAAATTGCAAACATGAAAAAGAGTTCATCTATGAAATAATCAAACAAAAACTCTCAATGGAGTAAAAACCTTTACTTTTATCGCTTGGGAACTGCCACTGGCGTGCTTAGCATGGAAGATGTTGATAACTGATAGTCATGAAGTGAATAAGAAGGGTGCATGTCTCAAAATAATCATTTATCTCTGTTTTAAAAATTGAGCTCTGGCACCTCTGCAAATCTCTCGCCTGCCTGAAGGGACTATCTATTTACTTTTATGTTTTGTCACCACCTTCTAAAACAAGCGTTTAAACTGAGTAGAGCACAGCTATCATTATTTATGCATTGTGTGTAGCTAATGTTGGGTGCGTCATGACTGGATCTTTTCTACCATGAATTACAATGTTTAGTCGCTGCTTGAACTTTGGAGGTGCTCTGCATTTATGTTTTGCAGTCTCAAAAAGGGCTAGCGAGATACCACTATTATCATATTATATCATGGTTGTTTTGACAACGTGTTGCTGTTTGAGATATCTTATTATTGGTCGCTAGCTGATTATGTCATTGATATGAGTCATTATAATCTTTAAGAGATATTGTCGACATGGTTAGTTATAATGATTGGCTGAAAACCTGGGTGTTGTTTAAGCTTATTTATGCAAACAAGAGCAAAAGAGTTCGTAAAAGTTTTTCTTTATCACTTTCAGTTTATCAACTGAATTGCTTGAGGACAAGCAAAGGTTTAAGCTTGGGGGAGTTGATATGTCTCCAACGTATCTACTTTTTCTCACGCCTTTCCTCTTGTTTTGGACTCTAATTTGCATGATTTGAATGAAACTAACCCCGGAGTGATGCTATTTTCAGTAGAACTACCATGGTGTTGTTGTGTGCAGAAATAAAAGTTCTCGGAGTGGAACGAAACTTTGCAAGGAATTTTTATATAATAAAAGAGAATTTCTGGAGCCAAGACCTGCCGGAGTGGGGCACCTGGGTGGGCACAACCCATCAGGGCGCGCCCCCCTCTCCTGGCGCGCCCAGGTGGGTTGTACCCACTGGTGCCCTCACGACTCGAACCGACGCAATAAATTCCTATTTTTGGAGAAAAAAATCAGGGAGAAAGAATTATCGCAATCCACGAGACGGAGCCGCCGCCAAGCCCTATTCTTCCTCGGGGGGGGGGGCAGATCTGGAGTCCGTTTGGGGCTGCGGAGAGGGGGAGCTTCGTTCTTCGTCATTACCAACCCTTCTCCAACGCCAATTCCCAGAAGCACCCCGCCGGGAGTGAGTAATTCCTTCGTAGGCTCGCTGGTCGGTGAGGAGTTGGATGAGATTCATCATGTAATCGAGTTAGTTTGTTAGGGCTTGATCCCTAGTATCCACTATGTTCTTAGATTGATGTTGCTATGACTTTGCCATGCTTAATCCTTGTCACTTTGGGCCCAGGTGCCCTGAACTCGGATCTGAACCGTTTATGAATTCATCATTATATCCATGTTTTAGATCCGATCTTGCAAGTTATAGTCACCTACTATTGTTATGATCTGACAACCCCGGAGTGAAAACAATTGTGCCCACTCTCGGTGATGACCGTAGTTTGAGGAGTTCATGTATTCACTATGTGTTAATGTTTTGTTCCGGTTCTCTATTAAAAGGAGGCATGAATATCCCTTAGTTTCCAATATGGACCCCGCTGCCACGGGAGGGTAGGACAAAAGATGTCATGCAAGTTCTTTTAATAAAGCACGTATGACTATTTACGGAATACATGCCTACATTATATCGATGAACTGGAGCTAGTGTCGTATCGCCCAAGGTTATAACTGTCACATGATGAATATCATCCAACAAGTCACCGATCCAATGCCTACGAATTTATCTTATATTGTTTCTGCTAAGTTACTACTGCTATCATCACTATTACACTTGCTACAAAATTATCGCTATCATCGTTAATGTTACCGTTGTTCTTTGTCACTACTATCAAAACTATCATATTATTGTACATCGATTACTTGCTGCAGATAATTAATCCCTGTGTGTGATTGAATTGACAACTCAGCTGCTAATACCTTCAAATATTCTTTGGCTCCCCTTGTGTCGAATCTATAAATTTGGGTTGAATACTCTACCCTCGAAAACTGTTGCGATCCCCTATACTTGTGGGTTATCAGATTCTAGATTAGTCCATGGCACTCTTGCACTATTATTATTTTCATATCATTCGGTCGTGCAAGTGAAAGGCAATGATGACGATATTTGATGAACTGTCTGTGGCAGAGAGAAACGGGTATGAACTCAACTTATTCTGTTTTTGTAAATGCGTTTAACCTAGTATCCATGATTCAACATATTATGACCAAACATGTTTGCAGTGACAATTAGAGATTATCTTGGATGTTGGCATTGCCATTCTTAAGTAGCTAGGAGTGGATAATGATTTATCTTGGATGTCAACATTGCATTAAAATGATTGTGATGTAGTATGATGATATGGTATCCTCCTCTGAATGTTTCAAGTGGCTTGACTTGGCACATGTTCCTGCATGTAGTTGAATCAAAACCAACATAGACTCTATGATATTTATGTTCATGGTGTTCATATCCTACTCGCGCTAGTATCCAATGTTCATTATGCATAATGCATGTTCATGACCGTTTCCGCTCTCTAGTCGGCCGCTTCCCAACCTATTTGCTAGCCTTCGCCTGTACTAAGTGGGAATAATGCTTGTGCATCAAAATCCTAAAACCCAAGTTATTCCAAATGAGTCCACCATATCTACCTATATGCGGTGTTACCGTGCCGTTCTAAGTAAATTTGCGTGTGCCACCTCTAAAAACTTCGAATAAACATTTTTTCTTGTGTTCCTGGATTGTTCATAGAGCGACAGGGGGTAGTCGATATCTTCCATGCTAAGCATGTTATTCTCATGATGAGTGTTTATTCACTCTTCCTTGCACAAGAGGGGCAGTAATAGGGATTCCCAAAATCAAAAATTGCAAATAATTAAACAAAACTCCCCCAGGATTGTTGTTGGTATGGACGGTACCCGTGGATTCGGCTAGCCGTGTGATTGTTGGTGGAGGGGTGTAAGCCTTTACTTTTATCACTTGGGAACCACCACTAATGTGTTTAGCATGGAAGGTCATGACGTAAACAGGAACGGTGCATTTCCCAAAATTTCATTTACCTCTATTTTTAAAATTGAGCTCTGTCACCGCTGCAAATCCCTGCTTCCCTCTGCGAAGGGACTATCTATTTAATTTTATGTTGAGTCATCACCTTCTCAAATAAGCGCCAGATTCTGAGACCACTATTGCCGTCCTCATGCATTGTGTATAGTTAATTTTGGATGCATCATGACTGTATCTTTTCTACCATGAATTACAATGTTTAGTCGTTGCTTGAACTTTGGAGGTGCTCTGCATTTATGTTTTGTGGTCTCAGAAAAGGCTAGCGAGATACCAATATTGTCATATATATCATGATTGTTTTGACAAAGTGTTAGATTTGAGATATCTTATTATTTCTCTCTAGTTGATTGTGCCGTTGATACATGAGTTAATATAATTTTTGAGAGTTATTGTCGACATGGTTAGTCATAATCTTTGCTGAAAACCTGGGTGCTTCTTAAGCTTATTTATGTAAACATGAACAAAAGGGTTCGTAAAAGTTTTTCTTTTTCACTTTCAGTTTGTCAATTGAATTGCTTGAGGACAAGCAAGGGTTTAAGCTTGCGGGAGTTGATATGTCTCCGACGTATCTACTTTTCCTAACGCTTTCGCTCTTGTTTGGACTCAAATTTGCATGATTTGAATGAAACTAACCCGGACTGACGTTGTTTTCAGCAGAACTACCATGGTGTTGTTTTTTGTGCATAAATAAAAGTTCTCGGAATGGAACAAAACTTTTTGGAGAATTATTTCAGAATATATAAAAAATACTGGAGCCAAGAACCACCGGAGGGGGCCCATAGGTGAGCACAACCCACCAGGCGCCCCCTCCAAGCGCCGCCTGTGTGGGTTGTGGTGGCCTGCAGACCTGTTTCCAACGCTTATAAAATCCTATTTTTCCAGAAAAAAAAAGGAGGAAGAATTATCTCATTTCAAGATACGGAGCCGCCACCACATCATGTTCTTCATCCGGAGGCCAGATCTAGAGTCCGTTCCGGGCTCCGGAGAGGGGGATCTTCAATCTTCATCATCACCAACCCTCCTTCATCGCCAATTCCATGATGCTCTCCACCGGGAGTGAGTAATTCCTTCGTAGGCTCGCTGGTCGGTGAGGAGTTGGATGAGATTCAGTATGTAATCGAGTTAGTTATGTTAGGGCTTGATCCCTAGTATCCATTATGTTCTGAGATTGATGTTGTTATGACTTTGTGATGCTTAATGCTTGTCACTTTAAGCCCGGGTGCCATGATTTCAAATCTGAACTGTTTATGTTTTCACCATTATATCTATGTTCTAAATCCGATCTTGCAAGTCATATTCACGTATTACGTGTTATGATATGTATACTCCGGAGTGACAATAGTCGGGATACTTTCCGGTGAAGAACGTAGTTTGAGTAGTTCATGTATTCACTATGTGTTAATGCTTTGTTCCAGTTCTCTATTAAAAGGAGTCCTTAATATCCCTTAGTTTCCTTATGGACCCCGCTGCCACGGGAGGGTAGGACAAAAGATGTCATGCAAGTTCTTTCCATAAGTACGTATGACTATTTATGGAATACATGCCTACATTATATTTAACTGGAGCTAGTTTTGTATCGCCCTAGGATATGACTGTTATATGATGAATATCATCCAACGAAATCACCGATCCAATGCCTACGAATTTTCCATATATTCTTCTTGCTAAGTTACTACTGCTTCTGCTACTGCTACAAAATCATTGCTATCACTATTACCGTTACTGCTACTATTTATCACTTCTATTGAAACTATCATATTACTGTATATCGATCACTTTCTTGCAGATATTTAATCTTCAGGTGTGGTTGAATTGACAACTCAGCTGCTAATACTTACAAATATTATTTGGCTCCCGTTGTGTCGAATCTATAAATTTGGGTTGAATACTCTACCCTCGAAAACTGTTGCGATCCTCTATACTTGTGGGTTATCAGTGGTGCAGTGGTTTGGAAGAGTTTCAAACAGAACACTGTTATGGATTCTACGACACAAGCAGAGTACATTGCGGCTTCAAAAGCTCCAAAGGAGGCAGTCTGGATCAAGAAGTTTCTTGAAGAAGTTGGAGAGGTCTCAAGTGCAATGAGCCCAATGGCGTTCTACTGTGACAAAAGGGGTGTTGTTGTTGAAGCAAAGGAACCAAGATCCCACGTGAAGACAAGACACATCAAACACAAGTATCACGTCATCCGACAATATGTGGACAAAGGATCTGTGAAGGTTCTCAAGGTTCACAAGGATTTGAATGTGTCAGCCCGATGACGAAGGCTTTACCACGAACAAAGCATGAGCAACACCGGATAACCATAGGTGTTAGAGAAACTACATAAACTAGATTATTGACTCTAATGCAAGTGGGAATCTATTAGAAGTATGCCCTATAAGCAATAATATTGTATTATTGTATTTAAGTGTTCATAATAAGAGTTTAAATTATATGATATAACTGCTATGATCCTGGAATATGCGATTCAACAAAAAACTCATATGAACGTGTAGAATGATAAATGGTAAAATGAAATTCCTAGTCATGCCTCTAAGACTAGATTGATTGTTGTTCATGATCACGTTTTCCGGATCTTGAGATATAGTTAAGTGTAATGATAGTCTCAAAACAACATTGAGAGTATGACGTTAGAAGGACGATCGTATTGAATCGACCCAAAAACTTGTTTGGTATACTTTGAGATAATATCGTCATAAGTCAATTGTTATAACACGGAGTGTTAACTTGTCATTTTAATTTCTTTGACCATGAGAGTATCGTAGTCACTTCCAACTGCATACAATGAGCTTTGGGGTTGCTCAAATGTCATCAAGAATTGGTGATCATAACGACAACGCATGTGTTTATCAGAAAGTTTAACAAGGGAGAACTACAAAAAAAAGACACTTCCGTGATGATACGTGTTTGTCATAGTAGGTCACGTTTTCTATCATGCGTGTACATCCATGACGCTTTTATGACAATATCAAGATAGTCATACATGTGTTGTCGTAGAAGTGTTCCATGACATTACCAAAATTATCATCACGGAAGTGTCCACTTCCATGACGATAAATCGCGCATCATGGAAGTGCTTTCGTCAAGGGTGACCGACACGTGGCATCCATCGTAACGGCTCGCCGTTAAGCTATTAGGTCCGGTTTTGGATCCGATAACCCGCTATCAGTTCGCACCAATGAGGATTTTCCATGTGTAAAATTCTCATTGGCCGGAGGAAACACGTGTTGGCTCACCGTTGGGACAGATGTCAACCACTCATTGGACAGGAGGTGCCTATGATACGTCGACATGTGGCACGGCCCAATAGAGGCCCATTCCGGTGAAAAGGCCAGCCCGTTTGACTTGGTCAAAACATAACGGGTCGGCCCAGGGAAAGCCTGTTAACGGCCTGTTCATATATAGCCCATTTACGGCCCACTAACTCACGGCCCGTTATGGCCTATCGGAATTAAGCCTAGTAGCTTCAACTGGGCCGTCCAATATGATTCCAGCCTGTTGTAACTTCCGACCCATGTATGGCCCATGATGTCTTTTGGTCCATAGGAGGCCATTTGTAACTCTTGGCCCATTAACGGCTCGTGGTGAATCTGGCCCGCAATGAACAGTGTACCCTTTATACCCATTAACGGCCCATTATTGCATTGGGCCGTTTTCCAACCCGTGTTATCTTTCGGCCTTCTCAGGGCCCATTTATTCTTGGGCTCATTTCCAGCATTCGGTTACTTAAGGCCCGTTATTGGCCTTTTCTTCTTGTGGGCCAAATTCACCATATGTTACAATCGGCCCGCCAGGCCCGTTAATCCATTGGGTCGTTTTCATAGCGTCATCAAATACGGCCGATTAACGATGGCCCGTTAATGTCGGCCCATGAACGGACGATTCCAAATCTAGCCCGTTTACGGCCCATAATGTGGTCTGTTATTGGACCATGTTTGGCCTATCGATCATACGGCATGTAGAAGGCACATTGATGCTACGGCCCGTAGAAGGCCCATTGTTTCTACGGCCCGTAGAGGCCCATTATTTCTACGGCCCGTAGGAGGAAAATGGTAACTACAGTAAATATGTAGCCCATGGTTATTGTGGCCTAGTTTTTAAAAATAGGTTATTGCGGCCACTAGCAAACCGCGGAAAAAGAACTGCACTGACTACAAGCAAACAAATAAACAAGACAACAAGGAAATAAATAAGCAAGCAACACATATTACATCCACTGGGCATCAAAGTTCGCCACCAGTGCAAATATAGGGAACAAAGCAGCATATCATATACATTGGTTGTCAAAGTTGGCGATCAGTGCAAATAAACGCCACAGCAAAACAAGTCTGGAACTGAAACAACTTCAAAAGAGCTCAAGAAACGATATCATGGGTACCCATAATGCTGGCAAGATGCTTAGCAAGCTTATTTACTTTCTCTTGTTTGACGCTTAAATCCTCCAGCACTTGTTGTTGCACCAGAAAGTATGCATCTGAATTCTACAGGGACTTCCTCGGCCCTTGGCTTCTGCCGCATAACATCTGATCGATGTCTTTCAACTTGAAGTTGAGACTCAAGAAGCCGAACTGATTCAGGCAGCAAGCTCAAAGAGCTGGTGCCAGCAGTAGTAGCCAGTAACTCGAACACTACACCGAGACAGGACGTTGGGGTTGTCTCGGTGTCTTCAATATAGTTTTTATCAGCTTTCTTGGAGATCAACAGGGATGTCTCACTATCTTCAACCTTATCTGCATTACTTCCTTTACCATTGCATAACGGGGTACTCTTATCCAATATTTTATCCGCGTTCTAAAAGAGAAACAAACAAACACATCACAGGTTTACAATGTAGTATATGAAACTCATTTTGGTAAACCAGTTCAGTAGTAAGGTGGACAGGATAACAAAGATGAAACAAACATATATCTATGTAGTATGGTCCTTGTATGGTCTATGTCATTCTAGCTTATGTTGCCAAATCAAGATAGATACGATTCAATCATATCTATTAAATACAAAGCACCATAGATGTAATATAAGTGTGGGAAACTACACAAGAATAACAACACTTGTAATGTGCATGGCATGAGAACACAACTGCTTTATTCAATTGAAACTGAAATCAACATAGAGCAAGTTACAATAGCAAACACGTTAAAGAAACAGGTTTAAAACATACCTGCTATGCCATTGGAGTTTCAATTGCATCCTTCAAATTTGAAATTAGTTGGTATGAGTAAATACAGTGATGCAAGAGCAAAGTAGTATGAACCATATCCATGGAACCTGACCTAAGAACAATTCTTCTTCTGCTTTAAGCATTGACTTGGGGTTTGGAGTGGTGGCCCTCGTGCTTTCGGCACTGCAGTTGCCTTACTAACTGCTCGTGTTCGGGTGCTCTGTGGTGGAGACGGTGCTGTGTCAACTGGAACTGGGTTACTATCTGCTGGGGTTGGGGTTAGAAGGGGTGTAGCCGGTTCTCTGTCCAACTGGGTAGGGGTACAATCTGCGTGAGTCTGAGTTATGTGTGGTGGGGCTAGTTCTTGGGCAAGTACAACCATGGTTCTATCTGCATCGGCTGTGTAGCACGATCTTTTCAAGACCGTGTTTTTACTCCCACAGATATCGCCATCACCCCCTCCAATTGAAATGGCTGATAAACAAGAAAAGTAATTGAATGTACAGACATTGTAAGATAGATAGGTGGAATGGATAGTAGGGAAGAAAACAGGGCATGAAATAATTCACAATTATATTGTCTAACCAAACAGAATAGCAGGACATAATTTCACATATATGATGGCTAATTAAAGAGGATAGCATGACACAATTTCACATGTATGATGGCTAACTAAACAGGATAGAAAGACATACTTCAAAATATGATGACTATGTACACAGGATGACATGATATAACTATACAATGTGTCTATTAAAGTGGTTGGCATGCCATAAATCACAAACATGCCATCGATGGAAACAAGATGGCATGATATAATTCACGGATAGAATGACATAATTCAAAATATGATGACTATGTAAACAGGATGAGATGATATAACTATACTATGTCTTTAGAAAATGGGTTGGCATGCCATAATTCAGATACATGTTGTCTGTGTAAACATCTTGGCATGATATAATTCAAATATATGATTGATATACTAAGCAAGTGAGTAGAGGGCAATTGCATATATGATGTGTCAACTAAGGAGATGGCATTCAATATTGTGTATATGATGTAAAAACTAAGCATTGCAATACAACATATGCATGATATGAGTAATATATCCCTGCCAAGTTTGAGCATACACCTCAGGTGGATAATAGGACTGGTCATCTGCCTCTGAATCCTCCTATGAAGAGCTATCTATAACCAAAGAAGATATACGCTTCAAAGCAGTAGCATTGTCTCGCTCAAGACCTTGTTTTCACTCAGATTTCTCCATCACCAATTCAAATGGCTGATGCACAGAAGAGCAGTTGAATATACAAACATTGTCGATAAATGCAATGAAAAATACAAAAAAGGACGACATGATATAATTCACATAAATGACGCTATGGCTAAACGACATAGCATTGCATAATTCACATATATAATGCCTTGGAACAAGATAGCATTGCATAATTCACATATATAATGTCTTGCAACAAGATGGCATCGCATAATTCACATATATGGTAATTAGACACTAAACAAGTGGCATTCACACAAAGCATGTCTAAACTAAGCAAATGACATAGCAATGCAAGATACCATACGCACGATTTGAGAAACATAACCCTGCAAGTTAGAGCATGCACCTCGGGGGAAGGAAATAGGACTGATCATCTGTCTCTGAATCCTCCTCTGAGGAGTTATCCGTAACTAGCAAGACATGCGCTTCGTCAGATAGCATTGTCTGCTTTGAAGACCTTGTTTCCACTTCAAATTTTTCCATGACCGTGCCGAATGGCTGATGCATAGGAAGAGTAATTGAATGTACTAAAATTGTTGACAAATTTAACATGTAATAAAAAATGATGGCATGATATAATTCACATATAAGATTACTGGCTAACCAGGGTGGCATTGCAAAATTCACATATATGATGCCTGGCTAAACAAGATGGCATTGCATGATTCACATATACGATAAAGAAACTAAACAGATGGCGACACAAAGCATGTCTAAACTAAGCAGATGACATATTTGATGTATACAGTAAGCAATGCAAGGCACCATATGCATGATATTACCAACATCAGCATGCCAAGTTAGAGCGAAGACCTCAGGGGGTAAATAGGAGTGGTCTTCCTTACGAATCCCCTCTAACAGTTATCTTCCTCTTGATTACGATCCGAAATGGGTGGAGGGGGTTGCCTTTGCGCCCACCATGGAGCGACGCCTGCATGAAATTTTATTGCCATGCAAGGCTCGTCTCTTTTGCTCTACATGTTCAGTTCCATTGTGTACATAACTGACATGCATAGGAATAAAACATAGTGAGATTATGTAAGGAGTGCATGCACAAATCCAGAGTGATGGTAGCAAACTGTGGATAGACCCAAAACCAATGATAGCAGGCAGATAATAGCTTTAGTTAAAAAGTACAGATAATGGCTCCTTTAATGTTTGTTCGCACCCAACATGAAAATCATAGTAGACATCCGAGATTAACCAGATAGTAGACAGATAGTACTAATTGCTGCCCCAATATGTACCCCACAACCATTTAAAAACTCAAGTTTCAGCATTAGTTTGGACCTGACTCAGAGTCTAATAGGTGAACACGACGATAAAGTAGCATGTCATCATATTAAGCGATGCATAATGTTAGCAGACACGAAAGAGTGTGACCTCTCTTGCGGACCCATGTAGTCCTCAAGGTCATCTGCTAAGTTGATGATGGTAATTAAGTTGTCGTGGTTGCCGACGGTGGGGAAGAAGATCTGAGGCGGCAAAAGACAGTCTGG
Organism: Aegilops bicornis; assembly: GCA_021605145.1. Taxonomy (NCBI): domain Eukaryota; kingdom Viridiplantae; phylum Streptophyta; class Magnoliopsida; order Poales; family Poaceae; genus Aegilops; species Aegilops bicornis. The sequence goes on from CM038669.1 coordinate 321,719,590, forward strand.
AGAGCGGATCCCTTCTGTGGTGAACCCTTCCGTCGTTGGAGCAGCTGAGCTGGGGTGGAACACAGTGCGGCAGGAGCAGGACAAACCACACAAGGTTTTCTTTGACACATATCGGTAATAGAAGTAATTGTGTAAGGGCTTGTTTGAATTTGAGGATTCTAACAATGCAGGGATAGGAAATAGACAGGAATAGGATAGGAATGCACGTGCAAAACAGAGAATTTAAAAACACAAGATTTCTGCCAATCTGGGTGTTTGATTCATAAGAATTGGAAGATCACGGGATGCAAAGAAGCATGGTGAGATTAAGTAAAACCACAAGAAAATGTACGGTTATAATACTATTATGCTACTATCTCTTAGTCTTGTGCTTCATGAATAGGAATTTCAAAAGGAGGACAAGTGGAAATTAAAATTCCTACGGTTTTTCTTTCAAGGCGACACTAAAGGAACAAATCCTACAGTTTTCCTTTGCTCCATTCCTTTGAACCAAATTCATGAATAGTAGTACCATAGGACACTTTCCAATTCCTATGTTTTTCCTTCACTTTTCCTTTCAAGCCTTTGGCGATTCCAAAGAGGCGTGCTTGAGCAAGGAAAAGCCTACACTCAAAAAATGTTTTTGTGCTACTTCTATTACTTTGGACCTGTGCCAACGCCTCTACTAGCTCAACTCCTGTGCCCATCGACAAATGCACAGCTCAAACGCAGAGATAAATAATGATGGCGTTCAAGAGAGTCCATCACGGATAGCTAAGTTGCCCTGCACGCCACCGCTTGTCATATAGTAGGATAAAATAATTGTATTTCACGTTACTACGCCCCGCTTAGTGGACAATATATATAACATGTAGAGTAAAAAGAGATGCAACAAGTGTACAACCTCTTTGGCGAAGCCATGTCGATCTCGGCGTGATTGGGTTGGTCGGTGAAGATGCTCCTACCGACTTGGCTGTCGGAGGAGGGAAGAAGATCTTAGGCGTCCAGGAGATGGAGCCCGGCATCGCTCCGCTGTGATGGAGGGTTTCGTTGTTGGAGCAGCTCCGGTGAGTTGTACGACGCCGAGGCTCGGGCAGGACAAGAGAGACAACGTTAACCTGAGTGGAATTCTAATAGCATCTCCAATAGCTGACGTAAAATACATAACCACAAAGTGCTAGATGTAAAATACGTCACCTCTGTCACTGTAGTTAATCTCGGGATAGTTCAAAACCGATTCAAATTCAAAATTGAATTAAAGGCAAACAACAAAAGTTTTCAAACTTTAAAACTAAAATGTCTGGGTTGTGCCAAGTAATGCAAAGTTAATTGTGGTGAGGAGACCCCAATTTTAAAAAAAATGTTTTAATACTCTAAAATGATTAAAACAGTAGTTGAAACTATTAAATAAGTGCCTTTGATATTTTATAAAATGATAAACTATTTATTTTTGAGGTAGAACTTTTTAGGGTAGTGGATTATTTTGAAACACTATTTTTGAAGCTATTGTCATATTTTAATAAACTAAAATTATGTGTAACTAATATAAAATAGAAAAGAAAATAAATAAAAGAAAAGAAATAAAAACTGAAAACAAACAAATACAAAAAAGGGACCACCCCCACTGGCTTCGCCCACCGACCACCAAATTTCAACGGGGCCACTGTGCCAGCCCACCCACTCCTTAACCCCATGGATCCCAAACCCTAAACCGTCGCCCCACGTTCCCCACTCGCTCTCCCTCTCCCCCCACCACCCTCGATCCCATCTGGATCGGGGTGGGAAACAACCGCCCGACGCCGTCGCCAGAGGCCACCCCGCCGGATCGCTCTGCCGTCGTTGGAGCCCCCCTCGCCGGACTGCCTCCTCCACGTTGCCGTCATCTCCATCTCCTCCCCGACCCCCACTGCCCCGTTCCCTACAGACGCACGGTGAGGCCCCATGCCTCTTCGCTTCCCCTGTCCCCGTACGCACGAGCGCACACGCCCAACCGCCCACCGCCTCGTGCTCGCCGTACCTCGCCCGTGCTAGTCCCCCTCCGCGGCTACCCGCACAGCAGGCCGCGCCCACGGCGGCCTCGCGCCCCTGGCCATCCTCTCCCCCGCGCACGCCCTCCTCCCCTGCCTGCTGCTCCCTTTGCACGCCGCCCGGCGCCAGTATCTACTCCGCCTTTGCGCGCTCGCGTCCACCTCGCTGAACCTCCGCTTTCGCGCCCCGGCTGCTCCCGCCCGCGCTGCCTGCCACTGCCTGACCCCGAGCTCCGCCGCTGCTCCCGTGCCGCCCGCCGCCGAGCCTGCCTCCACCGCCCTACCGTTCGCCCCTCCGCTCGCACCTCTGCCAGCTTGCCTCCGTCTTTGGCCATGCCTCTGACCCCGCTCCTGTCGCCAGCCACCGGTCCGGTGGACCGCTGCCACCAGCTACCACCCCATTCGCGGCGCCGTCCGCTCCCCAACGCGCCCGCTCGCGCCTTCTCTCGTCGCCGGAATCGGCCGGCCGAAGCCCCCTTTGTCGCACCGGTTAGCGCCAACGATAGCCACTGTCGCAGCCTAATTAGCGCTAAGCTAATTACCCCCACTAACCCAGCCCCTGTTAAAAAAAAGAGAGAAGGAAAAGTGTAGTTAAAAAATAAAATAATTAAATAATTAATTTAATTGCCTTGATTAAATTGGTTATTCTTAATTAATTAACCTAATCTGTTAAACTAAATTAACTAGGTTAATTAGTAGATCAGAGAATGACATGGGGCCCCACCCCCTGTTGACCAGTCAAACTTTGACTGGTCAACCGGGCCCCCTGGCCCATATGTCAGTCGTTGTGTACATTCTATGTACACAGGGTTGGGTACCCGTAGCAATTTATTCATTTAGTTTTGAATTAAAATAAATCCAGGAAATTAAAAAAATTAAAACTTTGAAAATTAATATAAAATAATCCGTAACTCGGATGAAAATGTTTTGTACATGAAAGTTGCTCAGAACGACGAGACGAATCCGGATATGAGGCCTGTTCGTCCGCCACGCATCCCTAGAATAGCAAACACGCAACTTTCCCCCTCCGGTTCACCGGTCCGAAAACGCGAAACACCTGGGATACTTTCCCGGATGTTTTCCCCCTCCGCTGGTATCACCTCCTACTGCGTTAGGTTACCCCTAGGATCGCGTATCACCATGTTATGCTTTGTGTTGCTTTGATTGATCTGTTATTTACTATGTTCCCCCTCCGTTACTTCTTTCCGGTAGACTCCGAGACTACTGCCGATGTCCGCGTGTTCGACTACATTGAAGATGACCCTTCCTTCTCGCCAGAGCAACCAGGCAAGGCCCCCCTTGATCACCAGATATCACCTACTCCTTCTCTATACTGCTTGCATTAGAGTAGTGTAGCATGTTATCGCTTCGGTTAATCCTATTACGATGCATAGCCTCATTGTCATTGTTGCGCTTGTTACCCTTACCGCTATCCCATCGCTTAGTATACGATGCTAGTGTTCCATCAAGGCCCTACACTCTTGTCTGTCTGCCATGCTATACTACTGGGCCGTGATCACTTCGGGAGGTGATCACGGGCATATACTATATACTTTACACTGTTACATTACCTGTGATATTGTTCGGAGATGGGGGCTGAAGGGGCAGGTGGTTCCACCCAGGTAGTGGTGGGCCTGGGTTCCCGACGGCCCCCGGATTGTTACTTTGTGGCAGAGCGACATGGCAGGTTAAGACCACCTAGGAGAGAGGTGAGCCTGGCCCTGGTCGGCGTTCGCGGATACTTAACACGCTTAACGATATCTTGGTATTTGATCTGAGTCTGGCCATTTGGTCTATACGCACTAACCAACTACGTGGGAAAGTTATGAGCACTCGACGTCGTGGTATCAGCCGAAGCCTTTGTGACGTCGGCCGATCGAGCGGCGCAGCAGATTGGACCGCCAGAACGTGACTTCCGTTGTCTCGAGGTTGCTAGGTTCTGCTCGGCCGCCCACGCAACATGCAAGTGTGCTAAGGGCGATGGGCCTGCACTTCGTGGCGCTTAGGTTTAGACCGGCGGTTGACCTCTCTCACAGCCTAGGTGGGGCTGCGACGTGTTGATCTTCCGCGCCCGGGCATGACCCCGAAAAGTGTGTCCGGCCAAATGGGATCAAGCGTGTTGGGTTATGTGGTGCACCCCTGCAGGGAAGTTAATCTATTCGAATAGTCGTGTCCCTCGGTAAAAGGACGACCCAAAGTTGTACCTTGACCTTATGACAAATAGAACTAGATACTTAATAAAACACACCCTTCCAAGTGCCAGATATAACCCGGTGATTGCTCTCTAACAGGGCAACGAGGAAGGGATTGCCGGGTAGGATTATGCTATGCGTTGCTACTTGGAGGACTTCAGTCTACTCTCTTCTATATGCTGCAAGACGGAGGCTGCCAGAAGCGTAGTCTTCGATAGGATTAGATACCCCTCTTATTACGGCATTCTCAGCTTCACCCACCGATATGGCCCTTTACACATACATCCATGCATATGTAGTGTAGCTCCTTGCTTGCGAGTACTTTGGATGAGTACTCGCGGTTGCCTTGGTCCCCCTTTTCCCCATTTCTCTACCCGATTGTTGCGACCAGACGATGGAGCCCAGGATCCAGACGCCACCGTCGACGACGACTCCTACTACACTAGAGGTGCCTACTACTGCGTGCAGCCCGCTGATGACGACCAGGAGTAGTTTAGGAGGATCCCAGGCAGGAGGCCTGCGCCTCTTTTGATCTGTATCCCAGTTTATGCTAGCCTTCTTAAGGCGAACTTGTTTAACTTATGTCTGTACTCAGATATTGTTGCTTCCGCTGACTCGTCTATGATCGAGCACTTGTATTCGAGCCCTCGAGGCCCCTGGCTTGTATTAGGATGCTTGTATGACTTATTTATGTTTTAGAGTTGTGTTGTGATATCTTCCCGTGAGTCCCTGATCTTGATCGTACACGTTTGCGTGCATGATTAGTGTACAATTGAATCGGGTGCGTCACAAGTTGGTATCAGAGCCAACTGCCTGTAGGAATCCCCCTTCCACACTCCTTGGCCGAAGTTGAGTCTAGACATTGCAAAAAGTTTTACTAACATGGCTATGCGGCCCATGGGCCCACGTCGCCATTGGGTGGAATTAGGATATTTTATTCCTCGTCTATACTCTGGGACTCTGATATCTCTTTTTATTCGGGTTAAAATGATTTTATTAACTCTGACTCTAGGTTCTCGTAACTACTTCCTCACGGAGAGCCCCTTATTACAGATGATCACCTGCTGGTACAGATGATCACCTACTGTGCCAGAAGATTCTGAAGACACTCTCTAATGTTTTCCCGAGACCCTTGTGCCCTTCACTGTTGCAATCCCTACCACCGATAAATCTTTATGGATAACTACATACTTTTGGCATTCATACCTTCATCCCCAGTTGCCCTTGTTATTACAAGGTGCCTCAAATACTCTCTCGATGTTCCAAGAAGCATCCTTTATGCTTACTACCCGTAGTTCCTTGCCGCATTAATACCCCTACGAATAATTCTTCACCCTTATCGAGGAACTGTTAATTACTAGTTGATCATATGATCCACTAGGTACATTGATATACTATCCGGTCTTTCGGTAATTCTCTGCCAGCTGTTGCTGTGCTAATACTTTTCTGCTTGCATTATGGTTGCGTTCCATATGTATAGCAACATTCATTAGTATCCCTTGACATCGTCATTTTCAGCCTTTGATTTGATATGTGGTGAATGCTCGCAATCCTCAGTCGAAATCCTAGGATTCATCGTTCCGGATCAGACGTCATTTTAAACATGAACTGGTTCTCGACCAACCGAATTGCCATCGGTTGTACCCCTAAGTATACTCAACTTATCCATCCTTAATCAGAGCATTTGCTTTTAATCCCTTGATTTGGAAATCGCAATTCCTTTGCATTTGAGATTTGAATTAGTTAGTTATTCCCATAATCTGATGCCTTTGCATTCTTTCTTCCTCTGATTGAGTACTGATACTCGCGTCAGCTCCGTTATGGACCGCCAAACCCATTGCTGGGTTGTTATCCGATGGTATCATTTAAATCTTGTGAGTTCTTTCCCTGATGCATGATGCTTTGACAATCATGCTCTACTTTCGAGCTTGTGTTAATTACTCCTAAAAATTCATGGTATATGTTTCTAAGATGCCTCAATGGGATGAACATATACCTTCCTTAATTTGTGTGGACCCAAAAGTCTTCATGGGTCTTAACCTTCTGGTATTCCGCCAGTTAAACTTTCGAACTCTAAAAATTCTTAACTGGGAGCAATAAATGAGAAGTTGTGTATTGAAGAAGTGGGAGTCGACCTTGAACCTTTGCGTTCATGCCCATGGACCCGATGTGGAACTTATCATGCAAGCTTCTTGTAATAATAATTATTCCCTCATTATAAAATCATCTTGAATTTGGTTTTGGTCCTTTGCATTCGTGGTTCTGACCAAGATTGTTCTTCTTTGATCCCATTTCGTGGACAAGTTAAAGCCCTTGTCTTCTGCAAATAAATATGCGTGTCCAACCTCTACCGAACTACCTCGAGTATTGCCCCCTACTATCTCGAGGATATCATGCCATTGTACTATGTCTTATGAATTTCTGATGAAGTAGTACCTTCCCTGTCATAATGACTCCACGGGTTCTGGGTTGTCGTCAACCGAGGACATCCATAAGTGAATCAATTCCGTGCTCCGATACGATAACTCTAAGTAATTTTCGTTGCTTATGAGTGTAATAATCCTTGAAGTCATTCCTAGCATGATTGGCTAATAACATTATTGTGCTAAATTTTAAATTGTGCTACCTGGTCCTTCTTTCCGGAGCACAAATTTTCGACGATGAGCTAATCTTACATCGATCTTCCTCGTCGTACCCTTGTTTCGAATAACCTTTCGCTTCATCATTCCTTTAACTTGATGTCATCATCGATCGATTACATCTTCATGAAATATCTCGACAAATGTGTCGTGATCATCATCAGCATTCAGAGCCCTTCCAGGATTTCAATTGAATTCATGATGAGAAATACCATCCTTGCCCTCGATGATTTGTGTTGTCATTGACCACTTTATTGCCTTCCGTTCAACACAAACTTGTTCATGTTTTGTGTTATACCTTGAGATGCTTGCTATCCAGCATTTGTTCATCTTTACCTTGGAGTATTACCATCTTTTATGTCAGGAATGTCGTGAGAATTTCACCACCTCTTAAGAAATTCTTGTTACAGGGATGCTTCTCGCCATCACCATTCTTTCTTGGCCCCGTGTTGAGTGAACTCTGTTGTGGGAATTTGATATCTCTAGCAACCCTATTGTTTTGAAGTGAATGGCCGATAGTTTCGTTATCGAATCACCATTCTAACTTTGATCGTCAGATTTGGTCCATATTTCCGTGCATTTTTGTTCAATATTTAATTGTGGAAATCCATCCTTTGGAAATCTTGATGAATTGACGCTGAGTTCATCAGCCACCTCCTCATCCTCTCCTTGGTTTACCGATGAAATCTTGTTTTGGAACTCGCTTCCATAGATCATTTCCTCAGAATCTTACGATGTCTTCTGTCATTTTGTGTCGCACCTTTTTCTTCTCAGGTATCCTGACCCCAATCAGAATTGAATCTCGTCAGATATGATGGTTCGAACATATTTCCAAGAGTTATAACATTGGTCTTTTATGACCCGGTAAGGTGATGTCATTCCTAGCACACCTGGCCGAAGGACCTAGTGTTATAGTTTCCCCTTTAGCGAGGTTAACCATTCTTCCATGAGGAAATTGTAAGACTTATTCTACAAGTTATTCCTGATGAATCCTTTGTGTTTCCAAAGTCTAACCTTTGCCTGAAGACCATGCCAATGCTACCTTGAAGCATGTTTGTGGTACTCCGGTTTTCAATAAGTACATCTGAAGCACAATGCTAAATTTTCTTTATCTAATTATCCAAACATCGTTGTATGGGTAATGTCATGAAATTTCTCGCCCTTTTCTAAAGGGTTTTCTACAAGTATATCCTGTCATGGATATCGTGCTCTCCTTGTCCTTGGAAAGGATATACAACTGAATTATGTGTTTAAACACACTTTTCCTTTCCATTGTTACATTTAAACTCGTTAATCATTTTTCCTGTCCATTGGTTTGTTTAAACCTCCTTGTGATCTACATTATTTAAGCAGTAATATTTCCCTGCTTATGTAAACACCTCGTTGTACCACTCTCTTAGTAAGACCCTGTTACTTTTGTTGATGACATTCCGGTAACCACCGATGGACGAGAACTTTACCTATTGGTCCGCCTTGTTCAACGAGCAGGAAAATGGTTCTCTTTGTCCCTCGCCCTTGGTACCAATGTTGTTGCTGAAGTAACTGACAGGCGATACTCTGACCTGCCTTGCTATCTAGACCGTGCAAATTGATTATCACCTTCCTACCTTTAACCTACATGGTGGGCCAATAACCAACAGATCCACAGGATCAAAAACCTGATTCCCCTATACACCCTGTTGCCAAAGTTATTCCTAGAGCTTGACTTCGTATGTAGTTCACAGGCCACCTGCCTAGTGATCTATTCTGGTACCAGACACAATACTTATTCCCATTGCTCTAAACCCCTTTCACACTTCGCTTCAGGCAACGAACGATTGCATATGCGCTTGAAACTTCTATTTTGCACCTTCTTACTTTGCTCTCGATATTGTCTTGAATTTCAATTTGAGAGTTACTTTCCGCCACCTTCCTCATTGTTGTCTACCAGATAGTCTACCCTGCAGAGGTCCATTCTTCCGGTATACCCCATTAATCTTTCGTTAGTATGATGAAGACTCCGAAGGAAGGATGGCCACTTCATCATGATGACCTCGAGCAGAGAAATGAAGACATCACCAAAAGGGATCAACTACTTCGGGAAGAGCAACCAAGACCGAGAAGACTCGTTCAAATTTCTTAGCCAGAACTTTCCCCCTTACTCCCCTCTTAAATCTCGGGATGAGATTTCTTGTAGTGGAGGAGAATTGTGACGCCCGGATAATTAGCCTACAGTAATTCCCTACTAATGATGCCACGTCACCTCTGTCACTGTAGTTAATCTCGGGATAGTTCAAAACCGATTCAAATTCAAAATTGAATTAAAGGCAAACAACAAAAGTTTTCAAACTTTAAAACTAAAATGTCTGGGTTGTGCCAAGTAATGCAAAGTTAATTGTGGTGAGGAGATCCCACTTTTAAAAAAATGTTTTAATACTCTAAAATGATTAAAACAGTAGTTGAAATGATTAAATAAGTGCCTTTGATATTTTATAAAATGATAAACTATTTATTTTTGAGGTAGAACTTTTTAGGGTAGTGGGTTATTTTGAAACACTATTTTTGAAGCTATTGTCATATTTTAATAAACTAAAATTATGTGTAACTAATATAAAACAGAAAAGAAAATAAATAAAAGAAAAGAAATAAAAAACCGAAAACAAACAATTACAAAAAAAGGGACCCCCCACTGGGCTTCGGCCCAGCTGACCACCAGCCCAACCGGGCCACCACACCAGCCCACCCACTCCCTTAACCCCATGGATCCCGAAACCCTAAACTGTCGCCCCCACTTTTCCCACTCGCTCTCTCCCTCTCCCCCCACCACCCTCGATCCCATCTGGATCGGGGTGGGGAACAACCGCCCGACGCCGTCGCCAGAGGCCACCCCGCCGGACCGCTCTGCCGTCGCCGGAGCCCCTCCTCGCCGGACTGCCTCCTCCACGTTGCCATCAGCTCCATCTCCTCCCCGACCCCCACTGCCCCGTTCCCTACAGACGCACAGTGAGTCCCCATGCCTCTTTGCTTCCCCGTCTCAGACAAGCACGAGCGACACGCCCAACCGCCTCGTGCTCGCCAGACCTCGCCTGGCCCTAGTCCCCTCGGCTACCAAGACAAGAAGCCACGCCCACGGCGGCTCGCGCCCCAGCCATCCTCTCTCACAGACGCCTCCTCCCCGCTGCTCCCGCTTGCGCCGCCGGGCGCTCAGTATGTTGCTCCCGCTTGCGCTCGCGCCACCCTGAACCTCCCGCGCTTCGCCTTCTCCGGCCCAGACTGCTGCTTGCCACCGCCGCCTGAGCCCCCGAAGCTCGCCGCTGCCGCTTGCTCCGCCGCCAGCCTGCCTCCACCGCCCTACCGTTCGCTTCTCCGCCGCACCTCTTCGCTTGTTGTCGCTTGGCGGGCTGTGTTTACGGCTTCGCTCCTATCGCTGATGTCACACGGTCCGGTGGACCGCTGCCACCTCGCTTACCACCCCATTCAAGGCGCGCCGCTCCTAACGCTGCCGCGCCTTTTCTCTCGTCATTGAATCGGCCGAAGCCCCCTTTGTCGCACCGGTTAGCGCCAACGATAGCCACTGTCGCAGCCTAATTAGCGCTAAGCTAATTACACCCACTAACCCAGCCCCTGTTAAAAACAAGAGAGAAGGAAAAGTGTAGTTAAAAAATAAAATAATTAAATAATTAATTTAATTGCCTTGATTAAATTGGTTAATCTTAATTAATTAACCTAATCCTGTTAAGCTAAATTAACTAGGTTAATTAGTAGATCAGAGAATGACATGGGGCCCCACCCCCTGTTGACCAGTCAAACTTTGACTGGTCAACCGGGCCCCCCTGGCCCACATGTCAGTCGTTGTGTACATTCTATGTACACAGGGCTGGGTACCCGTAGCAATTTATTCATCTAAATTTGAATTAAAATAAATCCAGGAAATTAAAAAAACAATTAAAACTTCGAAAATTAATATAAAATAATCCGTAACTCGGATGAAAATGTTTTGTACATGAAAGTTGCTCAGAACGACGAGACGAATCCGGATACGCAGCCCGTTCATCCTCCACGCATCCCTAGCATAGCGAACACGCAACTTTCCCCCTCCAGTTCACCGGTCCGAAAACGTGAAACACCTGGGATACTTTCCAGGATGTTTTCCCCCTCTGCCGGTATCACCTCCTACTGCGTTAGGTTACCCCTAGCATCGCGTATCACCATGTTATGCTTTGTGTTGCTTTGATTGCTCTATTATTTATTATGTTCCCCCTCCGTTACTTCTTTAGGTAGACTCCGAGACTACTGCCGATGTCCGTGTGTTCGACTACATTGAAGATGACCCTTCCTTCTTGCCAGAGCAACCAGGCAAGCCCCCCCTTGATCACCAGATATCACCTACTCCTTCTCTATACTGCTTGCATTAGAGTAGTGTAGCATGTTACTGCTTTCGGTTAATCCTATTCTGATGCATAGCCTGTCATTGTTGCTACAGCTTGTTACCCTTACCGCTATCCCATCGCTTAGTATAGGATGCTAGTGTTCCATCGGTGGCCCTACACTCTTATCCGTCGCCATGCTATACTGATCGGGCCGTGATCACTTCGGGAGGTGATCACGGGCATATACTATATACTTTACACTTTTACATTACCTGTGATATTGTTCGGAGATGGGGGCTGAAGGGGCAGGTGGTTCCACCCAGGTAGTGGTGGGCCTGGGTTCCCGACGGCCCCCGGATTGTTACTTTGTGGCAGAGCGACATGGCAGGTTGAGACCACCTAGGAGAGAGGTGAGCCTGGCCCTGGTCGGCGTTTGCGGATACTTAACACGCTTAACAAGATCTTGGTATTTGATCTGAGTCTGGCCATTTGGTCTATACGCACTAACCAACTACGTGGGAAAGTTATGGGCACTCGACGTCGTGGTATCAGCCTAAGCCTTCGTGACGTCAGCGACTGAGCGGCGCGCGCCAGATTGGACCGCGTAACGTGACTTCCGTTGTACTGGAGGTTGCTAGGTGTTCTTCGGCAGCCGCATAGCGTCTTGGTGTGCTAAGGGCGATGGGCCTGCACCCTGCGCTTAGGTTTAGACCGGCGTGCTGACCTCTCTGTTGTGCCTAGGTGGGGCTGCGACGTGTTGATCTTCCGCGGCCGGGCATGACCCAGGAAAGTGTGTCCGGCCAAATGGGATCAAGCGTGTTGGGTTATGTGGTGCACCCCTGCAGGGAAGTTAATCTATTCGAATAGCCGTGTCCCTCGGTAAAAGGACGACCCGGAGTTGTACCTTGACCTTATGACAACTAGAACCGGATACTTAATAAAACACACCCTTCCAAGTGCCAGATATAACCCGGTGATCGCTCTCTAACAGGGCAACGAGGAGGGGATTGCCGGGTAGGATTACGCTATGCGATGATACTTGGAGGACTTCAGTCTACTCTCTTCTATATGCTACAAGACGGAGGCTGCCAGAAGTGTAGTCTTTGACAAGATTAGATACCCCCCTCCTATTCTGGCATTCTGCAGTTCAGTCCACCGATATGGCCCTTTACACATACATCCATGCATATGTAGTGTAGCTCCTTGCTTGCGAGTACTTTGGATGAGTACTCACGGCTGCCTTGTTTCCCATTTTCCCCATTTCTCTACCCGATTGTTCGAACTGCACGATGGAGCCTGTGATTCAGACGCCACCGTGCGGACGCATTTAATTCCTACTACAATCGGAGGTGCCTACTCTGCGTGCAGCCCGGCCCGGCGACGACCGGTGAGTAGTTTAGGAGGATCCCGGGCGGGGAGGCCTGCGCCTCTTCGATCCAGTATCCCGATTCGTGCTAGCCTTCTTAAGGCAAACTTGTTTAACTTATGTCTCAGACTTCAGATATTGTTGCTTCCGCTGACTCGTCTATGATCGAGCACTTGTATTCGAGCCCTCGAGGCCCCTGGCTTGTATTATGATGCTTGTATGACTTATTTATGTTTTAGAGTTGTGTTGTGATATCTTCTCGTGAGTCCCTGGTCTTGATCGTACACGTTTGCGTGCATGATTAGTGTATGATTGAATCGGGGCGTCACAGATATATATATATATATATATATATATATATATATATAATTGGATGTAAGTTAGCATGAGCTATTATTGTTGACATTACCCTTGAGGTAAAAGGTTGGGAGGCGAAACTATAAGCCCCTATCTTTCTCTGTGTCCGATTAAAACTCCATAACCACAAGTATTGCGTGAGTGTTAGCAATTGTGAAAGACTAAATGATAGTTGAGTATGTGGAGGTTGCTAAATCAAAGCTCGACATAGACTCTTCCTGAAAATAAGATGAATTGCAATTGTTTGATGACTGAGAATATTGTTTGTTAGTTTTCAAGAAAGTTTATGATCTATACTTTAACATGTGATTAGCTTGTTACTTTATCATGAGAAGTTTTATGAGATGAGCTACTATTATGACATGTAATGATGCTAGAAAAGTGATTGGAATTATCAACGATCAAACTTAAGCACTTGCTAGCATTCACACTTCATAAATTATTTCTTTTATCATTTACCTACTCGAGGACGAAATGGAATTAAGCTTGGGGATGCCGATACGTCTCCAACATATCTATAATTTATGAAGTATTCATGCTATTATACTATCCTTCTAGGATGTTTTATATGCATTTATATGATATTTTATATGATTTTTAGGACTAACCTATTAACCTAGAGCTCCGTGCGGTTTACATTTTCTCCTTGTTTTAGAGTATCGCAAAAAAGGAAAACTAAACGGAGTCCAATTGACGTGCCACTTGACGGTGATCATTTTTGGACCAGAAGAAGCCCACGGAGTACCAGAAGCTGGCCAGAAGAGTCTCGGGCTGCCCACGAGGGTGGGGGGCACGCCCACCCCCTAGGGCGCGCCCCGTGCCTCGTGGACAGCCCGGAGACCCCCCCCCCTGACGTGAAATCAACGCAAAAATCTTCTATATATACCCAAACTTCCAGAAAGAAACCTAGATCAGAAGTTCCGCCGCCGCAAGCCTCTGTAGCCACGAGAAGTCAATCTAGGCCCTCTTCAGCACCCTGCCGGAGGGGGCCATCATCACCGATGGCCATGGAGGAGTATCCCGGAGGGGCCATCATCACCATGAAGGCCAAGGACCAGAGGGTGGAGACCATGGAGGAGGAAGCACAAGGGGGAGAACCTCTCCTCCTCTCTTCCGGTGGCGCTGGAGTGCCATCGGGAGGGGAATCATCGCCACGGTGATCGTCTTCATCAACATCACCATCATCATCACCATCCTCATCTCTTTTACGCGGTCCACTCTCCCGCACTCACTGTAATCCCTACTTGAACATGGTGCTTTATGCCACATATTATGATCCAATGATGTGTTGCCATCCTATGATGTTTTGAGTAGATATCTTTGTCCTTGGGTTGATTGATGATCTAGATTGGTATGAGTTGTATGTTTTACTTTGGTGATGTCCTATGGTGCCCTCCGTGTCACGCAAGCGTGAGGGATCCCCGTTGTAGGGTGTTGCAATACGTTCATGATTCGCTTATAGTGGGTTGGTGAGTGGTGAAACACAAACCCGAGTAAGAGGGATTGTTGCGTATGGGAATAAAGAGGACTTGATGCTTTAATGCTATGGTTGGGTTTTACCTTAATGATCTTTAGTAGTTGTGGATGCATGCTAGAGTTCCAATCCTAAGTGCATATGATCCAAGTAGAGAAAGTATGTTAGCTTATGCCTCTCCCTCATATGAAACTGCAATAGTGATTACCGGTCTTGTTAACGATTGCCTAGGACAATTCTGCACACCGATCCACCATTATTCCACACTCACTATTTATAATATTTAGTAATATATTCGAAGTTTATGATAACAGCACCTACTTTCATATTTTAGCTCTCCGATACTATACAAAGTTATCCTCTTCGTACCCACAACGTAGTTTTATTTCTCGTTTCTAGTTGGAAGCAAACATTCGGTGTACGTAGAGTCGTATCGATGGCGTATAGGGCTTGAGAGAATATTGATCTTACCTTTAGCTCCTTGTGGGTTCGACACTCCATACTTATCACTTCCACCTTTGGAAATTGCTACGATGATTCCCTGCACTTGGGGATTATCAGTGTTGGTTGTGTGCATCTTAGTTATGCAGAGGCCGGGTGTGTACTCATTATGTTTGTATCCTTTTGATGCTTTATTTTGAGTCAATAAAATCCACCCTTTATCGAAATAAAGTCCTTCTTCGTCCGTCCTTGCCATGGCCGGTGTGCATTACTCTAGGTCGAGAACTACTCGTAACAAGGGAGCGGCAACCAAGGCTGCGGAAAAAAAGAGAGGGCTCGCCGCCACGCAGAGACCTCGAAAGATGTCTCACGGGCAGGCGATGGCTTCCAGGAGCACCCTAGCCGCAGAGGCGAACTTGCCGAGCGGACGACGCTGGAGTCGTTATCCCTCGACGGCATGCCCGATCAGCTCAATAAGCACCTCAATAAGCAGAAGGAGTTCATCCATGACTTGGTGGAGCTGCTGAAGGAGAGTCTCGACGACATGCCCGCTGAGCTCAATGAGCAGGGGGAGTTGACCGCCGGCTTGGTGATGCTGCTGAAGAAGAGCATTGCCTCACAGAAGAAGGCGACCGGTGAAATCCTGTAACTTCAGGAGGACAAGGTGAAGCTCTGCCACGAGCTCGACCTGCTCAAGGAGGAGAATGCCGGCGGGAAGAAGTTGCATGAGAATAGTAGTTCCTCGATGAAGATGCTGTAGGCCCTCGTCATGGAACAGAAGGAGGAGTTGGTGAAGCTCCGCATCGAGCACCCGACTACTGTCAAGGTAAGTAATGCGGCCGTGGAACAGATGATGAAGGCTCGCGTCTAGAAATCCCGCGTCACGGACAGAATGAAGAAGATGGCGGAGGAGACGCGCAAGGAGATGGAGGTCGTGGAGGCGATGAAGAAATGGTTACGACTCTGCAGCCAGCAACCCTACATGTCGTAGAGAGCAGCGCCCCAGACTTGTGTGTGCGTCTTCCTTCTTTTTTGGGGGTTGATAAACTTCCTTCTTATTTTGCTCCTGTGTTTCTTCTTTTGCTTCGGGTGTTTCACCGCACGTGTCACGTTCTCTACAAGGCATGAATAGAACAATGCTAACAATGAGATGACTAGCAAATTAGATCATTTTTATTGCCATATGGCACTAGGGTCGTCGTGTTTCGTGCTCCTCAACATTACTACTCCAAAGTGGAAAACTTGAGTATACCGCAGTTCTTTGCTCCTCCTCGTGTCGCCGGCACATTTATATGAGCGGTCAAATCACAAGGCCCCTCTTCCGGCAGTAATGAGCCGTCAAATCACAAAGGCCCTCGCCTCTCTTGAAGCAAACCAAGCTAGACTGCCCCGCCCTCTAGCCTTCTAAAAATGTATACTTTTGTACAGTAGTAGTATCGATGGATTGCGCCATGGAGCAAAACTAACAAGATGAAATTAAAGAAAAAAGGTGGTACATATAGAGAGCGCTCGTCGCCAAATTATGCATATAGTACTATTAAAAAAGCTAGTGCGTGCTTAAATGGGGTGCTAAATTATATTAAAGAAATTAGCATACCTATTTAATTCTTGGGTTCTTATTATTTATGCCACTAGTTGTGTATCACTACTCAGTTTTGCCATTAGAAGTTACAACTACTCAAAAATGCCATCGATCCGTGATATGCCTGCTCAAAAATGCAATTAGATATCTCAAAAATGCCATCGTTAAGTTTGATGTTTGCTAAAAATGCCATTAGACATTGTTATTTTCACGTCAAACCCGTTGACCATGTTATATGACAAAAATAAGCCGACTCTCACAATGATAAGTGTGGCCCCCTTGTCAGGACTAACCAAGCGAATAATTTTACAGGAAAATAAGAACGTTGTTGGGATCAAGTAGGCCCCACACTTTATTTTACTGTAGTGAGATAGAGGGAGAGCTGGGATGTTGGTCCACCGGTATTTATGTCATTATAACATGGCCAAAGAGATTTGAGTCACAATAATGGTGTCCAGCACAACACACCCCTCAAATAAAACTAAGCACCCTGAAATTCTTTGACAACTAAACTGCTGGCTATATGATGTTGGCTATATATATTGTACGTATATAATGTGGAGAAACGAGTGGTAGTACTATACCAACTAAAAGATGAATTGTAAGAAATACTAGTATCTACGTACTGAAGAGTTAAAGTAACGAGAAGGAACATAACATAGTTCTGTTGGGGGCTCAACACAACACACCCCTCAAATAAAACTAAGCACACCTAAAATTAAACTAAACAACTAATCCGGTAGAAACTTCATTAGAACCACCATGAGCAACGACACGTCCACGTGCTCGACTTCGTCCTTGTCCCTCTTCCTCTTGGGTGATACTTCTTTGCTTGAACTGCACACTTGGCTCTTTCTCTTTATCCACCCTTGTAGATATTAAAACAAAGGTAGCCATCCATTGCAGCATAGTGGATGTGGTCTATATCTAGTACATTCCTCTCCCATGCATGATGAAACTTGAACGGAGGTTTCTTCAGTGTACCGTACAAAGGATGAACCATGGCTCCTGCCAGGGTCAGCATTGAAGGCTGATCACGAGAGGGCACCAGCCCTTTCTTCTAGAGATCGAAGGGGTTGCCTATAATGAGGCCTATCTGATCCAGGACATCCCTGTCGTTCCAAAAGTCTACAGTAACAAATTTGACTCGGCCGCCCTTGAGGAAGTTCTTAAATTCCTCGCACTCAACGTCAGCATGGCATATGTGGTAGACCAAGCATAAGTCATGCACGCAAACCTGGATCATGGCGGGCTTCTTCTTCTCTGCCTCCTTTAGATTCTTCTCGCTTTCCAGGACTGTGGTATACTCAACATCTAGCCCAGCGACCCACTCATCCTTTGAGTTTTCAAACATGCGTCTGAAGCGAGCAAGGCATCCTTTCACCGTCGCAGAAGAACAGGTGTACATGACGTCGAACTCATCGCCGGTGATGGTTCTAACCTTGTACTAACCGCTGATCATGGAGATTTGGGGCGCCATGAATTTGGGAGGAGGGTTAGGATTAGTGGAACTGTCGTAATGTGAAAGGACGGGACGACTAGGAGCGAACTCCCATAATGTTAAAGGACGTCCAGGGACGAGTAGGAGCAAACTGCCAGCGGTTTTTGTAAAAATGTTGAGTGGGGCGTGCGAACGGCAGGGTAGTGACTTGCCTGGTGGATAAATGGATTCATGCACAGTACTATGGGGGCCCAATTAGATGTCATGTCTACTCGACGCCCAATTAAATGGCTTTTGATATCATGTCAAGCGTCGGGAAAACTACAGGTGATACGAAGCTTTCCATTCTCCCATGATACGGACTTCCGAGAGCCCTTGGATCTAAGATCGAACGGTTGCATGGCTTGATTCTAGACCTATGGGTGAATATCCTATCCTGGAGGGTTATTCTGCAAATTTTCAGCAACTTAGCATGCGACCGTTCGATCTTAGATCCAAGGGCTGCCAGCAGCCCGTATCATGGTCGCGTCACTACTTAATCGTTGCCTCGCTTTCATGGGTCGCGCTTCTTGGAGATTTAACACGGTGTGTTAGGCTATCTGATGTTGGCATGTCTCATACATAGTTATCTTTTTTTTAGTCACTCATACAACAAGGTTAGCTATAAGAGTTTTTTTACTTCTCTCTATCTCTTTCTTCGTAGTATTTATTGCATTTGCCAAGGAGTGACCTCTTCCAATGAAATGGTAGTCTCAAGTCATAAAAAGCATGCACACCCCACATCTATTGGTTGATATGTCAAGAACCAAGAAACGATGTAGAAGTTAATGCACCGTGCCTAAGTGTTTTGGGATTATTTGGTTTTCGTAAGATGACTTGCACACCTAGATGGAGGGAGTAATTAACTTGCCACATCAGACTTTATGCCTATGTGGCAGGCTTAGCACCTGTACGAGCAAGTACAGTAGTGGGCTATAAGCCTGCTTACATGGCATTTTTGCATATGTGGAGGAAAGAGGCAAGGAAAAAGTGGAGGAGTGGGCTCTCATGACAGAGCCAGCCTCTACATGGTGGAGCATTGGGAGAGGCACCTGTATACCATGGAGGCGGTCAGGAATCGGGAGACTCACGCCGGTCATAGCGCCAAGATTAAAATGATAAAATGGCAAGTCAAATCACGGGCCCCACCTGTCCAACAAGAATTCATTTGTCAAATCACACACCTACATTTGCAAAGAGCCTACTCCCTCATCTTCTCGCCTCTGTCAAACCGACTAGGCAGAATCGCCCGTTTCATCGCTGGAAAAGCCCCGCCCTCGACTTTTAAATAGTACAGTATACTAATTTTGTATCCATGGATTGCACCACGAAGCAAAGCCTCAAGAAAACGGCGGCACACATGTACGGAGTATACAGCACGCCGGTCGCGTTCGCGTCGCACCCCAGACGGTCGGTCGGTCTGGCACGCCGCTCTCCGAATGGAATGCGCTTGATATTGCGTTTGCACACACATGTGGGACCGCAATTGAGAATCGACCAAAGTCATACTCCCCGGCCCCACAAGTAGGGTGAGTTAATAGAAGAGAGAGACGAGTGATAGTACTAGAGAAGTGTTGTACAGACGTTGGTGTCTGGACGATCCCTGCATGACACAGAAGATCAGTTCATCCATGCATGTGACTAGACTCCAACAGACACGCCTGGATTGGCTATCGTCTACATATCGTGCAGGCTGTGTTGTACAGGGCTGTAGTTCTGGTGAGAAATCTAAAAAAAGGTTACTTGTCATCTCGCAAAATTAGATGTCATGTGCTTCGGATCACTGCGAGGGTTAAACAACGACAACTGAGTTCCTCCAAGGTGCTAGTCATGGGGGACACATGCACGAAGACTACTCGGCTGCCATCTAGGTCAAGCCGGCTGTGTTAATTAGGACATCTATCGATGGACACCTTTTCTACGAGTTTATCTTTACTTGAGCTTTGATCCTCGTCTAGTTTGTCTGTCGGGATTCATGTTGTCTCCTTTGGGCAGTGAGGTTATGGTTTCTTGTCATGTGGCATTTTTTCGTGTTATATGTTATAATCCGGTGCTTCAGATCAAAATGACGACAATTGCGCCTCCAGGGCACGTGCATGAAGACTTCTCGACAGTCATTGACGAGGTCAAGCCGGCTCCAGTAGACAAAAGAAAACTAGTACTAGTACTCCACTATATAGGCAGGAGCCTCCGCGCTTGCTTGCTAGTGTTGCTCTCTTCACACTGTCTCGTCCTCTCCAGATCTAAACACGACAGCGGTGGCCACACTCTCTCTCTCTCTCTACTCACCGCTGGTCACAGATCCAGCCGGATCCTCTCCGTCGGGGAAGGTGAGAAGGTGCAACGTTCACGCGGTCGTCCTCGGCGACGGCTCTAACCCACTGCCGGCGTGTCCCGATCAGCGTGCCATGTCGTTCTCTCCCAAGCACCGCTGGCTAGGGAGGGCCTCTGACCCCTTCTTCCTCGCTGTTGTAGTGTGGGCAGATCCGGCCTCCTGCCGCCCACCTAGCGACATGCCTGCGACCCTCAAGTATAACTTCCTTCAAAACCGGCCTTGCTCTACTTCCCGAGCTCCTCACGCTGCTGCATTTGTATATTTTACTATTTCTCAGGCCCCCTCGTAGATAGGATCGATTGGTTGTTCGAAAGCCACCTAAATTTTTACTGTTAAGAGGTAAAACTAGTTCATGCACTCGAATCTAGTACTACTTGGTTCAAACAAGGAAGAAAGGGGTTGGGGAAGATTTGTTACCGAATCAAGGACTTGGTCGAAAGATGAAATAATGGGGCGAAAAGTAGTAGATCGGCTATCCAACCGGTCTCTAGGTCTAATAGGGAAATAAAGGGAAACACAAAGTACAAACTCAATATAAACCCGATCTATTGGTTGAAAAAGGAAAGAAAGTGGGGACTGGGGACAAGTCAACAGAGTAAGTCCAAAGACTAGATTTGCTAGCCTCACACAGTATAAGGTGGCTATACCGAACAAAAATGGGACCAACCCAGATATCGTGTTCTCATGTTTGTTGCCCCGAGCCACTCTTATGTAATGCCACTGGTAAAATGTAGCAGTCGCACTGCTAAAAGTAAGGACACGTTAAACCAATGTTGTTTCAATGTAATGCCTCCAATAATATGAATTAATGGCACTTTTTCATGTCCTGCTAAATTTCCCATTAAGATAAGTTGCTTCTTTTCGTTAGAAATGCAATCGTCTCCGATCCGCCTACTCTCCCGCGCCCAAATACCCCACTCATGTAGTTGTTAATGTAATGTTGCTTGTAAAATGAAGCAATGGCACCATGAAAGTAATGTCGTATTTAACGGTTGTAATAGTTAATCCAAATGCCCACACTAATATCTAGCAATGCTGCTGCTTTAGAAATTGCTACTGTCCTTGTGGGATTGCCATTCAGATAAGGAACATGCTTCTTTTCATTTGATGTATGTTTCATCACTTGTTTGTCACCTCCTTTCCACCTTTTTTGTGCAAACATAGACATACATTTCACGCTTGATCTTAGTTGAACTACACAAATGATATCCAAATTATAGTTGAACATTCCAAGAGCTTCACAACCAACCTTGGTGTTGCTCAATTTTATTGCAACTAATGAAGAAGAAGCTCTGTGGGTTTCGTTTTCTGATGGAAATGGAACCGGGCCGGAGCCCTTTTCTTAAAAAATGAAGAAGAAGTTGCTAGTCGTCGGTGTACAAAAAGAGGGGTACACTTTTTGTACCCCTATAACTGCAGCACGGCCCGAGCCACGGGCACCGCCACACCGAAAGCAAGGCAAGGGAGGTGAGCCAAGGTAAGGTCGAAGCTCGAGGAAAGCAGGACGACGCCAAGACCAAGACCACAAAGAGCAAAGGGGACGAAGCGGACTCCCCCGGCAAGATCCTTGCTGGGAGGCGGTTTTAGCAAACCCGGCAAGACCCTTGCCGTGGCAGCTCGCCCCACACCTACGCAGCGAGTCGCCCTTGAGTCCACTGCCCCCATGGGGCAAGGATTCGAGACATCCCGTGGTGGCATGCAGATCTTTTTGAAGACATTCAAGATCAGATACACACTTTAGAAGATGATGATCCTTGGCGGGATCCCAGCCAAGGAGGACCACAAGGCCCCCGGCAAGAGCCTTGTCGGGATGACAAAGAAGCGCCACGACAAGACCCTTGTTGTGGCCCGGCAAGGCCCTTGCCAAGAACACCTATGGGGCCACCATCAGGCCCGCGCCAGTCACACCTCCACCGCCGTTCGCATGCAGTTGCCAACCCAACCAGCTGAGTAGGCACCCGCGTGGCGGCGTACAGATCTTTGTGGAGACCCACCACTGCGCCACCTCAGCTGCCTGCCTGCCTACATGGCATCGCAAGCACCGCTTGCCAGGGCGCGTGTCGACACAAGAGGGAGCGGCGACGGACGAGACAGGGCTCTCCCCCGTCCCCGATAAAGCAAGGACACCTAAGCAAGATGCATTAAATGCACCTTGTCATGTAATGTGAGGGATAACCTCGCATCACTGTACCCTTTCCACCTCCTGTGTGCCACTGTGGCAACCCCTTTCCCTATAAAAGGAGGCCCAGGGCGACCAGGAAGGGGATTCGGCCTTTTGGAGCTCCTCACGCCCCAGAGCTAGTTCAAGAACACAGATAAACAATCCACCAAAGCAGGAGTAGGGTTTTTCGCATCCTCGCGGCCCGAACCAGGATAAACGAACCGCGTGCTATCTGTTTGATCCGCTCTTCTCACGACCCCGCGCCCTGCAACCGTAGTAGGGATTCTTGTGATCCCATAGGTGTCGTTCCCACCGACATCTTTGGCGCGCCAGGTAGGGGGGCGCAGTTGTGATAATCGGCTTTAACAGTTAGTTCGACGCTTCTTCATCGTCATGGCGCCCAAGAAGAAGACGACGGTGGCGGTTGGCTTGAAGCCGGACATCCCGCCCCGACGCGGGCGAGCAGCGGACTGGTCGCAGAAGGACCCGGGCGCCGTTCGCGAACACCAACACCGCCCCAAAGAAATGAGTCCGGGAGGCGGCGATGTTCGTGCGCTGATAACGGGCATGCCGCCAAATCCAAAGACGGAGCCAGGCCCTCCGCGGGTGGCGCGGGGCCTTCCAAGATCGCTGCCACCCCGCCCGAAGGCGACGCGAGGGCTTCCAAGACTCCCACGCCGGCGCCGACGACGCGCTCCTCCCAAGCGGCGCGCGACGAACGGCGTAATCACGCCGAAGACCCCGGGCGTCACCGCGGGAAGAGCCCCGAGCGCCACTCCCGGGATGCAGAAGACCTGCCCGCCAGCCGAGGCGCTGGCGAAGATGGCATGCGACCGCGGGGTCGTGATAGAGCTCGCCGACATGGTCAAGTCGAAGCGTCGCCGCGATCCGTGCAGGTTTCGCTGCCACCAACGCCAGCCAGAAGCCTGGCGCGCGATTGCTGTTCTCGATTTTCCTCCCACTACGGGGAGACTCGACGAATGGAGAGCCACTATCCGAAGCCTTGTTGCGGTGGCCAACAAAGACGAACCAAGTCCGGTGGAGCCCCGGGTCGACGCTCCGACGGAGTCCCACACACCAGTGGCAGGAAAGCCGGCGGCGCCGCGACCACGGTGCACTTGCCTCCTCCTTGCCCGGTACCGCGGACGCCAGCCCGTCACGACGTTACGGGCGACGAAATCTCCATAGCATCGTCCGACCCGCGGACCCACTGTGACCAGCGCCAAGTTCTTCGGGAACGAGAACATGAAGACGCTCGAACCACTATCGAGCGCCGGCGCGGAGCGCGCCACCAATCAGACAGGCGAGCAGGGCCTGCTGTGAACCACCCGGCACCGGAGAGCCCTGGAGGCCTACCTTACGAGGTAGGCTGTCCGGCTTTTACCCGTGGCTGCGGCAGTTCCAGTGGCCCACTCACCGCACCTTCAAACCCGACGTGGGCGAAAAGTACAGCGGCAAGACCCACCCGTCCGAGTTACTCAGCATCTACACCATCGCGATGCAAGCTGCCGGAGCCCGCGACGACAATGTGCTTGCGAATTACTTTCCGTTGGCTCTTAAACCCAACGCCATGTCATGGTTGATGCACTTGCCGGTAGACTCCATTTCCTCCTGGTCGGATTTGTGCCATGAGTTCGTGGGTGCCTTTGCTGGAGGCCACCAAGCCCATGGCCAAGCGAGCGACCTGCACGTCATTCCCCAGAAGGGACGCGAGAGTCTCCGCAAGTATATACAGAGGTTCAGCCGGATACAGTACAATATTCCAGATGTTCAACCTGCCGCCATCATCAGCGCGTTCTATCAGAACGTGCGTAACCGCAAGATGCGTGAAGAGCTGGCAATGAACAAGGTGAAAGATGTAGCAGAACTCTATGTTCTTGCTGACAGATGTGCCCGAGCTGAAGAGGGAAGGAAGTACCCCAGCAAAGATGCCGGTGTGAAAACCGACTCCTCAGATGAGGATATTGCCGCCCCGGCAAAGAAGGGCCGGCGCCGCAACAGGAAGCGCAAAGGTAAAGCCGTGCTTGCCGTCGAGGGATCTGATGACACCGGCTCCACCAAGAAAACCAAGGCAGATGACCCCGGCAAGGAAAGTGCGGATGTGTCTTCTTGGCATACGGCCTTAGAAGCCAGGAAACTCCGACAAGCGATCTTTGCAAGATCCATCGCACCAAAGGCCATGCTCTCCAAGACTGCCGACAGGTTGAGCTCCTCGCTGAGAAGCAGAGGGTTGAATATGAGAGGCGGGACAAGGAGAAGGGCCAAGACGGTGCTGAGGGGTCCGACAAGAAGCGTGACGGCCAGGCGGGCCGTCGCGGCAAGGATAAACAATAGGAGAGGCCCGCCCTGGGCCTGTGACGATCATCACCATCCCCTCCAATAAGAAAGATGCGCTGATTTGCGCTGACCAACTATACCAGCAAGCAGTTGCAGCAGCTGCCGCCACTAGGGCACTTGCTCCTGCCGCTGGGACCCCGGGAGGGAAGAAGAAGAAGAAGACCGGTGAGACCTCGAACACCCACTCCGGCAAGCGCACCTCTTCGGAGTGTAGCGCTCCCGTCGAGGACGTGCCAGAGAGCTCCACCGGCGGAAACAAGAAGCCCAGGGCCATACCGCCGGGAACCAAGAAGGTTTCTGTCAATGAGGACGGCACGGGAGGAGCCTTCACCATAAGCTCCACCCTTGACGACAAATAGGAAGACGCGCTCGTTACCTTCCTGCAGGCGAATGTCGATGTGTTTGCATGGCAAGCTTCCGACATCCCCAGCGTTCCCAGGGAGGTGATTGAGCACCACCTTGTTGTCTGTCCTCATGCGCGGCCCGTCAAGCAGGAGGTCAGGAAGCAAGCTTTGGAACTACAAGAGTTCATCACAGAAGAGATCCGGAAACTGGAGGCAGCGGGTTTGGTAAGAGGAGTGCTCCACCCAACGTTGTTGGCCAATCCGGTCGTAGTGCGCAAGGCAAATGGGAAGTTGAGGTTGTGTATTGATTACACAGATATCAATAAGGCTTGTCCTAAAGACCCCTTCCCGTTGTTGCGCATCGACCAGATTGTTGACTCCACAGCTGGGTGTGATCTGTTGTCATTCCTCGATGCCTACTCCGGCTACCACCGGATCTTCATGACAAGAGAAGACGAAGAGAAAACAGCATTCATCACCCCATGTGGTACGTATTGTTTCATGCGGATGCCTTTCAGGTTGAAGAGTGTTGGTTCGACGTTTGCAAGGGCGGTCCAGATTGGTTCTGAACCCCAGCTCCATAGAAATATGGAAGCTTATATGGATGACATAGTGGTCAAAACCAAGGACAGGGCAACCCTCATACCATATTTGCAAGAAACATTTGCAAACATGTGCAAGATCAATCTCAAGCTGAACCCTGAGAAGTGCATCTTTGGCGTCCCGTCCGGCAAGCTTCTCGGGTTCTTTGTGTCTCAGCATGGGATAGAGGCCAATCCGGACAAGATCAAAGCTATAGAGCAGATTGAGGCACCCAAGCGAATCAAGGATGTGCGTCGGCTTGCTGGTTGCGTCGCCGCCATGGGCAGATTCATTTCCAAGTCTGCCGAGCGCGCCCTCCCCTTTTTCAAGATCCTGAAAAAGGCAGGCCCGATGGAGTGGACGCCGGAAGCCGAAGCAGCATTGCAAGATTTGAAAAAGTACCTCTCCTCCGTGCCAATACTAGTTGCGCCTAGGCCACAGGAGCCGTTGCTGCTATACCTGGCGGCAATGAACCTGGTGGTCAGCGCCGCACTAGTGGCGTAGAGAGAGGTTGGTGACGAGGTAATGGCAGCAACAGAGCCCGACACCACCAGTGCAGAGGCGACACAGCCAGTTGAAGTGCCGCCGAAGAAGAAAATGATGCAGCACCCGGTCTACTTTGTTAGTTCCCTCCTACAGGGGGCTAGATCAAGGTACTCCGGCGTGTAGAAACTGCTCTTCAACCTTCTTATGGCCTCGAGGAAGCTGCGTCACTACTTCCAGGCACACGAGATCACTGTCGTCACTCGCCTCCCTCTGCAGCGGATATTGCACAATCCAGATGCAACGGGAAGAATTGTGGAATGGGCACTGGAGCTGTCCAGCTTTGGCCTCAAGTTTGAAAGTACTTCGACGATTCAGAGCCGAGTCCTGGCAGAGTTCATTGCAGAATGGCCCGCAACGCCTGACGAAGAAGTCCAAGAGACTACTCTCCCCGGCAAGGAGGCAAGTTGCAATTGGATCATGTACTTTGATGGAGCTTTCTCCTTACAAGGCGCCGGGGCTGGCGTCGCTTGTCGCGCCCACCGGAGAGCACCTCAAGTACGTGATCCAGATGCACTTCCCCAGGGAGGTGTCAAAAAACAATACGGCAGAGTACGAAGGGCTGCTTGCCGGTCTTAGGATCGCGACGGACCTCGAAATCAAGAAACTCATCGTCAGGGGCGACTCGCAGCTTGTCGTCAAGCAGGTCAACAAGGATTAACAGAGCCCGTTGATGAAGGCCTACGTCAATGAAGTGAGAAAGCTGGAAGAGCGTTTCAACGGTGTACAGGCTGAATACGTTCCCCGAGCGGAGAATGATATCGCTGATTACCTGTCAAAACGCGCTGCCCTCAAGCTACCTGTGGAACCAGGTACCTTTGTGCTTCAGCTAACTCAGCCATCCGTTGATCCATCAACAGAGCAGAACAAGAGGAGGAAATCAGGGCGGCAAGTACTTTCCCTTGAAGCTCCCGTCAGAGTCGCCCGGCAAGGATGTTGCCGGGGACACTGAGCCCGCCACGGGACGACTAGCTCCGACGGAGCGTCAAGCTCTTGCCGTCGAGACAGCCGCTCCTATAGCGGAGGAAATGCCTTTAGTCCTTGCCGTCGAGCCCCAGGCTCCAGCGTGGGCACTGATACCGTCCGATTCCTCCAACAGGGAACTTCTGAGGAGCAGGAAGAAGCGGAAAAAAGTAGCCCGTCGCTCTATCATGTACCAGGTTAAATCGATGACGTCACATGCGAGAAAGAGGCCAAACGGTGTGAAATTGAAGTGTACCCCTCGAGAGGAAGGACTGGAGCTGTTGGCAGAGATACGGAGGCATATGTGGATCCCACATCGGGTCAAGGGCCCTTGCCGCAAGGCATTTCGGCAAGGCTTCTTCGGCCCACCGCCCTCCAGGATGCGACGACACTAGTCACCGGTGTGAAGCGTGTCAGTTCCTTTCAAAGAAGCTTCATCGGCCAGCTCAAGCCCTTCAAACCATTCCTCTCTCTGGCCCTTCTCGGTGCAGGGGCTCGACATACTGGGCCCTTTCCCCCGCGCTGTCGGGGGCTTTGAGTACTTGTACGTTGCAATCGACAAGTTCACAAAGTGGCTAGAGGTGGAGGCAGTGAGGAAGGTCACAGCTCAGTCAGTCGTCAAGTTCTTAGAGGGACTAGTGTGCCGTTTTGGTGTACCCAATAGGGTCATCACCGACAACGGCACACAGTTCACAAGCCGCACCTTCATGCAATATACCCAAGACCTCGGCAGCAAAGTCTGTTTTGCTTCCGTTGCTCACCCACGAAGCAATGGTCAAGCTGAGAGGGCAAATGCTGAAGTATTGCGAGGATTAAGGACCAAGACCTTTGACAGGCTGCACAAGAGTGGAAGGCGCTGGATTGATGAGTTGCTGACGGTTCTTTGGTCGATCAGGACGACGCCAAATCAAGCCACCGGCCAGACACCCTTTGCCCTAGTATACGGGGCGAAAGCGATTCTCCCCATCGAACTCATATACGGGTCACCTCGAGTGCTCGCTTATGATGAGCTTGAGCAAGAGCAAGCTGCGGCAAGATGACGCAATTCTCCTTGAGGAAGATCGTCTTGAGGCGGTGAGAGCGACGCTACCGACAAGCCTTGTGTCGCTACCATAGCCGCAAGGTTCATGCCCGAAAGCCTTGAGGAAGGCGACCTTGTCCTTCAGTAGCGTTCAATCGTCCAAGAATTCCAACAAGTTGACGCCAAAGTGGGAAGGCCCTTATCGGGTAATACGAGTCACCGGGCCCGGCGCGATCCTGGAGACCGAAGGTGCCGTTCCGGTGAGTAATTCCTGGAACATTGAGCATCTTCGCAAGTTTTACCCGTGAGGCGTGGCTTGCCGGGCCCCCCGGCAAGCCACCTTTTGTACAAGCATTGCCGATGATGCATGTAACCCTTTGTACAAAGCCAGACGCAGACCCTGAGCATAAATAAATGAAGCGCTGGCGCCCTAAGTTATAGCATGCATGCTAGGTCGAGTCTCGTCCTTGGTTAGGGTTGATAGTGCTTAGCGGCGACTAACCCCTAGCTTAGAGATCGAGTGTGTGTCTCTTTGCCGTTCTTTTGTCTTCTTTGGTTCGCAGGACTCACAGATATCCTTGCCGGATCACTTGAGGACGGAAAAGAGAAGAGGGACAGACCAGCATCTAGACCCCGGCAAGCCAGTATCGCCGGGGGGCTGCAAGAGCAAAGATTCACCCACGGCAAACCAGAGTTGCCGGGGGCTACCGCTTCAGATAAGTTCTTCATCCCTTATCATGCATTCCCTTATGGACTGAGGTATGTGAAACCTCGTTTTTCCCTAAAGCTACCGTGCTCCCCTAACTCTAGGCCCTAGGGCTCGTTCCTGGGGCCAGGTTTGGTCGTAGTCGCGGCAGCGAAAGGATGAAACAAGGAGCCTGAACCCGCCTCATCCCTGCCTCCGCCAAAGGCGTGAGAAAGGTCGAGCGAAGTGGGAAGACGGCAATTCCTGCTGCCGGCAAGGAAATGTTTATCTTAGAGATATCAAGGATTTACTCCTTGTCGTGGGTTCTACCCGCAAACAAATGACCCGGCAAACACCCCTTTTTCATTAAAAACATTCCACTCAGGTACAGTCCATAGGGAATGAAAAACATAAATGATGGGATTACAAGTTTTAAATTCAGCTAAGGCCCGAAGGCTTACAAACTAAAAAGAGATAAGGTGCCCGTAACCCCTTTCTTGTCCCTCTCCTCAGCAGGCAGGTCAAGAAGGCGAAAAGGGCAAAAGGGGCGCCTAAGCGAGCTACGGGTGGCAGAAGACACCAAGAGAACATCTTGGTGGCCGTCCGAAGGCTGGATGGTGATGGCGGCGCCGAAGCGAGCTTCGAAGATGAGGCGGCAGGACGTCCGCAGACGCTGCCGAAGGCGTCGGTGCTCACAGACTCGATTTGACGGCCTTGCCGCCCGCCCTCTTCCTCTTCCGCAGCCTCCCAACGCCAGCCGCCCAAGGAGACGACCCCGAGAGGTTCAGGGAGCCGGCGACACGGATGATGGGGTCGCCGGTGCCGCGCGGAGCGGCACCCGACACCTAGTCGGACCCGTCATCCTGCCGCCTACTACCCTTCTCGTCGCTGCCGCTGTCCTCCTCGTCACTCCCACACGAGTAGGAGGCTTTGCTATCAGAAGAGCTCTCCACGCAGCACTTTGTGCGGGTCCCGAAGAGCCCGAAGACCTTGACGGAGAGAAGGTCGCCCTCCATCAGCTTGAAATGGAGAGTGAGCCCCTCCGTCAAGCGGTGGATATGAGCGAACGTCTTCCATCCCCGACGAAGATACATCACGTGAGGGGCTGGGAAGTCGGCTGAACCAGCATACCGCTGATCCCACAGCCCCTCATGTGCAGCCGCAATGACTCGGCGGATCCAGCTCCATCTCCAGTGAATGGAGTCGGAGGCAGAAGGCGACGGCGAGGCGGCCGGTGCAGCCTGACGAAGAATTCGCAAGGGTCATCTCCAACATGGCTCTCCATGGGGGGAGGAACTGCTGGCGGAGGCGAGGCCGGCGCGCCGCCCCGTCCTCCTCTTCCCCGAGCACCTCGGCCTCGCCCACGGCCTCGCCCCCTCCCCCTTCCCCTCGCGGCTGGCTCGCCACCTTGGTCTGAGAGAAGGAGGGGCGCGTTGTCGAGCGGTGACCCTCGCCGCCATCGTTGAAGAACCAGGATTCCCTCTCTCCATGGCGGATGGAAGGGGGGAGCAGAAGCTGAAGTGAGGAGAAGATGAAAGAATGCGGGGCGCCATTCCCCCCCCCCCCCGCTCTTTATAAAGGAACGGGGTGGGGGCTCGGCCGCTCCGCTCAGCCAATCAAGATGCAGAAGGCGCAGGGAACTCGGACCGACTCGCTACCCCAGCCCGCGGCGGCCCGGTTTCCCGCCTCCACCGTTCGCCACCCCAAGCGCATGAGAGCCACGTGGCGGGCGTGCAGGACTGAGGCGACGGGTGAGGCGACCTCTCCCCACCCCGTGATCGTGGGGAGTGGACGCCTTGAAGACCACGCCTCGACCCCGTTCAGTAAATGGGCCGCGCCTCCACGCCTCCCTCCGTTTATGGGGAAGGCGTGAACCGCCCCCTTTACTACGACGTAACGCATGCGTGCAGAGCTTAGCCCCACGCATGCTGCCCACGTCACACACGCCTCCCCACGCCGCGCCACGCGCGGGAAGCTTGGGAAGCACAGTGCGCGAAGAGACTTACCGCGGTAAAAACCGCCCCGCCTGCCCGCGCACCGTTTTTGGGCCTGGCCCAACAACGCGTTGCGCATTACGTGTGGCCCAGGCCCGGGGGCTCCTGTCGATGTACAAAAAGAGGGGTACACTTTTTGTACCCCTATAACTGTGCACGGGCAGTCTGAGCCACGGGCACCGCCACAC
The DNA here is from genome assembly GCA_021605145.1 of Aegilops bicornis. Taxonomy (NCBI): domain Eukaryota; kingdom Viridiplantae; phylum Streptophyta; class Magnoliopsida; order Poales; family Poaceae; genus Aegilops; species Aegilops bicornis. Next base: position 321,750,629 of record CM038669.1, read on the forward strand.
TGAGCAAGGCAAGGGAGGTGAGCCAAGGTAAGGTCGAAGCTCGAGGAAAGCAGGACGACGCCAAGACCAAGACCACAAAGAGAAAAGGGGACGAAGCGGACTCCCCCGGCAAGATCCTTTCCGGGAGGCGGTTTTAGCAAACCCGGCAAGACCCTTGCCGTGGCAGCTCGCCCCACACCTACGGAGCGAGTCGCCCTTGAGTCCACTGCCCCCATGGGGCAAGGATTCGGGAGACATCCCCGTGGTGGCATGCAGATCTTTGTGAAGACATTCAAGATCAGATACACACTTTAGAAGATGATGATCCTTGGCGGGATCCCAGCCAAGGAGGACCACAAGGCCCTCGGCAAGAGCCTTGCCGGGGATGACAGCAGGCGCCACGGCAAGACCCTTGCCGGGGCCCTGCAAACCCTTGCCAAGAACACCCGTGGGGCCACCATCGTGCCCGCGCCACACACCTCCACCGCCCGTTCAGATGCAGTGCCAACCCAACCAGCTGGGCAAGGCACTCAGCGTGGCGGCGACAGAGATCTTCGTGGAGACCCACCGCTGCGCCACCTCAGCTGCCTGCCTACATGGCATCGCATGAGCACCGCCGCCAGTGGCGATGTCGACACAAGAGGGAGCGGCTGACAGACGAGACAGGCTCTCCCGTCCCCGATAAAGCAAGGACACCTAAGCAAGATGCATTAAATGCACCTTGTCATGTAATGCGAGGATAACCTCGCATCACTGCCCTTTTCCACCTCCACATGTGCCACCGTGGCAACCCCTTTCCCTATAAAAGGAGGCCCAGGCGACCGTGAAGGGATTCGCTTTTGGAGCTCCTCACGCCCCAGAGCTAGTTCAAGAACACAGATAAACAATCCACCAAAGCAGGAGTAGGGTTTTACGCATCCTTGCGGCCCGAACCTGGATAAATGAACCGCGTGCTATCTGTTTGATCCGCTCTTCTCACGACCCCGCGCCCCGCAACCGTAGTAGGGATTCTTGTGATCCCATAGGTGTCATTCCCACCGACACTAGCTCATGGGACATTGCTTCATTTTAGGTGAACTGCACCAAGAGGTCCCATGAATTGAATCATCCATGTTGGTGACTGGTGTCATCCCTTCTACGATGGCGTTGACTCCAGACATGGTTCCCATCATGAGGTATGTTCCTTTTTGGTCTGACCGTTTGCCAAAGATCCTGCATGTTGAGTCTGCTCTTGTGCTACTATTTTGGCACTGCCATGATAAAGTAGTAATGTTATTATTTTGCACCTTAATCTAGTGGCACTATTAATTTGAGGCAATGTTTTGGCACTGCTAGTGCCACTGATTTTTTTATATATACCGAAAGAGGGGGTTTCCTCCGATTACATTAAAGAAATCCAACCATAGAGAACCATTATCCGACAACATCTCAGTGTAAACGGGCAGTTATGCAACTACTACTAGAATGGACTGAGTACTAGCAGGAGACAAGTTCGCCACATAAGCTAGGTAGGTAGGGGGACGCAGCACCAGCTCGACCAAGTTTGGACTACAACCCAAATGCTACCACAGAAACATCAGAGGGGAAGATAGGGACTAGAAGAGCCAGCTTCAGCATCCCAGTCTAAGCACCCCCGGCCTCCATCATTGTGACGCACGATACACCTCGTTTGCCACCTGCTCGACCCTAGTGCCACTGATAAAATGAAGTAATAATACAGTTAAAATAGAGCGAGTGTCCTCTCTATCATTTCATTTCCAATGTAGATAAAGAAAGTGCTTCTCTTTTTTAGTATATGTTTCATCAACTAGTCCCATTGTTAATGTTTAAGCGTTTCTGCAAACTGGGGTGCTTAATTTTAGTTGATCTGCACAAAAATAGAGATTGAATGTCTCAAGGCCCCTCCTTGCACTACTGGTTGTACACCGATGTTCATCCTTTGGCGGAAGGTGTATCGGGAGACTTGGGTCAATTTCGATATGAGGCGCATCGTATGAGGCATCGCAGGGCCCATCTCGCCTCGCATGACATGGCATACTATGATACTATCGCAATATTTTCTTCTATTTATTAGTGTATGTTTCATCAACTAGTGCCACTATAATGTAATCATGCTTTTTCATTATCTCGTGCAAACAGGGTTATTCAATTTGCATTTTGGTGGAATCGCACAAATGTACGGATGGAACCGACATATATGCAGAGTCACGAGGTGCCAAGTAAAAATTACCGACACCAACCCTACTCCATCTAAGCATTAGGATCCACCACAATCGATTGGGATGTGTGGCGCTCATCGTGGGCCGGATCTTTCTTGGCGACAAATCCTCTAACCAAATACTAGTAGCTTAGACTTACAAAATTACTAGTAGCTTATATTGGCAGTTTTCTAGGGAGTACTCTTTTCTTAAAGAAGCACAAATCTATTTTTCTTTATTTGTACAGTTGTCACAACTTTGACCCAAAGGTCGAGCTATTTTAGGGTGATTGGCGTAGTACTGACACGTCTCCAACGTATCTATAATTTTGATTGCTCCATGCTATATTATCTACTATTTTGGACCATATTGGGCTTTATTTTCCACTTTTATATTATTTTTGGGACTAACCTATTAACCGGAGGCCCAGCCTTTAATTGCTATTTCTTGCCTATTTGAGTTTTGCGAAAAAGGAATATCAAACGGAGTCCAAACGGAATGAAACCTTCGAACGTGATTTTCTCACGAATATGACACAAGAGACTTGGACCTCACGCCAAGGAAGCTTGAGGCGGCACGAGGTAGGGGCGCGCCCACCCTCGTGGGGCCCACGAAGCTCCAGCGACGCATTTCTTCCTCCTATATATACCTACGTGCCCCCAAGCGATCGGAATCACGGAGCCAAAACCTAATTCCACCGCCGCAACCTTACGTACCCACGAGATCCCATCTTGGGGCCTGTTAGGAGCTCACGAGGGGGCATCCAAAGACGGAGGGCTTCTACATCATCACCATAGCCCCTCCGATGAAGTGTGAGTAGTTTACCTCACACCTTCGGGTCCATAGTTAGTAGCTAGATGGCTTCTTCTCTCTTTTGGGTCTCAATACAATGTTCTCCCCTCTCGTGGAGATCTATTCGATGTAATCTTCTTTTTGCGGTGTGTTTGTTGAGACCGATGAATTGTGGGTTTATGATTAAGATTATCTATGAACAATATTTGAATCTTCTCTGAATTCTTTTATGTATGATTGGTTATCTTTGCAAGTCTCTTTGAATTATCAGTTTGGTTTGGCCTACTAGATTGGTTTTCTTGCAATGGAAGAAGTGCTTAGCTTTGGGTTCAATCTTGTGGTGTCCTTTCCCGGTGTGAGGGGGCAGCAAGGCACGTATTGTATTGTTGCCATCGAGGATAACAAGATGGGGTTTTTATCATATTGCATGAATTTATCCTCTACATCATGTCATCTTGCTTAAGGCGTTACTCTGTTTTCTTGAACTTAATACTCTAGATGCATCTTTGGATAGCGGTCGATGAGTGGAGTAATAGTATTAGATGCGTGCAGAGTCGGTCTACTTGTCTCAGACGTGATGCCTATATACATGATCATACCTAGATATTCTCATAACTATGCTCAATTTTATCAATTGCTCAACAGTAATTTGTTCACCCACCGTAAAATACTTATGCTCTTGAGAGAAGCCACTAGTGAAATCTATGGCCCCCGGGTCTATCTTCATCATATTAATCTTCCATCACTTTATTATTACTTTGCTTTTTACTTTGATTTTATTTTACTTTGCATCTTTATCAAAAAAAATACCAAAAATATTATCTATCATCTCTATCAGATCTCACTCTCGTAAGTGACCGTGAAGGGATTGACAACCCCTATTCGCGTTGGTCGCGATGAGTTATTTGCTTTGTGTAGGTACGAGGGACTGATACGTCTCCAACGTATCTATAATTTTTGATTGCTCCATGCTATATTATCTACTGTTTTGGACTATATTGGGCTTTATTTTCCACTTTTATATTATTTTTGGGACTAACCTATTAACCGGAGGCCCATCCCAGAATTGTTGTTTTTTGCCTATTTCAGTGTTCCGAAGAAATGGAATATCAAATGGAGTCCAAACGAAATGAAACCTTCGGAAATGTGATTTTCTCATCAGATAAGACCCAGGAGACTTGGACCCTCCATCATGAAAGCCACGAGGCGGTCACGAGGGTGGAGGGCGCCCCTCCCTAGGGCGCGCCCCCCTGCCTCGTGGGCCCCTCGAAGCTCCACCGACGTACTCCTTCCTCCTATATATACCTACGTACCCCGAAACGATCAGAGACGGAGCCAAAAACCTAATTTCACCGCCGCAAATTTCTGTATCCACGAGATCCCATCTTGGGGCCTGTTCTGGAGCTCCGCCGGAGAGGGCCATCATCACGGAGGGCTTCTACATCATCCTAGCCTCTCCGATGAAGTGTGAGTAGTTTACCTCAGAACTCCGGGAACATGGTTGGTAGCTAGATGGCTTCTTCTCTCTTTTTGGATCTCAATACAATGTTATCCCCCTCTCTCGTGAAGATCTATTCGATGTAATCTTATTTTTGCGGTGTGTTTGTTGAGACCGATGAATTGTGGGTTTATGATCAAGTCTATCTATGAATAATATTTGAATCTTCTCTGAATTCTTTTATGTATGATTTGTTATCTTTGCAAGTCTCTTCGAATTATCAGTTAGGTTTGGCCTACTAGATTGGTTTTTCTTGCAATGGGAGAAGTGCTTAGCTTTGGGTTCAATCATGCGGTGTCCTTTCCAAAGGATGTGAAGGGGCAGCAAGGCACGTATTGTATTGTTGCCATCGAGGATAACAAGATGGGGTTTTTATCATATTGCATGAAACTATCCCTCTACCTCATGTCATCTTGCTTAAGGCGTTACTCTGTTTTTAACTTAATACTCTAGATGCATGTTGGATAGCGGTCGATGAGTGGAGTAATAGTAGTAGATGCAGGCACGAGTCGGTCTACTTGTCTCGGACGTGATGCCTATATACATGATCATACCTAGATATTCTCATAACTATGCTCAATTCATCAATTGCTCAACGATGAATTTGTTCACCCACCGTAGAATACTTATGCTCTTGAGAGAAGCCACTAGTGAAACCCATGGCCCCGGGGTCTATTCCCATCATATCAATCTCCATCACTTTATTATTGCTTTGCTTTTTACTTTGCCTTTTACTTTTCACTTTGCATCTCTATACCAAAAATACCAAAAATATTATCTATCATCTCTATCAGATCTCACTCCCGTAAGTGACCGTGAAGGGATTGACAACCCCTAATCGTGTTGGTTGCGTTGAGCTATTGTTTTTTGTAGGTACGAGGGACTCGGCGCGTAGCCTCCTCTTTGGATTGATACCTTGGTTCTCAAAAACTGAGGGAAATACTTATGCTACTTTGCTGCATCATCCTCTCCTCTTCGGGGAAATCCAAGGCAGTGCTCAAGAGGTAGCAGGGACTCGCGCGTAGCCTCCTACTGGATTGATACCTTGGTTCTCCAAAACTGAGGGAAATACTTAGGCTACTTTGCTGCATCATCCTTTCCTCTTCAAGGAAATCCAACGCAGTGCTCAAGAGGTAGCAAGAAGAATTTAAAGGCGCCATTCTTGGGAGTCTCATAAAAGTCAACATACCAAGTACCCATCACAATCCCTTATCTCTCGCATTACATTATTTGCCATTTGCCTCTCGTTTTCCTCTCCCCCACTTCACCCTTGCCGTTTTATTCGCCCTCTCTTTTCCGTCTGCCTTTTTCTCGCTTGCCTTTTCGTTTGCTCGTGTGTTGGATTGCTTGTTTGCCACGATGGCTCAAGATAATACCAAATTGTGTGACTTTACCAATACCAACAATAATGATTTCCTTAGCACTCCGATTGCTCCTCTTACCAACACTGAATCTTGTGAAATCAATACTGCTTTGTTGAATCTTGTTATGAAAGATCAATTCGCTGGCCTTCCTAGTGAAGATGCCGCTACTCATCTAAATAGCTTCGTGGATTTGTGTGATATGCAAAAGAAGAAAGATGTTGACAATGATATTGTTAAATTGAAGCTATTTCCTTTTTCGCTTAGAGACCGTGCTAAAGCTTGGTTTTCGTCTTTGCCTAAAAATAGTATTGATTCTTGGAATAAGTGCAAAGACGCTTTTATCTCTAAGTATTTTCCTCCCGCTAAGATCATCTCTCTTAGAAACGATATTATGAATTTTAAGCAACTTGATCATGAACATGTTGCACAAGCTTGGGAGAGAATGAAATTAATGATATGTAATTGCCCTACTCATGGTTTGAACTTGTGGATGATTATAAAAAATTATGCGGATTGAATTTTGCTTCTAGAAATCTTTTTAGATTCGACATGGGAGGCACTTTTATGGAAACCACTTTAGGAGATGCTACTAAACGATAATATTATGGTTAATTATTCTCAATGGCACACTGAAAGATCTACTAATAAAAAAGTGCATGCGATAGAAGAAATCAATGTTTTGAGTGGAAAGATGGATGAACTTATGAAATTATTTGCTACTAAGAGTGTTTATTTCGATCCTAATGATATGCCTTTGTCTACTTTGATTGAGAATAATAATGAATCTATGGATGTGAATTTTGTTGGTAGGAATAATTTTGGTAACAACGCGTATAGAGGGAACTTTAATCCTAGGCTTTATCCTAGTAATCCTTCTAATAACTATGGGAATTCCCAACAACTCTTATGGAAATTTTAATAAGATGCCCTCTGAATTTGAGACTAGTGTTAAAGAGTTTATGAATTCTTAAAAGAATTTCAATGCTTTGCTTGAAGAGAAATTGCTTGAAGTTGATGAATTGGCTAGTAACGTTGATAGAATTTCTCTTGATGTTGATTCTTTAAAACTTATATCTATTCCTCCTAAGCATGATATAAATGAGTCTCTCAAAGCTATGAGAATTTCCATTGATGAGTGCAAGGAAAGAACCGCTAGGATGCGTATACTGAAAGATGCCTTTATTAAAGCGTGTTCTTCCAATTTCCATGAAAATAAAGATGAAGATCTAAATGTTATTGATGTGTCCCCTATTAAATATTTGTTTTGTAATATGAATCTTGATAATGATGGGACTGAATATGATCCATCTTTACCTAGAAGGCGTTCCAAGAATTCAGAGTTTTTAGATCTTTATGATGAAATTGATAAAAGTGGGATTAAAGGAAGAAAAACCCTAGATGTTGCTAAACCCACTATTTTGGATTTCAAGGAATTTAATTATTAAAGTTGCTCTTTAATTGATTGTATTTCCTTGTTGCAATCCATGCTAAATTCTCCTCATGCTTATAGTCAAAATAAAGCATTTACCAAACATATCGTTGATGCCTTGATGCAATCTTATCAAGAAAAACTGGAGTTGGAAGTTTCTATCCCTAGAAAACTTTATGATGAGTGGGAACCAACTATTAAAATTAAGATTAAGGATCATGAATTTTATGCTTTATGTGATTTGGGTGCTAGTGTTTCCACTATTCCCAAAACTTTGTGCGATTTGCTAGATTTCCGTGATTTTGATGATTGCTCTCTAAACTTGCACCTTGCGGATTCCACTATTAAGAAACCTATGGGAAGAATGAATGATGTTCTTATTATTGCAAATAGGAATTATGTGCCCGTAGATTTTATCATTCTTGATATAAATTGCAATCCTTCTTGTCCTATTATTCTTGGTAGACCTTTTCTTAGAATGATTGGTGCAATTATTGATATGAAGGAAGGAAATATTAGATTCCAATTTCCATTAAAGAAAGGCATGGGACACTTCCCTAGGAATAAAATAAAATTACCATATGAATCTATTATGAGAGCCATTTATTGATTGCCTACCAAAGATGGCAATACCTAGATCTATCCTCGCTTTTATGCCTAGCTAGGGCGTTAAACGATAGCGCTTGTTGGGAGGCAACCCAATTTTATTTTTAGTTTTTTTGCTTCTGTTTAGGAATAAATCTTTGATCTAGTCTCTGGTTAGATGTGTTTTTATGTTTTAATTAGTGTTTGTGCCAAGTTAAACCTATAGGATCTTCTTCGATGATAGTTATTTGATCTTGCTGTAATTTCCAGAAACTTTCTGTTCACGAAAACAATTATTAGAAATCACCAGAACGTGATAAAATAGTGATTCCAATAGCTGCTGATCAATAAACAAATTTCCAAGGTCTTCCTATTTTGGCTGATTTTTTGGAGTTCCAGAAGTTTGCGTTAGTTACAGATTACTACAGGCTGTTCTGTTTTTGACAGATTATGTTTTTCGTGTGTTGTTTGCTTATTTTGATGAATCTATGGCTAGTAAAATAGTTTATAAACCATAGAGAAGTTGGAATACAGTAGGTTTAACACCAATATAAATAAAGAGTGAGTTCATTACAATACCTTGAAGTGGTCTTTTGTTTTCTTTCGCTAACGGAGCTCACGAGATTTCTGTTGAGTTTTGTGTTGTGAAGTTTTCAAGTTTTGGGTGAAATCTTTTGATGGATTATGGAACAAGGAGTGGCAAGAGACTAAGCTTGGGGATTCCCATGGCACCCCCAAGATAATCTAAGGACACCAAAAAGTCAAAGCTTGGGGATGCCCTGGAAGGCATCCCCTCTTTTGTCTACTTCCATCGGTAACTTTACTTGGAGCTATATTTTTATTCACCAGATGATATGTGTTTTGCTTGGAGCGTCTTGAATTATTTGAGTCTTTGATTTTTAGTTTACCACAATCATACTTGCTGTACACTCCTTTTGAGAGAGCCATACATGAATCGGAATTTGATAGAATACTCTATGTGCTTCACTTATATCTTTTGAGCTATATAGTTTTGCTCAAGTACTTCACTTATATCTTTTAGAGCACGGTGGTGGATTTGTTTTGTAGAAACTATTGATCTCTCATGCTTCACTTAGATTATTTTGAGAGTCTTAAATAGCATGGTAATTTGCTTAATAATTTTAATATACTTGGTATTCAAGATTTGTAAAACTTTATTTTGAGTGCATTGAATACTAAGAAAAGTTTTATGCTTGATAATTATTTTGAGATATGGAGGTGATAATATCAAAGTCGTGCTAGCTGAGTTGTTGTGAATTTGAGAAATGCTTGTGTTGAAGTTTGCAAGTCTCGTAGCATGCACGTATGGTAAACGTTATGTAACAAATTTGAAACATGAGGTGTTCTTTGATTGTCCTCCTTATGAGTGGCGGTCGGGGACGAGCGATGGTCTTTTCCTACCAATCTATCCCCCTAGGAGCATGCAGCGTAGTGCTTGGTTTTTGATGGCTTGTAGATTTTTACAATAAGTATGTGAGTTCTTTATGACTAATGTTGAGTCCATGGATTATCGCACTCTCACCCTTCCATCATTGCTAGCCTCTTGATGCAGTGCATTGCCCTTTCTCACATTGAGAGTTGGTGCAAACTTCACGGTGCATCCAAACCCCGTGATATGATACGCTCTTTCACACATAAACCTCCTTATATCTTCCTCAAAACAACCACCATACCTACCTATTATGGCATTTCCATAGCCATTCCAAGATATATTGCCATGCAACTTTCCACCATACCATTTATCATGACACATTCATCATTATCATATTGCTTAGCATGATCATGTAGTTGACATAGTATTTGTGGCAAAGCCACCGTTCATAATTCTTTCATACATGTCACTCTTGATTCATTGCATATCCTGCATCACGGGAGGCATTCATATAGAGTCATACTATGTTCTAGTATCGAGTTGTAATCATTGAGTTGTAAATAAATAGAAGTGTGATGATCATCATTTAATAGAGCATTGTCCCAATAAAAAAAGAGAAAGGCCAAAAAAAGAAAAAAAACGCCCAAAAAAAGGGGAAATAAAAAGGGGCAACGCTACTATCCTTTTTTTCCACACTTGTGCTTCATAGTAGCACCATAATCTTCATGATAAAGAGTCTCTTGTTTTGTCACTTTCATATACTAGTGGGATTTTTCATTATAGAACTTGGCTTGTATATTCCAACAATGGGCCTCCTCAAGTGCCCTAGGTATTCGTGAGCAAGCAAGTTGGATGTACACCCACTTAGTTTCTTTTGTTGAGCTTTCATACATTTATAGCTCTAGTGCATCCGTTGCATGGCAATCCCTACTCCTTGCATTAACATCAATCGATGGGCATCTCCATAGCCCATTGATTAGCCTCGTTGATGTGAGACCTTCTCCTTTTTGTCTTCTCCACATAACACCCATCATCATATTCTATTCCACCCATAGTGCTATATCCATGGCTCACGCTCATGTATCGCGTGAAGGTTTATAAAGTTTGAGATTACTAAAGTATGAAACAATTGCTTGGCTTGTCATCGATGTTGTGCATGATGAGAGCATTCTTGTGTGACGAAAATGGAGCATGACTAAACTATATAATTTTGTAGGGATGAACTTCCTTTGGCCATGTTATTTTCAGAAGACATAATTGCTTAGTTAGTATGCTTGAAGTATTATTATTTTTATGTCAATATGAACTTTTGCCTTGAATCTTTCGGATCTGAATATTCATACCACAATTAACAAGAATTACATTGAAATTATGCCAAGTAGCACTCCGCGTAAAAAATTCTTTCTTTTATCATTTACCTACTCGAGGACGAGCATGAATTAAGCTTGGGGATGCCTGATACGTCTCCAACGTATCTATAATTTTTGATTGCTCCATGCTATATTATCTACTGTTTTGGACCATATTGGGCTTTATTGTCCACTTTTATATTATTTTTGGGACTAACCTATTAACCGGAGGCCCAGCCCGGAATTGTTGTTTTTGCCTATTTCAGAGTTTTGCAGAAAAGGAATATCAAACGGAGTCCAAACGGAATGAAACCTTCGGGGACGTGATTTTCTCACCGAATATGACCTAGGAGACTTGGACCCTACGCCAAGGAAGCTTCGAGGTGGGCACGAGGTAGGGGGCGCGCCCCCCACCCTCGTGGGGCCCACGAAGCTCCACCGATGTACTTCTCCTCCTATATATACCTACGTACCCCCAAACGATCAGATACAGAGCCAAAAACCTAATTCCACCGCCGCAACCTTCTGTACCCACGAGATCCCATCTTGGGGCCTGTTAGGAGCTCATGGGGGGCATCCACCACGGAGGGCTTCTACATCATCACCATAGCCCCTCCGATGAAGTGTGAGTAGTTTACCTCGGACCTTGGTCCATAGTTAGTAGCTAGATGGCTTCTTCTCTATTTTTGGATCTCAATACAATGTTCTCCCCCTCTCTTGTGGAGATCTATTCGATGTAATCTTCTTTTTGCGGTGTGTTTGTTGAGAACGATGAATTGTGGGTTTATGATCAAGATTATCTATGAACAATATTTGAATCCTCCCTGAATTCTTTTACGTATGATTGGTTATCTTTGCAAGTCTCTTCGAATTATCAGTTTGGTTTGGCCTACTAGATTGGTTTTTGTTGCAATGGGAGAAGTGCTTAGCTTTGGGTTCAATCTTGCGGTGTCCTTTCCCAAAGGATGAGGGGTAGCAAGGCACGTATTGTATTGTTTCCATCGAGGATAACAAGATGGTTTTTTTTATCATATTGCATGAATTTATCCCTCTACGTCATGTCATCTTGCTTAAGGCGTTACTGTGTTTTCTTGAACTTAATACTCTAGTGCATGCTGGATAGCGGTCGATGAGTGGAGTAATAGTGGTAGATGCAGGCAGGAGTCGGTCTACTTGTCTCAGACGTGATGCCTATATACATGATCATACCTAGATATTCTCATAACTATGCCCAATTACATCAATTGCTCAACAAGATAATTTGTTCACCCACCGTAAAATACTTATGCTCTTGAGAGAAGCCACTAGTGAAATCTATGGCCCCCGGGTCTATCTTCATCATATTAATCTTCCATCACTTTATTATTGCTTTGCTTTTTTACTTTGGTTTTATTTTACTTTGCATCTTTATCACAAAAATACCAAAAAATTATCTATCATCTCTATAAGATCTCACTCTCGTAAGTGACCGTGAAGGGATTGACAACCCCTATTCGCGTTGGTTGTGAGGAGTTATTTGCTTGGTGTAGGTACGAGGGACTCGCGCGTAGCCTCCTACTGGATTGGTACCTTGGTTCTCAAAAACTGAGGGAAATACTTACGCTACTTTGCTGCATCATCCTTTCCTCTTCAAGGAAATCCAACACAGTGCTCAAGAGGTAGCATACTCAGAGACTGATTGTAAGCATGATTTTTATTAGCTGTCACACTGATTGTAAGCATGAGCAGATGGAAGATTAGGTTAGTGCAAAGCTTACCTTAAACCCTACCGACGCCGTTGAAATGAGGTGAGCATCAAGGGAACCGTGGAGAACAGCGGGGAAGCGACATCGCGCCATCCGGCCTCCTCTTGCGGTGGGAGAACGAATACTCCTGTGGCTCCGGCTGGCTCTGCACCCTCACGGCAGCTGCTTGTACTCGATCAATTCGTTATCCTCTGGGTGCTCAACCTTCGACCTGTACGCCCACCACCTCCGCCTGACTTTCGCCTCGGGCGAATCTGTCTGCTCCATCGCCCAGAGGAGATACTCGATGAACTCGAAGGACTGCGGCATGACTGCTGCCGAGGAGTACATCACCGTCGTCTCGCTCTTTTGCATACATTGCCACATGGCCCTCACCGTCCTTGAAATCTCTCACTCATTGTCAAACCAAGTAGGATCTCCTTCAACCTGGCTAACTTTGCACAGTCGCCGGGCGATCTTTGATTCATTCGCATCCTCTCCATAGATGTCCTACAGGTGGTGGTCGGTGCTAGCTTTGGAAGATGGGAGGAGGCGGTGGTCTTGCAATAGAGAAGAGGAGAGGCGAGACGGTGGTTTTGGAATGGAGATGATGGAGAGGAGAGGGGGTGGTTTTGCAATGGAGAAGAGGGAGAGGCGAGACGGTGGTTTTTGAATGGAGATGATCGAGAGGAGGGGTTTCCCTGCCTTTTGGTCGCTGACAGGTGGGCCCCGCGCTTGGTGGGACCCATGTGTTAGTGTCTCAATGGCAGGATGGGCTATGTCAGGGGATCCTCGTCCGAGGAGAGAGGAGGTGGTTTTGCAATGGAGAAGTGGGAGAGGCGAGACGGTGGTTTTGGAATGGAGATGATGGAGAGGAGAGGAGGTTGTTTTGCAATGGAGAAGAGGGAGAGGAGCGTGCAGCAGCAATTTAGGATTACACGAGAGGGCCCATGCACTGTGAATGGATCAAAATCAAAAGCAATTTACCCTTTAATTAAGAAAGTGACCCCACATTAACTAGTATCCCTTTTATTCTGGGTCATAATTGACCATGATTTTCACAAATAAAATATAAGTTATACATTGCAAAAATAATATAATTTGAAAGTACATTCAGTACGAACCAAATGATACAATTTTTGGTGACATGCATTCACATTTTGATTGTCAAATACAGTATGTGGTCAAACTTTGACCCAAAATACGCAAAACAAAAAAATACTTCCAAGACCAACGTCGCTCCTCTCCTCTTAAACCACCGCCGCTCCTCTCCTGTTCCAATCTAAATCAAGCGCCGCTCCTCTCCTCTTCCATTTCAAAACCACAGCCCCTCCTCTCTTGTTCCAATCCAAAACCAGTGTCGCTCCTCTCCCATTCTAATCCATAACCAGCGCTGCTCCTCTCCTTTTCCATTCAAAAACCACCACCGGCGAGTGAAGGTGTTGTGGAGAAGTAGATCGATGGAGGAGTACAACCAATACATGAGGATTGCAGACGGTGACCCTGTGAAGCTAGCTAGGATGTTGGAGATACAGTCTTGGTTTGACAAAATGACCAACTAGCGGCGACGGCGACATCCATGGCCAAATATCTACAACAGAGCGAAAAGGCGGCGATACTCCCGAAGGGAGTCGCGCGAGAGTACATAGAGCTGCTCCTCTGGGGCATGGAGCAAACAGATTCACCGAATCCGATTGTGAGGGAGCGGTGGTGGGAGTATCGATCCCAGATGGAGCATCCACCAGAGATTGAAGGATCGAGCATCTCTGAGGTGCCGTTTGTGAGGGTGTCGTGCCAGAGCGAGCCAGTGGAGTCTTCGTCGACCGAACCCAGCTGCAAGAGGAGAAAAGCAGTTGGCCCGATGACGCTTCCCCACCACCCTCTCCCTCGCCGTTCACATCGTCTCATGGGGCGACTGTCTACCACCGACGAATAGGAGGGCCTGCTGACCCAATAGTCGGGCAGGTTGTGAATTGTCAGGAGGAGCTTAGGGTTGTCAGTATTTGCAGGTTGTGAATTGTGCTTTGTGTTGTGTATTTTGAGAGTACTTTCAAATATGAATGTCTTTTGAATTTCAGATTTGCAGCATTGAGCATATGAGGTATTTTATGAATTATAGATATCTATTTTTAGCACTTAAAAAATGTAGTTTCATAGGAGTATAAAAGTGCAGACAATGTGATTCTCACAGAAGAAACTGCAAGTTTCAGTTTCAGATAAGAAACTGCAATTTTCAGAGGCAGAGCATTTATATTAGCACGGCCTTTTCAAACAGGGTTAACATCATGTTGGAAGTTTTATTCATGGTCGAAAATGGAACTACCAACAGTTAACATCATGCTGATCAACATTCATGCATAGCACATCTTCATATGCTGCACAGTCAAAAAGATATGCTATTTTCAAAATGCCCACACAATGTCGAGTGTGCGGAAAATAGAGAAAACGAGGGACGAAGTTTTGGCAAGTGTTGGATGTGGTGTGCATAGATGACAATGGGGACCCACATGTCAATAATCGCAGAGGCAAAAAAATGGAGATATTTTCCCTGCATCAGGTGGAATCGAACCCAGGTGGAACAGCTGTCGGGTAGTGTCACTTGGCCACTGGGCTAGTTTAGTACTTTCGTTATAAATAAGGCACTGCATCAGGTGTCCAATCTCCTCCTGCGCCTTTGTGCGCTCGCCGCGGCGCTGCCGTCAACCGTTGTGAACATGCTGAACAAACGGGTGGAATCTGGAGAGGACTGTATGTGGAGAGGCGGACAGTCGGGACCCACCAGGTCCATGGCCGTACGCAAGCAAGTGCCTCATGAAAAAATACTTCCACCTAATGCTATACTGACGTTGGGGCCCACGGGTTTGTCAACATAGTTACATTTTTTAGGTGCTTCAACATAGGAGATAAATTCACAACGAAGCTGGGGAGCTGGCGGGTAGTATCATTTATTATCACTGGGGCAGCAAGTATCAGCTGGGTTTTGGGCTGCCCCGTCTAGGCTTTCTTTTTTAACATGCGCAGCCCACAACATGTCGGTTTGTATTTTTTTTAGGGCCGTCATGTATCGACTGGCCTATGGACCTCCCATCCAAGGTTTTTTTTTCTGAAACATCGGCAGCCCAATTTATGTATCTTTTTGAAGAAAAAGCAGAGGTCTGTTCTATTTTTCTATATAAGAATAGGAACGCCTGGTCCAACTTATGTTTCCCTTCTAACTATATTATATATATTTAAATTATTTTATATGTTATTATATATTATTGTTATTGTCATCATATATTTAATAGATACTTACATATGTAAGAAAACAATATCCCACATCTTATTAACTTATAAAATAATTTCTTAACAATAAAATCCTGGATTTTTTGGCAACGAAAATCCTGGTGATTGTGTACAAAAGCTTGGTAAGATTTAAGGACCATTGTAATAATAAATCACTTATTATTTAAATATATTTATAACAAAATGCTCAGCCCCTGTTTATTTTTTGATAACATTGTTGCGCCCAACCCAACATTATAATTGGAATCGGCCCAGCAAAATCATGTATTTCGAGAAAGTGCAAATGGCCTGTAATTTTTTAGGAAAAAAATAAATGGGCCGCCTGGACGCTACATTATTTGTTCACCCAGCCCAGCAAATGGACTGTAATTTAAAAAAAAAGAGATCAAATTAACTGTAAATTCTGAAGAAAAAAATGGGTTGAATACGTGCCACATTTTTTAAGGCTGAAATGTGGGCCAATAGGTCGAAGCCAACGAAAGTCATTGTCAACATAGTCAACAAATGATTCTGACATCGTTAGCCGTTGGATTTACATCCAACGACCGGCATCCAGCTTCAATCTCTCGTCTTCTTCCTCCAACGCCGCTGGGGCCACCTGCTCCCGCCTCCTGCTGCTAGCAGCTCTGCTTAGCACGCTTTGCTGTGAAGCGCTACCTCCACCCCTCCACACCTCCTGTTCTTCTCCACTGACTGTCAAATCACACCACACCAGAACCAGTTAACCCTCATACACCTCTCCATCTGCGACTCTACTCCCGCTTCTTCCCATCTCCGGCTCGTTGTTGTCCGGGGCTTCACCGTCGTCCACCACCTTGGATGCGCTCGGCGCGGAGTAGTCAACGTGGTCAATGAACGACATCCATCGGAAGTAGACTATGCATGGAGAGACTGACAGCTGGGTCCACGGCCGCACGCAAGGAAATGCCTCCTTATTACGTGCAAAATAATGATTCCTCCACCTGACAGCTGGGACCCACCGGAAGGGCCTCTCAGATTTCGCGAAAAAACGTTCCCCAGCGACAGTCGGACCCACCAGCTATATCTTCGCACGCAAGGAAGTGCCTCCTTATTACGCACACAAAAATGAATACCCCCTGCTAGCTGGGACCCACAATAGTGGGAGGCTGACTTGTGGGCCTACTAAGTTGACGAGGACGGAGGGCTTTGTCAACTTAGTCAATATGAACGATTCTAGCTCCAGTGACCGTATAATGTCCATCCAACGGCAGTAGTGCTTCTTCAACCTCTGGTCTTCTTGCTCCAGCCGCCCAAACAAGCGTCGGGCGTGCCGCCTGCTCCTGCCACCCGTGCACGACTGTGCTGCCACCGCTGGCCATGCCATCCATCTATACTCACCCACATCTCCTGTTATTCTCCGGCGACGGCAGCCTCACACCGCAGCCGAAGCAGTCAACCAACGTACTCCCCTCCGCGTGGGCATCCACTGCCGCATCTTTCCCGGCTCCGCGTCGTCCCCTTCCTAGGCCTCGCCGTCGTCCACCACGTTGGTGCTCTTGGCGCGGCGTGGTCAATGTGGTCAACGACCGACTTCCATCGGAAGAGTATCTTGACGATGGAGAGGCTAACAATTTGGGTCCACGATTGCAACAACAAAGTGCCTCCTTATTACAGCGCAAAATAATGATTCCTCCACGGACAAATAGGGGGACCCACCGGACGGGCCACCGTATTTTGTGAAAAAAATGTTTCCCCCCTGACTGTTGGGACCCACCAGGTACATCTTTGCGCGCAAGGAAATGCGTCCATATTACAGGTAAGAAAAATGATTCGACCCCTGACTGTTGGGACCCACCAGGTACATCTTCGCACGGAAGGAAGTGCCTGACAGTCGGGACCCACCTGGTCAAAGCGTACGTAGCGTTGTCATTCTGGTCGCGAACATGTACGTACATACTGGTCGACCAGTCTGTCTGCAGGCTGCAGCGATGAACCGTGGCCGTGTAGGGAAGGGAACATGTTGTAGTAGAGGCACGCATGTGTCGTAGTAGAGGCGCGCACGTAGCATGTACACGTACGTACAGCGGCCAGGGTGCAAGAAAGTAAATACGGCCACGTATGTACATACGGGCGGGGTCTCGAACGCCTACTCGCGCATACGTACGTCCAGGGCTCGTGTACATGGCTGGGTCGGAACGGAGAAACTGCGTCGTCGTCGTGTTCATGGGGAGGCAATGGAATGCATCGTGTTCATCGGGAGGCAACGAAACGCGTGTTGTTCATCGGGAGCCAACCGGCTTGGACAGAACAGCCGATGGAAACGAGGCCTAGCGTACCGCAGAATGGAGAAAACGGCCTTGTGTTCGACTGGCCACGGTTGAAAGGGGATCCTGTTCATCCGGAGGGGCCTGGCGTACCGCAAAACGGAGGAAATGGACCTCCTACGGTCGAAACGGGGTCCTGTTGATTGGGAGGGGTGTGGCGTACCGCAAAACGGGGGAAACAGACTTGTGTTGGAGCGCTACGGTCGAAATGGGGGTCCTATTCATCGAGAGGGGTGTGGCGTACCGCAAAACGGAACTTCACAGGATACTGTTCATCTCCACCCTCGACTGCCTCACCACGGGCTACTGTTCATCCACCATCGACCGCCTCCACGGACTCCTGTTCATCCACCGTCGACCTCCTCCAGCCTCCACCTGCGACTGTTCATCCACGGGCTCCTGTTCATCCAGCCTCCACCGTCTACTGTTCAACTAGCCCTCTCCACGGGGTCCTGTTCAACCACCCCTCCACGGGCTACTGTTCATCTAGCCTTTCACCGGCTACTGTTCAACCAGCCCTCCATGGGGTCCTATTCATACAACCCTCCACGGGGTCATGTTCATCCACCGACTCGTTTGATCGGGGTCCTGTTCATCCAGTGGCAACGGCCTCTACTACCACGGGGTCCTGTTCATCCAACCCCCCATCGGGAACTGTTCATCCAAACCCCCTCAACAACGCTCATTGTTCATCAAGGGAAGGAGGCATCAGTGTTCGATCGGCTTCAGTTAGCAGCAGTAGCGAAGGAATCACTCGGGTTCAGTTAACAGCAAGGGATCGATCGATCGCTCGGGTTCAGTAACGCATAGCCTGCAGTGCAATCGCTCGGGTTCAGTTAGAGCCCAACGCCTCGCTCGGGTTCAGTTAGAGCCCAACGCCTCGCACACACGTGCGTACGTACGAGAGAAACATGCATCGCTCAGCCCCCGACCACCCACCGTAACCGGGAACTCCCCGATATTTTCCTCGCCCTCGCTTCTACCATGGTTTTTTCCGTCATGGACGGCCCAAAGAATGTCATGCAGCTGCGTCTCCGTCCCACCCAAGACGAAAAGCCCATTTTCTGTCATGATTTTTTGTCATAGAAGTAGGAGCCCACCACATCTATGATGATACCGGGTTTTGTCACAATTATCGTCATAGAAGTGTCATAAGTATTACATAAAATTTATTTCGTTCGGCCCAAAATGTCACGGATGTCTTTTTTTGTAGTGGACATGGTAGCTCGAGACTGGAATTTGCTCCTCCGGTGATGGAGAGATATTCTTAGGGCCCTCTCGATGTGATGCCATCCATCATCTTCTTGCTAGACACACGTGACTTCGTCACAGGGATGTCAGAACACGATAACGAGAAAGAAGAACAAAACTAGCAATGAGAAGAACGATATAGTGAGCATGTGTATGAATCAAGAGGATACTAATGTATAACCAAAGGTTTACTCGAATAACATTCATGTAATCATAGGGATCGATATGGACGTCCACGGTTCCATTATCGGTCATTGAACAAAGGGGTTTCATCCATGTGTATGGTTTACCGAACCAATAGGATCACAAGCTTAAGGTAATCACGCATTCTCGGTGTTATTAGGATGAGAGTATCGAGGATTTATTTGTGAAATAATTTCATTAATATTGAAAATAGTTTCGAGAGGAATCAACGTTTTGGGGTCACCGGAAGGGTCTCGAAGTTTATCGACAATACCGAGTATTACCGATAAATAATATATATAGGTGGAAAATGTTTCTCGAGGTGTTAAATTATATATATATATATATATATATATATGAGGCTTTAGTAATTATTCGAGGGCTTCTATATTTAATTCAATATTAACAGGCTTTAAAAGGCCAAGTGGTGGAAGGAGTATTGGGCCACCATGGCCCAATAGGAAGTGGTGCCCCCTTTCCTTGTGTGGGGACCGAATTGGAGTGGGGAAGAGTACAACTCCTCCCCTTATGCAGGCGCCCCAAGGAGGTACTTTCCCTCCTTGGTGGCTGCCCCTCTCTTCCTCTCTAACCTATATATAGTGGAGGTATTGGCCCTTTTCTTCATACAAGTTTTAGGTGCCTCCTCTAGCCCAATACTACTAGTTCCAATTGAGATAAGTAGAGCTAGTTTTAGTTCTTATAATCCTCATAATTAGAAGCCTCGAGTGGCTCTAATCTTCCCCTCTAATTCTACGGCAGTGATTGGTTCTTGATGTAGGGTGGAACCCTATATGGCTGATCTTTCACGAAAGGAGCAGATCCCATGATGAACACGAAGAACACAAGGGGAAAACACAAAGGGAAACACAAGAGAGACACTCAAACCAACGAGATTAGGTCACACATATGCTAGATCCTCGAAACACGAGAGGAGATACAAGACCACGATCAACAAAGGACGATACAAAGGTAACCGGGTCTTCTCCGTGAGGAGGTCTTGATGGGGCCACCTGAGAGGGGGGGGGGTCTTGAATCCAACATGGATCTTCTCTGAAGAGGGGACGCGGTCTCTCTCGAGGAGTAGATCCGTATGGATGAGCGAGGCTCTATCTCACAAATGAGCTATCACAACGCTAACCTTAACTAGGAGGAAGTGGAGGAGTATATATAGTCTAGGTCCACGAAGGGGTAAGTGGGAGAGGGACACATGGGCCTCGGGCCTGTTCTCTATACGCAAACAGGCACCAGACGTCCGCTGGGGACCGGTCGTCCGGTGGCTCACAGGCTTCCGGACGTCCGGTGGTCGCCGGACTTCCGCTATTTTCCGTTCTGTGAAGGTGACGCCGGACGTCCGGTGGCTTCGGACTTCTGCTAATTTTGGCTCGCGTGGAGTGGCGCCGGATGTCCGGTCCTGGTCGGTCGTCCGCTGGCTGGAAGGTGCGGCCGGTCGTCCGCTCGCTGTAGCTTGCGTTGGCTGGGACTTGGGCGGGTTGGCCTTCAGGTGGCGGACGTCCGGTCCCGGCCGGTCGTCCGGTGGCTGTAGCTTTCGTGGCAGCTCTTCTTCTTGTCATTCGCACTTGGTGTCCTCGCCGTCTTGTCCATTGGATGTAGATGTTCCATGGCTTTCCTCCAAGTACCTCATCACACATAGTGTTTCCACTTGAGGTAGCAACCATGTCTCATGCATAGAAAGTGGTAGTTCGGAAAGGAGCGAGTTCACCTTATCGTCGATAGCCTTTGCTCGTGCTCTTGTCATTGGTCCAAGTGGTGTCGTGGGAGACGTAGGTAGGTCCATGGGGATGACCTTGGGATGCTCCGCATCATCTCCCCTCCCATGGGAAAGATCCGACCTCGGATCGAAATCTTCATCACCATGGTAGGCCTAAAGATCCTTGACGTTGAAGACGTCGCTCATGTTGTATGCTACCTCTTGAGCACTGCGTTGGTTTTCCCTTGAATAGAAAAGGGTGATGCAGCAAAGTAGTGTAAGTATTTCCCTCAGTTTTTGAGGACCAAGGTATCAACCCAGTAGGAGGCCACACGCAAGTCCCTCGTACCTACACAAACAAATAAGAACCTTGCAACCTACGCGATAAAGGGGTTGTCAATCCCTTCACGGCCACTTGCAAAGGTGAGATCTGATAGAGATGATAAGATAATATTTTTGGTATTTTTATGATAAAGACTGAAAGTAAAGAATGCAAAATAAACAGTAATAGAAATAACAAGTTTGTGGGAGATTAATATAATGGAGAATAGACCCGTGGCCATAGGTTTCACTAATGGCTTCTCTCAAGGTAGCATAAGTATTGTGGTGGGTGAACAAATTAATGTCGAGCAATTGATAGAATTGAGCATAGTTATGAGAATATCTAGGCATGATCATGTATATAGGCATCATGTCTGCGACAAGTAGACCGAAATGATTCTGCATCTACTACTATTACTCCACACATCGATCGCTATCCAAAGATGCATCTAGAGTATTAAGTTCATAAGAACAGAGTAACGCATTAGGCAAGATGACATGATGTAGAGGGATAAACTCAAGCAATATGATATAAAACCCATCTTTTTATCCTCGATGGCAACAATACAATACGTGTCATTTCCCCTTCTGTCACTGGGATCAAGCACCACATGATTGAACCCAAAGCTAAGCACTTATCCCATTGCAAGAAAGATCAATCTAGTAGGCCAAACCACCAATCATACATAAAAGAATTCAGAGGAGATTCAAATATTGTTCATAGATAATCTTGATCATAAACCCACAATTCATCGGATCTCGACAAACACACCGCAAAAAGAGTTACATCGAATAAATTTCCAAGAAGATCGAGTAGAACTTTGTATTGAGATCCAAAGAGAGATAAGAAGCCATCTAGCTAATAACTATGGACCCGAAGGTCTGAGGTAAACTACTCACACATCATCGGAGAGGCTATGGTGTTGATGTAGAAGCCCTCCGTGATCGATGCCCCCTCCGGCGAAGCGCCGGAAAAGGCCCCAAGATGGGATCTCACGGGTACAGAGAGTTGTGGCGGTGGAAATAGGGTTTTGTGGTGCTCCTGGATGTTTTCAGGGTATATGGATATATATAGGAGGAAGAAGTAGGTCGGTGGAGCTATGAGGGGCCCACGAGGGTGGGGGGCGCGCCCAGGGGGAGGCGCGCCTCCCTGCCTCGTGGCCTCCTCATTCGTTTCTTGATGTCCACTCCAAGTCCTCTGTATCACGTTTGTTCCAAAAATAACTCTCCCGAAGGTTCAATTCCGTTTGGACTCCGTTTGATATTCCTTTTCTGCGAAACACTGAAATAGGCAAAAAAAAAACAATTTGCACTGGGCCTTGGGTTAGTAGTTTAGTCCCAAAAATAATATAAAAGTGTATAATAAAGCCCATTAAACATCCAAAATAGAATATATAATAGCATGGAACAATAAAAAATTATAGATACATTGTAGACGTATCAAGCATCCCCAAGCTGAATTCATGCTCGTCCTCGAGTAGGTAAATGATAAAAACATAATTTTTGATGTGGAATGCTACCTAGCATAATTCTCAATGTAATTTTCTTTATTGTGGCATGAATGTTCAGATCCGAAAGATTCAAGATAAAAGTTTAATATTGACATAAAAATAATAATACTTCAAGCATACTAATAAAGCAATCATGTCTTCTCAAAATAACATGGCCAAAGAAAGTTATTCCTACAAAATCATATAGTCTGGCTATGCTCTATCTTCATCATACAAAATATTTAAATCATGCACAACCCTGATGACAAGCCAAGCAATTGTTTCATACTTTTGATGTTCTCAAACTTTTTCAATCTTCACGCAATACATGAGCGTGAGCCATGGACATAGCACGATATGTGGAATAGAATGGTGGTTGTGGAGAAGACCAAAAAGAGGAGAAGATAGTCTCACATCAACTAGGTGTATCAATGGGCTATGGAGATGCCCATTAATAGATATCAATGTGAGTGAGTAGGGATTGCCATGCAACGGATGCACTAGAGCTATAAGTGTATGAAAGCTCAACAAAAGAAACTAAGTGGGTGTGCACCCAACTCGCTTGCTCACGAAGACCTAGGGAAATTTGAGGAAGCCCATCATTGGAATATACAAGCCAAGTTCTATAATGTAAAATTCCCACTAGTATATGAAAGTGACAACATAGGAGACTCTCTATCATGTAGATCTTGGTGCTACTTTGAAGCACAAGTGTGGTAAAAGGATAGTAACATTGTCCCTTCTCTCTTTTTCTCTCATTTTTTTGTTTGGGCCTTCTTCTTTTTTATGGCCTCTTTTATTTCTCTTTTTTTTATTTAGTCCGGAGTCTCATCCTGACTTGTGGGGAATCATAGTCTCCATCATCCTTTCCTCACTGGGACAATTCTCTAATAATGATGATCATCACACTTTTATTTACTTACAACTCAAGAATTACAACTCAATACTTAGAACAAAATATGACTCTATGTGAATGCCTTCGGCGGTGTACCGGGATATGCAATGAATCAAGAGTGACATGTATGAGAGAATTATGAATGGTGGCTTTGCCACAAATACGATGTCAACTACATGATCATGCGAGGCAATATGACAATGATGGAGCGTGTCATAGTAAACGGAACGGTGGTAAGTTGCATGGCAATATATCTCGGAATGGCTATGGAAATGCCATAATAGGTAGGTATGGTGGCTGTTTTGAGGAAGGCATATGGTGGGTGTATGATACCGTGAAAAGTGCGCGGTATTAGAGAGGCTAGCAATGGTGGAAGGAAGAGAGTGCGTATAATCCATGGACTCAATATTAGTCATAAAGAACTCATATACTTATTGCAAAAATCTACAAGTTACCAAAGCAAAGTATTACGCGCATGCTCCTAGGGGGATAGATTGGTAGTAAAAGACCATCGCTCGTCCCTGACCGCCACTCATAAGGAAGACAATCAATAAATAAATCATGCTCCAACTTCATCACATAACGGTTCACCATAATGCATGCTACGGAATCACAAACTTTAACACAAGTATTTCTCAAATTCAAAACTACTCAACTAGCATGACTCTAATATCACCATCTTCATATCTCAAAACAATCATAAAGAATCAAACTTCTCTTAGTATTCAATGCACTTTATATGATAGTTCTTATTATACCTATCTTGGATGCCTATTATATTAGGACCAATATTTTTAACCCAAGCAAATTACAATGCTGTTTTGTAGGACTCCCAAAAATAATATAAGTGAAGCATGAGATATCAATAATTTCTATAAAATAAACCACCACCGTGCTCTAAAATATATAAGTGAAGCACTAGAGCAAAACTATTTAGCTCAAAAGATATAAGTGAAGCACATAGAGTATTCTAATAAATTCCGAATCATGTGTGTCTCTCCCAAAAGGTGTGTACAACAAGGATTATTGTGGTAAACTAAAAAGAAAAGACTCAAATCATACAATACGCTCCAAGCAAAACACATATCATGTGGTGAATAAAAATATAGCATCAAGTAAAGTTACCGATGGACGAAGACGAAAGAGGGGATGCCTTCCAGGGCATCCCCAAGCTTAGGCTTTTGGTTGTCCTTGGATTTTACCTTGGGGTGCCTTGGGCATCCCCAAGCTTAGGCTCTTGCCACTCCTTGTTGAAGGAAATATGCCCTAGAGGCAATAATAAAGTTATTGTTTATTTCCTTATATCATGATAAATGTTTATTATTCATGCTAGAATTGTGTTAACCGGAAACATAATACATGTGTGAATGCATAGACAAACAGAGTGTCACTAGTATGCCTCTACTTGACTAGCTTGTTGATCAAAGATGGTTATGTTTCCTGGCCATAGACATGAGTTTTCATTTGATTAATGGGATCACGTCATTAGGAGAATGATGTGATTGACATGACCCATTCCGTTAGCTTAGCACCCGATCGTTTAGTATGTTGCTATTGCTTTCTTCATGACTTATACATGTTCCCATGACTATGAGATTATGCAACTCCCGTTTGCCGGAGGAACACTTTGTGTGCTACCAAACGTCACAACGAATCGGGTGATTATAAAGGAGCTCTACGGGTGTCTCCAAAGGTACATGTTGGGTTGGCGTATTTCGAGATTAGGATTTGTCACTTCGATTGTCGGAGAGGTATCTCTAGGCCCTCTCGGTAATGCACATCACTTAAGCCTTGCAAGCATTGCAACTAATGAGATAGTTGCGGGATGATGTATTCTGAGCGAGTAAAGAGACTTGCCGGTAACGAGATTGAACTAGGTATTGAGATACCGACGATCGAATCTCGGGCAAGTAACATAACGATGACAAAGGGAACAATGTATGTTGTTATGTGGTTTGACCGGTAAATATCTTCGTAGAATATGTAGGAGCCAATATGAGCATCCAGGTTCCGCTATTGGTTATTGACCGGAGACGTGTCTTGGTCATGTCTACATAGTTCTCAAACCCGTAGGGTCCGCACGCTTAACGTTACGATGACAGTTATATTATGAGTTTATATGTTTTGATGTACCGAAGGTTGTTCGGAGTCCCGGATGTGATCACGGACATGACGAGGAGTCTCGAAATGGTCGAGACATAAAGATTGATATATTGGACGACTATATTCGGACATCGGAAGTGTTTCGGGTGATTTCAGAGAAAACCGGA
Organism: Aegilops bicornis; assembly: GCA_021605145.1. Lineage (NCBI taxonomy): Eukaryota > Viridiplantae > Streptophyta > Magnoliopsida > Poales > Poaceae > Aegilops > Aegilops bicornis. The sequence goes on from CM038669.1 coordinate 321,776,628, forward strand.
GTGCCGGAGGGTTACCGGAACCCCCCGGGAGAAGTAATGGGCCTTATGGGCCTTAGTGGAGAGAGAGAGGGGCAGCCAGGGTGGGCCGCACGCCCCCTCCCCCTCTGGTCTGAATTGGACTAGGAGAGGGGGGGCGGCGCCCCCTTTCCTTCTCCCTCTCCCCCTTCCTTTCCCCCTCCTAGTAGGAGTAGGAAAGAGGGGAGTCCTACTCCTACTAGGAGGAGGACTCCTCCTCCTGGCGCGCCTAGTAAGGGCCAGCCGGCCTCCTCCCTTGCTCCTTTATATACGGGGGCATGGGGCACCCCATAGACACAAAAATTGATCATTGATCTCTTAGCCGTGTGCGGTGCCCCCCTCCACTATAATCCACCTCGATAATACTGTAACGGTGCTTAGGCGAAGCCCTGTGTCCGTAGAACATCAACATCGTCACCACGCCGTCGTGCTGACGAAACTCTCCCTCAACACTTGACTGGATCGGAGTTCGAGGGACGTCATCGGGCTGAACGTGTGCTGAACTCGAAGGTGTCGTACATTCGTTACTTGATCGGTCGGATCGGGAAGACGTACGACTACATCAACCGCGTTGTGATAACGCTTCCGCTTTCAGTCTACGAGGGTACGTGGACAACACTCTCCCTATTGTTGCTATGCATCACCATGATCTTGCGTGTGCGTAGGATTTTTTTTGAAATTGCTACGTTCCCCAACACTTGTTCCATAATCCATCAAATCTTTACCCAAAACTTGCAAACTTCACAACACAAAACTCAACAGAAAATCTCATGAGTTCCGTTAGCGAAATAAAACAAACCACCACTTCAAGGTACTATAATGAACTCATTCTTTATGTACATTGGTGTTAAACCTACTGTATTCCAACTTCTCTATGGTTCATAAACTCCATTACTAGCCATAGATTCATCAAAATAAGCAAACAACACACGAAAAACAGAATCTGCCAAAAACAGAACAGTCTGTAGTAATCTGTATCTAACGTAAACTTCGGTAACTCAGAAAATTCTACCAAAATGGGACTACCTGAATAATTTGTTTACTGATCTACTGCAATTGGAATCAGTATTTTATCACGTTCTCGTGATTTTTAACAATTGTTTTCATGAGCAGAAAGTTTCTGACTTTTTCAGCAAGATCAAATAACTATCATCCAAGAAGATCCTATAGGTTTTACTTGGCACGAACACTAAATAAAACATAAAACCACATCTAACCAGAGGCTAGATCAAATATTTATTGCTAAACAGTAACAAAAAGCAAGGAACAAAAATAAAATTGGGTTTCCTCCCAACAAGCGCTATCGTTTAACGCCCCTAGCTAGGCATAAAAGCAAGGATAGATCTAGGTATAAATTGGAATCTAATATTCCCTTCCTTCATATCAATAATTGCACCAATCGTTCTAAGGAAAGGTCTACCAAGAATAATAGGACATGAAGGATTGCAATCTATATCAAGAACAATAAAATCTACGGGCACATAATTCCTATTTGCAGCAATAAGAACATCATTAATTCTTGCCATAGGTTTCTTAATGGTGGAATCCGCAAGATGCAAGTTTAAAGAACAATCATCAAATTCACGAAAACCTAACACATCACACAAAGTTTTTGGAACCGTGGAAACACTAGCACCCAAATCACACAAAGCATAGCATTCATGATCTTTAATTTTAATTTTAATATTAGGTTCCCACTCATCATGCAGTTTTATAGGGATAGAAACTTCTAATTCAAGCTTTTCTTCATAAGATTGCATTAAAGCATCAACGATATGTTTAGTAAAAGCTTTATTTTGACTATAAGCATGAGGAGAATTTAGCAAGAATTGCAACAAGGAAATACAATCTATTAAAGAACAATTATCATAATTAAATTCCTTGAAATTCAAAATAGTGGGTTCATTGCTATCTAAAGTTTTGACCTCTTCAATCCCACTTTTACCAATTTTTGCTTCAAGATCTAAAAACTCTGAATCATTGGGACGCCTTCTAACTAAAGTTGACTCATCTTCAGTCCCATCATTATCAAGATTCATATTGCAAAACAAAGATTTAATTCGAGACACATCAATCACTTTTAGATCTTCATCTTTATTATCAAGAAAACTAGAAGAACACGCTCTCACAAAGCAATCCTTTTTTGCATGCATCCTAGCGGTTCTTTCTTTGCACTCATCAATGGAAATTCTCATGGCTTTGAGAGAGTCATTGATATCATGCTTAGGTGGAATAGATCTAAGTTTCAAAGAATCAACATCAAGAGAAATTCTATCCATGTTCCTAGCCAACTTATCAACCTTAAGCAATTTTTCTTCGAGCAAAGCATTAAAATTCTTTTGTGATTTCATAAACTCTTTAACACTAGTCTCAAAGTCAGAGGGCAACTTATTAAAATTTCCATAAGAGCTATTGTAGGAATTACCATAATTATTAGAGGAATTAGTAGGGAACGGCCTAGGATTAAAGTTTCCTCTATACGAGTTGTTACCAAAATTGTTCCTACCAACAAAATTCACATCCATAGATTCATTATTATTCTCAATCAAAGTAGATAAAGTCATATCATTAGGATCAAGAAACACTCTTATTAGCAAACAATTTCATAAGTCCATCCATCTTTCCACTCAAAACATTAATTTCTTCAATCGCATGAACCTTTTACTAGTAGATCTTTCGATTGTGCCATTGAGAATAATTAACCATAATATTATCTAGGAGTTTAGTAGCTTCTCCTAAAGTGATTTCCATAAAAGTGCCTCCCATGGACAAATCTAAAAGATTTCTAGAAGCACAATTCAATCCGGCATAAAATTTTTGTATAATCATCCATAGATTCAAACCATGTGTAGGGCAATTACGTATCATTAATTTCATCCTCTCCCAAGCTTGTGCAACATGTTCATGATCAAGTTGCTTAAAATTCATAATATCGTTTCTAAGAGAGATGATCTTAGCGGGAGGAAAACACTTAGAGATAAAAGCATCTTTGCACTTTTTCCATGAATCAATAGTATTTTTAGGCAAAGATTTAAAACCAAGTTTTAGCACGATCTCTAAGCAAAAACGGAAATAGCTTCAATTTAACAATATCATTACCCACATCTTTCTTCTTTTGCATATCACACAAATCAACGAAGTTGTTTAGATGGGTAGCGGCATCTTCACTAGGAAGGCCGGCGAATTGATCTTTCATGACAAGATTCAACAAGGCAGCATTGATTTCACAAGATTTAGCATCGGTAATAGGAGCAATCGGAGTGCTAAGAAAATCATTGTTGTTGGTATTGGAAAAGTAACAAAATTTAGTATTGTCTTGAGCCATCGTGACAAACAAGCAATCCAACAAACAAGCACACAAGAAGCAAGCGAAAAAGAGGTGAACGGAAAGAGAGGGCGAATAAAACGGCAAGGGTGAAGTGGGGGAGAGGAAAACGAGAGGCAAATGGCAAATAATGTAATGCAAGGGATAGGAGTTTGTGATGGGTACTTGGTATATCTTGACTTGTGCGTAGACTCCCCGGCAACGGCGCCAGAAATCCTTCTTGCTACCTCTTGAGCACTACATTGGTTTTCCCTTGAAGAGAAAAGGGTGATGCAGCAAAGTAGCGTAAGTATTTCCCTCAGTTTTTGAGAACCAAGGTATCAATCCAGTAGGAGGCCACACGCAAGTCCCTCGTACCTACACAAACAAATAAGAACCTTGCAACCAACGCGATAAAGGGGTTGTCAATCCCTTCACGGCCACTTGCAAAAGTGAGATCTGATAGAGACGATAAGATAATATTTTTGGTACTTTTATGATAAAGATTGAAAGTAAGGAATGCAAAATAAACGATAATAGAAATAGCAAGTTTGCGGGAGATTAATATAATGGAGAATAGACCCGGGGCCATAGGTTTCACTAGTGGCTTCTCTCAAGATAGCATAAGTATTACGGTGGGTGAACAAATTACTGTCGAGCAATTGATAGAATTGAGCATAGTTATGAGAATATCTAGGCATGATCATGTATATAGGCATCACGTCCACGACAAGTAGACCGAAACGATTCTGCATCTACTACTATTACTCCACACATCGACCGCTATCCAAAGATGCATCTAGAGTATTAAGTTCATAAGAAGAGAGTAACGCATTAGGCAAGATGACATGATGTAGAGGGATAAACTCAAGCAATACGATATAAACCCCATCTTTTTATCCTCGATGGCAACAATACAATACGTGTCATTTCCCCTTCTGTCACTGGGATCGAGCACCGCATGATTGAACCCAAAGCTAAGCACTTCTCCCATTCCAAGAAAGATCGATCTAGTAGGCCAAACCAAACTGATAATTCGAAGAGACTTGCAAAGATAACCAATCATACATAAAAGAATTCAGAGGAGATTCAAATATTGTTCATAGATAATCTTGATCATAAACCCACAATTCATCAGATATCGACAAACACACCGCAAAAAGAGTTACATCGAATATATCTCCAAGAAGATCGAGGAGAACTTTGTATTGAGATCCAAAGAGAGAGAAGAAGCCTTCTAGCTAGTAACTATGGACCCGAAGGTCTAAGGTAAACTACTCACACATCATCGGAGAGGCTATGGTGTTGATGTTGAAGCCCTCCATGATCGATGCCCCCTCCGGCGGAGCGCCGAAAAAGGCCCCAAGATGGGATCTCACGGGTACAGAGAGTTGTGGCAGTGGAAATAGGGTTTCGTGGTGCTCCTGTATGTTTTCGGGGTATATGGATATATATAGGAGGAAGAAGTAGGTCGGTGGAGCTATGAGGGGCCCACGAGAGTGGGGGGCGCGCCCAGGGGGGCAGGCGCGCCTCCCTGCCTCGTGGCCTCCTCATTTGTTTCTTGATGTCCACTCCAAGTCCTGTGGATCACGTTTGTTCCAAAAATAACTCTCGCAAAGGTTCATTTCCGTCTGGATTCCATTTGATATTCCTTTTCTGCGAAACACTGAAATAGGCAAAAAAACAGCAATTTGCACGGGGCCTTGGGTTAGTAGGTTAGTCCCAAAAATAATATAAAAGTGTATAATAAATCCCATTAAACATCCAAAATAGAATATATAATAGCATGGAACAATCAAAAAGTATAGATACGTTGGAGACGTATCATTGTACTTGTCGCGCGGGAGGTCGATCTTGTAAGCGTTGTTGTTGTAGCGTGCTAGCACCTTGAAGGGTCCATCGGCTCGTTGTAGAAGTTTGGACTTGCGTTCGTTCGGGAAGCGTTCCTTGCGAAGGTGTAGCCACACAAGATCTCCAATGTTGAATATCATGGGTTGCTTGTTGACGTTGAGCTTGGTCGCGAGTCGTTGTACTTGGCGCTCGATGGTGTGCCTTGTATCTTCATGCATCTTCTTGAGATAGTTCACTCGGGCACTCGCGTCCATATTGATGTGCTCTTGTAGTGGTAGAGGAAGAATGTCCAATGGGGACAATGGATTGAAACCGTAGATGACCTCGAAGGGGGACTTGCCGGTAGTCGAATGTCTTGCGCGGTTGTAGGCGTACTCGGTGATGGGTAGGCACTCTTCCCACTCCTTGATGTTCCTCTTGATCAACACACGTAGTAGAGTGGAGAGCGTTCGGTTCGTCACTTCCGTTTGGCCGTCGGTTTGTGGATGGTATTCCATGGAGAATAGTAGCTTGATTCCGAGCTTGGCGCATAAGGTCTTCCAAAAGTAACTCAAGAACTTGACGTCGCGGTCCGAGACAATCGTCTTTGGCACTCCATGTAGGTGCAAGATTTCTCTACAAAAAAGATTTGCAATATGTGAAGCATCGTCTATCTTGTTGCATGGTATGAAATGTGCCATTTTAGATAATCGGTCCACGACAACAAACACAGAATCCTTTCCATTTCGAGTTCTAGGCAAACCAAGTACAAAATCCATGCTAATATCTTCCCATGGTTAGTACAAAATTGGAAGAGGCATATAGAGGCCATGAGATTGAGCTTTAGACTTAGCTTTGCGACATGTAGAGCATCGGTTGGTGAAGCGGTTGACGTCGCGGAACAGCTTGGGCCAAAAATAGTTCTTGGAGAGGGTAGCAAATGTCTTATCGCGTCCAAAGTGTCCCATTAGTCCTCCTCCATGAGATTCTTGCAAAAGCAACAAACGAAGAGAAGACTAGGAGATGCAAAGTTTGTTAGCACTCATAAGATAATCATCTTTGATGTAATAGCGTTTCCAAGATGTATGCGTCAAACACTTGGCGTAAGTAACTGCAAAAGTAGGATCATGCGCATACAAGTCTTTTATGTGCTCAAAGCCAATGACATTCAATTCAAGTTTAGTAACAAGCATGCATATATGAGGAAAGCGCATCTGCCACAACATTGTCTTTGCCTTTTATATACTTGATGACATAAGGAAAAGACTCTATGAATTCACTCCACTTAGCATGACGCTTGTTCAATTTAGTTTGGCCCTTAAGATACTTGAGCGTTTCATGATCGGTGTGAAGAATGAACTCATGTGGACGGAGATAATGTTCCCATTCACCAAAACTCGCACTAAAGCATATAGCTCTTTGTCATATATGGGGTAATTGAGTTGCGCACCGGAAAGTTTCTCACTAAAGTATGCTACGGGGCGCTTCTCTTGCATTAACACGCCTCCTATGCCATAACCACTAGCACCGCAATGTATCTCAAAAGGTTTGTCGAAGTTTGGTAGAGCAAGCACGGGAGCGTGAGTAAGAAAATTCTTAAGCTCATTGAAAGCAGTGTCTTGGGATGTTCCCCAAACAAACGGTGCATTTTTCTTACTCAAAGCATGCAAAGGTGAAGCAATGGTGCCAAAATCCTTCACGAATCTGCGGTAGAAACCGGCTAAACCACGAAAACTACACACTTGTTGCAAGTTAGTTGGTTGGGACCAAGTTTTAGTAGCATTGATCTTAGATTCATCTACATGAACACCCTTAGAAGATACTACAAAGCCCAAGAAAACAAGCTTATCAACACCAAAAAGGCATTTGTCCATGTTAGCATAGAGACGCTTTTTTCTAAGAGTTTGCAACACGGTTCTAAGATGGGTGACATGAGCTTTGAGAGATTTGCTAAAACAAGGATATCGTCGAAGTAGACAACAACAAACTCACCAATATAAGGGCTAAACACATAATGCATAAGACGCATGAAAGTACCGGGTGCTTCCGATAAACCCATAGGCATAACTAACCACTCATATAAACCAAACTTTGTTTTGAAAGCGGTTTTCCATTCATCACCCTCTTGTATGCGTATTTGATAGTAGCCACTTTTAAGATCAATTTTTGAGAAAATAGTGGCACCGCTAAGCTCATCTAGCATATCATCAAGGCGTGGAATGGGGTGCCTATATTGAACGGTGATAGCATTTATAGGTCTACAATCGGAACACATGCAAAAGCTACCGTCTCTTTTTGGCACAAGAATGACCGGGACGACACAAGGACTCAAACTTTCACGCACATGTCCATGGTCTATGAGATGTTATACTTGCCTTTGTATTTCTTTGGTTTCTTCGGGGTTGACGCGATATGGGGCCTTGTTTGGAAGAGGTGCTCCGGGGATCAGGTCGATGCGATGCTCGATGCCTCATAGTGGAGGTAGACCCGGAGGTAGCTCGTCGGGGAAAACATCTTGGAATTCCTGCAATAGAGAAGATAACACCAAAGGTAGATTGTGAGAGGTGTTAGTTTTTGGTGCCTCGTCCTTGCATAAAAGGACATAGTGCATGACACTTGATGGGTTCTCATACACTTCTCTCATATCACGTTTGGTGGCAAAGATGACTAAGTTATTCTTGTCTCTCATCGTGGAGGCACTCAATTTGGGTTGTGGCACTCACTCTCTTTTGGGTGGTTCGCTCTCTCACTATTCTCTCCATGATGGGTGGATTGCTTGTTAGCGATCACTTGGCTTGGAGACAGGTCGTAGCACGTACTCCCTTCCTTTCATCTTGAAGCTATAGTGATTCGTTCATCCGTTGTGGATGACACCGTGGTCAAATTGCCATGGTCGTCCAAGAAGTAGGTGGCAAACGGACATCGGAACAACATCACACTCCAAAGTGTCTTCGTAAGCTCCGATATCGAAGGAGACTTGTACCCTATGCTCGACTTGGATAGTACCGGAGTAGCTTAGCCATTGAACCTTGTAGGGATGCAGGTGCTTCATCTTGACCAATTGGAGCTTGGAGCATAGTTCTTCACTTGCTAAGTTATGACAACTCCCTCCAAAGATGATGACCTTGACAGACCTTCCATTGATGCCGGCCTTGGTGTGGAAGATATGGCATCTTTGGTTTTCTTCTTGTTGATGTTGAAGAGTCAAGACCTTGGAGACAACGAGAGCGGGGCTCGGATCTTCGTCACAAAAGACTTGATCATCTTCATCTTCGTTCACTTGCCGGTGCATGGCCACTTGCTCAAGGGCTTCCATTTCTCCTTCACTCATGGAGTCATAGGTTCCATCGTCATTGAGGATCATGGTGTGCTTGTTTGTACACTCAAAGGACTTGTGGCCTCGGCCGCCGCATGTGAAGCATTTGAAGGAACTTGTCTTGATGGTCTCATCGGTTGGGGTAGATGATGAGGAAGCTCCCGGCTTGAAGTTTCTTGTAGTAGGAGGACGACTTGGGGTTGTCGAAGTTTTCTTGTAACTTGACTTGTCGCTGTTGCTTGTAGATGGCTTGGTTGAGGTAGAAGGTGTTGGAGTCGTTGAAGCTTGGGGGTTGGAGAAACCATAGGACTTGTATGAGAACTTGGCATATTTGAAGTCATCTTGCACTCGACGTTCCGCCTTGGTAGCTTGATGCACTAGCTCGATGAGGTTCGAGTATGGTTGGAAGTCGGCGATCTTCTTGATAGGATGATTGAGTCCATTCAAGAAACATGCCATAGTCTGCTCATCATCTTCCGTGACATTGGCTCGTATCATGGCAATCTCCATTTCTTTGTAGTACTCTTCAGTGGTCTTTGTTCCTTGCTTGAGGAGTTGGAGTTTGTTGAAGAGGTCGCGGTTGTAGTAGGTTGGTACGAAACGTGCTCTCATGACATCCTTCATTTGCGCCCACAATGTGATGGGTTGTTCACCTCTTGCCACTCGACGCAGACGTAGTCTTGGAACTCAAGGGATGCCAATGCGATCTTCTTCTCTTCTTCATAGTTGTGCAAGCGAAAGATTTTGTCAACCTTCAATGCCCATGAAAGGTATTCTTCGGGATCATTGCTTCTGGAAAACTTGGGCATGGTGAACTTTAGCTTGCCGTATCGTTGCTCTTCATTGTGTTGGGGTCGGGGATGATGACGTCCTTGACGAGGAGGAATGTCTCCCTCAACTTGCTCTTGTCTTGAAGGATTTCCATTGTCATCTTGCTCTTGTTGAACTTGATGTTCTTGGCGAGCTTGTGGAGGAACTTGTCGAGCTTGACGATGCACGCGAGTTTGATATATTCGTTCTTGAACTTCATCACGAAGCGCTTCTTGTTGCTCACGAGCTTGTCGGTTGCGCGTGGCTACGGCTCGATTTGAATCTCGGAGGGCACGTTGCGCCTCAAGTGCTTGAGCTTCGCGTAGTTTTTGTTCTTGGCGTTGTGCCTCGGCATCTTATGCATCTTGGTGTTGGCGTGCTCGCTCTTCCTCTTGTTGTTGGCGTAGATGTTGCCGTTCTTGTGCTTGCACGAAAGTAGCTTGGTTTTGACGGTGTCGATGTTCTTGCGTGCGAGCTTGCTCTTGAGAGTCGGTGTCGTGTAGAGGATTGAGGTTTGCTTGACGATCTTGACGCGCGACACGACGAAGAGTGTTCGATGTCGGGGTACTTGAGCCGGAGATGGTGTCGTCGGAGTGTCGACTCGAGCGGCTCTGTCTTGAGTAGGACGACGAGGTATACGAGCGATTGACCATCATGGTTCGAATATCCTCTTTGAGGGATGCCATGGATGTGTCGAAGCAGTCTCTTGTACGTTGCTCAGATTGTTGTAAGTCGGATGCTAGGTTGTCGATGCGGTCGCCCAAAGCTTGTTGCTCTTGATGCAAAGCTCGTTGTGTTCCAAATAGGTGTAGCTTGGTGACGTAGTTGTTCGGGTCGTCGTCTTGTTCAAGGAAGAGTGGGTTGGTAGAAGAACTTGGCCTGTCCATCATTCCAAGGAAAATATGTGAGTGGGAGAAATAGAAGAACTTATACCAAATGTACCTTGACCGATCTTGAAGATGGATCAATGATCACTCAATGTGGAACAAGGAAATAACACAATTGGTACCAATTCTTGTCGGTTTCTCACACCTACACAAGTAAAATCTTATGGTGGGGCTTGGTTAGGATGGTGGCACACAATGTGATGCAATTGTTAGTGAGCTTCGGTAATGTAGGAAAAGATTCACAAATTTGCAAATGCAACAAGTAGACCAATAGCAAGATATGGTACACGAAACACACACGCAAATAGATAAGTGGGTTGTGCAACCAAGGGAGATCCAAAATGTGGAATCCATGAAAATGCTCTTGTTGCACAATACTAGAGAGACGCTAGCACGATTGCACAATAGGCGGATACGAAACTTGTGCACAATCTACTAAGCAAAAATGCAACGACTTCTATCCCAAGTATGCTATATGTATGGTATTCTGATGATATGATCCAAGATGATCGAGTATGACAATCTTAATGTTGTATGATGCTATGGTTCTTGCGTATAAGCTCTTTGCTTATCTTTCCTTTTTGCTTAAAATCTTGTTTGGCTCTTTCTCGTTTGAGCTCTTTTCTCATGCAAAAATTCACGAACCAAGATAGCAATTGTGTATATGCGATGACAACCTTGTGACACAAGAGATGATACCAAGATATGCACCACAATGGTATGGTATGTATGTTATGGGAAGTATGATCACTAATGTGCACAAGTCACGTTGCCGGCAATACTCAACGACTAGTCTCGATGGGGAAGCGATGCAAAAGTAAGGCTATGGGGTTATCAATGCAAATGCAAGGTAGGAGGTACAATGGTGTAAATCGATTTTACATGAGTGTCGAAGATGAGCGGTGGTGTCGTCGAAGTTGTTCCGTTCCAAGTTAGCCTAAACACCCAAGGAAACGGAGAAACCACACTCAACTTCTCAAAGATCAAAACGTGTCAAACTTGTGTCGGAGTTGGAAACGAGTAGTCGGTGGTTGTTGCGGAAAGTGGTGGAGGTATTGGAGTGCGTATGCGGAGGTGGAATGTGTATCGGAGTGCATATGCGGAGGTGGAGAGGTGGTGGAGGCCGAACTGAACTTATTCAGTTTCGTCAGAAAACGTCGGACGTCCGGTGGTGGAGCAGTCGTCCGCTCGTCGGATGTCCGGTGGCTGGGCGATTCCGGGCACGGGATGAACAACTAGGGTTCGTGGTGGATGTGGTGAAATTGGTCAAATCCGGGCGATTTTGTGGATGAAAAAGGTGGAGACGAAGGGGGAGGCTAGATCCACTCAAGGCAAAGCAAATCCATGGATCGAATCCAACAAAACTTCATCACACCAACAGATCACAAAAAAAATTGGGGCTATTTTTGGTGGGGATTTTCGAAATTGGGGAAGAACACAACAAAATCAAGCTAGAAAACAAAGAGGGGAGGCTCCGAAATCGTGATCAGCGTGGCTCATGATACCAAGATGATGTAGGGTGGAACCCTATACGGCCGATCTTTCACGAAAGGAGCGGATCCCACGAAGAACACGAGGGGAAAACACGAAGGGAAACACAAGAGAGACACTCGAACCAACGAGATTAGGTCACACATATGCTAGATCCTCGAAATACGAGAGGAGATACAAGATCCACGATCAACAAAGGATGATACAAAGGTAACCGGTTCTTCTCCGTGATGAGGTCTTGATGGGGCCACCCGAGAGGGGGGTCTTGAATCCAACATGGATCTTCTCCGAAGAGGGGCCGTGGTCTCTCATGAGGAGTAGATCCGTATGGATGAGCGAGGCTCTATCTCAAAAATGAGCTATCACAACGCTAACCTTAACTAGGAGGAAGTGGAGGAGTATATATAGTCTAGGTCCATGAAAGGGTAAGTGGGAGAGGGATACATGGGCCTCGGGCTCGTTCTCTGTACGCAGACAGGTACCGGACGTCCGCTGGGGATCGATCGTCCGGTGGCTCGCGGGTTTTCGGACATCCGATGCTCGCCAGACTTCCGCTAGTTCCGTTCTGTGAAGGTGACGCCGGACGTCCGGTGGCTTCGAACTTCCGCTAATTTTGGCTCGGGTGGAGTGGCGCCGGATGTCCGGTCCTGGTCGGTCGTTCGCTGGCTGGAAGGTGTGGCCGGTCGTTCGGTCCTGGCCGAACGTCCGCTCGCTGTAGCTTGCTTTGGCTGGGACTTGGGCAGGTTGGCCTCCAGGTGGCGGACGTCCGGTCCCGACCGGTCGTCCGGTGGATGTAGCTTCCGTGGCAGCTCTTCTTCTTGTCCTTCGCACTTGGTGTCCTCACCGTCTTGTCCATTGGATGTAGATGTTCCGTGGCTTTCCTCCAAGTACCTGATCACACATAGTGTTTCCGCTTGAGGTAGCAACCATGACTCATGCATAAAAAGTGGTAGTTTGGAAAGGAGCGAGTTCACCTTATTTTCGATAGCCTTTTGCTCGTGCTCTTGTCATTGGTCCAAGTGGTGTCGTGGGAGATGTAGGCAGGTCCATGGGGATGACCTTGGGATGCTCCGCATCAGATTAGTTCTGGACGGCGAAGCGTTGCCGGATCATGAAGACCGTACGCTTGCAAACTGTAGAAATGTCATGCTTTTGGTCTTCAGTTTGAGGGATCGTTCGTGGTCGGTTCGCGTGATCGTTCATCGGCAATATGAGGGGCTCCAAATATGATCTGCACTGACTCGTGTGCTGCTACAAACCCGGAGTTGGTAACGATCATGATCCAATCCACTAATGTGCCTTCATATTGTTCCTGGTTGTTCGCAGGCCGATTTTTTCTACTACGTTTCCCAAGAGCCCTAGCAACTCCTCTCGACGTCTCCCGAAGCTTCCAGTGTTTCTTTTGGTCCATAAAAAATGGTCAAAAATTGGCATCGTATTTGGACCTTCGTGGATATTGATTTTCTGCGAAACTAAAAATAAGCAAACAAACAGAAACCGACAGTGGGCATTAGATTAATAGGTTAGTCCAAACAAATAATATAAAATATTTAAAAAGTATATAAAATGATAACATAATAAAATTTAACAATAAAAAACTATAGATACGCTTGAGACGTATCAAGATGCTTCACCACCTTCGTCTTCGACAGGTTCTCCATCGGGTCCATGCGTCGGGGCGAGAGGGAAGAATAGAGTGGGCGAAAAAGGATGAGAATTAGGTGGAGAACGGCGGGATGGAAAAAGAGAGTGGGGATTCTACCGCGGAAACATTGCAACCAACTATAAAAGCACACACTCCGCCTCATTTTTTGGGTGGGCCAGGGTCGTGAGAGTCCTATGTGGTTCGTGTCCGGACTACCGTAAAGCCCACCCAGGTTTGGTTTCTGTTTGCGGAAAAATTATGGTCCGGACTATAACGCTGACCGATAGGATGCGTACTGGATGGCTTACGGGGTCTGGACAACTGCATTCGGACGAAAACACGCGATTCAAGGGTCGGCGTTGGAGATTCCTAAGGGCATGGCCAATGCTACAAGCTGGACCCGGTGCTGCAGCCTCCACGTAGGTTCGGATGGTCTAGGGAGCACTTAGGCCCTCCACTATGTGCTCGGTGCCAAAGTTTTGAAAAGTATCCCATGTACACATCCATGCCAGATAAGAAAAATTTAGCACACCCCACACAACGTGGAGGATTTGGCATGGATTCCAGCTTGGCCCCATATAGTATAAAGTAGTAATAGATCAGTCCAAACCAGTGTCTTCGGCTGTTGGTTCGCTTGAGAAAGTACAGTGACACGCTTAGTTTATTGCCTCAAGAAATGTGGCACCGGAGCAAGTAGAGGCATCGATGCCTTGAACTTTTTGTTTGGCATCAGCTGGCAGCGTAGAACCGGTGCCAAATATGTAAAAGATGAATTTGGCACCGGTTTTGGCCTATACAAAGGAAGGCCTTAGTATGATGCTTGCAGAGGAGACCGCCTCTTCCATGACAGTAAAAGCAAAGAAAAAGGAGCTGCAAGAGTGAGCATGGGAAAAGAAAGAAAGATGAGTGACCTTTGCAGCGCTTTACCTTGTTGGATTGGTTGTGATTCAGTAAAGCAAGAGTGAGGAGTACATGAAGGAGAAGGTGGGTCCGATGGGAAAATACACTTTGGTTCCTGGTTGTATATGCACCCTATATGAGATTTTTTTAATATTTTAGTAAAAAGTCAAAATAGGTAAGAACTATTTTGACAAAACACTTGACTTTTGCACTGATATATAAATCTCGATGAAAAAAAAACAAAAGTTGACCTCACAGCAAAAAGACAAAAATTATTTGCTATTATAGGTCACTATTCACACTATTTTAGCCAAAAATTTGTCTTTTTTGAAAAGAAGTCAAAAGGATTTTTTTTGGATTTTATTTCTCACGAGTACAATAGAAGGTCAAGTTTATTTCAAAAATATTTTCAGGATTTTTTGACTTTTTATTGAATTACTAATTTTTTCCCATATAGGGCATATGTCCCCGCAGACCAAAAATTCCCCTCCGGGTCCGATGAGGCTATCTTGATATTGGGTACTACTCCCTCCTTTCTGGTTTATAGGGCTTATCTCAAAATTTTAGTTTTTTCTATTTTATATGGCTCAATTTGGTTGTTCCCCATCATATGTTCAGATTTTAAGGTGCATTAAATCATTGCATGCAAGTATTAAGAAAGAATTGACCAATGCATGTAATTTATGCATGCATGCATTGCAATTAATGCATTGGTAAACATATTTTTTAGGAAAACACGAGCATTAATTGGGTGCTTTTGCAAACTAAAAAAAATATTCCACCACTCACCATCTACCTTGATTGATGAGATTTTTGAATTGAGCCTTAGGCTACTCATAGTGGGGAGTATCATATGCTAGTAACATGCGTATGATAGTACCTTCATAGTGCATAGTATCATAAACTAGTATAATAGATGATCATATTTATTGTCATGCATGACACAAAGTAGCATAGCATTTAACATGATACGGTATCTACATATGTTGTTCTAATACTCTCTTTTTTTTTAATTATGTGCCACGTAAGCATGTTTGCTAGTCCCAAGTGCATGTTACCACTTATGTTACCCCATTATGGCCAGTCTTATAAACCGAAAAGGAAGAAGTAGTGTTTGGGACGGTATTTCCAGTGCCATATGTCCACGTGGTGCTGCATCCATTGTACATGGCCTAACCAGGACCGCGTTCCGATTCCGACCCAGACCGCGTCGCGTGTCCCCGCCATCCTCTCGTGAGTCGTGACTGAAGCACCCAGCGCCCCAACACGGCGAAGTATCCCTCCGCTCACAGTCACCGGGCCCCGGCTGCAATCTCTCTAGTCTATAGTCTCTCCAACGCGACAACTTCCAACTCCCCCCAAATTTCTTCACCTCGAAGCAATTACCCCCAACCCCTGACCCCGATCCCCTTCCTCCCCCTTCCTCCCCTCCGGCCACCGCGCCCCGATGGCGGCCAACGTCATGCTGGCGATCCACGAGAAGAAGGCCACGGCCGTCGACCTCTACCGCCCGCTCCGCCAGTACATCGCCTCCGCCTACTCGGAGCGCGACGCGGCCACCGCCGACGACGACCTCTGCGCCGTGCGCGACCTCCGCGCCGCGGCCGTCGAGAGCCCCTCCCTCCCGGACTCCTCCTCCCTCGAGCAGCGCCGCGCCGCGCTCCTGGCCTACGCCCGCGCGCTCGCCCTCGTCGAGCCCCGCTTCCCCATCTCCCCCGACCGCGCCCACGTCCACTCCCTCTCCTTCACCTGGCACGACGCCTTCAAGACCAACAAGAAGGTCAGCCTGCCCTCCGTCCACCTCGAGAAGGCCGCCGTGCTCTTCAACCTCGGCGCCGTCTACTCGCAGATCGCGCTCGCCGCCGATCGCACCACCGACGTCGGGATCAGGACCGCCTGCGGCGCCTTCCAGAGCGCTGCGGGGCCTTTGCCTGGCTCAGGGAGAGTGGGGTCGCTGCCAAGGCCGTCGCCGCGGGGGCCACCACCGTCGATGTGACGCCCGACTGCGCGGCGATGCTGGAGAAACTCATGCTGGCACAGGCGCAGGAGTGCTTCTTCGAGAAGGTCATAGCTGGTGGGAAGCCGCCCGCACTATGCTCCAAGGTGGCGCGCCAGGTCTGTGCCTACTGTTCTATGACCTTGTGATTATCTCAGGGTATTGATGAGTCTAATTAAAACTAATAGGCAGCTTGGGTTGTTACCTTCTGCGCTCGTTTATACAAACACACTATAATTAGCAGCCATAAGTGAATTTGAACACTATGATATGATGTAGTTTGGGGAATTTGTCTAGTCAAGTGTTGACAGTTATTGAGTTTTACTATGCTGAACACCATGTTAGTGCAGTATGTTTATCCTGATATTATGACGAACCTGGTAACTCGTGCCATGATTAAGTCATTTGTTTTACAATTGATGAAGACAACCATGTATGATCGATTTCCCTCTTTCCTTTGTCTCATATTTTGCAGTAGAGATTTTTCTTAATCTAGTCCTGCTAGATTTGCTTGTTTTGGCAGAATTTGCATGTTGATGCTTTACAGTTAGCTCAACTTCATGATACCACATTCCTTTGCATTTCTGTAACTTTGATTTCAAATGTGCCATCTGCCTTACTTGTTGTGCTTTCAGGTGGGCGTATTCTACGAAGAAGCTTATGCAGCTCTCTGTGCACCTCCTCTTAGTCAGCACTTTGACAGGACATGGGTTTCTCATGTCCAGATCAAGGCAGCTCAATTCTATGCTGATGCTTGCTATAGGTTTTCATTGGATCTTCACCAGCAAGAAGAAATTGCTCAGGAAATTGCACGCCTAAAGATTGGAATGAACGCCTTGGCTGATGCCAAGAAGGCAGCTAAGGGAGTTGCTGCGCCACTTCTGGATTCTGTTAATAAGCTGGAGAGTAACATGAAAACCAACTTGGATAGGGCCATGAAGGAGAACAATAGTGTTTATCTGATGCGGGTTCCAGAGGCGGGTACTTTGGGAGCTCTGCCTGCAGCTTCCCTTGTAAAATCTACTTCTTTGGCTGAAGTTCTAGATGCTAGCAATGAGAGGCTTTTTTCATCACTTGTGCCTGATGGCAGCATGAAGGCCCTTTCTAAGTACACAGAGATGGTAGATGATATCATTCGGACCCAGGCAGAGAAACTTCAGCAATCTAGTGAGATCACTAGAGTTAGGCTGAAGGAAATGGACTTGCCTGATTCTATTCTATCATTGGAAGGTAATGTCAGCATACCTGCAGATCTGAAGGAAGATGTTGAGGCTGTGCAGATAAGCGGTGGCCCTGCTGGCTTGGAAGCTGAGTTGCAGCAGCTGAGAGATTTGAATAGGGTCAATCAGGAGTTGCTTGTTCAGACTGAAGAGATGCTGCAGAAGGAGGCAAGTGAAGATGCTCAATTCCGGACGCAATTCGGAAGTCGTTGGACTAGGCCTCAATCAAGCACCCTAACAAAGAACATTCAAGACCGATTGAATCTTTTTGCTGGTAATCTTAAAAAAGCGGCTGCGAGTGATGCTTTGATCGAACGAGATGTGAAGGAGAGCTACCCCTTGATGTCTATTCTTGACAGAAGACCGGTAAGAGTTTAACACTATATCGAACTAGAATTACTCATAAGATTTTGAAACTTTCTTGATCTACTTCGCAATGAACTGCACCCTATTATTCATCACTATCAGTACTTCACCTCTTAGTTAGTTAAAACTTAAAAGATGATTTTATATGTCTGCAGATAGAGTCTGCACTACCAAGTATTTCAAGGCCTATAATGTCCTTGGATGGGAATGAAGATGCTATCGTTGGAGCCCTTAAACAAAGCTTGGTAATGCACCTATTTTTGTTAGCTGGCGAACATGTAGCAGGCTTGACTTGTTTCTTTAAGCTTGGTAAAACTAATTGATGTGTCGACACAGAGGCAACTGGAATCTCTTGGTGCACAAAGGGCAGGCCTTGAAGACCATCTGAAGGAAATGAAGAGAAAGGTACAATCCTTTCCTGTTGTGAGGCTTATTTTGATCTCCACATTCATAACCATCAAGCCTGAGCTCTAGAATGCCACCTAGTAATCTTCTGGTGCTGTATTTTGTTTGCTAACTGTATTGCAAATACTATAGTAGCGAACATTGGGTGCCTGATCTTGGTGATGAACTGCAAAATTATTATTTTTCATGTGAATATTCTAGCTGTCATCTACAGTAGTCGCAAGAATCCGTGTGCAATCCTTCAAGTATATTCTAATTGTTCCATGTATGCTACACACATGTGAAACATTCATGTTTTACATTTGCACCTAGTATTTTAGGCAGTTTAAGAAGCTAGCGCGTCAAGTGCACCTTTCACTTGTTACTGCCCCGATGGAGTTTGGTAATTGAATAATCGCAAGCAATTTTCCAGTTATCATCGCGGTGGGCGAGTCGTGCTTATGTATGAGATGTTATGTTCATGGGGGTGCTATGCTAATACTAATTTGTGATAACCTTTAATGAAAACCTTGCATTTAGTTTGCTACTCATGCTGGAACAATTCATTTTCTGCTTTGCACTCTTGTTAACTTCCACCTCAACCTGTCGAGATTTCAGGGAGGTGTTGTGACTTCGCTTTTCAAGTTTGGTGGTCCTTGCATAACTGAATTTGATGTTTGCAAAAATAGTAGTATACGTATGTAACATGTCTGTGATGTTGTCTACAACTCTACATTGATTTTGTATACTGAGATTTGGGGCATTCATTCATTTTATGCTAGGATGATATACTCCCTAAGTTGATGGCTGGTGTTGGAGCACATGATGATCTTTTTAGGAAGGAGATTGCGAAGTACGATCCTATCTGTGCTGAAATTGCTGATAACATTGTAGCACAGGAACAATTATTGTTGCAAATACAGGTAAAGCCCCAATTCCTGATAAAGACTTGTTTAGTCTACTCTGGGACAAATTTTGTTCTGGTAGTTTGGTGCAGACATTCTTTCTATATTTTTACTTAGATATATCCCATTGATAATGTTTGTATATATTAAGAGAAGGTGTAGAAGCATTAACGATTTGCATCCAATATGTAGAAGCATCAGTGATTTGCAACCAATATTGGCAAAGAAAGCAAGACCCTAAAAATTATTTCAAACAATTTACAATGCTACATTTGACGTTCTTTCTTCCTGTGTCTAACACTACTTTTGTTTGGATCCTCCCACAGGAACAAAATGCGCAATTTGCTGCTGTATTCAATCTAGATGATTACAAAGGTAACCCTTTAAATTTCTTCAGCAATGGATGGTAGATATCCAGCACTTGTGACTTTAGAAGTGGCTTGATACAATCTTGAACGTACTGAGTGTTGTACGGTTGTACCAGCAAATGATTTAGGAACGATTTCTCCATTTATATTCCTTGTACAATTGGATTGGATAGCTATTGTTTCGGTCATACCTGTGACAGTTTCAGCAATTTTTAATCTTAGTTATTCGTATGATTATGTTCTCCCTTTGACCACTTTATGTACTTAAAGTGGCAGGCTAGGCATTTGCTTGTAAGCACTTTTTCCCCTTCCGTGCATCATTGTTAGTAAAGTTCCTTCAATGGATACCACTTCTGTTTACTCCTATCTTAAGTTCAAGTACGAGCTTTGTTGACACTTCTATGCAGCTTCGAAATGATATCCCATTCCGAGTTCTTTATGTGCAGTATTTATGTGTGTTCTTTTGTTTTGTTTATAGGCCTGTAATACAAGATGCTTTTCAATCAACCAATTATTATCCTGATTTGTGGAACATAACTTTTCAGTTGCTCGTGAGAGATGTTACAAGCAAATTGCTGCAGCTGTTGCTAAATACCAGGCAATTAAGAAGAACATGAATGACGGCCTAAATTTTTACGTGTCTTTACAGGTTTGTGTGACTGCATTTTTTCCCCTCCAATGATAATATAAATGGTGATGACTCCTGTTTGTAGAACTACTGATGATGATACTTCTGATCCTTGGCAGGATGCAACCGGCAAGATACAACAGCAGTGCAGTGACTTCATAATGACGAGAAACATCCAATGCCGTGAAATGATCGAGGACGTGCAAAGAAAGTTAGCAGGTTTCAACTTGTCATCTTCCAGCCACAACACCAACACGCCGAGGAGCTCTTCCGTTGCACCGGATCAGCACAGTCCATCACCACCGCCACATGCTCCTCATGCTCAGTCCTCGTACGGTGCTCCACCTGGGGGTGACCCGAGGCCAGTTTACTCCCAACCAGAGGCAAGACCTCCGTACTCACAGCCATACCCCACCTATGGTGCGCCACCGCAGCAACCTCCATATGGCGCAGCGCACCCTGGTCAGTACCAGCAGCACCCGCAGCAGCATCAGCCACCTCCTGGCCATGACTATGGCCAACCGGCGTATCCCGGGTGGCGCGGGCCGTACTACAATGGGCAGCAGCCACAGCCGCAGCAACCAGGGCCGTATCCACAAGCACCGTACAGTGCCCCAGGCCCGTACCCTCCTCATCACCAGAGCAACTACTACAGGCCTCAATGAAAAGACCGTCTTGTTCTGGAGGAACGATTTGTTCTCTTAACTTTTCTCGCGGATATGTGTCCTTGTGGATTCCATTCTTGTGTATACTGGCATACTGGTTACGAGTTCCGGTGGAGTAATGTCAATTGTGCTTGGGTTGGGTAGGCGGTAGCCTGTATGATATGTACGTGTAATAATGCATTGGCGTGCCATTGCTTGGCTTCAGTATTGGATTATAGAAATGAGGAACGATTATTGTTTCTCAGTTTCCGCTTGGATGCTTTGTTTAATCAACCTGGCGAGGGGAACTGAAACGTCAGGTGACACTGGTGCACTGGGTATCTAAAGTTAGTAACCTTCCAGCCTTTCTATTATCTCGTTAGGTACAACCCTCGTACATACTACCTACATTCATGCATGCATTGATCGACGAATATTATTCTGCATGAACGGATATAAAGTTTTGATGTACTCTCCATAATGTTGTGCGTATAGAATTTTTGAAAAGTCATGCTTTGCAAACTTTGACTAAGTTTATAAAGAAACTAATTTATATCTATGATATAAAAAATATAAAATATGAAACTACATCTTATGATGAATCTAATGATATGTGTCTGCCATTTTAGCTGCAAATATTTCTCCCCATAAACTTGATCAAGTTTGTGAGGTTTGACTTTTCAAAAAATCTATATGCACTACATTGTGAAATGGAGGAAATATATGAATCATGGTGTAGTCTGCAGTGTTCAAGTATGACGCGATGACACATGACAATGACATGGTGGTGATGGGGGTACAAAGCATGCGCCAAGCCGGCAAGGTGCCAAGGTCTACAAGTCTGGATCCGACGGTGTGAGCATGCGGCACAAACTATTTCATCAGTTCATCTACAACATCCCTGTACACTGCCGGCAGAAATCACATATCTGACCTGAGGCAGAAATCAAATCACAAACTGACCTGCTCAACGAAAAATTTCACTTTCCTGACCCTTTGGTGTGGCGCGGACAAATTGGGCGCCAGACCCTACAAAGGCAGCGCCTTCCCTTAGGGCGTCAGACGTCCCGCGTGGCAGCCCTGGTCGATTGCGGCCTCACACGACTGCAGCGCCTAAGACCTAGGCGCCACACTTTGACGCAGGCGCCAAGGGCGCCGACGGTGACTTAAGCGCTGGCCGACCCAGCCCGACCAGTGCAGTTATCTTCATCTCCCTCTCTGACAGAGAGCAGCGGCGGCGGCGGCGCCCCCATCTAATCCCCCCCCCCCCACATCCTCTCAGATCTGAAGATTTGATCCGTGGATTCGATCCCCAATCCATCCTACTAGGTAAACTCTTCCCTTCTCTTTCTTTTGCTCCGTAAATTTGTTGCCATTATAGAGATTTGTCCAAGATTTGATGGAACCCTTGATTTGTTTGGTTTGCTCGATTTAGGATGTGTATTCATATTGGTAGTACCGTAGTGTTATTTATTAGTTCACAATATATGATTCTTGTTGGTGAAAGCCTATATTGTTTAGTTTTTTAGATATGTATGAGATGCCTATTTTTATAGATAACTATGAGATGTTGATTTTTGTAGACATATATGAGAAGTTTGTTTAGATATATATTAGATGTTGAGTTTATTTGAAACATTAGATGTTTAGTTTATTTGAACACATGTTATATGACATATTCATTGTGTGAGAAGGAGATGTTGAGATTCTTGTAGTTGAACACATGTTATATGTTTAGTGTATACCGATATTTGAGATGAAGATGAACTCTTATATGTTTATTGTTTGAAATTGTAAGGATGGTTTGGCTTACGGGCGATGTCTCTGACGTGCAACACCGGGCCTACATGATGCGCGAGAAGGATAAGGTAATAATGAGTAATCTAAATATTTTGCAAATTTGCCTTTAGTTGAAATTTACATGCCCTAAGATTTGTCATTACTTGTTTTTGCGTAAGCTTGAACCTCTGAAGATTCGGTATCACGGGTCTCTGGTCCTGCCATGCCTTACGATGAGCGGTACACACCGTACATCAAGCGTGCAGGACTACTCCCGTGGATTCTGTTGGTCACCGTCCACGCCGAATCTGAACGCTCCACCGGTGTCCGCTCTTGTTGATCGGTGGAGGCCAGAGACCCACAGATTTCCATCTTCGGACGGGGAGATGACCGTGACGCCGAGGATGTCTCGTTGATCACCGGGCTTGCTATCGACGGAGGCCTCTCGTATGAGCACCGATTACGATGGGTGGCGCGAGCAGATGATTGCTCTTATCGGTATGGCTCCTACCGAGGCCGAGGATGATGTAGAGGAGGAGAAGAGAAGAAGAAGAGGGAAAGGAAAGCGGCGGAGCTGCTTTCACGTGGATTCAAAATAACTTTGCGACGTGCCCTCCGGATGCCACCGATGATGTGATCCGGACACATGCTCGTGTGTATATGTGGTACATTGTGTCGAGGACTTTGTTTCGACTCCAATCGGCAAGAACGCTCCATGGATGTGGCTGAAGGCGTTGACCGTCTTCGATAGCAAATGGAGCCGGGTTCAGCGACTCTTGCCTACTTGTACCGGCTGTGTAGTTGGTGCATTTTGTGATCAACTCATTTCATTAGCAATGCAAGCTTTCAAGTTAACATTGTTTTTCTTTCATATGTAGCTGGACGATGCGTGTTGCGTGATCACACCTAGTGCGAGCATTGGTGGTAATCTGCTTCTACTTTACGTATGGAGCTGGGAGCGTCTGCACATTGTTGGATGCCCAAGAGCGCCAGTTTGATCCTTGGTATGCGATGAACATGACGAATTACGGCGCCCACGTGGGCTTACAAGTGGGATATCGTTTCGAGATGACGAACGATGTCAATCTCATGTACCAAAAGTACATTGCCGAAGTTGGACAAGATTACGCTGGCAGGTAAGGAGGTCATTACTTTAGTCCTTTCTCATGCTTGCTTGAAAAATAGTCATCAAATTGGCATTGTTACCCTGTTTCATAGGTGGAATGGCAGCCATATGGCGCGGGTGAGAGCTTGGGGTACACCCGGAGTTCCGCCTCAACCCGATGTGCTTGCAGGATAAGGATCTCTGGCTTATGCGGTGCCCATTGATATGCAATGGCGGTTGAGTTTCATTTGCCATATCGCGTGTATCGTCGGTTTGGTCTTTTCCGGCCTCACCCGCGGAATGGGTGGACACGGATAAAGCACTTCATAGGTAAGAGAGCATGTCTGCGTATTGTCTAATCATCGGGACTCCTTTTGATTGTGCTAATGTTTGGTTTTATACCACGCAGGTTGGACGGAGAAGGCAACGGAAGATAAAGGACTGGGACAAGCATCATTCTGCGTATGTTACCCGCTTCGGCTTTGTGTGGAGCAAGCTCAGAGAATCGCACGCCGCCCGCTTCGTGAGCACAACCCAATTGCTTTTGATAACTACGTGCGATGGTTTATTGGAAATACTCGAGTTGAGATATGCCCGGGCATATAATGAGGATATTCTTGAAGAACCCGTAAACTTTGAGGATCTAGCAAAGGGAAGTACAACAGAGATGTCGTGCAAGGGCAAGGAGTCCTCGCTGTTCCGGTGATTAACTATGTGGTAAAGTGTTCCCTCTTTACTTTCACATTGACCGTATTACACATGTTTGAATGGCTAACGATTCATTCTTTCTCATCCGCAGCGCACCGAGATCAAGAAAGCGGTGATGAGAGCCGGTCTATTCTGGAGAAGACACGGTTGAACTGGCAATGATGATGGTTCACTACGAGCATTCCTCAAGGTACATATCGCATTCACTATGAGAGGCAGTCTATGTTGCTAAGTTTGATATCTTACACACTTGTTCATGTTACAGCGTCGGGCCAAGAAGTTAAGGCGGTTATCGAACCTTCTCGGTTGCCGTGATCCACGAATATGATGAACCATCCGCCTCTAGGTCTGGTACACCATCAGACCCCGCATCTCACCATGAGGGGGACGATGTGAGTTCCTCATATGCTTATATGGATGATGAGGGTGGGATCACCCAAGAGGTATGACTAATCCTTTAGATGTGATTCTCACTTGATTGGGACAAGTTCTTGTGTTGTGTCCCCCATTACTGCAGCCCCCACAACGGGATTGCTCATGAGGCTCTTGGAATTGGCCGGTGCCGTATTCTCCACCGCCACCACGGCTCCATCCGTCCATGTCACCTCTAAGACGCTTTGTCTTACGTCTTCCGCGTCTAACGATCTTCAATTCGGTCGGGCCATAGTTGAACTCCATGATACTCCGGCCATTGTGATTGGTCCAAGTATGGCTGGAACCGTGGAGTCCATGTATTCTTTACCGTCATGATTGAGAACTCGGACTCCCTCACGGTAAGGGGGTGATTGACGTCCACATTCCTAACCCGGGATGCATTTAACAAGTGCGAGCATGGGAGATGAAGCAAAGACGGCCTCATGCAGCTGCAATCACACCGTGTTAGGGAGACCTTGAAAGCCCGGCCTCCGTGTTGGCGGCCATCGTTTGTGGTTCCTCGGGCTCTTTCACCTCATACTTCCACTCGTTGTCGTCATATAGTACAGCTTCTTGAGTCTGCCTTTCGTGATTGAAATTCCAACCATTCTTCAACCTTTGGTGGGAAATTGTACTTGTGCTTATCCTTGTTCTCACCAAAGAATCTGCTTATCAGTCTCCATTGAGTACTTTAAAAAGTATGCATTCATCTTGTCAAATGTGTATTGAACTATTGCCGTCACGGGTAATGCACGTACACCCTTGAGCACCTTATTGAAGCATTCTGCCATTTTGCTTGTCATTTGACCGTACCTCCGGCCATCTTCATCGAAAGCACGTGCCCACATATTCCTTTCGGCAATGTTCCTATTGAGAAACTCGACCGCCGGGGTCAAGTTTCTTGTGTCTCGGCAATGCATGGAACAATGCGGCAAACCGCTTGTTGGTGAAAGCGAGACAACAATCCACGAAGATCATCGGCCAACTCCTTGATACCACATGCCCTATAGAAGTTTGCACAAAAGTGCCTCATGCACCATCGATGATGCAACTTTGTATGTCCAGGAATGTCAACCACCACCGCATTTAGAATTCCGGGATGGCGATCCGATATGACACAAATTTCCCTTTCAAAGGTAATACCCTTGTTCTCGGTTGACGCAAGAACCACTCCCGATTATCATTGTTCTCCACCTCAACCAAAGCGAAAGCCAAAGGCAACACCGGTTATTGGCATCACTTGCTATTGCAACCAATAAAGTGCCCTTGTATTGTCCGGTCAAGAACGTGCCATCAATGGCGATGACGGGCCGACAATGCTCAAAAGCCCTCACGCATTGCTCAAAGGCCCAAAATGCACGGCCAAATACTCGCACGGTCCTCCCGTTATGAATCAATGTTTGGTGCCCATGAGGCTCAACCACGTGAACCATGCCCGGGTTTGTGGCGGCCATAGCTAACAACAACCTAGGGAGTCGGTTGTATGCTTCCTCCCAATTGCCATACAACATCTTGAATGCGGCCTGCTTCGCCTTCCATGCCTTGCCGTACTTCACCTTGTAATGAAAGATGGCTTTCACAAGGTCAATGACACTCTTGATGCTCATTGTTGGAAGTGTGGATATTTGGTTGGAAAGCACATGGCGATGAACTCGGATGTGAGTTATGCGTGTTGTTGGTACACAAGCTTGCCATCCGCCCTCTTGTCTTGGCACATGTGAGTTGGTAGACAACTCACTATGCGCCAAGTGGGACCTCCTTTCCATGGCCTTGCACGCACAATCCATGGACATGTTGGCACTTCACATTTGACCGTGTAGCATACATTCACGTCCGAGTTGGCCACTTTATGTGGACGATAATGTGTAACCGAAGTAGTTGTCGAGCCAAATCTTCAATTCCAAGAAGGATTGAAACTCACAACCGTGATATATCCCGTTCTTGCCATCTTCCCAATCACGGTGAGAACTTGGCCTAGCTCCAAGAGATATGCATTTGCCACCATCCACAACGGCTTCATCCATGAGACTAAGATCCTTGAACAACGGTGTCTTGTGATCCCTTGAATACCTTCTTGAATGCTTGGCCTCCTTCGGGCGTGAACCCATCCTCATCAACTTCTTCATCGGGACCATCATCATCCGAGTCCGATGCATATGCACGGAAAAAGGGATGGATTGGTCCATTGTCTCTGCACATGATATTGGTCGAGATCACCCACATTGTTGTCATGGAGGTCAACTTCGTTGTCATCCTCCTCGTACTCATCATTCTCCTCTTCAAAACCTTCATTTTGGTTGTTTGGAGTCGGGCTCATTGTTGGCCAATCTTGTTGCGTGAATTGAGGTTCACTCATTTGATCTTGGTTCATGGGTGGGGAGTGCTAGCAACCAACGGGAAGGGGTTCGGTTCAAATCTACATTCAAAGTAGACTCAACCTTCTTGGAGGCAAATAACTCAAGAGCCTTGTCTAGAGATTCGCAACCGTCTCCTTGTATGCAACCCAACGTTGCTCTGAGTTCACACGCTTTGTCTTCCAATGGATGTGCATTCCAAAACCAACATTATGCCTTCACTCGAACTCAACAACGTCACTTGGGTCAATCCAATTCAAATCTTTCCTCACTTGTTCCAAGAGCTCCGCATAGCTAGGACTACTCTCAAACACCATGTCAAGCTCATCCGGGTCCGTCTCAACATTGCCTTTCAAAAAGGCCTCTTTATCCACATGATGAACATAAACACATGTTCTCCCCATCCCTACAATAATAAAAAAAACACATATATCAAGTAAATACTTAAGAAAAATATTTGCACACATATGCCCTAACATATATATGAATTAATAACCCTAACCCCACATAACAATTACCACAACCCTAACCATAACATAACCCTAACACCAACATCAAACACACATAACCCTAACCCCAGCATACTATGGAAGCCTAAACAACCCAAATTAGCAAAGAAATATAACATCATTCAACACAAATTTGCAAATCCAAGCAAAACAAGGGTTTCCCTAAACTAGCAAGATTTGAGCAAATGTGACAATTCCTATGGATGAAAAACGAGGGATCGGAGGAGATTACCTTAAGGGAGGGTTGGCTTCAAATCCACGGTCAAACACTCCGGATTTGCAAGATTTGAGAAAGATTTGATAGGGGAGAGGGGAAGAGAGGAGGGCCGCAAGGGTTTTGGTGGGGTAGGGGTGTGTGGAGTGGGGGTGGGAGGAGAGAGGGTGGGGCCAGCCCAAGTGGAACCTGATCTGCAGCCCAAGAGATAGGCGCTGCACATTACAGTGTGGCGCCTAAGTCTTAGGCTATGATCTTGTCTGTGGGGACATAGCTGGACCAGAGCTGCCTTATTTGGCGAGACGTCTTGACCTTGAAGGAAGGGCGGCTACCTTTGTGGGTCTTGGCGCCAGGTATCGGCGCCACACCAAAGGGTCAGGAAAGTGAAATTTTTTCGTGAGCAGGTCAGTTTGTGATTTGATTTCTGCCTGAGGTCAGATATGTGATTTCTGCCTACACTGCCAGTCTGGCATAAAGACCGCCGTCACCGCCGCCTAGCCTCATCCGTCCATCTATGGCGATTATTGTTGTATGGTGTCTGTTGTTTGATTTCAACTCGTGCGTGTTGTTATGTTGTGCCATATGCACTGATTATGTATTCATATTTAATTCAATAGAAGATGTTACATTTTTTCCAAATGAGATTCAATTGCAGTAAACAATATATTTGGTTTATTCGGCACAACTACCGGTTACAAGAAAATGAGAGGTGTATATAAAGTATCGAAAAAGCAAAATATATTCGCATCCATTTGGTGGACCGGATATATTTTATTGTTGATTTGTACGACTAATATGGTTTTTAGGAGTATTGTTCTAAGACATTTTGATGTTGTGTAGCATGTGCTCGACAAAAATTACCCATAAATCATACATATTATGGCGGATTTTAATAATAACTATTGAGTTTTGCTTTAGTACCCCATCTTCCCAATTTTTTTTGCATGAATCTTAAAGTTACTTAAAAGGGTATTCTCGTACATATTCAGGATCAACTGTAGACTTTTTTTTTGGGGGTACCAAAGCAAAACTCATAACTATTTTTGTTCAGGAGATAGAGTTGAATAAGACGGAGAGAGGCAAAAGTCTACAAAGTCGTCCTTGGATTTGGGGCTGCGAGGTGGCTCAAGAATTTGAGAAGCTTTTTTTATTTATATCAAGAGCCTTTTCATTTTGAATATGGGTATATGTCTTATTTGGTATGGATTTGTTGTTCTCTTTATCTGGTTGTACAAAACTAAACATTCTTAAAAAGACAACTCAGCTACAAGCCAACAACGAGAGCAACCCTCTCGCTGCCACTCTGACCCCATATGTTGGACAAACCCTTACATCCGTGGCCACATTTATTTGCTTCATCAAATTTTCCCCCACCCGAAACCCTCGCCTCCATGCCAACAACCACGCCGCCGCTAGCGGCACCATCCTTGCCCGGCGAGCTTCTCGAGGAGATCTTCCTTCGCTTCCCGCCAGATGAGCCCTCATTCCTCGTGCGCGCCTCACTTGCAAGTAAGCTCTGGTTCGGCCTTCTCACCAGCCCTAACTTCCAGAGCCGCTATTGAGAGTTCCATGGAGCTCTCCCCATGTTGTGATTCTTTTGTAATCGGATCGACACCTCTAACTCGGAGGAGGAGGAGGAAGAACCTGTATCACACTTTGTTCCCACCACAACATTCGGCTCATGCATATCCAAGGACGACTGGATCGAGTCCAAGTATGATGTATGGGATTGCCGACATGGTCATGTTTTATTTGGGGAAAAGGGTCGGAGATCCACGAAGTTCATCGTTCGAAACCCCATGACGTCCCGCTGGACGGAGGTGCACACACCCAAAAGATACATGGTGGCCGACAACCGTGTAGCTGCTGTGCTTTGTGCTATGACCGGATGTGACCACCGCCAGTGTCATGAGGGCCCGTTTCGGTTGGTATTTGCCTACTTGTATGTGGGAGAGGGCGAGGACGAGGATGATTGTGTTGCATACACGGGTGTGTGCTTGCCAGAGATGTGCAATTGGAGCAATCCGTGCTCTAAATTTCTGAACAAGCCGTGCTCTGAACCATGGAGCAAGCGGTGGAGAGATTCCTCTGGTCTTCATGTTCCATTTGAGGCATGCATCGAACCAACCCCCCCAGTCCTCATCGAAGACTCGCTTTACTTCATACTTTCATATTGTGTTGATGTTTGCATAGGAATTCCAAGTACAACTTGAGCTCTAATTGCTTATCACTGCTTGATGGGCCGCCAGTGGAGGATGTATTTGTCTATGCCACTATACTCATGGCCATGGAGGACAACAGTTTGGGTCTTGCACACAAGGATAGATTAACCCTCTACCTATGGTCAAGACAGATGGGTTCCAACGGAGTTGCATCATGGACTTAACGAACAATCATCGACCTCAAAAACCTTCTCCCCGTTCGAAATCCTGAGAGAAGGCCTAGACTAATTGGATCTGTGGAGGGCAGTAATATCCTTTTTGTGACTATAGACCTTGGCGTCTATGAGATTAATCTCAAGTCACTAAGGTGGAAGACCATATGGAAGACTAAAAGTTTATGTGCTTTGTTTCCATACATGATTTTTTACAATCCAAAAGGTACATCTATACCTATATGTCCTTTCTTATGTGGTTTGGGATCAAATCTTAAGTCATAATATATAAGTTAGTGGAACAAACAAAACATTGAATGTCTAATCTCAACTTTGAGTGTGATGTAACACTCTAAGGTTGCAACTAATTATGCTTACTAAATTGGAAATTTGCATATTAGCATGGCATATCCTTTTTGGAATCACATCCACAAATATGTTTGCAGAAAGGGCGATCCCCGGTGATGTGACACAGTGACAATCTATGTTTGCAGAAAGGGAGGTGAGGGAGTCCTGGACTAAGGGGTCCTCGGGGGTCTGGCCTGTTATCCATGGGCCGGACTGATGGGTTGTGAAGATACGAAGGCCGAAGACAACACCTGTGTCCGGATTGGACTCTACTTGGCGTGGAAGGCAAGCTAGGTGACCTATTATGAAGATTCCCTCCTATGTAACCGCCTCATGTAACCCTAGATCTCTCCGTTGTCTATATAAATCGGAGAGCATAGTCCGGATAGGGCAGATTCATTACCATATACTCATAGGCTAGACTTCTAGGGTTTAGCCATTACGATCTCGTGGTAGATCAACTCTTGTAACACTCATATTCATAAAGATCAATCAATCAGGAAGTAGGGTATTACCTCCATAGAGAGGGCCCGAACACAGGTAAACATCGTGTCCCCCGTCTCCTATTACCATCGATCCTAGACGCACAGTTCGGGACCCCCTACCCGAGATCCGCCGGTTTTGACACCGACATTGGTGCTTTCATTGAGAGTTCCACTGTGCCGTCGGTAAAGGACTCGATGGCCCCTTCGATCGTCAGTAATGGCGTGGTTCAGGGAGAAACCTTCCTCCCTGGACAGATCTTCGTATTCGGCGGCTTCAAGATCAAGGGCCAACTCGCAGCCATCCGGAAGCAGATCGATAGTTACGCCCCTGGCCACCAGGTCAAGTTCGGAAGCTTAAACTACATCACGGATATCCGTGGAGACTTGATCTTTGAGGAATTTGATACCGCGGCGATCGCTCCCCCTTTCTCCGATGAACATGACCTAAATCTGTCATCAGAGCACACCCAGGAGATGAATCCTGTTGCTGCAACGGCCCCAGTACCAAAGCAGATCGCGCCCTCCGAGGCCATAAAGTCCGCGGTGTTGGAGCCGCACACGGACTCGACATCCTGCAATGCTTGCGTCAACGGAACCCCAGACTCGTTTCCGGCTGCACGTTCCGGACCGGATACACCTGCGGACACCGAGCTGAATCGGTTGTCGATTTTCGAATTTAGCACCGCAGATGTCTTCCAGCATTCGCCTTTGGGTGACGTACTAAATTCTTTGAAAAACTTGTCCTTGGAGGAAGACTCACAGCCAAACTATGTTCGGTTCGAGCTAGAGGCGGACGACGAGGAATTTTGCTTCCCACCCGCCACCCACTTCATAGCCACCGTCGACGACTTAACCGACGTGCTTGACTATGGCTCCGAAGACATCACCGGTATGGACGACGATGCCGACAATGAGCAAGGCCAAGACCCGCCATTTACTGGACGTTGGACGGCCACCTGTTCGTATGACGTATACATGGTTGATACACCCGAGGGATCTGGCGACGACAAAGAAGAGCTAGATAAGAATAAAACTGCTGAGACGGAGTCCAAGCGCCGACGCCCCAAACGCCGTTCTAAGCCTCACCGCTCAAAGGACAACAATACTGGTACGGGAGAAAATAGCACTCCGGGCGACGCCGAAAACAATGAAGACCCTGTCGGAGCTGCATCCGAACAGGAGAAACATGACGACAGGCAAGACAACCCTGATGAGAAGGCCATAGAAGATGACTCGGGGGACGACAGTTACCGTCCACCCTCCAAAGAGGAGACAAGCCTCGGCAACAAAGATTTCTTCGTGCCTGAGGACCCTCTGGAGCAGGAGCGCTTTAAGCTTCAACTCATAGCCACTGCAAGGAGCCTGAAAAAGAAGCAGCGGCAGCTTCAAGCTGAACAAGATCTGCTCGTTGACAGATGGACTGATGTCCTGACAGCGGAAGAATACGGCCTCAAGCGCCCAACCAAGAGCTACCCAAAACGCATACTGCTACCACAATTCGATGAGGAGGCACCGGAGCACATATCTCCCCCATGTAATGCGGAACGACCACCACCTGGTCGAGACAGAGCGGCCGACCGGCCACCACGCGGTCGGGATAAAGCGGCAATTCAGGCCGAACAGCAGACTGCCCAACCGCCCCGCAAAAATAAAGACGAAAGAATTCGAGGTCACACGTATGACCTCCGGCAGATCCTGGACAGTAGAGCAGGACATACAAGATCGATCTACGGATCGCGAGAACGTGCCTCGAGGCACGAAGACGGCTACATATTCAGACATGACAAACCTGACCATGCCCGGTCCGAATGCCGCAAACGAACTCCATTATAGCTACGCTGCGACAGGTCACGGTACAGAGGTGCCGCACACCCTCTCGGCTTCACAGACGAGGTGCTGGATCACGAATTCCCCGAGGGATTCAAGCCCGTCAATATCGAATCATACGACGGCACAACCGATCCCGCAGTGTGGATCGAGGATTTCATCCTCCACATCCACATGGCTCGAGGAGATGATCTCCACGCCATTAAATACCTCCCACTCAAGCTCAAAGGGCCAGCTCGGCACTGGCTTAACAGCCTGCCTGAAAATTCTATCGGCAGCTGGGAGGACTTGGAAGAAGCTTTCCTAGACAACTTCCAAGAAACTTATGTCCGACCACCAGACGCCGATGACTTAAGCCACATAGTTCAACAACCTGGAGAATCTGCCAGAAAATTCTGGACTAGGTTCCTAACCAAAAAGAACCAGATCGTTGATTGTCCGGACACCGAGGCCTTAGCAGCCTTCAAACACAGCATCCGTGACGAATGGCTAGCACACCGCCTCGGCCAAGAAAAGCCGAAGTCCATGGCAGCCCTCACGGCACTCATGACCCGCCTTTGCGCGGGAGAGGACAGTTGGCTGGCCCGTAGTAACAACACAGCCAGCTAGACAGGCCCCTCGGAGCCAAGAATAGCAATGGTAAGCTTCAGCGCAACAGACACAGACGCCGAAGCAATGAAAACAACACTGATGACGCCACAGTCAACGCCGGATTCACTGGCTCTAAGTCCGGCCAGCGGAAGAAGCCCTATAAAAGGAACAATGAAGGACCTTCCAGCCTGGACCGCATACTCGACCGTCCGTGCCAGATACACGGCACCCCGGACAAGCAAGCCAATCATACCAACAGGGATTGTTGGGTTTTCAAGCAGGCTGGCAAGCTAAATGCCGAAAACAAAGAAAAGGGATCACAAAGTGAGGACGAGGACGAAGAGCCCCGGCATCCGAACACTGGGGGACAGAAGAAGTTTCCCCCTCAAGTCAAAACGGTGAACATGATATACGCTACACACATCCCCAAAAGGGAGCGTAAGGGAGCACTCAGGGACGTCTACGCGGTAGAGCCAATCGCCCCCCAAATTCAATCCATGGTCGTCATTTACGATCACTTTTGATCGTCGAGACCACCCAATCAGTATCCGTCATGGCGGTTCGGCTGCATTGGTCCTTGACCCAATCATGGATGGATTTCACATAACACGAGTCCTAATGGACGGTGGTAGCAGCCTCAACCTGCTCTATCAAGACACAGTTCGGAAGATGGGCATTGACCCCTCATGAATCAAACCAACAAAGACTACCTTCAAAGGAGTCATACCATTCGTCGAGGCCCGCTGTACGGGCTCAATCACGCTGGAAGTAGTCTTCGGTTCTCCGGACAATTTCCGAAGGGAGGAGTTAATATTCGACATCGTCCCATTCCGCAGCGGCTACCACGCACTGCTCGGATGAACAATGTCTGCTAGATTCAACGCAGTGCCACACTACGCTTACCTCAAGCTCAAGATGCCCGGTCCACGCGGTGTCATAACAGTCAATGGCAACACGGAACGCTTCCTCCGAACAGAGGAGCACACCGCCGCCCTAACAGCAGAGGTACAGAGCGGCCTTCTCAAAGAACACCATAGTGCGGCTGCCGAGCCCCAGGACACCGTCAAGAGGTTCCAAACTGCACTGCAGCAGGACAGCAAGGCTCGTCAAGAGCTCGACTAGCAATTCAGCCTCCGTCCCAGTCCCGATGAAGCAGTGGCATTCGTACCACGCGTACATAATTACGCACTCGAAATTCCATGGACACCGACGGAGGCACAAGCTAACCCGGGATCTATAGTTCGGCTAGACCGACCCCGGACACACTTTTTCCTTTCTGTTTCAGGTTCCTTTTCCCGCGAGCCTGATCTCCAAATTTCTTCAAGGATCGGCATACAAGGGGGGCATGCATCATAGGTGCGTAGGGTAACCTCCTTGCGTCCTTCTTGACGGTATTTTTACTTATTGCCCAGGACCCGCACGCTGCTCCTTATTGATCCCGACATGTTAAATAGTCCGGGTGCTTACCGCACTATTTGTATAAGATGCGCCTTGACGTATCAATTCAGTTATAAAAACATATGATTTGTGGCCCAGTTTCTGTGGTTTTCGCTTCTTACTTCATTTTATTTCGATCTGCTTATCAGCTACATCGATTCTCTTTTGTATGTTTCATATTGCAAGGGGCTTCTTATCGCCCCATAACACGGCAACAAAGACCGAACACTTCTTGTATACAAGTTCGGCACCCTGAAATTAGCATTATATGCATTGGCTCCGAATCATGTCTTTGGTCAATAGCTGGGTTGCCCGGCTCCTGTGCTTGCTACCCTACGTTCCGCTCTATCGTCTAGGGTAGTAAAGGGAGAACTATCGCGATTGTGCCTCGCCCCGACCGGATAAGCACCTCGAGAGAAAGCTGAAATCGATCACATGATACGGCGAGAGCCGGTCACTGCTCGAGGGTTACAAAATCGTTGGAGTTTTTTTTCAGCGTCACGCGAAGGTCGGCACTCCCGATCAGATGGTGCGGACACCACAGCTTGGACGGGGGCTACGACTCAGCTTAATTATAAAACTCCTATGGCTAAGTGAGGGTGTTTAAGCCCTATAGTCTGATTGCCTTGTTCGCTGCGCTAAACAACTCCTTCAAGGACCATATAATTGGATCAAGATTGTTTAGATCCCATCCGAACACCTCCAGACTAACTACGTGAGGGCGAAGTTTAATGACCGCCAACCCTCGATTGCATATATAACACGGCCGCATTGGGAGGAAACAATTTACAGCATAACGAAATTACATTACAAAACAAGCTTTGTCTTTATAAATACAAGGCAAAGGACAACATGAATGTATTCATTCAAAAATAGTGTCCTTCGAACATTGAGCTGCCACAAGTCGAGACCCTTATATGACATCCGCAAAATATTTCTCGGGTGTGCGGTGCTCCTTGCCCTCCGGCGGCCCGTTGGCAACTTCAACAGCGTTCATCTTCGCCCACCACATCTTGCGGTGAAGCGAAGGCCATACGGCACCTTCAATACTGGTGAACGCTTGATGACGCCCACCGTAACAGGCTTCCATTAGGTGCCTCACGAGTCCGAAGTAGCTGCCGGGCATAGCTTCGGCTGGCCATAGCCGGATTGTCAAATCCTTCATGGCTAGTTCGGCCACCCGGTGCAGCTACACTAGCTGCTTCAGCTGATCGGTGAAAGACACGGGACGCTCTGGCGCTGCATACTGCGCCCAGAATAGCCTCTCCATAGAACCTCCTCCTCCGGCTCGGTAGAAATCTGCAGCGTTCGATACGCTGCGTGGTAGATCTGCAAAAGCTCCTGGGGAACTCCGAACCCGGGTTAGTAAAAGGTACTGCCTCTCTGCATACTTGCTTTGCATCTTAAAAGCCTTACCCGCCGTGATTTTCCTGGCTTCCTGGATCTCCTGAATGACGGCCTGGGCCTCATTCCGTGCGGTCTCCGCACCCTGACGAGCCTTGGTGAGTTCGGCCTCCTGAGCCGACGCATCATTCTCCAAGGTCTCACATTTTTTCACTGCATCCTGGAGCTCCCGCTGGATTTCCTTGACACGGGCCTCCAGTTTCTTACGGGCGGCTTGCTGCTGGATAGCCTTCTCCTCGGCCTCGCCCAGGGCCTTCCTCAGGGCCTCAACCTTAGTCGCGGCCCCTGCCTACATTTCGACATTACAGTCAATACACAGCGTCTCCGCTTTCCGAACACACAGCAAGACGTTACTTACCTTGCTTCTCTTGCAGCCGCACTCTAACCTCGCCGAGCTCATTCTCGGTCCGCTCCAGCCTCTGCTTTAGTTCAGAGACTTCAGCAGCATGTGAGGTCGCGGCCAACAGTGATGCCTGCTCATGCCCACATATCACGTTAGTCTCCTACACTTGAGGATTGATCCTCTGTCTGGCTCCTCTTACCGAGCACCGGACAGTGTCTCAGGGGCTACTAACTATATGGGTTTTTTCTCTCTGTTATTTACCTCGAATCGTGTCAACAGGTTGCTGCAGGCTTCGTTCAGTCCGCTCTTGGCAGACTGAACCTTCTCAATCACCGTGCTCATAAGAACACGGTGCTCGTCCATAACGGAGGCGCCTCGTAGCGCCTCCATAAGGTTATCCGGCGCCCCTGGATGGACACGGGCCACCGGCGAAAACGGTGCACCCCCTCCTTCAAAGGGTGCTGCCTGCCTGACTTCGGAGCCATATGGGTCTCCGGAATTTTATCCGGCTGAGGGCCAAGCTGGATGCGGCCCTCTTCGCCAGTTTCCATGGGGATCATCTCCCCCATGTGTCCGGCAGTGGAGGCTTCACCTTGTGGCGCCTCCCGGACAGCGTCCTGGGTTCCTTCCCGGCTCGGACCGGCCCTCCGGGACAGCGCCTCGGTGTCGTCCCCGTCCTCGGGGGAGTAAGCAGGCGGTGGCGACTAGCTCGCCATCTCCGACGGAGCCAACGAACTTCCAAACGAGGATCGCTGGGTTAGGTCGCGGGTCGGACTGCAATAGTACAGCCAATTACATCAAGACAATGGAGAGAAAAGGCTGGATGTGCGCATAAATAAGCCGTGTCACTTATGATGCGGCCTGGGGCTTTGTGCGAGGGCGTCGTTCCGGACTACTGTCAACGTCCCACGCAGTGTTGACCGCCGGAACACCCTTCGCCTTTTTAGGCGCCTCCGCCTCCAGATGCGCCGGAGCCGCCCTCTTCTTCTTCCTCTCCTCAGGGGGGGATTGTTTTCTTCTTCCTCCTCTCCCCCATCATTGTCTTCAGGGACAGAGGAATGATTTTCGTTGTCTTCGGACGCCGCGTCCGAAGTACCCTTACGACGGAGGCCGCTCTTGGCCCCCCTTTGCCTTCTTGGCCTTCTTCTCTGGCGCCTTATATGGCGCCGGTACTAGCATCTCCGCCAAGTGCGGGATGACTGGTTCCTCGGGTAGCGGAGCTGGACACTGGATCCGCTTCGCCCTCTCCGTCCAGTCCTGAAGGAGTGTAGGATCGAAAGTATGTCTAGAGGGGGGGGGGTGATTAGACTACTTGACCAAATAAAAATCTAGCCTTTTCCCAATTTTAGTTCTTGGCAGATTTTAACAACTTTGGACTAGTCAAGCAATCTTAACACAATTCAAGCAAGCATGCAAAGAGTATATGAGCAGCGGAAAGTAAAGCATGCAACTTGCAAGAATGTAAAGGGAAGGGTTTGGAGGATTCAAACGCAATTGGAGACACGAATGTTTTTGTCGTGGTTCCGATAGGTGGTGCTATCGCACATCCACGTTGATGGAGACTTCAACCCACGAAGGGTAACGATTATGCCGAGTCCACGGAGGGCTCCACCCACGAAGGGTCCACGAAGAAGCAACCTTGTCTATCCCACCATGGTCGCCGCCCATGAAGGACTTGCCTCACTAGCGGTAGATCTTCACGAAGTAGGCGATCTCCTTGCCCTTACAAACTCCTTGGTTCAACTCCACAATCTTGTCGGAGGCTCCCAAGTGACACCTAGCCAATCTAGGAGACACCACTCTCCAAGAAGTAACAAATAGTGTGTTGATGATGAACTCCTTGCTCTTGTGCTTCAAATGATAGTCTCCCCAACATTCAACTCTCTCTCACAGGATTTGGATTTGGTGGAAAGAAGATTTGAGTGGAAAGCAACTTGGGGAAGGCTAGAGATCAAGATTCATATGGTAGGAATGGAATATCTTGGCCTCAACACTAGTGTAGGTGGTTCTCTCTCAGAAAATGTGTATTGGAAGTGTAGGTTTGTTCTGATGGCTCTCTCCACGAATGAAGAGGAGGTGGAGGGGTATTTACAGCCTCCACACAAAATCTAACAGTTACACACAACTTGCCAAACTCGGTGGGACCGGATTGATAAAATCGGTCGGACCGATTTAGCAAATCTAGTGACCGTTAGGATTTTCGGTGGGACCGACATGCAACTCGGTAGGACCGATATGGTTAGGGTTAGGGCATAACGTAATCTCAGTGGGACCGACATACAAACTCGGTGAGACCGATTTTGGTAATAAGCTAACCAGAGAGTTGGTCAAGTAAACTCGGTGGGACTGATTCGCTCATTTCGGTGAGACCGAAATGTTCTGAAGGAAACAGAGAGTTTACATTGCAATCTCGGTGGGACCGATCGCTCATCTTGGTGGGACCAAAACGTTACGAAGGGAAACAGAGAGATTACAATCCCATCTCGGTGAGACCGAGATCCCTATCGGTGAGACTGATTTGCCTAGGGTTTGTGACAGTGGCTATGACATCCGAACTTCGGTGGCGCGGATAGAAAGAATCGGTGGGGCCAAATTTGACTTTTGGTTTAGGTCATATGTGGATGTGAGAAAGTAGTTGAGGGCTTTGGAGCATATCACTAAGCATTTTGAGCAAGAGCCTCATTAAGCAACACCTCGTCCCTCCTTGATAGTATTGGCTTTTCCTATAGACTCAATGTGATCTTGAATCACTAAAATAGAAAATGTAGAGTCTTGAACTTTGAGCTTGAGCCAATCCTTTTGTCCTTAGCATTTTAAGGGGTCCACTTTTCTCACCCATGCCATGCCAATCACTGAGCTTCCTGAAATATTAATCTTGAAATAGCATTAGCTCAATGATCTATATGTTGTTAGGAATTACCAAAACCACCTAGGGATAGTTGCACTTTCAAGGAGCAATAACAAAAGCTCAGACATCATCCTCGAAACAATTAGGTTGAAGACTCGTTCGAAATAACATACCTTGTTGGCAGGGTGTGTACAATCGCAACCACGGTCCGAATCCGTGGCCGGTGGTTTCTCATTGCCCTTGAAGAGCAATTTCCAGCGGCCGGCTTCGGCGCTGGCATGGAAGGATCCGGCGAACTAACATCACCTGGATAACGTCAACCGGCTTGACGCTCTTGGTTACCATGCTTCGAGCAGCGTCTGCAGCGCTTATCATTTCGTCAGAGAACACCACCGGACTCTTCTCGACCCAGAGGTGACTCGCATAGAGCGCCGGAGCGAATTCGGCATTGCGGCCTGTGGTGCCGCGTGGTTCTGTGATGTATAACCACTGCTTCTGCCACTCCTTTACCGTATCCATGAAGGTGCCTTTGGGCCAAGAGACGTTGGACAATTTGTTCACCGTTACCCCTCTGCACTCCGCGTGCTGGCCATCCACCACCTTCGGCTTCACGTTGAAGACTTTGAGCCACATCCCAAAGTGGGGTTGGATGCGGAGGAAGGCCTCACACACAACGATAAACGCCGAGATGTTGAGGAAGGAATTCGGGGACAGATCATGGAAATCTACCCCGTAGTAATACATTAACCCGCGGACGAAGGGGTGGAGTGGAAACCCTAGCCCGTGGAAGAAATGGGGGAGGAATACCACCCTCTCTATGGGCTCCGGCGTGGGGACGATCTGTCCCTTGGCCGGTAGGTGATACGTCTCCAACGTATCTATAATTTTTGATTGCTCCATGCTATATTATCTACTGTTTTGGACCATATTGGGCTTTATTTTCCACTTTTATATTACTTTTGGGACTAACCTATTAACCGGAGGCCCAACCTGTAATTGCTGTTTTTTTGCCTATTTCGGTGTTTCAAGAAAGCGGAATATCAAACGGAGTCCAAACGGAATGAAACCTTCGAACGTGATTTTCTCAACAAATATGATCCAGGAGACTTGGACCTCCGTCAAGAAAGCCACGAGGCGGTCACGAGGTGGAGGGCGCCCCTAGGGCGCGCCTCGCCTCGTGGGCCCCTCAAGCTCCACCGACATACTCCTTCCTCCTATATATACCTACGCACTTCAAACGATCGTGAGACGGAGCCAAAAACCTAATTCCACCGCCGCAACTTTCTCAGATCCACGAGATCCCATCTTGGGGCCTGTTCCGAGTTCATGGAAGGAGAATCCACCACAGAGGGCTTCTACATCATCACCATAGCCCCTCCGGTGAAGTGTGAGTAGTTTACCTCAGACCTTCGGGTCCATAGTTAGTAGCTAGATGGCTTCTTCTCTCTTTTTGGATCTAAATACAATGTTCTCCCCCTCTGTCGTGGAGATATATTCGATGTAATCTTCTTTTTGCGGTGTGTTTGTTAAGACCGATGAATTGTGAGTTTATGATCAAGTTTATCTATGAACAATATTTGAATCTTCTCTGAATTCTTTTATGTATGATTGGTTATCTTTGCAAGTCTCTTCGAATTATCAGTTTGGTTTGGCCTACTAGATTGGTTTTTTGCAATGGGAGAAGTGCTTAGCTTTGGGTTCAATCTTGCGGTGTCCTTTCCCAAAGGATGAGGGGCAGCAAGGCACGATTGTATTGTTGCCATCAAGGATAACAAGATGGGGTATTTATCATATTGCATGAATTTATTCCTCTACATCATGTCATCTTGCTTAAGGCATTACTCTGCTTTTCTTGAACTTAATACTCTAGATGCATGCCGGATAGCGGTCGATGAGTGGGGTAATAGTAGTAGATGCAAAAGTGTGAGTCGGTCTACTTGTCTCGGACGTGATGACTATATACATGATCATACTAGATATTCTCATAACTATGCTCAATTCTGTCAATTGCTCAACAGTAATTTGTTCACCCACCGTAAAAATACTTATGCTCTTGAGAGAAGCCACTAGTGAAATCTATGGCCCCGGGGTATATTCTCATCATATCAATCTCCAATCACTTTATTATTGCTTTGCTTTTTTTACTTTGCCTTCTATTTTACTTTGCATCTTTATATCAAAAATACCAAAAATATTATCTATCATCTCTATCAGATCTCACTCTCGTAAGTGACCGTGAAGGGATTGACAACCCCTAATCACGTTGGTTGCATTGAGCTATTTGTTTTGTGTAGGTACGAGGGACTCGAGCGTGGCCTCCAACTGGATTGATACCTTGGTTCTAAAAAACTGAGGGAAATACTTACGCTACTTTGCTGCATCATCCTCTCCTCTTCGGGGAAATCCAACGCAATGCTCAAGAGGTAGCAAGAAGAATTTCTGGTGCCGTTGCTGGGGAGTCTACGCAAAAGTCAACATACCAAGTACCCATCACAATCCCTTATCTCTCGCATTACATTATTTGCCATTTGCCTCTCATGTTCCTCTCCCCCACTTCACCCTTGCCGTTCTATTCGCCCTCTCTTTTTTCGTTTGCCTTTTTCTCGCTCGCTTTTTTTTGCTCGTGTGTTGGATTGCTTGCTTGTCACAGTGGCTCAAGATAATACCAAATTGTGTGACTTTACCAATACCAACAATAATGATTTCCTTAGCACTCCGATTGCTCCTCTTACCAATACTGAATCTTGTGAAATCAGTACTGCTTTGTTGAATCTTGTTATGAAAGATCAATTTGCCGGCCTTCCTAGTGAAGATGCCGCTACTCGTCTAAATAGCTTCGTTGATTTATGTGATATGCAAAAGAAGAAATATGTCGATAATGATATTGTTAAATTGAAGCTATTTCCTTTTCTCTTAGAGATCGTATAAAGCTTGGTTTTCGTCTTTGCCTAAAAATAGTATTGATTCTTGGAACAAGTGCAAAGATGCTTTTATCTCTAAATATTTTCCTCCCACTAAGATCATCTCTCTTAGAAATGATATTATGAATTTTAAGCAACTTGATCATGAACATGTTGCACAAGCTTGGGAGAGAATGAAATTAATGATACGTAATTGTCCTACTCATGGTTTGAACTTGTGGATGATTATACAAAAAATTTATGCCGGATTGAATTTTGCTTCTAGAAATCTTTTAGATTCAAGCATGGGAGGCACTTTTCAAATCACTTTAGGAGATGCTACTAAACTCCTAGATAATATTATGGTTAATTATTCTCAATGGCACAATCGAAAGATCTACTAATAAAAAAGTGCATGCGATAGAAGAAATTAATGTTTTGAGTGGAAAGATGGATGAACTCATGAAATTATTTGCTACTAAGAGTGTTTCTTCTGATCCTAATGATATGCCTTTGTCTACTTTGATTGAGAATAATAATGAATCTATGGATGTGAATTTTGTTGGTAGGAATAATTTTGGTAACAACGCCAGATAGAGGGAATTTTTATACTAGGCCTTATCCTAGTAATCCTTCTAATAATTATGGAAATTCCTACAACAACTCTTATGGAAATTTTAATAAGATGCCCTCTGAATTTGAGACTATTGTTAAAGAGTTTATGAATTCGCAAAAGAAATTCAATACTTTGCTTGAAGAGAAATTGCTTAAAGTTGATGAATTGGCTAGGAATGTTGATAGAATTTCTCTTGATGTTGATTCTTTAATGTAACATCCCAAAATTCTAAATTTTGGAATGTTATATTAAATAGATAGATTTGATTGTTTGTTTGATTGTTTGTGTGATTGCTTGACTGAAAGTGAGTGAGATTTGAAACTTTTGAAAGTTAAATGAGAGGGAATAAAAGGACTTTCCCAAACTTTCATTTTTGCTTTTCTGATCTCCGTAAATTCAAATCCTTTTCGCCACAAAACCCTGGAGAGAAGATGACATGACTTCTTCCATTTATTTAAATGACTAGGGGTGTTGAAAATATTTGAATTTCATTGGAAAATATTTCCAATTCTGAAACTTTAGCAGCTCAATGATTTTCACGAGCGAAGATAAAATGACTTCTTCAAAACATATGAAATATGAGTTGGGAATTTCAAAGGATCAAATTTGAAGTCCTTTTGGAAATCATTTTCAATTTGGAGTTATTTGAGTTTTATTCAAATTATTTTTCTCCAAAAATAAAATATATGGAAAATA
The DNA here is from genome assembly GCA_021605145.1 of Aegilops bicornis. Lineage (NCBI taxonomy): Eukaryota > Viridiplantae > Streptophyta > Magnoliopsida > Poales > Poaceae > Aegilops > Aegilops bicornis. Next base: position 321,820,289 of record CM038669.1, read on the forward strand.
GGGTAACATGATTCCCTACATCAGAAAATTGGAGAGAAATTAATTTGAAATCATTTTGGTATTTTTCAAATGATTTTTGTTGGATTTTAATAGGGCAAGAGTAATCGCTTTGATTTATTTGTATTTGTGTGGATTTTATTAAATGCTAGGAAAATGGTCAGCTTGTAGGAAATCTTTCTCTGAAAATTTTGATATATTATATGCCTATATAATATTTTTACTTATTTGGTTTTATTGTTTTATTTGTCTGAAAAAGAAAATCTTTATTTAAAAAAACTCCTTCCGACCAAACTGGGCCGGCCCATCATGCCGCGGCCTAGTTAATCATTGCCGACCGACTCATTGAGTCCGGCCACAGACGTCACACACGCCAGCTCGGACGCCTGAGTCGGCACCGCCCGACCTTTTAAATAGCGGGGACTGCCCACAGCTGCCACACACACACAGATTGCTGCCCTGGCGCCGCTTAAGCCGCAGACACCGCTTCCACTGGCCACAGAAGGCTGGCCATTGCTTGCTACTTCAAGACCGCAGACACCGCCCACTGGCCAGAGCGCTGCTCCTCAAGGCCACAGACTTGTTCTGCAGCCTCGCCGCCGGAGCCTCGCTGCTCGACGTCAGCCGCGGAATCCGGCCACGGTAAACTCTAGCCCCGACCCTGCCGTCGGATCGAGATCCGACGATCTCGACTCGTTTCGTTTTTTTCGTTCCGGCTATTTAACGCACGTTCGTTCGTTTAATAGTCCTTAGTGAACAGATTCGTCAGATTAGTTCTGTTAGTGAACGTTCGTTGTTTAGTATTTTTCTTTTTCTTTTTAATTTCAGCTAGGGACCCGTACGTAATTAGTTTCTTCACAGTTTAGTCCTTGATCTTCAACCTATCACAACTTTTTGCTCGTTTGTCCAAATTCAACGAAACCAACGCCCACTTCTTCGTTATGATCCCCTCTATCCAGTAATCGAACTTAATTTTTTTTGAAAGTTTAAAATTTGAATTAGATCAGATTTGAATTTGAACTTCGTTTGATCATAACTTGAGTTTTATAACTCCGTTTGAGTTGATTCTTTTTGCAAATTAAAGCTCTTGACCTAAACTTTCTGATAAGGCCAAATTCACATAATTTTGGTACTGTTTTTATGTTGCAAGAGTTATTTGCTTGGTTTTGATGTTTTCCGAATCGTCTTCTTCGTTCTTTCTGATCTTCTGAGTGATTGCTTATGTGTGGTTACTATTGCTTGCTTACGATAGATTGCCCGGAGTGTGAAGAGTAGAACTATCAAAAGTTTTGAGTGTGAATCATCTTCATCTACATTGCAGGCAAGTTCACACTTTGATCATATCCCTTTCATACCCAGTTTTTATGCATTAGTTTCACCCTCAAACATTGCATGAGTAGGATTGATACCATGTGGGTATTGGGAAGTAGTTGATGATGTAGGAACCTATTGCCCTGCATTCAAACCTTGGGAGTTACTATTACGTTATGCCTATATTGACATGCTATGCTCGTAGACGTGGATTGGTTTTGAGAGTATTCATGACAGATGTGAGATTGTTAATTAATGGTTTACTTAAGGTGGCAACTTTAACACACATCTGGGTGGATTGAGGCACCTGGGTATTCCAAATGATTGCTGTCTAGGAACACAGGTATTCCAGGATTGCCTGTTTTCTTTATGGACCGCCACCTGTGCTCAAAGGGATCATGAGATTATTCATACTAGAAACTTCCATGTGCAGCCACAAGCTATTATGGGCTCTAGCATAGTTGACTAAGTCGTGCGAACTCTTACAGCGGTAGACTAGCAGATGTAGCGGATGTAGGTGGTACGGTCTACCCGATCGTAAGGTGCTAGCGCTTCTGAAAGACTATGTCTCGGTCATCCGTTTCTCAAACACCATGTAGTGCGAGAAATCCAACGGAGGAGATCGAGTCTTGTGGGGAAAAGTGCGCAACCTCTGCAGAGTGTATAAACTAATCATGATTAGTCGTGTCCCCGGTTATGGACAATCTTGAGTATCTAGTTCTTAGATTATCATGTTGATCTCATCAAGTTACTTTAATTAATTTTGTTTGGTTTTAATGATGATACTTAATTGGGATTGAGAATGCTTTCAACCATTCTCAATGTTTAACAACCACCATGATAGTTAAAAATTTATTCCTTTGTAGTAGGAAAAAATTGGCTTTTCGCAAAAACCATATAACCATAGAGCTTTTAGACCAGCCAAATATGCATGTAGTGATAGCCATATTTCAAAGCATTGCTTCATACAGTGAATTTGCCAAGACATTTAATGTAATCGACCCTTTGTGGCTGCAATGTCTCATGTTGCGTGATTTCTTCTGACGAGTAAGTGATACGTTAGGGTTACGATTTCTACACTCAACTTTGCCGTTGGTGTTGATGGGAATCCACAACCTTGTTACTTCCGCTATTTGGATTGAGGTAATAGTATTTACGTTACTTTATACATGTGATTTACCTCTGTTATAAATCCTCGAGTACAGTGTGTCAAAGATACCGATCCGTGGATGACACTTAAGCACGTAGACTTGACCCATTCGGGTCGGGTCGCTACAAGATGGTATCGAGCACATGTTGACCGTAGGACGTGACTCCTAGAAATCGGCAAGCCCGTAGGAAAGATTTTCTCTACAACTTCTTTTTCAAAAAGATCTTTTACCTCTCTTCTCTTCTGAGCTTATTCAAATATTCCCTTTTAGTGAGACTATACCCCTTTTCCCTTTTGACCACGTGAAGATTCGACTGATGAGACCACTCCAAGGAGGATAAGATATCGGACAACTAATACCATTGGAATGAAGAGGATTTTACCATACATTATGATAATGGAAACTACAGTTGTTGAAGACTCTGAAGACTAGGAGAATTTGAAGGCTCTGAAGAATTCCCAGATTTGAATGACCTAGGAAGGCTACCCTTATGGAACTTGGCAGACTATGGAAGTTGTCAACACCCGAGATCAAGGTGTATCGGGGAAAGACCAGAATATGGAGCACTAGAACTCAAAGTTTTGTCAAGAAACCCTAAGGCAGGAGATATCAACTATGGAGAAATAGCTCATGGAGATGACAAGAGCAGAAACACGGCTATCCATGATGTTATCGCCCGCTTATGATATTTTCACCGTGCTGAGTTAAGCATGCATATGTATGGAAGGATTGGATGGTAGAAGGATGATGGAGCACCTATCAGCAAGAGAGGAAGTTTTAATCTTATATGGTGCATCTCTAGGATCTGGAGTGCTACATCAAGAAGTTTTTAGATGGACCTTCAGGAAGCAATATTTGATAAGGAAGCGTTTCGTGAAGAACTCAGGACCCAAAAGCTGAAAGTAGCCAAGCTAGAGGAGCAAAACCTTGAGACATCAAAGATTCGTCAGGAACTGAAGGACAGTAGGATCATGGTTCATGTCTAGGTTGTTGAAAACCCAAAAGTTTGGAACGCAGCTCCAAAATATTAAAGGATGTCACGAGAGACTTCGCGTCAACAGAGATGATCTGGCAAAAGAATTTTAGGAGGACAATCACGATCGGAAGAAGCCATCGGAGACATGAACATGACTTGAAGAGTTTGATGACGTTGAAGATTTGTTGACCTTTAGAAGACCAAACCCCTGTTATACCCACGTTAGATGCGAAGTTTGTGAGCTGTCATTTGTTTGATGTTTTCCGACAGCCACAATAAAATCTTCCTTTTTAAAACTTTTGTTTGAATTGTGTGCACCCCTCTCTATCTCTCTTATCCCACCCCAAAACCCATGGACCCAATAGAGGATGAATGGAGATGAGCTTGTATTTTCCGGACCGATGAGTCAATTGGAGATAGACCGATGGATTCAGAACATGGAGGATCATATGGAGAACAACCCTATAGTCGGAAAAGACATGGCCCAGCATGCTCTTCAGTGCCTTGAAAGAGGTGCTGCTACTTGGTGGAGGACGTACCAAACCATCAATGGATGGCAAGGAGTAACCACTTGGAAAGAATTTAAGCTAACTTTGCTAAAGTCTCAGTTTCTGTCCCAAAAATTGAAGCCTTATGGAAAGGATATGAAGAAAACTTGTGCATGCAAGCTTTGTGGAGAAATAGGACACAACCATAAAGAACACAAGGATGAATGCCCCAATTGTGAAGGAAGTCACCCAACTGAAGAATGCCCAACTAGGTAGATCACTTGTTTCTTGTGTGAAGGGACTACTCACTACCCTGCTCAGTGTCACATTTACCCCATGGTACAAAGAACCATCCAGCAGAAGAAACAAGCAATGAAAGGAGCCCTAATGGAATTTTTAGAAGAACCTGTGATGAAGGAAGAGGTGGAGGACACACCCAAAGAAGAACCAATTAAACCCTGCACCAAGTCATGCTATTCATGTGGAGAAGAAGGACACATCTCCTAATTGTTTGAATGGGGATTTAGTAGAATTCCCAACAGAGGAAGTAGAGTATGACCCACAGGAAATAGAAGCCCTGATTGGAATGGAAAAGTCCAGGAAGAGAAGTAGATTGGATCCCAGGCACAACCCAATTTCTACAAAGAAAGACCTAAGTCATATCACATGTTTCAGGTGCAAAAATTCAGGACACTACTTCAATGATTGCCCAAAAGGGAAGATGAGGACCCCAGGAGGCTATATAATCACAAGGAAACCTCGAGATTTGTCAGAAGTAATATGTTTCCGTTATGATGAAGCAGGGCACTTTGCCAGGGATTGTCCCAAGGAGAAGGAGGCTTGTGATAAATAGTTGAGTTGCAAGAAAGGAATATAGTAGTAGTAGTAGTGAGAACAATTTTGTTATATTGAAGTGTTGAGTTGAGGCATGTAATGGATATGTAGGAGATTGTAGTAATTTGAGGATTTATAAAGAAATTATCATTAGTACTGATTGGATTTTATGAGTTGTTACTCTGTGAAGAAAGATTTTAACCATTTTCGAGGATATGAGAAATATGGTCTATGGATGAGTTTGTGCATTTTAAGGGTGGTAGTAACTGTGAGGACACTTGAACCCTTGAAAGAATAATGATGTTCCACGAAGTGGACTTCATAAGTACGAGTTTTATCTAGATATGTGGGGTATCCCCAGGAGTATGAAGAGATGAAGTGTTATTGGATATAAAGGAGATATGATGTTGGTATTATGGAACGACTATAACTCCATGATGAGTCTGAATAATCATGTCCTAGTTTGGTGCTAATAGAAGGAAGGGAGACATAACAGTTGGATGGATTTTAAGTATGCTAGGAAGCTGGAAGTTGGATGTTGGATTAGAGATCTGTTGCCCCGATGATGAGTTCAAGGTTTGCAAGTGCTGAGATGGGCCATAACCCACAGGCCCCAGGACCTGCCAAGAAGCAAGCACATTTCTTGCTGAAGGAAAAACCCTAGAAGAAGTTACGAGTTTTATCGACAGATGATTTCATAGGAGTAACGCAAAACCTGAGAGTTGTGAAGGAACGATAGATGTTTGTTTGAATTGCAGAATCTATGGATTTATTCGAACTTGGTTCGTCGACAAGAGAAATTCTGCAATGTTTGTGAGGATGACCGAGTGTTAGAATGCGAGATTCGCTAAACCATGTACATGGTAATGATTTCGGTGCGGGATGGATTGATCACCATACCGACTTACTCTTATTATTCGCCTTGCTATATGGGATGGTAAATCTGAGTGACTTACCTATAGTAGAGGGACGACGATCAAAACCCTGTTTAAACCTTAGAATGATGTAAGAATTTTTCCCCTTGTACAAGGCAGCTTTTGCCAACCGTAGGTTATACAATGAGGATCAACCAGACCCATTTCGTGCAGGAGAAACCATAAATTGTCAATCGCCATGAGATATCGATAGTTGTTTAGTATTGGCGCCTGCATCTGTCGCCTAAGAAGACCCAGTCTCGGAATAACCTTACCAAGATGAAAGTACAGAAGAATCGAGGAAAAGGTTCTGCCGCTACCGGAAGAGCCAGAGAAGGAACTATCCCAACGATCTGAGAAGACTGACACTGTCAAGAATAAGGATGGAGTATATGAGTTTTTGATGGCAGCCTAACCATGCTTCTAAGGGTTGTAGTACCCGAGACCCCGGAGACGATCGATGGATTTTGAGAAGACCCCAAACCTAACCTATTTCTTTCTAGCCTCTCCGAATCTCGAGGACGAGATTCATTTTAAGCGTGGTAGGTTTGTAACATCCCAAAATTCTAAATTTTGGAAAGTTATATTAAATAGATAGATTTCGTTGATTGTTTGATTGTTTGTGTGATTGTTTGACTGAAAGTGAGTGAGAGTTGAAACTTTTGAAAGTTAAATGAGAGGGAATAAAAGGACTTTCCCAAACTTTCATTTTTGCTTTTATGATCTCCGTAAATTCAAATCCTTTTCACCACAAAACCCTGGAGAGAAGATGACATGACTTCTTCCATTTATTTAAATGACAATGGGTGTTGAAAATATTTGAATTTCATTGGAAAATATTTCCAATTCCAAAACTTTATGCAACTCAATGATTTTCATGAGCGAAGATAAAATGACTTCTTCAAAACATATGAAATATGAGTTGGGAATTTCAAAGGATCAAATTTAAAGTCCTTTTGGAAATTATTTTCAATTTGGAGTTATTTGAGTTTTATTCAAATTATTTTTCTCCAAAAATAAAATATATGGAAAATAGGGTAACATGATTCCCTACATCGGAAAATTGGAGAGAAATTAATTTGAAATCATTTTGGTATTTTTAAAATGATTTTTGTTGGATTTCAATAGGGCAGTAGCACTGTTTGATTTATTTGTATTTGTGTGGATTTTATTAAATGCTAGGAAAATGTTCAGCTTGTAGGAAATCTTTTTCTGAAAATTTTGATATATTATATGCCTATATAATATTTTTATTTATTTGGTTTTATTGTTTTATTTGTTTGAAAAAGAAAATCTTTATTAAAAAAACTCCTTCCGACCAAACTGGGCCGGCCCATCAGCCGCTGCCCAGCTAACTGGCCACGATCGACTCATGAGTCCGGCACTACGTCACACACGCCAGATTCTGCTCGGACGCCTCCGAGTCGGCTGGCCCTACTTTTTTAAATAGCGGGACCCTGGGCCTCGAGCCTGAGCCTGGCCGCCGCCATGCCGCCGCCACACACACACACCGCTGCCACACTGGCCACCGTTGCCATTTCAGACGCCCACCAGACGCTGTCATGTAGTCGCCTCCTTGCGCCGACGCACCCTTGTCCGCAGCCCTGCCTCACCGCCCGGAGCCCCGCCGCCGCCGCTCTACGTCACCAGAATCCGCCGTCGATGCTTGACGTCAGCGGAATCCGCCGCCGCCGCGGTAAACTCTAGCCCCGACCCTGCCGTCGGATCGAGATCCGACGATCTCGACTTCGCTTGCTTTTTTTGCTCGGCTATTTAACGCACGTTCGTTCGTTTAATAGTCCTTAGTGAACAGATTCGTCAGATTAGTTCTATTAGTGAACGTTCGTTGTTTAGTATTTTTCTTTTTCTTTTTAATTTCAGCCAGGGACCCGTATGTAATTAGTTTCTTCACAGTTTAGTCCTTGATCTTCAACCTATCACAACTTTTTGCTCGTTTGTCCAAATTCAACGAAACCAACGCCCACTTCTTCGTTATGATCCCCTCTGTCCAGTAATCCAACTTAAACATGTTTTTGAAAGTTTAAAATTTGAATTAGATCATATTTGAATTTGAACTTCGTTTGATCATAACTTGAGTTTTATAACTCCGTTTGAGTTGATTCTTTTTGCAAATTAAAGCTCTTGACCTAAACTTTCTGATAAGGCCAAATTCACATAATTTTGGTACTGTTAGAAATTGTTTTATGTTGCAAGAGTTATTTTCTTGGTTTTGATGTTTTCCGAATCGTCTTCTTCGTTCTTTCTGATCTTTTGAGTGATTGCTTATGTGTGGTTACTATTGCTTGCTTACGATAGATTGCCCGGAGTGTGACGAGTAGAACTATCAAGAGTTTTGAGTGCGAATCATCTGCATCAACATTGCAGGCAAGTTCACACTTTGATCATATCCCTTTCATACCCAGTTTTTATGCATTAGTTTCACCCTCAAACATTGCATGAGTAGGATTGATAACATGTGGGTATTGAGAAGTAGTTGATGAGGTAGGAACCTATTGCCCTGCATTCAAACCTTGGGAGTTACTATTACGTTATGCCTATATTGACATGCTATGCTCGTAGACGTGGATTGGTTTTGAGAGTATTCATGACAGATGTGAGATTGTTAATTAATGGTTTACTTAAGGTGGCAACTTTAACACACATCTGGGTGGATTGAGGCACCTGGGTATTCCAGCGATTGCCGGTTTACGCACCTGGGTATTCTAGGATTGCCTGTTTTTCTTTATGGACCGCCACCCAGGCTCAAAGGGATCATGAGATTATTCATACTAGAAACTTCCGTGTGCAGCCACAAGCTATTATGGGCTCTAGCATAGTTGACTAAGTCGTATAACTCTTACAGTGGTAGACTAGCAGATGTAGGGGATGTAGGTGGTACGGTCTACCCGATCGTAAGGTGCTAGCGCTTCTGAAAGACTATGTCTCGATCATCTGTTTCTCAAACACCATGTAGTGCGAGAAATCCAACGGAGGAGATCGAGTCTTGTGGGGAAAAGTGCGCAACCTCTGCAGAGTGTATAAACTAATCATGATTAGCCGTGTCCCCGGTTATGGACAATCTTGAGTATCTAGTTCTTGGATTATCATGTTGATCTCATCAAGTTACTTTAGTTAATTTTGTTGGGTTTTAATGATGATACTTAACTGGGATTGAGAATGCTGTCAACCATTCTCAATGTTTAACAACCACCATGATAGTTAAAAATTTATTCCTTTGTAGTAGGAAAAAATTGGCTTTTCGCAAAAACCTTATAACCATAGAGCTTTTACACCAGCCAAATATGCATGTAGTGATAGCCATATTTCAGCATTGCTCTCATACAGGAATTTGCCAAGACATTCAATGTAATCGACCCTTTGTGGCTGCAACGTCTCATGTTGCGGTGATTTCTTCTGACGAGTAAGTGATACATTAGGGTTACGATTTCTACACTCATCTTTGCCGTTGGTGTTGATGGGAATCCACAACCTTGTTACTTCCGCTATTTGGATTGAGGTAATAGTATTTACGTTACTTTATACATGTGATTTACCTCTGTTTGACATCCTCGAGTACCGTGGTGTGTCAAAGATACCGATCCGTGGATGACACTTAAGACAGTAGACTTGACCCATTCGGTCGGTCGCTACATTTAAAGCTTAGATCTATTCCTCCTAAGCATGATATCAATGAGTCTCTCAAAGCCATGAGAATTTCCATTGATGAGTGCAAAGAAAGAACCGCTTAGGATCCGTATACGAAAGATGCCTTTATTAAAGCGTGTTCTTCCAATTCCTATGAAAATCAAGATGAAGATCTAAAAGTTATTGATGTGTCCCCTATCAAATCTTTGTTTTGCAATATGAATCTTGATGAGACTGAATATGATCCACCTTTACCTACAAGGCATTCCAAAAATTCGGAGTATTTATATCTTGATGATGAAATTGATAAAAGTGGGATTGAAAAAAGTAAAACCCTAGATGTTGCTAAACCCACTATATTGGATTTCAAGGAATTTAATTATGAAAGTTGCTCTTTAATTGATTGTATTTCCTTGTTGCAATCCGTGATAAATTCTCCTCATGCTTATAGTCAAAATAAGGCGTTTACTAAACATATCGTTGATGCCTTGATGCAATCTTATGAAGAAAAACCTGAGTTGGAAGTTTCTATCCCTAGAAAACTTTATGATGAGTGGGAACCAACTATTAAAATTAAGGATCATGAATTTTATGCTTTATGTGATTTGGGTGCTAGTGTCTCCACTTGATTTGGGTGCTAGTGTCTCCACTATCACCAAAACTTTGTGTGATTTGCTAGATTTCCGTGATTTTGATGATTGCTCTATAAACTTGCACCTTGCGGATTCCACTATTAAGAAACCTATGGGAAGAATTAATGATGTTCTTATTGTTGCAAATAGGAATTATGTGCCCGTAGATTTTATGGTTCTTGATATAGATTGCAATCCTTCTTGCCCTATTATTCTTGGTAGACCTTTCCTTAGAACGATTGGTGTGTTTGTTGATATGAAGGAAGGGAATATTAGATTCCAATTTCCATTAAAGAAAGGCATGGAACACTTCCCTAGGAAGAAAATAAAATTACCAAATGAATCTATTATGAGAGCCACTTATGGATTGCCTACCAAAGATGGCAATACCTAGATCTATCCTTGCTTTTATGCCTAGCTAGGGGCGTTAAACGATAGCGCTTGTTGGGAGGCAACCCAATTTTATTTTAGTTTTTTTGATTTTTGTTTCTGTTTAGGAATAATAATACATCTACCTTCTGTTTAGATGTGGTTTAATCTTTTAATTAGTGTTTGTGCCAAGTTAAACCTATAGGATCTTCTTGGATGATAGTTATTTGATCTTGCTGTAATTTCCAGAAACTTTCGGTTAACGAAACAAATTATTAAAATTCACCAGGACGTGATAAAATAGTGATTCCAATTGCTGCTGATCAATAAACAAATTTCCTAGATATTCCTATTTTTTCTGATTTTTTGGTGTTCCAGAAGTTTGCGTTAGTTACAGATTACTACAGACTGTTCTGTTTTTGACAGATTCTGTTTTTCGTGTGTTGTTTGCTTATTTTGATAAACCTATGGCTAGTAAAATAGTTTATAATCCGTAGAGAAGTTGGAATACAGTAGGTTTAACACCAATATAAATAAAGAATGAGTTTATTACTGTACTTTGAAGTGGTCTTTTGTTTTCTTTCGCTAACGGAGCTCACGAGATTTCTGTTGAGTTTTGTGTTGTGAAGTTTTCAAGTTTTGGGTGAATTCTTTTGATGGATTATGGAACAAGGAGTGGCAAAAGCCTAAGCTTGGGGATGCCCATGGAACCCCCAAGATAATCCAATGACACCAAAAAGTCAAAGCTTGGGGATGCCCCGGAAGGCATCCCCTGTTTCGTCTACTTCCATCGGTAATTTTACTTGGAGCTATATTTTTATTCACCACATGATATGTGTTTTGCTTGGAGCGTCTTGTATGATTTGAGTCTTGCTTTTTAGTTTACCACAATCATCCTTGCTGTACACACCTTTTGAGAGAGCCATACATAAATTGGAATTTGTTAGAATACTTTATGTGCTTCACTTATATCTTTTGAGCTTTATAGTTTTGCTCTATGTGTTTCACTTATATCTTTTGAGATTTATAGTTTTGCTCTATGTGCTTCACTTATATCTTTTGAGCTTTATAGTTTTGCTCTAGTGCTTCACTTATATCTTTTAGAGCACGGTGGTGGATTTGTTTTATAGAAACTATTGATCTCTCATGCTTCACTTAGATTATTTTGAGAGTCTTAAATAGCATGGTAATTTGCTTAATAATAATATGCTTGGTATTCAAGATTTGTAAAACTTTATTTTGAGTGCGTTGAATACTAAGAAAAGTTTGATGCTTGATAATTATTTTGAGATATGGAGGTGATAATATCAAAGTCGTGCTAGTTGAGTAGTTGTGAATTTGAGAAATGCTTGTGTTGAAGTTTGCAAGTCCCGTAGCATGCACGTATGGTAAACGTTATGTAACAAATTTGAAACATGAGGTGTTATTTGATTGTCCTCCTTATGAGTGGCGGTCAGGGATGAGCGATGGTCTTTTCCTACCAATCTATCCCCCTAGGAGCATGCGCGTAGTGCTTTGGTTTTTGATGGCTTGTAGATTTTTGCAATAAGTATATGGGTTCTTTATGACTAATGTTGAGTCCATGGATTATACGCACTCTCACCCTTCTATCATTGCTAGCCTCTTGACTGCAGTGCATTGCCCTTTCTCACATTGAGAGTTGGTGCAAACTTCGCCGGTGCATCTAATCCCCGTGATATGATACGCTCTTTCACACATAAACCTCCTTATATCTTCCTCAAAACAGCCACCATACCTACCTATTATGGAATTTCCATAGCCATTCCGAGATATATTGCCATGTAGCTTTCCACCATACCGTTCTTCATGACACATTCATCATTGTCATATTGCTTAGCATGATCATGTAGTTGACATATTATTTGTGGCAAAGCCACCGTTCATAATTCTTTCATACATGTCACTCTTGATTCATTGCATATCCTAAGACACCGCTGGAGGCATTCATATAGAGTCATACTTTGTTCTAGTATCGAGTTGTAATCATTGAGTTGTAAATAAATAGAAGTGTGATGATCATCATTCAATAGAGCATTGTCCCAAAAAAATGGCCAAAGAAAAAAAGGAGCCCCCAAAAAAAAGAAAAAAGAAAAAAAAGGGCAATGCTACTATCCTTTTTTCCACACTTGTGCTTCAAAGTAGCACCATAATCTTCATGATAGAGAGTCTCTTGTTTTGTCATTTTCATATACTAGTGGGAATCTTTCATTATAGAACTTGGCTTGTATATTCCAACAATGGGCCTCCTCAAGTGCCCTAGGTCTTCGTGAGCAAGCAAGTTGGATGCACACCCACTTAGTTTCTTTTGTTGAGCTTTCATACATTTATAGCTCTAGTGCATCCGTTGCATGGCAATCCCTACTCCTTGCATTAACAAGCAATCGATGGGCATCTCCATAGCCTATTGATTAGCCTCGTCGATGTGACATCTTCTCTTTTTTTTGACTTCTCCACATAACCCCCATCATCATATTATATTCCACCCATAGTGCTATATCCATGGCTCACGCTCATGTATTGCGTGAAGGATTATAAGTTTGAGATTACTAAAGTATGAAACAATTGCCTGGCTTGTCATCGGGGTTGTGCATGATGAGAGCATTCTTGTGTGACAAAAATGGAGCATGACTAAACTATATGATTTTGTAGGGATGAACTTTCTTTAGCCATGTTATTTTGAGAAGACATAATTGCTTAGTTAGTATGCTTGAAGTATTATTATTTCTATGTCAATATAAACTTTTGTCTTGAATCTTTCGGATCTGAATATTCATACCACAATTAAGAAAAATTACATTAAAATTATGCCAAGTAGCACTCCGCATCAAAAATTCTCTTTTTATCATTTACCTACTCGAGGACGAGCAGGAATTAAGCTTGGGGATGCCTGATACGTCTCCAACGTATCTATAATTTTTGATTGCTCCATGATATATTATCTACTGTGCTATATTATCTACTGTTTTGGACCATATTGGGATTTATTTTCCACTTTTATATTACTTTTGGGACTAACCTATTAACCGGAGGCCCAGCCCAGAATTGCTGTTTTTTTTGCCTAGTTCAGTGTTTCGAAGAAACGGAATATCAAACGGAGTCCAAACGGAATGAAACCTTCGGGAACGTGATTTTCTCAACAAATATGATCCAAGAGACTTGGACCCTTCGTCAAGAAAGCCACGAGGCGGTCACGAGGGTGGAGGGCGCACCCCCCCTAGGGCGCGCCCCCTGCCTCGTGGGCCCCTCGAAGCTCCACCGACGTACTCCTTCCACCGCCGCAACTTTCTGTATCCACGAGATCCCATCTTGGGGCCTGTTCCGGAGCTCCGCCGGAAGGGGAATCCACCACGGAGGGCTTCTACATCATCACCATAGCCCTCCGATGAAGTGTGAGTAGTTTACCTCAGACCTTCGGGTCCACAGTTAGTAGCTAGATGGCTTCTTCTCTCTTTTTGAATCTCAATACAATGTTCTCCCCCTCTCTCGTGGAGATCTATTCGATGTAATCTTCTTTTTGCGGTGTGTTTGTTGAGACCAATGAATTGTGGGTTTATGATCAAGTTTATTTATGAACAGTATTTGAATCTTCTCTGAATTCTTTTATGTATGATTGGTTATCTTTGCAAGTCTCTTCGAATTATCAGTTTGGTTTGGCCTACTAATTGGTTTTTCTTGCAATGGGAGAAGTGCTTAGCTTTGGGTTCAATCTTGCGGTGTCCTTTCCCAAAGGATGAGGGGCAGCAAGGCACATATTGTATTGTTGCCATCGAGGATAACAAGATGGGGTATTTATCATATTGCATGAATTTATTCCTCTACATCATGTCATCTTGCTTAAGGCGTTACTCTGCTTTTCTTGAACTTAATACTCTAGATGCATGTCGGATATCGGTCGATGAGTGGAGTAATAGTAGTAGATGCAAAAGGTGAGTCGGTCTACTTGTCTCGGACGTGATGCCTATATACATGATCATACCTAGATATTCTCATAACTATGCTCAATTCGCCAATTGCTCAAGAGTAATTTGTTCACCCACCGTAAAAATACTTATGCTCTTGAGAGAAGCCACTAGTGAAATCTATGGCCCCGGGTCTATTCTCATCATATCAATCTCCAATCACTTTATTATTGCTTTGCTTTTTACTTTGCCTTTTATTTTACTTTGCATCTTTATATCAAAAATACCAAAATATTATCTATCATCTCTATCGATCTCACTCTCGTAAGTGACCGTGAAGGGATTGACAACCCCTAATCGCGCTTTGTTGCGTTGAGCTATTTGTTTTGTGTAGGTACGAGGGACTCGTGGCCTCCAATCGGATTGATACCTTGGTTCTAAAAAACTGAGGGAAATACTTACGCTACTTTGCTGCATCATCATCTCCTCTTCGGGGAAATCCAACGCAATGCTCAAGAGGTAGCAGTAGGCGGTGGACAATCTCCTTTGCCAAATATCCGGCCGCTCGGAGCTCAGTAATGTCCTCCTCCGTGACGGAGGAGACCATCCATTTGCCCTGACCACCGGATCCGGACATGGTTGCTTGAGTGGAAAGGATATGAAAAGTTGGGCACTGGAGCTCGAGATCGGGAAGGCGGAGACGGAGAGAAACCGTGAGAAGAGGAAGAGGGGGTCCTTATCCTCTTATAAAGGCAGTAGACATTAAACGCCTCCTCGCTCACCTTAAGATCCGCCTATTCCCAAGGGTTTGTGTAAACGACACGGTTGGGTTACCCATGCCCGCATTGATGAGAATCCCGCGATAAGGGGACACGATCTCTGCTTCGACAAGACGTGCCAATAGCAACCGCGTCTTGAAACGTGGGACAAACGGTTCGAAATTACGACCGAACGGACGTGACATCACATTGCAGAAAGTTGTCAGCGGATGGGACTCGTGTAAAATATATATATTCTCTCTGCGGTTGTGCAGGGTGTTTAACAGGTCCGGATACAATCGTCACGTCCGAAGACTACCTTGGAGTTAGGAAGAAGGGGAACTCGCCTTGCAATGCCGAAGACAATCTGCGTGCCGGACTCCTCGTCATTGAAGCCGTGTTCAGCGCCATCGAGGGAGTCTGGACTAAGGGGTCCTCAAGGCCATCTTGTTATCCATGGGTCAGACTGATGGGCTGTGAAGATACGAAGGCCGAAGACAATACCTGTGTCCGAATTGGACTCTACTTGGCGTGGAAGGCAAGCTAGGCGACCTATTATGAAGATTTCCTCCTATGTAACCGACCTCATGTAACCCTAGATCTCTCCGTGTCTATATAAACCGGAGAGCATAGTCCAGATAGGACAGATTCATTACCATATACTCATAGGCTAGACTTCTAGGGTTTAGCCATTACGATCTCGTGGTAGATCAACTCTTGTAACACTCATATTCATCAAGATCAATCAAGGTGAAGTAGGGTATTACCTCCATAGAGAGGGCCCGAACCTGGGTAAACATTGTGTCCCTCGTCTCCTGTTACCATCGATCCTAGACGCACAGTTCGGGACCCCTACCCGAGATCCGCCGGTTTTGACACCGATAGGAGGATACTAAATAAGGTTAAGGGCAGGCTGCCGCTTTCATCAACGGGAAAGATGACCGGACCACTTGGGAGTTGGAGGTGACATGGGTCATGTGATCAATTCTCTTGGGGTAGCTATTATAGCGCTGCTTGTTTTCTCATCGTCTTGTTGCTTGATAATTTCCCTATGTTGTCGGGTATGCGAAGGTGTGAACCGATTATCTTGTAATGAACCTCTAGTTTCTTGCAGCAAAGATCAACCATAGTTTGGTTAGTTTGTTATTTTAAAAACTATATAGTTTGCTTAGTTTTTTATGGTGACTCGCTCATCTCAATTAATCTTGTGAATTCAGCTAGGTACATGTCAAAGTGCTATGTTACCATAATTCTAGTAGAACTACTGGATGTTTGATCGGAGAGTGCAAAGGCTACAATGATAATTGCTACAACTAACCTCTGTTTCACTGATGCTTCTCATCATAGGCCTGGGCATTGACCTTGTATTTTTCATCCAACCATATGATGGTTATTAGGTATGTTACAGATGTAGGATTCGGTCGAAGTCCATCATCAAATGTCGTGTCTAGATGGCATGTTGTTGTACTTGCTTGTTTCTCCATGCCTTGAATTTTATAACGGCACCACTGTTGTTGAGTTTCAGAACTTTACCTAGAGTCTAGGCAGTGTGTTTGGATCTTGCATTTTTTTCACCCTAGTATTGCTCTGCAAAAACTGCATCCAAACCGCATCATGGTTACAGGTAACTGGCTCCACCTCCAGTGGAATGCCTCTCAAGCCTGAACATTTGTAGCATACCATGTCTTGATGAGAAAAATACTCCTTCTAGGGCCTCTGTTTGTTACATCATATCGATCAAGTACAAGAAGTAGCACCTGAACAAGGGCTCCTATATATGTAGGCTATGTAGGCTTCAAACGAACTCCATCACCAAACATCGCCTCTTGATGTTGTGTTTCTCAACCTCCACACCTCACAGTTTATAAGAGGTTGTAGCATTATCGCTGGTGGCAGTGATGGACTACTTCCAGCGGCTGTAGCTTTTCGCTTCATGAGTTTTAGAACTTCCATAGCATAGGGAGCCGACATCGATTTTTATTTTTCTCCCAGACGTTGTTCTATAAAATTTCCATCCAATCACATCATGATTATCAGGTTGTCTGGATTATACCCAAAATGTACTGCAAATTTTGTGTCCATGAATTCCAGAAGGTGTCAAGATATTAGTACCGATGTAATATACATGAAGTAGCACCTGAACAATGACTCCCGTAGACGTAGGCTTCAGACGGACTCCACCATCAACCATCGTGTATCCAAGTTGTGTTGCTGTGGCATGTACATTGTCACCACAACATGAACTCCAAACACTTCATAATATATATCATAAAAACATTGAAATTAAGAACAAGCATAACATAACCGATTAAAAAATACATAGCATATAGTTTCATCATTGTGTTTTTCAAATTAAACAAGCATAGAGCAACATCTTCGACTTGATTGTAGTTGGTGGTGCGTGACCTTGACGACTATGTGTTTTCCTCGGCCACCTCCACAACTTCATCTTCATCGCCCACCTCTTCCAGAGACTTCTGGAGGAGTCCTAAGTCTACCAAGGGTTCCACCACGCCCCTAGGACCAACATGGGCTGAGGGAGGCGCCTGCCTTATTGGGCTAGGCGCACCAAGCCCCCAGAGGCCCATGCGGCTATGGAATAGGTGGAAGGAGAGTCCTAGTAGGAGAAGGATTGGACTTGGAGTCAAATTCCTTCTCCCTCGGAGCCAGCCCTAGGAGGAGAAGGGTTGGACTCCTAGCCCCTCCACACCTATATATTGAGTGGAAGAGGGTGCACCAAAGACACACCACAATCCCGCTGCCCCCTCTCTACCTCTGGACACACTACACACCCATGTAGCGCTTAGCGAAGCCCTACTAGTATTCCAACTCCTCCAACACCATCACCACCATGCTGTCGTGCTGGTTGTGATCCCATCTACTTCTCCGCTTCTCTTGCTAGATCAAGGAGAAGGACACATCACCGAGCCTCACGTGTGCTAAACTCGGAGGTGTCATCCATTCGACACTTGATCGGTTGGATTGTGATTGGATCGCAAGAGTACGACTACATCAACTGCGTTATATGCGCTTCCACTTTCTCTCTACGAGGGTACATAGACACACTCCCCTCTCGATTCTATCCATCTCCTGGATTATATCTTGGGTGTTCGTTGGAAATATTTTGATTTTCATGCAATGTTCCCTTCATCCCCTTGTATCAATTTCTTGCTTGTCAGAGCAGTATGAGCCTTTCGTAAGCGCCTATATTTCTGAGGAGGGTCGACCTCCACGGCCTCCTCAACGTCAGACTTTTCCAGTTTTCTGAAGATTTGGACTCGCTTTCTCCACCTCCGCCCTCCCATTCGATGAAGATCGAGGAGCTTTGATGACTCTCCGATGCAGTATCCAGGATATTTTCCAGGAAGGACACGTTCTCGTCCTGTTCTTCCTGTCGTCTTTGCGGGTGGAGCTCGGCTGAGAGGAAGAGCTCTGATGAGTTGCCGATTATGTGTCTGAGTTATCTCCCTGGAAAGACAAGTTCTTTTTCCTGTTCTTCCTTTCCTTGATCTGCGCAGCGCCTGTGGTGTCCTCTCGGACGAACAAATTCTTTATCATGTCCTTCCTCTCCTCCCCTCTTACTGGAACCTCGTAAGGACTCTCAATTAGAAGCCTTTCCAGCTCGAGAGTCCTGGGATCCCCTGGAAGCGGAGTCGGGGACTTCCTCTTCTCGGCCCACACGCGCCAAACCTGTGTCGAACAAAGATACAATCATCCGTCATGTAGAAGAAAAGGGAACAGTCATGAAGATGAAACTCAAGTAGGGTAAAAAGATAAAGAATCACCTCTGCAATAGGGATGGTGTGGCTTAAACCAATGTCCTCGACACTGGTAGGGAAGAAGTGAAGGAAATATGCCCTAGAGGCAATAATAAAGTTGTTATTTACATTTCCTTATATCATGATAAATGTTTATTATTCATGCTAGAATTGTATTAACCGGAAACTTAGTACATGTGTGAATACATAGACAAACAGAGTGTCCCTAGTATGCCTCTACTTGACTAGCTCGTTAATCAAAGATGGTTAAGTTTCCTAACCATGGACATGTGTTGTCATTTGATGAATGGGATCACATCATTAGGAGAATAATGTGATGGACAAGACCCATCCGTTAGCTTAGCATTAATGATCGTTTAGTTTTATTGCTATTACTTTCATCATGACTTATACATGTTCTTCTGACTATGAGATTATGCAACTCCCGAATATCGGAGGAACACCTTGTGTGCTATCAAACGTCACAATGTAACTGGGTGATTATAAAGATGCTCTACAGGTGTATCTGATGGTGTTTGTTGAGTTGGCATAGATCGAGATTAGGATTTGTCACTCCGTGTATCGGAGAGGTATCTCCGGGCCCTCTCGGTAATGCACATCACTCTAAGCCTTGCAAGAAATGTGACTAAAGAGTTAGTTGCAGGATGATGCATTACAGAACAAGTAAAGAGACTTGCCGGTAACGAGATTGAACTAGGTATGATGATACCGATGATCGAATCTCGAGCAAGTAACATACCGGTGACAAAGGGAAAAACGTATATTGTTATGCGGTTGACCGATAAAGATCTTCATAGAATATGTACGAGCCAATATGAGCATCCAGGTTCCGCTATTGGTTATTGACCGGAGATGTGTCTCGGTCATGTCTACATAGTTCTCGAACCCGTAGGGTCCGCACGCTTAACGTTCGATGACGATTTGTATTACGAGTTATGTGATTTGATGAACGAAGTTTGTTCGGAGTCCCGGCTGAGATCATGGACATGAAGAGGAGTCTCGAAATGGTCGAGACATAAATAATGATATATTGGACGATGTTATTCGGACACCGGATGAGTTCCGAGAGGTACCGGGTAATTATTGGAGTGCCGGAGGGTTATCGGAAACCCCGGGGGAACTAATGGGCCTTGATGGGCCTTAGTGGAGAGAGAGGAGGGCCGCAAGGGGCTGGCCGTGCGCCCCTCCCCCTTGGTAGTCCGAATTGGACAAGGGGAAGGGGCGCCTCTTTCTTTCTCATCTCCTCTCCCTTCCTTCTTCCCCCTTCCACCAGGTGGAATCCTACTAGGACTTGGAGTCCTAGTAGGACTCCTCTCTCCTAGCACGCCATACAGGGGCCGGCCGGCCTCCCCCTCCCCTCCTTTATATACGGGCGCAGGGGGGCACCCTAGAACACACAAGATCAATTGTCTTAGCCTTGTGCAGTGCCCCCCTCCACAGTTACACAACTCGGTCATATCGTCATAGTGCTTAGGTGAAGCCCTGTGCCGGTAACTTCATCATCACCGTCGCCACGCCATCATGCTGACGGAACTCTCCCTCGTCCTCAACTGGATCAAGAGCTCGAGGGACGTCATCGAGTTGAAAATGTGTTGAACGCTAAGGTGGCGTACGTTCGGTGCTTGGATCGGTTGGATCGCGAATACGTTCGACTACATCAACCGCGTTACTAAACGCTTCCGCTTCCGATCTACGAGGGTACGTGGACACACTCTCCCCGCTCATTGCTATACTTCTCCTAGATAGATCTTGCGTGATCGTGGGAATTTTTTTGAAATACTACGTTCCCCAACAGTGGCATCTGAGCCAGGTCTATGTGATGCGGAGCATCCTCGCTCATCCCCATGGACGCATCCACGCCTTCCTCAACACCACCGGGACCCATGACTCGGGCTCGAGCTAAGGCTATTGAAGAAAAGGTGAACTCACTCCTCTTCGAACTCCCTCTTCCTAATGATGAGACATGGCTACTACCTCAAATGGAAACACTATGTGTGCTTAGGTACTTGGAGGAAAGCCATGGTACATCTACATCAAAAGGACAAGAAGAAGATCGACCGGAGAAAACTCCTCGCCATCGGACGACCGGACGGGACCGGACGTCCGGGCTACCAAGTCCCAGCCTAACGCAGTTCAGCTGAAGCGGACGTCCGCCCGGACCGGACGACCGCCACTCACAATGAAGCGGACGTCTGCCTCCACGGACGACCGCCCTGAAGACCCGAGCCGATTCTGCAGAAGACCGGAGCCAACGGACGACCGGCGACCGGACGACCGGAAGTCATCAGATGTCCGGTGCTCCTGGACCCGAGCCAAATCAACGGAAGTCCGAAGAACCCCGGACGTCCGGTCCCTCCTGAGCCACCGGACGACCGCCCCTCGGACGTCTGCACTGTCACAAGACAGCCGGGCCAAGCCCATGTACCCCTTCATTTCGCCCCCTTTTTGCACTAAGACTATAAATAGACCTCTCCCACCTCCTAGTTAGGGTTAGCATTGGTTTAGCTCATATTTTGTGTGAGAGCCCTTGCTCATCCACTTGGCTACTTCTCCTCGGAGCTCAGGACCTCTACGGAGAAGATCCCCCAAGCGGATTCAAGACCCCCTTCTAGGGTGGACCCCATCAAGACCTCCTCTCGAAGAAGAACGACTACTCGTGTATCTTTCCTTTGTTGATTTTGAATCTTGTGCTACCTTATGTTTTCGGTGATCTAGCCCTTGTGTGATTGATACTTGTCGGTTTAGTGTTCCTCTTGTGTGCTTTTCCTTGTGTTCTTCCGCTTGTTCGTCGTGTTCTCCTCGTAGGATCCCCTCCAAACGTGAAAGATCTCCGCATAGGGTTCCGCCCTACATCATCTTGGATCAGAGCCAGCTTGTCTCATGATATCATCTTGGTATCATGAGCCACGTTGATCACGTTTTTGGAGCCCCTACCCTTTGTTTTCTAGCTTGATTTTGTTGTTTTCGTCCTAAATCCGAAAATCCCCACCAAAAACAGCCCCAATTTTTTTGTGATTTGTTGGTTTGTTGAGATTTTGTTGGATTTGGTCCATGAATGTGAGTTGCTACGTGTGGATCTAGCTTTCCCCACCCTCCCCACCATTTTCCATCCATCAATCCACTCAATTTTGGCCTCATCATCACCTGCTTCCACCTCAAAATCGCCACGAACCCAACCCGAGTTGACCCCGACACACCGGACGACCGACGTTTTATGGACGTCCGGCGCCCCAGGAACCAGCAGACGACCGGAACCCCTGTCCCGATTCAAACTAACGGACGACCGGACCCTGCCGGACGTCCGACGGCCGGACGACCGGAAAAACCGGACGACCGGGCAACCCTGACGAAACTGAAATTCTTCAGTTTAACCACCACCACCACCCCATCTTCCACCCCATCTTCCACCACATCTTCCAAAACCACACACACCACCATCCTCCCTAATACATCCTATGACGATTTTCCCACATTTTGGTCCTTGAGATTTTGAGTTGTGGTTCCCGTATCCTTTTGTGTTTCGGCTATCTAGGTACGGTTGGACATCATCATCGCCACGGTTCATCTTTGAAAGGGTCACATCATCGCCAAGGACGGTAACATCGTCGACATCTTTGTCATACCTGCAATTGCATTGATAACCATCATAGCCCATCTTTTGCGTTGCTTACCCATCGAGACTAGCCTTTGAGTATTGCCGGCAACGTGACTTGTGCACATTAGTGATCATACTCCATAGCATACATACCATACCACCGTGGTGCATATCTTGGGATCCACTTGTGTGTCACAAAGTTGTCATAGCATACACAATCGTTATCTTGGTTCGTGAAGTTTTGCATGAGAAAAGAGCTCAAAAGTGAAAGAGCCACCCAAGCTTTTAAGCAAAGAGGAAAGATAAGCAACGAGCTTATGAGCAAGAACCATAGCATCATATTACATTAAGATTGTCATATTGGATCATCTTGGATCATAGCACCGAAATACCATACATATAGCATACATGGGATAGAGATAGTTGCATTTTTGCCAAGTAGGTTGTGCACAAGTTCCGTATCCGCCTTTTGTGCAATCGTGCATAGCGTCTCTCTAGTATTGTGCAACAAGAGCATTTTCGTGGATTCCACATTTTGGCTCACTTTTGGTTTGCACAATCCCACTTATCTATTTTATGTGTGTGTTTCCGTGGTACCATCATTTGCTTGGTCTACTTGTTGCATTTGCAAATTTGTGAACCTTTTCCAACATTATTGACGCCACTTACAATTACATCAAATTTTGTGCCACCATCCTCATCAAGCTCCACCATAAGCTTTTATTTGTGTAGGTCTGAGAACCGACAAGTATTGGTACCAATAGTGCTATTTCATTGTCCGCATTTGAGTGAACTTGATTCATCATCAACATCGGTCAAAGGTACATTGGTATAAGTTCTTATCCTTCTACCACTCACATTTTGCTTGGAATGATGGATAGGCCAAGTACTTCTACCAACCCACTCTTCATCGAGCAAGACGACGACATGTCATCATACGTCACCAAGAGCCACCTCTTTGGTGCACAACGAGCGTTGCACCAAGAACAACAAGCAATGAGTGAGCTCATCGACAACCTCGCCACCGACTTACGACTCTCCGAGCAACGTACAAGAGACTACTTCGACAACAAGTTCGACGCTCACAAGCAAGAGAATGACGCAAGAATGGACGAGATCCGCGCCTTGATGAGGACCCGACATCATTCTACTTCTTCATCATCAAGACGGAGCCGCTCGAGTCGACACTCCGACGACACCTTCTACGACTCAAGTACACCGTCATCGAACACTCTTCGACGAGCAGCGCCATTAAGACCGCTATGCATCTCGCAACCCGCTACATGACAAGCATTCACAAGAGCAAGTCGATGAGCAAGTCCTCGTCCTCAATCAAACCAAGCCGCGTTTGCTCAAGCTCAAGAACGACAACGTCTTCGTCGCCAAGAAGAAGAAGAACGAGCCCGTCTACACCAAGAGCAACAAGACGCCGAGGCTCAACGTCTTCAACAACAACAACGAGAAGCGCAAGCTCTTGAGGCGCAACGTGCCCTTCAAGAATCAAGTCGAGCCATCGCCAACCGCAATCGCGAACGGCGCAATCAAGAGGAAGCTCTTCGAGAAGAAATCCAAGAGAGGAACTATCAACCACGGGTGCCACGTCAAGTTCCTCAAGCTCCTCAACAATCTCGTCAAGCTCCACCTCAATCTCAAGTTCAACAAGAGCAAGTTGATCATGGACTTCCTCCACGGCAAGAGCAACATGAAGACGATGGCAATCCACGTCAAGGGCGTCATCACCACCATCGCCAACAACACAACGAAGAGCAACATTATGGAAAGCTCAAATTCACCATGCCCAAGTTCAATGGAAGCAATTATCCCGAAGAGTATCTCTCATGGGCATTGAAGGTTGACAAAATCTTCCGGTTGCACAACTACGATGAAGAGAAGAAGATCGCTATGGCATCACTTGAGTTCCAAGACTATGTGCTCATATGGTGGGAACAAATCCTTGAAAGGCGAAAAGCAAGAGGTGAACCTCCAATCACCACTTGGGCTCAAATGAAAGATGTCATGCGAGCACGTTTTGTGCCCACCTACTACAACCGCGACCTCTTCAAGAAACTCCAACTACTCAAGCAAGGAACAAAGAGTGTTGAAGAATACTACAAGGAAATGGAGATAGCCATGATTCGAGCCAATGTCAAGGAAGATGATGAGCAAACAATGGCACGTTTCTTGAATGGACTCAATCATCCCATCAAGAAGATTGCCGACTTCCAACCCTACTCCACCCTCGTTGAGCTCGTGCATCAAGCTACAAAGGCGGAACGTCAAGTGCAAGATGACTTTAAGTACGCCAAGTACTCATCCAAGACCTACGGCTTCTCCAACAACCAAGCTTCAACAACTCCTACAACATCTACATCAACCAAACCTTCTCCAAGCAACGACGACAAATCAAGTTACAAGAAAACTTCGGCAAGTTCAAGTCGTCTTCCTCCTACTACAAGCAACTTCAAGCCGCGTGCTTCGTCATCCAAGCCGACCGATGAGACCGTCAAGACAAGCTCCTTCAAGTGTTTCACTTGCGGCGGCCGAGGCCACAAGTCCTATGAATGCACAAACAAGCGTACCATGATCCTCAACGACAATGGCACCTATGACTCAATGAGTGATGAAGAGATGGAAGCTCTTGAGCAAGTGGCCATGCATAGGCGAGTGAATGAAGATGAAGATGACCAAGTCTTTTGTGATGAAGATATGAGCCCCTCTCTTGTTGTCTCCAAGGTCTTGACTCTTCAACATCAACAAGAAGACGACCAAAGATGCCACATCTTCCACACAAAGGCAGGCATCAATGGAAGGTCCGTCAACGTCATCATCGACGGAGGTAGTTGCCACAACTTGGCAAGTGAAGAACTATGCTCCAAGCTTCAATTGGACAAGAGGAAGCACCCGCACCCCTACAAGGTTCAATGGCTAAGTGACTTCAAGACTATACGAGTCGAGCATACGGTCCAAGTCTCCTTCAAAATTGGTGCATATGAGGACACTTTGGAGTGTGATGTGGTCCCAATGACCGTTTGCCACCTCCTTCTTGGTCGACCATGGCAATTCGACCGTGGTGTCATCCATAATGGGCGTACCAATTACTATAGCTTTAAGATGAAAGGGAAGGAATATGTGCTACGACCTATGTCTCCTCGTCAAGTGATAGCCGACAAGCAAGCCACCCATCATGGAGAGAAAAGTGAGAAAGTGATCCACCAAAAGTGAGTGAGAGCCACAAGCCAAATTTGAGCGACTCTTCACCTAGAGAGAAAAACCTCATCCTATTTGCCACAAAAAGTGAGATGAGAGAAGTGTGTGAGAACACATCAAGTGTGATGCACTTTTGTCCTTGTGTGCAAGGATGGAGAGCCAACAACTAACACCTCTCATGAGCTACCTTTGGTGTTTCAATCTCTTTTGCAGGAATTCCAAGATGTTTTCCCCGACGAGCTACCTCCGGGTCTACCTCCTCTACGAGGCATTGAGCATCGAATCGACCTCATCCCCGGAGCGCCTCTACCAAACAAAGCTCCATACGAGTCAATCCCGAAGAAACCAAGGAGAGTCAATGACAAGTACAACAACTCATCGACAACGGTCATGTACGTGAAAGCCTAAGCCCTTGTGCCGCTCCCGTTATACTTGTGCCTAAGCCCGATGGAAGTTTCCGCTTGTGTTCCGATTGTAGACCTATAAATGCTATTACTGTCGTTATAGGCATCCCATTCCTCGCTTAGATGATATGCTTGATGAACTTAGTGGAGCCAACTTTTTCTCAAAAATTGATATTAAAAGTGGCTATTATCAAATCCGCATTCAAGAAGGTGATGAATGGAAAACTGCTTTCAAAACCAAATTTGGCTTATATGAGTGGTTAGTCATGCCTATGGGTCTATCGGAAGCTCCCGGTACTTTTGTGCGTCTCATGCATCATGTCCTTCGGCCTTACATTGGAGTCTTTGTTGTGGTTTACTTCGACGATATCCTTGTGTTTAGCAAAACCATGAAAGAGCATCTTGATCATGTTAGGGCTGTTTTGCAAACCCTTCGCAAGGAAAGTCTTTATGCAAACATGAAAAAATGCACATTTGGTGTTGACAAAGTGGTTTTCTTGGGTTTTGTTATATCCTCAAAGGGTGTCCATGTTGATGAATCTAAAATTGAAGCAATTAAAACTTGGCCCCAACCCACGAATTTGCAACAAGTGCGTAGCTTTCTTGTTCTTATGGTTTTTACCGTCGCTTTGTGAAAGATTTTAGCACTATTGCCGCTCCTTTGCATGCATTGAGTAAGAAGAATGTTCCTTTCGCTTTGGGGAACTTTGCAATCCACCGCTTTTGATGAGCTCAAGTCTTTGCTTAATCATGCTCCGGTTCTTGCTTTGCCCAATTTTGACAAAACTTTTGAGGTTCATTGTGATGCAAGTGGTACCGAAATTGGCGGAGTTTTGATGCAAGAAAACGAGCCATTGCATATTTTAGCGAAAAACTATCCGGTGCTCAACTTAACTATCCCATCTATGACAAAGAATTGTATGCTTTAGTGCGTGTGCTACATGTTTGGGAACATTACATTAGACCTCATGAGTTTGTCATCCATACCGATCATGAAATGCTTAAGTACCTAAAAGGTCAAACTAAGTTGAACAAGCCGCCATGCCAAATGGAGTGAATTCATTGAATCTTTTCCCTATGTGATCAAGTACATTAAGGGTAAAGAAAATGTAGTTGCCGATGCACTTTCACGCATATGCACGCTTGTCACTAAACTTGAGTTGAATGTTATTGGCTTTGAGCACATAAAAGACTGGTATGCTAATGATTCATCGCTTATGCATACTATTTATGCTAAGTGTTTGACGACACTTCTTGGGAACAATATTACATCAAAGATGGTTACCTTATGAGAGCTAACAAACTATGCATTCTGAGTCTTCCTTCGCTTGCTCCTTTTGCAAGAGGCTCATGGAGGCGGACTCATGGGACACTTTGGACGCGACAAGACATTTACTACTCTCTCCAAGAACTACTTTTGGCCCAAGATGTTCCGCGACGTCAACCGCTTCACCAACCGATGCTCTACATGTCGCAAAGCTAAGTCTAAAGCACAATCTCATGGTCTTTACATGCCTCTTCCTATTCCTTATCAACCTTGGGAAGATATTAGCATGGATTTTGTACTTGGTTTGCCTAGAACTAAAATGGAAAGGATTCCGTGTTTGTTGTTGTGGATAAATTTTCTAAGATGGCACATTTCATTCCTTGCAACAAGATAGACGATGCTTCACACATTGCAAATCTCTTTTGTAGGGAAATCTTGAGACTCCATGGAGTACCAAAGACAATCGTCTCCGATCGTGACGTCAAGTTCTTGAGTTACTTTTGGAAGACCCTATGCGCCAAGCTCGGAATCAAGCTCTTGTTCTCATCCGCATATCATCCTCAAACCGACGGCCAAACGGAGGTGACGAACTGGACTCTCTCCACTCTACTTTGCGTATTGATCAAGAAGAACATCAAGGGGTGTGAGGCATGTCTACCCATCGCTGAGTACGCCTACAATCGCGCAAGACACTCGACTACCGGCAAGTCCCCCTTCGAGGTCGTATACGGCTTCAACCCGTTGTCCCCATTGGACATTCTACCACTTCCTCTCCAAGAACGCACCAACATGGATGCGAGTGCACGGGCAAGCTACATCAAGAAGATGCACGAAGATACAAGGCACACCGTCAAGCTCCAAGCACAACGACTAGCGACCAAGCTCAAAGTCAACAAGCAACCCATGGTATTCAACATTGGCGATCTAGTGTGGCTACACCTTCGCAAGGACCGCTTCCCCAAAGAACGCAAGTCCAAGCTTCTCCCTCGAGCCAATGGACCTCTCAAGGTGCTAGCACGCTACAACGACAACGCTTACAAGATCGACCTACCTCGAGACAAGTACATCGTGAGCGACATCTTCAACGTCAAGGACCTCGCACCTTACCATGGAGATGAAGCTTTTGATCCGAGGTCAGATCTCTCCCAAGGGGGGGGGGGGAGATGATGCGGAGCATCCCTCGCTCATCCCCATGGACGCATCTACATCTTCCTCAACACCACTTGGACCCATGACTCGGGCTCGAGCTAAGGCTATTGAAGAAAAGGTGAACTCACTCCTCTTCGAACTCCCTCTTCCTAATCATGAGACATGGCTACTACCTCAAATGGAAACACTATGTGTGCTTAGGTACTTGGAGGAAAGCCATGGTACATCTACATCAAAAGGACAAGAAGAAGATCGACCGGAGAAAACTCCTGCCACCGGACGACCGGACGGGACCGGACGTCCGGCGCCTGAAGTCCCAGCCAACGCAGGCCCCAGCGAGCGGACGTCCGGCCCGGACAGGACGACCGGACACTCACAGCGAGCGGACGTCCGGCCTCCAGCGGACGACCGGCCCCTAAAGACCCGAGCCGATTCTGCGGAAGACCGGAGCCAACGGACGACCGGTGACCGGACGACCGGAAGTCATCGGACGTCCGGTGCTCCTGGACCCGAGCCAAATCAAGGAAGTACGAAGAACCCCGGACTTCCGGTCCCTCCTGAGCCACCGGACGACCGGCCCCTAGCGGACGTCCTACTGTCTCAAGACAGCTGGGTCAAGCCCATGTACCCCTTCATTTCGCCCCCTTTTTGCACTAAGACTATAAATAGACCTCTCCCACCTCCTAGTTAGGGTTAGCATTGGTTTAGCTCATATTTTGTGTGAGAGCCCTGCTCATCCACTTGGCTACTTCTCCTCGGAGCTCAGGACCTCTATGAAGAAGATCCCCCAAGCGGACTCAAGACCCCCTTCTAGGGTGGACCCCATCAAGACCTCCTCTCGGAGAAGAATGGCTACTCATGTATCTTTCCTTTGTTGATTTTGAATCTTGTGCTACCTTATGTGTTCAGTGATCTAGCCCTTGTGTGATTGATACTTGTCGGTCTAGTGTTCCTCTTGTGTGCTTTTCCTTGTGTTCTTCCGCTTGTTCGTCGTGGTTCTCCTCGTAGGATCCCCTCCAAATGTGAAAGATCTCCGCATAGGGTTCCACCCTACATCACTATGCATAGATGTTATATGCACGAGTAGAGCACAAAGAGTTGTGGGCGATAATAGTCATACTGCTTACCAGCAACGTCTTAGTTTGATTCGGCGGTATTGTTGGATGAAGCGGCCCGGACCGACATTACATGACCGCGTTCATGAGACTGATTCTACCAACGTGCTTCGCACACAGGTGGCTGGCGGGTGTCTGTTTCTCCAACTTTAGTTGAATCGAGTTTGACTACGCCCGGTCTTTGTTGAAGGTTAAAACATCACACTTGATGAACAATCGTTGTGGTTTTGATGCGTAGGTAAGAACGGTTCTTGCTAGAAGCCCGTAGCAGCCACGTAAAACTTGCAACAACAAAGTAGAGGACGTCTAACTTGTTTTTGCAGGGCATGTTGTGATGTGATATGGTCAAGACGTGATGATATATAAATTGTTGTATGAGATGATCATGTTTTGTAACCGTTAACGACAACTGGCAGGAGCCTTATGGTTGTCGCTTTATTGTATGAAATACAATCGCCATGTAATTGCTTTACTTTATCACTAAGCGGTAGCGATATTCGTGGAAGCAATAGTTGGCGAGACGACAATGACGCTACGATGGAGATCAACGTGTGAAGCCGGTGACGATGGAGATCATGACAGTGCTTTGGAGATGGAGATCAAAGACACAAGATGATGATGGCCATATCATGTCACATATTTTGATTGCATGTGATGTTTATCCTTTATGCATCTTATTTTGCTTAGTACGACGGTAGCATTATAAGATGATCTCTCACTAAATTTCAAGGTATAAGTGTTCTCCTTGAGTATGCACTGTTGCTACAGTTCGTCGTGCCGAGACACCACGTGATGATCGGGTGTGATAAGCTCTACGTTCACATACAACGGGTGCAAGCCAGTTTTGCACACGCAGAGTACTTGGGTTAAACTTGACGAGCCTAGCATATGCAGATATGGCCTCGGAGCACTGAGACTGAAAAGTCGAGCGTGAATCATATAGTAGATATGATCAACATAGTGATGTTCACCATTGAAAACTACTCCATCTCACGTGATGATCAGACATGGTTTAGTTGATATGGATCACGTGATCATTTAGATGACTAGAGGGATGTCTATCTAAGTGGGAGTTCTTAAGTAATATGTTTAATTGAACTTTACTTTATCATGAACTTTGTACCTGATAGTATTTTGCATGTCTATGTTGTTGTAGATCAATGGACCATGCTATCGTTCCCTTTTTAATGCGTTCCTAGAGAAAGCTAAATTGAAAGATGATGGTAAAAACTACACGGATTGGGTCCGTAACTTGAGAATTTTCCTCATTGCTGCACAGAAGAATTATGTCCTAGAAGCACCGCTGCAGGACAAACTAAAGACTTTATGAACGTCTGGCAGAGCAAAGCTGATGACTACTCGATAGTTCAGTGTGCCATGCTTTACGGCTTAGAATCGGGACTTTAACAACGTTTTGAACGTCATGGAGCACATGAGATATTCTAGGAGTTGAAGTTATTATTTCAAGCAAATGCCCAAATTGAGAGATATGAAGTCTCCAATAAGTTCTATAGCTGCAAGATGGAGGATAATAGTTCTGTCAGTGAACATATACTCAGAATGTCTGGGTACCACAACCACTTGACTCAATTGGGAGTTAATCTTCCTGATGATAGTGTCATTGACAGAGTTCTTCAATCACTGCCACCAAGCTACAAAAGCTTCTTGATGAACTATAATATGCAAGGGATGGATAAGACAATTCCCGAGCTCTTCGCGATGCTAAAGGCTGCGGAGGTAGAAATAAAGAAGGAGCATCAAGTGTTGATGGTTAACAAGACCACTAGTTTCAAGAAAAAGGGCAAAGGGAAGAAGGGGAACTTCAAGAAGAATGGCAAGCAAGTTGCTGCTCTAGTGAAGAAGCCCAAGTCTGGACCTAAGCCTGAGACTGAGTGCTTCTACTGCAAAGGGACTGATCATTGGAAGCGGAACTACCCCAAGTATTTGTCTGATAAGAAGGACAACAAAGTGAAAGGTATATTTGATATACATGTTATTGATGTGTACCTTACTAATGCTCGTAGTAGTGCCTGGGTATTTGATACTGGTTCTGTTTCTCATATTTGCAACTCGAAACAGGGGCTACGGATTAAACGAAGATTCGTTAAGGACGATGTGATGATGCGCGTGGGAAATGGTTCCAAAGTCAATGTGATCGTCGTCGGCACGCTACCTCTACATCTACCGTCGGGATTAGTTTTAGACCTAAATAATTGTTATTTGGTGCCAGCGTTGAGCATGAACATTATATCTGGATCTTGTTTGATGCGAGACGGTTATTCATTTAAATCATAGAATAATGGTTGTTCTATTTATATGAGTAATATCTTTTATGGTCATGCACCCTTGATGAGTGGTCTATTTTTGTCGAATCTCGATTGTAGTGATACACTCATAATATTGAAGCCAAAAGATGCAAGGTTAATAATGATAGTGCAACTTATTTGTGGCACTGCCGTTTAGGTCATATTGGTATAAAGTGCATGAAGAAACTCCGTCGATGGGATTTTGGAATCACTTAATTATGAATCACTTGACACTTGTGAACCATGCCTCATGGGAAAGATGACTAAGACTCCGTTCTCCGGAACAATGGAGCGAGCAACAGACTTGTTGGAAATAATACATACTGATGTATGCGGTCCGATGAGTGTTGAGGTCATGGTGTATCGTTATTTTCTGAACTTCAAAGATGATTTGAGCAGATATGGGTATATCTACTTGATGAAGCATAAGTCTGAAACATTTGAAAAGTTCAAAGAATTTCAGAGTGAAGTGGAAAATCATCGTAACAAGAAAATAATGTTTCTACGGTCTGATCATGGAGGTGAATATTTGAGTTATGAGTTTGGTCTTCATTTGAAACAATGTGGAATAGTTTCAAGAACTCACGCCACTTGGAACACCACAACAGAATGGTGTGTCCGTGACGTCAGAATCGCATTTTATTGGATATGGGGCGATCTATGATGTCTCTTACCGATTTACCGCTGTCGTTTTGGGGTTATGCTTTAGAGATGGCTGCATTCACATTAAATATGGCACCATCTAAATCCATTGAGACGACACCATATGAACTTTGGTTTGGCAAGAAATCCAAGTTGTCATTTCTTAAAGTTTGGGGCTGCGATGCTTATGTGAAAAAGCTTCAACCTGATAAGCTCGAACCCAAATCAGAGAAATGTGTCTTCATAGATACCCAAAGGAGACTATTGGGTACACCTACTATCACAGATCCGAAGGCAAGATATTCGTTGCTAAGAATGGATCCTTTCTAGAGAAGGAGTTTATCTTGAAAGAAGTGAGTGGGAGGAAAGTAGAACTTGATGAGGTAATTGTACTTTCTCCCGAATTGGAAAGTAGTTCATCACAAAAATCTATTCCAGTGATTCCTACACCAATAAGTGAGGAAGCTAATGATGATGATCATGAAACTTCAAATCAAGTCACTACTGAACCTCGCAGGTCGACCAGAGTAAGATCCGCACCAGAGTGGTACGGTAATCCTGTTCTGGAGGTCATGTTACTTGTCCATGACGAACCTACGAACTATGAGGAAACGATGATGAGCCCAGATTCCGCGAAATGGCTTCAGGCCATGAAATCTGAGATGGGATCCATGTATGAGAACAAAGTGTGGACTTTGGTTGACTTGCCTGATGATCGACAAGCAATAGAGAATAAATGGATCTTCAAGAAGAAGACTGACACTGGCGGTAATGTTACCGTCTACAAAGCTCGACTTGTTGCGAAAGGTTTTAGACAAGTTCAAGGAGTTGACTATGATGAGACCTTCTCACCAGAAGCGATGCTTAAGTCTGTCCGAATCATGTTAGCAATTGCCACATTTTATGATTATGAAATTTAGCAAATGGATGTCAAAACTGCATTCCTTAATGGATATCTTAAAGAAGAGTTGTATATGACGCAACCAGAAGGTTTTGTCGATCCAAAAGGTGCTAACAAAGTGTGCAAGCTCCAGCGATCCATTTATGGACTGGTGCAAGCTTCTCGAAGTTGGAATATACGCTTTGATAGTGTGATCAAAGCATATGGTTTTATATGAGACTTTTGGAGAAGCCTGTATTTACAATAAAGTGAGTGGGAGCTCTGTAGCATTTCTGATATTATATGTGGATGACATATTGTTGATCGGAAATGATACTGAATTTCTAAATAGCATAAAAGGATAATTGAATAACAATTTTTCAATGAAAGACCTCGGTGAAGCTGCTTATATATTGGGCATCAAGATCTATAGAGATAGATCAAGACGCTTAATTGGACTTTCACAAAGCACGCATTTTGATAAAGTTTTGAAGAAGTTCAAAATGGATCACCAAAGAAAGGATTCTTGCATGTGTTACAAGGTGTGAAGTTGAGTCGACTCAACGCCCACCACCGCAGAAGATAGAGAGAAAATGAAAGTCATTCCATATGCCTCAACCATAGGTTCTATCATGTATGCAATGCTGTGTACTGACACGATGTGTGCCTTGCTATTAGTTTAGCAGGAAGTATCACAAGAATCCAGAGTGGATCATCGACAGCGGTCAAGAACATCCCGAAATACGAAAAGGACAAAGGATATGTTTCTCGCTTATGGAGGTGACAAAGAGCTCGTTGTAAATGGTTACGTCGATGCAAGTTTTGACATCGATCCGGATGACTCTAAGTCACAAACCGGATACATATTTATATTGAGTGGTGGAGCTGTCAGTTGGTGCAGTTCCAAGCAAAGCGTCGTGGCGGGATCTACGTGTGAAGCGGAGTACATAGCTGCTTCGGAAGCAGCAAATGAAGGAGTCTGGAAGAAGGAGTTCATATCCGATCTAGGTGTTATACCTAGTTCGGGTCCAATGAAAATCTTTTGTGACAATACTGGAGCAATAGCCTTGGCAAAGGAATCCAGATTTCACAAGAGAACAAAGCACATCAAGAGACGCTTCAATTCCATCCGCGATCTAGTCAAAGAGGGAGACACAGAAGTTTGCAAAATATATATGGATCTAAATGTTGCAGACCCGTTGACTAAGCCTCTTCCACGAGAAAAACATGATCAGCACCAAGACTCCATGGGTGTTAGAATCATTACTATATAATCTAGATTATTGACTCTAGTGCAAGTGGGAGACTGAGGGAAATATGCCCTAGAGGCAACAATAAAGTTGTTATTTATATTTCCTTATATCATGATAAATGTTTATTATTCATGCTAGAATTGTATTAACCGGAAACTTAGTACATGTGTGAATACATAGGCAAACAGAGTGTCCCCAGTATGCCTCTACTTGACTAGCTCGTTAATCAAAGATGGTCAAGTTTCCTAACCACGGACATGTGTTGTCATTTGATTAACGAGATCACATCATTAGGAGAATAATGTGATGGACAAGACCCATCTGTTAGCTTAGCATTAATGATCATTTAGTTTTATTGCTATTTCTTTCATCATGACTTATACATGTTCCTCTGACTACGAGATTATGCAACTCCCGAATATCGGAGGAACACCTTGCATGCTATCAAACGTCACAACGTAACTGGGTGATTATAAAGATGCTCAGGTGTATCGGATGGTGTTTGTTGAGTTGGCATAAATCGAGATTAGGATTAGTCACTCCGTGTATCAAAGAGGTATCTCTAGGGCCTCTCGGCAATGCACATCACTATAAGCCTTGCAAGCAATGTGACTAATGAGTTAGTTTCTGGATGATGCATTACGGAACGAGTAAAGAGACTTGCTGGTAATGATATTGAACTAGGTATGATGATACCGATGATCGAATCTCGGGCAAGTAACATACCGATGACAAAGGGAACAACGTATATTGTTATGCGTTTTGACTGATAAAGAACTTCATACAATATGTAGGAGCCAATATGAGCATCCAAGTTCTGCTATTGGTTATTGACCAGAGATGTGTCTCGGTCATGTCTACATGGTTCTCGAACCCGTAGGGTATGCACGCTTAACGTTCGATGACGATTTGTATTATGAGTTATGCGATTTGATGATGACCAAAGTTTGTTCGGAGTCCCGGATGAGATCACGGACATGACGAGGAGTCTCGAAATGGTCGAGACATAAAGAATGATATATTGGACGATGTTATTCGGACACTGGATGAGTTCCGAGAGGTACCGGGTAATTATCGGAGTGTCGGAGGGTTATCGGAAACCCTGGGGGAACTAATGGGCCTTGATGGGCCTTAGTGCAGAGAGAGGAGGGCCGCAAGGGGCTGGCCGCGCGCCCCTCCCCCTTGACAGCCCGAATTGGACTAGGGAAGGCGGCGCCCTTTCCTTCCCCTCTCCCTCTCCCTTCCTTCTTCCCCCTTCCACCAAGTGGAATCCTACTAGGACTTGGAGTCCTAGTAGGACTCCTCTCTCCTGGCGTGCCCTACAGGGGCCGGCCGGCCTCCCCCCCTTTATATATGGGGGCAGGGGGCACCCTAAAACACACAAGATCAATTGTCTTAGCTGTGTGCAGTGCCCCCCTCCACAGTTACACACCTCAGTCATATCGTCGTAGTGCTTAGGAGAAGCCCGGCGCCGGTAACTTCATCATCACCGTCGCCACTCCGTCGTGCTGACGGAACTCTCCCTCGCCCTCAACTGGATCAAGAGCTCTAGGGACGTCATCGAGATGAACGTGTGCTGAACACGGAGGTGCCGTACGTTCGGTGCTTGGATCGGTTGGATCGCGAAGACGTTCGACTACATCAATCATAAGCATTACTAACGCCCGCTTCCGGTCTATGAGGGTGCGTGGACACACTCTCCCCGCTCATTGCTATGCTTCTCCTAGATAGATCTTGCATGCTCGTAGGAATTTTTTTGAAATACTACATTCCCCAACAAGAAGTTCTTCTTGTGTTTGAACAAGAGCTTCCACATTCCGCCGAGGTCCCATCCCTAGAATAATTCTCGGACTGCCGCTTCATCCTCGAGCTTGAAGCCCCCACATTGGAACAACTCGGACTTGAAGTAAGGGGATCTGACGATGGAGCAGCATATGGATTACATCCACTAGACTGATGCCCTCACCAGCCACTGCCCCCTTTGTCGCTGGCTTCAGCTGCAATTCTTTTACCTGTGCTAGTCATCTTATGTAGAGGAGAAGTAGCAGAAAGAAGGGCTAAAGAGCTATATCTCGAGATACTTGGATTTGTGGCAAGTCCTTTGCGCTAGAGCAGAAGGTAAAAGCATGGGTAAACTAGATTCACCAGCTTTTCCCTTTTTATAGGGCAATCGAAGACCAAGGGTCACCCTACCAGAGGGAACGAATCACCGCTTCCCGATGCACTATGCATCCTATGGGCACAAATATTATAGAGGTGCGTTGATGACACCGCTAGAAATCCGGGATCATTCATCTATGCATCTTATGGGCACAAATAAGCTTTGGGCCACGGTATCCTCAATAATGATATTGTTGATTAGACAGATTGACTACGCCACGGGAGGTGACGCTTTGGTTCTCGGCCAAAAAGTTGTCGATTTTGACCTGGTCAAGCTTCTTACGGCCCACCGTCGTGGCTAAGCTAAAATATGCCTCGGCCTCACTGAAATATGCCAAGGAGGGAGGTCTTGTTAAAAGACCCTCCATTATCTGATTATCAAAGTCATAAACAAGAAGACCTCGGAGCCAACATAGGGGATGGAACTCGTCTGCGAAGCCGAAGACCCAAAGTTGTGGAACTATTCTGAAGGCGGCGCATATTATCCTCTGCTTGAATACTAGTTCGGGGGCTACTGACGGTGTCCCGGATTAGGGGGTGCACATCATGTTGGCCCATCACTCATGGGCTCGGCCGAGGACCCACCAGTGGTCGACGGATGGGTCCTGACTAGCCTGCTCCTCACCATCATCCAAATGAAGATCTTCGAAGACTTGGCGTAAAGGATCGTCATGCTTATCCCTAGATTACAACCGGCCATTTGTAAACCCTAGACAGCCCCGGTGACTATATAAGCCGTGGGGTTTAGTTTGTATTGAGACAGATACGCCGTTTAGAGCTAGAACTCCCTCATACAATCTCTAGGTAGATCACATTGTACTTTGTACCCCATCACAATCAATATATAAGAAGCATGACATAGGGTTTTACCTCATCAAGAGGGTCCAAACCTGGGTAAAACATCATGTCGTCCCTACTCTTTCCTATTACCATCTAGCTTTGATCACCAACCTTGGGACCCACTACCCGAGATCTTTCGGTTTTAGCACCGGTAGTAGGATGTGCGTGTGTGTGTTCATAGGGCTGAATTTATGCTCGTGTATGTGAGCGACTTCGATTGTACCGTGTTGAAAAAAATCAAACGGGTGGGGGTGTATTTCTAGACCATATAGATGACAAAAAACATATGTATCATTATTTTTTGATCTAGATATACAAATACAAGGCATAAAATCATGTGGTAAAATATTATGAATATCACAATAGCTACATGACAATCGCTTGAGTTTTGATTTTTTGGGTCAGTCGATCTCGCTAGAAGGAAGAAACTGCCAGTGGGGAGGAAGAATCTCGCCGGTGGGGAGGAAGAAGCTCCCTGCCAGGCTACCCCATCATCTATCTTAGGGTTGGGGGTGGGGGAGGCAACACGGCGGCGATGGTGCAAGTTCGCCGGAGAAAAACCGGTCATCACCGGGGGCTAGAGGGATGGCTGCTACCTCTTGAGCACTGCGTTGGATTTCCCCGAAGGGGAGAGGATGATGCAGCAAAGTAGCGTAAGTATATCCCTTAGTTTTTGAGAACCAAGGTATCAATCCAGTAGGAGGCCACGTGCGAGTCCCTCATACCTACACAAAACAAATAGCTCAACGCAACCAACACGATTAGGGGTTGTCAATCCCTTCACGGTCACTTACGAGAGTGAGATCTGATAGATAATATTTTTGGTATTTTTGTTATAGAGATGCAAAGTAAAATAAAAGGCAAAGTAAAAAAAGCAAAGCAATAATAAAGTGATTGAAGATTGATATGATGAGAATAGACCCGGGGGCCATAGTTCACTAGTGGCTTCTCTGAAGAGCGTAAGTATTTCTACGGTGGGTGAACAAATTACTGTTGAGCAATTGACAGAATTGAGCATAGTTATGAGAGTATCTAGGTATGATCATGTATATAGGCATCACGTCCGAGACAAGTAGACCGACTCACCTGCATCTACTACTATTACTCCACTCATCAACCGCTATCCAGCATGCATCTAGAGTATTAAGTTCAAGAAAAAAGAGTAACGCCTTAAGCAAGATGACATGATGTAGAGGGATAAATTCATGCAATATGATAAAAACCCCGTCTTGTTATCCTCGATGGCAACAATACAATACGTGCCTTGTTGCCCCTACTGTCACTGGGAAAGGACACCGCAAGATTGAACCCAAAGCTAAGCCTTCTCCCATTGCAAGAAAAACCAATATAGTAGGCCAAACCAAACTAATAATTCGAAGAGACTTGCAAAGATAACCAATCATACATAAAAGAATTCATAGAAGATTCAAATATTGCTCATAGATATTCTTGATCATAAACCCACAATTCATCGGTCTCAACAAACACACCGCAAAAAGAAGATTACATCGAATAGATCTCCACGAGAGAGGGGTAGAACATTGTATTGAGATCCAAAAAGAGAGAAGAAGCCATCTAGCTACTAACTATGGACCCGAAGGTCTGAGGTAAACTACTCACACTTCATTGGAGAGGCTATGGTGATGATGTAGAAGCCCTCCGTGGTAGATTCCCCTTCCGAAGGAGCTCCAGAACAGGCCCCAAGGTGGGATCTCGTGGGTACAGAAGGTTGCGGCGGTGGAATTAGGTTTTTGGCTCCGTATCTTATCGTTTGGGGGTACGTAGGTATATATAGGAGGAAGGAGTACGTCGGTGGAGCAAAGGGGGGCTCACGAGGCAGGGGGCGCGCCCTCCACCCTCGTGACCGCCTCCCCTCCTTTCTTGACGGAGGGTCCAAGTCTCCTGGATCATATTTGTTGAGAAAATCACGTTCCCGAAGGTTTCATTCCGTTTGGACTCCGTTTGATATTCCGTTTCTTCAAAACACTGAAATAGGCAAAAAACAGCAATTCTGGGCTGGGCCTCCGGTTAATAGGTTAGTCCCAAAAGTAATATAAAAGTGGAAAATAAAGCCCAATATGGTCCAAAACAGTAGATAATATAGCATGGAGCAATCAAAAATTATAGATACGTTGGAGACGTATCAGGCATCCCCAAGCTGAAATAACTGCTCGTCCTCGAGTAGGTAAATGATAAAAAAAGAATTTTTGATGCGGAGTGCTACTTGGCATAATTTCAATGTAACTCTTCTTAATTGTGGTATGCATATTCAGATCCAAAAGATTCAAGACAAAAGTTCATATTGACATAAAAATAATAATACTTCAAGCATACTAACAAAGCAATTATGTCTTCTCAAAATAACATGGCCAAAGAAAGTTATCCCTACAAAATCATATAGTCCTGCTATGCTCTATCTTCACCACACAAAGTATTTAAATCATGCACAACCCCGATGACAAGCCAAGCAATTGTTTCATACTTTTGACATTTTCAGAACTTTTTCAATCTTCACGCAATACATGAGCGTGAGCCATGGATATAGCACTATATGTGGAATAGAATGGTGGTTGTGGGGAAGACAAAACGAGGGAAAGATAGTCTCACATCAACTAGGCGTGTCAACGGTCTATGGAGATGCCCATCAATAGATATCAATGTGAGTGAGTAGGGATTGCCATGCAACGGATGCACTAGAGCTATAAGTATATGAAAGCTCAACAAAAGAAACTAAGTGGGTGTGCATACAACTCGCTTGCTCACGAGGACCTAGAGCATTTTGAGGAAGCCCATCATTGGAATATACAAGCCAAGTTCTATAATGTAAAATTCCCACTAGTATATGAAAGTGACAAAATGAGAGACTCTCTATCATGAAGATCTTGGTGCTACTTTGAAGCACAAGTGTGGTAAAAGGATAGTAACATTGTCCGGTCTCTTTTCTCTCATTTTTTCATTTTTTATTTTTTTATTTGGGCCTTTTCTCTTTTTTATGGCCTCTTTTTTTCGTCTCGAGTCTCATCCCGACTTGCGGGGGAATCATAGTCTCCATCATCCTTTCCTCACTTGGGACAATGCTCTAAAAATGATGATCATCACACTTTTATTTTTCTTACAACTCAACAATTACAACTCGATACTTAGAACAAATTATGACTATATATGAATGCCTCCGTGATGTAATCGGGATATGCAATGAATCAAGAGTGACATGTATGAAAGAATTATGAACGGTGGCTTTGCCACAAATACGATGTCAACTACATGATCATGCTAGCAATATGACAATGATGGAGCACGTCATAGTAAACGGAATGGTGGAAAGTTGCATGGCAATATATCTCAGAATGACTATGGAAATTCCATGATTGGTAGGTACGGTGGCTGTTTTGAGGAAGGTATATGGTGGGTGTATGATACCGGCGAAAGGTGCACGGTATTAGAGAGGCTAGCAATGGTGGAAGGATGGAAAAAAGTGCATATAATCCATGGACTCAACATTAGTCATAAAGAACTCATATACTTATTGCAAAAATCTAGAAGTTATCAAAGCAAAGTATTACGCGCATGCTCCTAGGGGGATAGATTGGTAGGAAAAGACCATCGCCGTCCCCGACCACCACTCATAAGGAAGACAATCAATAAATAAATCATGCTCCGACTTCATCACATAACGGTTCACCATACGTGCATGCTACGGGAATCACAAACTTTAACACAAGTATTTCTCAAATTCACAACTACTCAACTAGCATGACTCTAATATCACCATCTTCATATCTCAAAACAATTATCAAGCATCAAACTTTTCTTAGTATTCAACGCACTCAAAAGAAAGTTTCACAAATCTTGAATACCAAGCATATTATTATTATTAAGCAAATTACCATGCTATTTAAGACTCTCAAAATAATCTAAGTGAAGCATGAGAGATCAATAGTTTCTATAAAACAAATCCACCACCGTGCTCTAAGAGATATAAGTGAAGTACTAGAGCAAAAACTATAAATCTCAAAAGATATAAGTGAATCACATAGAGCAAAACTATGAAGCTCAAAAGATATAAGTGAAGCACATAGAGTATTCTATCAAATTCCAATTCATGTGTGGCTCTCTCAAAAGGTGTGTACAGAAAGGATGATTGTGATAAACTAAAAAACAAAGACTCAAATCATACAAGACGCTCCAAGCAAAACACATATCATGTGGTGAATAAAAATATAGCTCCAAGTAAAGTTACCGATGGAAGTAGATTTAAAGAGGGGATGCCTTCCGGGCATCCCCAAGCTTTGACTTTTTTGTGTCCTTGGATTATCTTGGGGTGCCATGGGCATCCCCAAGCTTAGGCTCTTGCCACTCCTTGTTCCATAATCCATCAAAAGATTTCACCCAAAACTTGAAAACTTCACAACACAAAACTCAACAGAAATCTCGTGAGCTCCGTTAGCGAAAGAAAACAAAAGACCACTTCAAGGTACTGTAATGAACTCATTCTTTATTTATATTGGTGTTAAACCTACTGTATTCCAACTTCTCTATGGATTATAAACTATTTTACTAGCCATAGATTCATCAAAATAAGCAAACAACACACGAAAAACAGAATCTGCCAAAAACAGAACAGTCTGTAGTAATCTGTAACTAACGCATACTTCTGGAACTCCAAAAATTCAGCCAAAATAGGAAGGCCTAGGAAATTTGTTTGTTGATCAGCAGCAATTGGAATCACTATTTTATCACGTTCTGGTGATTTTTATTAATTGTTTTCGTGAACATAATGTTTCTGGAAATTACAGCAAGATCAAATAACTATCATCCAAGAAGATCCTATAGGTTTAACTTGGCACAAACACTAATTAAAAGATAAAAACACATCTAAACAGAAGGTAGATGGATTATTTATTCCTAAACAGAAACAAAAAAGCAAAAAACTAAAATAAAATTGTGTTGCCTCCCAACAAGCGCTATCGTTTAACGCCCCTAGCTAGGCATAAAAGCAAGGATAGATCTAGGTAGTGTCGTAGTAATAAGATAGATCGGTGAAACTCATTTCATATTCTCTATGTTCGGCAGCAAGTTTTCTTTGAGGCAAGCAAAAGTAATCAAAAGGGCTAAATTTAATAGGACAAAAGTCCCCAAGATCAATTTTAGGAGGTAGGTTCCTCTTTCGGCCCTTCGTAATGCACAACCAATTCATCATTATAAGCATTCTTTTGATAGAACCTTGTGAGCCTACACTCAAGAAAGTATCCTAGCTCGTTATTTCGAATACCAAATCATCATTAATTTCAGAGATTCTATCAACTAAAACATCTGTAGGCACCTTTTTTCTAAGGTTTTCATTGAAAGCAACATAGTCAAGCGATTGAAAACGCATTATTTCTTCTTGATCAAAGAGGATAGACTCTATGGGAGGACGACCAGCGTCCACCCCATAATGTGCAAATATTTCTTTGGCCTCTTTTATTATAAATCTGAATTCATGAGCCAAAAAGATAGTAGCAGCACACTTAACAGAAGAATGCTCGATATTAGAAAATTCTAGGAAAATCCTTTGTATGCAAGGATGCATGTGCATAAATTGCCTTTCAAGTTCAACGATAAGCATGGCAATAGCATCCGCAAGACTACTAGTTCTATGGAGAATAGAACCGCCCATAGAGGGCAAAGCGCCGACACAAGTAAAGAAATCTTGAATAACTCCTTTTCCAATAATATTACCACTACCATTTCGAAATATTTTTGTATGCAAGGTAGGGGGTTCTTCAGCAGGAGCATCAGAATTTTTCATGGTATTGTTATTGTCCATATCGGCAATATTCTCCCCAAATTCAGACATAACGACAAGCAAGCGAGAAAAAGGCAATCGGAAAAGAGAGGGCGGATAAAACGGCAAAGGTGAAGTGGGGGAGAGGAAAACGAGAGGCAAATGGCAAATAATGTAATGCGAGAGATAAGGGATTGTGATCGGTACTTGGTATGTTGACTTTTGCATAGACTCCCCGACAACGGCGCCAGAAATTCTTCTTGCTACCTCTTGAGCACCGCGTTGGATTTCCCCGAAGAGGAGAGGATGATGCAGCAAAGTAGCGTAAGTATTTCCCTCAGTTTTTGAGAACCAAGGTATCAATCCAGTATGAGGCCACGCGCGAGTCGCTCGTACCTACACAAAACAAATAGCTCAACGCAACCAATGCGATTAGGGGTTGTCAATCCCTTCACGGTCACTTACGAGAATGAGATCTGATAGATAATATTTTTGGTATTTTTGGTATAGAGATGCAAAGTAAAATAAAAGGCGAAGTAAAAAAGCAAAGCAATAATAAAGTGATTGAAGATTGATATGATGAGAATAGACCCCGGGGCCATAGATTTCACTAGTGGCTTCTTTCAAGAGCATAAGTATTTCTATGGTGGGTGAAAAAATTACTGTTGAGCAATTGATAGAATTGAGCATAGTTATGAGAGTATCTAGGTATGATCATGTATATAGGCATCACGTCCGAGACAAGTAGACCGACTCCTGCCTGCATCTACTACTATTACTCCACTCATCGACCGCTATCCAAAGATGCATCTAGAGTATTAAGTTCAAGAAAACAGAGTAACGCCTTAAGCAAGATGACATGATGTAGAGGGATAAATTCATGCAATATGATAAAAACCCATCTTGTTATCCTCAATGGCAACAATACAATATGTGCCTTGCTGCCCCCATCACACCGGGAAAGGACACCGCAAGATTGAACCCAAAGCTAAGCACTTCTCCCATTGCAAGAAAAACCAATCTAGTAGGCCAAACCAAATTGATAATTCGAAGAGACTTGCAAAGATAACCAATCATACATAAAAGAATTCAGAGAAGATTCAAATATTGCTCATAGTTAATCTTGATCATAAACCCACAATTCATCGGTCTCAACAAACACACCGCAAAAAGAAGATTACGTCAAATAGATCTCCACGAGAGAGGGGGAGAACATTGTATTGAGATCCAAAAAGAGATAAGAAGCCATCTAGCTTCTAACTGTGGACCCGAAGGTCTGAGGTAAACTACTCACACTTCATCGGAGAGGCTATGGTGATGATGTAGAAGCCCTCCATGGTAGATTCCCCTTTCGGCAGAGCTCCGGAACATGCCCCAAGATGGGATCTCGTGGGTGCAGAAGGTTGCGGCGGTGGAATTAGGTTTTTGGCTCAGATGTCGATCTTTGGGGTAATGAGGTATATATAGGAGGAAGGAGTACGAGGTTGAGCAAGGGGGGCCCACGAGGCGGGCGCGCCTAGGGGGCGCGCCCACCTCG
Source organism: Aegilops bicornis (assembly GCA_021605145.1). NCBI lineage: Eukaryota > Viridiplantae > Streptophyta > Magnoliopsida > Poales > Poaceae > Aegilops > Aegilops bicornis. The sequence goes on from CM038669.1 coordinate 321,865,185, forward strand.
TGACCGCCTCCCTCCTTTCTTGACGGAGGGTCCAAGTCTCTGGATCATATTTGTTGAGAAAATCACGTTATCAAGGTTTCATTCCGCTTTGGACTCCGTTTGATATTCCGCTTTCTTGAAACACCGGAATAGGCAAAAACAGCAATTCTCCGGTTAATAGGTTAGTCCCAAAAGTAATATAAAAGTGGAAAAAAGCCCAATATGGTCCAAAACAGTAGATAATATAGCATGGAGCAATCAAAAATTATAGATACGTTGGAGACGTATCAATGGCCGGGGGCGGTGGCTAGACCGACGGTGGGGGAACGGTTCTGGGGAGGGGGTGCGGCCGGGCAGTCGCGGGGGTGGCAGTAGCCGGCCTGACCAGTGGTATGCGAGGTGGCTAGAGGAGGAAGATGGGTGGGAGGTTGAAGAAGACGTCCTGGCTGTTGATTTTGCATCCGATGGTCCATAATGATCGACTGACCCAAACCTAGTTTTCAGTTGATTGACTGCTAGCCACGCCCTATGAATATTCCCCACAAAGAGGATTATGAATATAACTGTTATATACTCAAAGGAATCCAGTGAATCCCTGGAGTGAACCTATAACAAGCAGGACGGTCCCCTCTACCTCTAGGACGCCGTGCCGAGTGGACCAACTAAGCAAACAAGAGAGTAATGCTATATATACATAGAGTTACACGGTATTTACAAACTAATGGGTTTTGATTGGAGATTAGGGGGGGGGGGGGCTCATCCCCTGAAAATCGGAGAGGGGAGGTGGTTAGTTAGAAAGAAAGAATCATAGTCCACGTGTAATTTCGTGTAACTCTGTGTATGTTTAGCATTATGGCGAACAAGATGCTGAAATTTTAGGCATTGTTTGGTGCCCAAGTGCGAAAAAAGAAGAGCTCCATTAAGCATGCGAGAAAAAACAAATAAGTCCATCGAGCAATCACGAAGTGTCATGGCCGGCCGCCTAGCTAGCCATAGAGATCTCCGCCGCTGCTGACAAATGAACATACTTTAGCCATAGAGATCTCCTCTCGGCATGGATTTCTTCTCCCGCGTTGGAGTTTCCTGCCTCGCTGAAAGTAAGCTTCACATCGCATTACATTCATGCCTTCTTCCTCTTCTTCGTCTTTTCCGGGGTGCCTGTGCCTCTATTCCTGTCTTCTCACGCGAAGCCATGACATGTGTGTGATCGGGCTCGTCGGGCGCAACGGATGCGTGCGGGACGTGCGGGACGCCTTAGTCTTGATCGGGCTCGTCCGGATTCGTCAGAGCGTCGGTGGCGTGGACGGCTGGACGATGGGGCCTTGGGCGTGGCGTATGTGTGTAGCGTGTGTGGCGTGCCTGTGTGCTCATGTGTGTGTGGCGTAGTGGCCACGGTAGCTAGGCTAGGTCGTTGGTGATCTGTTGGAGTGGCCGCGGTGTGCGCGTTAGTTGCGTTGTTAGCACGCGCGCCATGCAGATCATGGACGCGGCAGAGTAGGAGGGTGGGCAAGGCCTGTGCGTGAGTGAGCCAGGATTTAAACCCCGTCTTGTATTACATTGAGTGGGCAAGTGCTAGCCAGTTTGAGATAAAAGAAAAGGCTGTATGTGCAGCCGGAAAAAGAAAAACTGTGCGTCTTCTATCTCCGTCTAGAGAGAGAGAGAGCTGCCCCAACAATTGGTATACAGAGCTTTTGTTGTAGGGTGGAACCCTAGATGGAGATCTTTCACGAATTGGAGGGGAAATCCCCAAGAACACGAAGAACACAAGATAGGGAAAACACTCAAATTGACTAGATCCAATCACATATATGCTAGATCCAATCACACAAAGAGAGATACAATGATTCAAAGCCAACAAAGGAAAGATACAAGGTACTAGTTCATCCCAATCCTATGAGGAATGAGGTCTTGAAGGGGGCCACCCATGAGGGGGTCTTGAGGTTGGTCACTCCAAGAGGAGGTCTTGATCTCCTAGTGGAGTGGATCCAGTGAGCAAAGCTCACATCTGTCTATCATATACTTTTCTATCCTGTAAATGAGCTAGCTGGGGGGTACTTATAGTCTAGGGGCGAAATAAGAGGTGGAGATGGGTACATGGGCAAAAGCCCAACAAGGCACGCAGGCCCTCGGAGTGGTCCGGGCACCCGGGGGTCCTAGGCCCGGGCACCCAGGGTAGACGCAGGGGCCTGGGAGGACGAGGCCGGCACCCGGGCTATTCGGCCGGGCACCCGGGGCCGGGCTGAGAGGGGCTGGCACCCGGGGTGATGGCCTGAGCACCCGGAAGGTGGCAAGAAGACCAAAGAAGAGGGGCGGGCACCGAGGGCGGCTGGGCGCAGGCAGCCGGCACCCGGGGCCAAGGCCGGCACCGGGTGTCTGGGGGCAGCGCCGGGGTGGTGCGGGCACCCGGGGCCGGCTGGGAGCGGCGCCAGGGAAGGGGCCGGGCCTCCAGGGCCAAAGGGCCCGGGCACCCGGGGTGTCCAGGACTCCTCCTTCTTCTCTCTTGTCGCGCGTCCATCTTCCTTCTCCTCCTCCATAGGTCTCAAGTGAACTTGGTGATTCCTCCGTGCTTTCTCGTGACAATCTCCGAAGTACCTAAGCATGCACAATGTTTCCATTTGAGGTAGAATCCGACTCTCATGTGAATTCGAAAGAAACTCGAAGGGGAAAGAGTTAACCTTGGTTTCGATGATGCGTGCACGTGCTCTTGTCATTGGTCCTCGAGGTGCTTGATGAGTTGTAGTAGAGTCCATGGGGATGAGCGAGGGATGCTCCGCATCATCTCCCCCCTTGTGAGAGATCCATCCACGGATCTTGATCTTCATCACCATGGTAACGAGATGGCGTCGCCGTGTAGAAGTGGACAACCGCCAAGCACTTGTCATGTGGAAGCTCGAAATGGTCACTCTCCAATGTTGCACCGTCTTGTAATGCCTTCAAAAGGAGCAAAGATAACAAGCACTTGGAAAAACAAATGTGGTTGGCATTAAAGCAAAACCAAGCATTCAAGAGGTGATTCACCCAACAAGTGTCGTCATCAAGCATAGCATATGGTGTGGCAAGGGATTGTGACAAGTCATGTAAGCGCATAAATGGAGCAAAATCAAGGACATCATGGAAACAAGCATGTAAATGTGAGGTAGATATGCTAAAACGTTTGACATGAGAATAATCATCTACCTCAAGCCCATAGCAAGCATGCATAAGACTCTCAAAGACAGGTCTATGGTAGGCATAAGAGTCATCCACAACACCAAGAGAAATGAAGTGTCTAAACACATGGGGCAAGTGCAAGACAATCCAAGCATAATGTGCATATGGTGTGGTGAAGAGAGTGAGGCACTCAACACAAATGATATAGCAATTTTGTAACATGTGTGAGGCAAGCAAGTCATGAGAGCAAATAGTAGGCATAGACAATGCACATGACATATCGCGAGCACGAGCACAAAGCAAGATCATAGTATCATCGTAGGAATAGGGCACATAGCAAACATGGCAATAACAAGCAATATCTCCACCAAGCTTGCAAATACACATACAAGTAGTAGAATCAATCATCATGTGTAATGCAAAGCATGGGTCACAAATGCATGGCAAAGGCATAGGAATGAGCATATCATGCAAAGTGAACATGTCAAGATGGACATATAATATGTAATGGACAATAACCCATAGCCAAGTGAGAGCCATGTAGAAGAAATGCGCGAAGTCTTTGCGCGAAGAGAGCGGTGGGAAAGGCAATCCATGGGATCCCAAGTCATCATTGCTCTCTAGAGCTCGTTTTGTCAACTCATGGGATTGTGAGGTTGACAATTATTCATGTGTACCTACACAAAAGAGACACAAACCAAACAAATTGTAATCGTGGTAAATGTACACATCATCCATCATGATGTGTATGTACATGTGTGAGTTAGCACAAGATAAGCATCGGTCAAAGAAATTTGATGCATGATATAACAACATGTCATACATCATGAAAGAATAGTTGTTATGTATGACACGATGGGGACACAAATTGAGAATGCAAGTATATGGCACATCACTAGCATGTTTATTCATGGGGAGCATATGGTGCACACAAGTAGTGGGATCATGCAATGAATAGGATGAATCAAAATCTCCTAAAATGTATGAGGAAACTATGGGGTCTCCTCATGAGCAATAGTGGAAACATCATATGGAGAATATGAACTACATCAAAAACAATGCATATTCGAAGCTAGGAGGTCATGGCATGGTATATGAGATAAATGATGCAAAGGGAGCATATAAATATCATCTCAAGAAAAACAAATGCCAATAACCATGGGCTTGTCATCTATGCCATATGTGCAAATTGGGTTTATGTTGATGGCATATGCATAGTCACTATGAAGAGATTGCAAATATGACATATGGTTGATCTCATGCATAGCATATGACAAGGCAAGCGGATTGTCAAACATGATGTGACCAAGAGAATTATCACAAGAAATCCTCTGTAACATGGCATCACAACTAATAGACTCCACATGGCAATCATCTAACTCATCATAAATGGGTAAATCATCACATGGGGGAATCACACTAGCATGAAGCATGACAATAGGTGGATCAACAGCATGCAAGCAATCAATGTCAAGAATGTCCACTAGTGGGACTAGAGCATCACCCTCACCTATGTTACCTTGTCCATTCCACTCAAGTGATGTAGGTGAGGTGGCAAAGACCAAATGGTGGTCATCATCTTCATCTTGATGGAACCATGTGGGGGGTGCATCATATTCCACCATGGCCATCGTCTTGTCCAAAGGAAGGACGAAGTCGTCGCGAATCGGCGCGTCATCATAAATGGGACCTATCACCAAACGAGAAGACACAATAGAGGTAGAGGGTAAGTTGTTAGAAATCGAAATGGCCTCACGTGCCCTATCAACTTCCTCACTCTCTCTATGTGGTGGTGGCTCACTCACTCCCTCAAGGTAGGTGCACTCAATGTCACATATGGTGGAGTCACTCAAATCACTCAAGTGGTGGTGGTGGTAACTCTCCTCACATGGGAATTGTGGCAGTTCATCATATATGGGGCTAGTGGTGAAGTCACTCTCACTCTCAATATGGTGGTAAAAGTCACTCAAGTCATCATACGTCGCCGTGGTCGAAGGGAAAATCCCATGCTCAACCATCTCGTAAATGCCGCCGTGGATGGAGGCCGAAGATGGCACATCATCTCTCTCCTCCATGACCGAAGGGAAAATCCCATGCTCGATCATCTCGTCACCGTCGCCGTGGAGGAAGGCCGATGTAGGCATACTCATCGTAGGTAGGCGAAGATGCCATACGCCCAAAGGCGTAGATGCCTTGATGACACTTGGCAAAGATGTCGAAGTGGTCGTAGTAGTCGTAGCTCCGTCTTGGTGGTGCTTGTCTCGCGGTCTTCTCTTGTGCTCATGAAGTTTGGCCGTAGCTTGATGTAGAGCTTTTTGGGACTTGTAGGTGTACGTATCGCGAGCATCTTCATCTTGATGGTGTTGTAGTGCTTGAGCTCGATGACGTTCCGAAGATTGGCCACTTGAGCGTCGCCGCCTTGAAGATGATGAAGGGGAAGAAGACTTGTAGTTGGCCACCATGTCTCGTACTTGATCCCTTTGTTCGGCCAACTTGGTGTCGAGGTAGTCCCTTATCCTTTCTTCGCGTTGGTGAATGTCGACGGTGAGTCGCTCAATGCCTTGCATTGCTCGTTGTAGTCCGAAGATGGACGTTTTGGTGATGTAGTTGTTCGCGTTGTCGTTGTCGTGGAAGACCGGAGATGAAATGCCTTGCCTATCCATCACAAGACTCGAGCAAATGTGAGTGGAAGAAAGGAAAGAACTAGACCAATGTACCTTTCCAATGTTGAAGATGGATCAATGATCACTCAATAATGTATCAAGGAAATAGCACAATTGGTACCGGATCTTGTCAATTCTCACACCTACACATGTAAGGCTTATGGTGGAGCTCGGTGAGGATAGTGGCACAAAAAATTCGATGCAAAATGTTAGCAAGAGTCAATAATGTTGGAAAAGATTCACAAATTCGCAAGTGAAACAAGTAGACCAATAGCAAGATGTGGCACACGGAAACACACACACAGGTAGATAAATGGGGTCGTGCAACCAAGGAATGAGCACAAAATGTGGAATCCACGAAAACGCTCGTGTTGCACAACTCTAGAGAGACGCTAGCACGATTGCTCAATAGGCGGATACGACACTTGTGCACAACCTAGAAGATGCAAAATGTATCAACTTTCTATCCCAAGTATGCTATAGATGTATGATGTTCCGGCGTCTCGCACACGATGATCCAAGATGATCAATATGGTAGTATGGTATGCAATGTGGCGGTGCTATGGCTCTTGCTTACAAGCTTCTTTGCTCACTTTTCCTTTTTGCTTAAAAGCTTATTCTTTTTTTTATATGGCCACTATGCGACATGCACAAACCAAGATAGCAATTTTGTATATGCGGGAACAATCTTGTGACACAAGTGATGATAGGATGATACCAATATGATACCAATATGATATGGTATGTATGCAATGACAGGTACACATCACTAATGTGCACAAGTAACGTTGCCGGCAATACTCAAAGGCTAGTCTTGATAGGCAAGTGACGCAAAAAATGGGCTAAGGGGTTAACAATGTAATGGCAAGAATGTACAATGATGGGATACCACGATACCAAGATGATATAGAGGTTACCGTTCTTGCTTACGGTTAGGGTGTCAAAATGGTGAAGTGGTAGATGTCAAGACGACCTCGTGGCGATGATGAGTGGCGGTGTTCTTGATGAAGATACCAAGAGGATGTAGACCCGTCCCTAAGTAGCCGAAACACCTTAGGAAACGGTAAAAACCGCAAACTCAAAATCTCCAAAGGCAAATGTCAAATGGTGGTAGCGGAATGCGTAGGTGGTTTCGGAGTTAGCAATGCGGAAGTGGTGGTGATGGTTGATGAAGAAGCAACTGTCCCTAAGTAGCCGAGACACCTTAGGAGACTCAAGTCACCCCTCAAGCAACCACAAATGCTATATGGAGCAAAAATTGGGGTAGGTTGCGGAAAGCTATGGTGGTTTTGCATATGATATGGTGGATGGCCTATGCAAAGATGCAAAAATGCCAAAATTTTGATGGAGTCAAATGGTGGTAAAACCAAGATGACCAGCTCGGGCACGTCTCTAGCTTTTCAACGAGCCAAAGAACACCCAAATCGGAGTTCGGGAGTGAAAGTTATGAGTGAAAACGTAAAGTGCACGCGGCTGATTCTGGGGGTGCGGGCACCCGGGGGTGAGAGGTGCGGGTGCCCGAGGTGGTCAGGGGAGTTGGGCGGAGGAGATGGCCCGGGGGTCCGGGTGCCCGGGGGCAAGAGGTGCGGGCACCCGGGATGGTCCGGGGCAAACAGCCCGAGGTCTGGTGCCAGGGGCTCAAAGTGCACCGGGGTGGTCAACGGAGATGCGCGGGGGGTCCGGGTGCCCGGGGTGGTCAACGGAGATGCGCGGGGGGTCCGAGTGCCCGGGGTTTGAGGTCCGGGTGTCCGGGGGTGTCGGTTTTGGGCGGAAATTCGTGAGAAAGTGGAAGAAATTGGAGGACTTCGTGGAGGGAAAGGTGGAGATGGGTGGGGGAAAGGCTAGATCCACTCGAAACCAAGCAAATCCATGGATCAAATCAAACAAAACCTCATCAAACCAACAAATCACAAAAAAAATTGGGGCTATTTTTGGTGGGGATTTTCGGATTTTGGGACGAAATCAAGCAAAACAAGGCTAGAAAACGGTGGAGGGGACTCCAAATTCGTGATAAACCTGGCTCATGATACCAAGATGTTGTAGGGTGGAACCCTAGATGGAGATCTTTCACGAATTGGAGGGGAAATCCCCAAGAACACGAAGAACACAAGAGAGGGAAAACACTCAAATTGACTAGATCCAATCACACATATGCTAGATCCAATCACACAAAGAGAGATACAATGATTCAAAGACAACAAAGGAAAGATACAAGGTACTAGTTCATCCCAATCATATGAGGAATGAGGTCTTGAAGGGGGCCACCCATGAGGGGGTCTTGAGGTTGGTCACTCCCAGAGGAGCTCTTGATCTCCTAGTGGAGTGGATCCATGGAGAAAAGCTCACATATGTCTATCATATACTTTTCTATCCCTGTAAATGAGCTAGCTGGGGGGTACTTATAGTCTAGGGGCGAAATAAGAGGTGGAGATGGGTACATGGGCAAAAACCCAACAAGGCACGCAGGCCCTCGGAGTGGTCCGGGCACCTGGGGGTCCTAAGCCCGGGCACCCGGGGTAGACGCAGGGGCTTTGGAGGACGAGGCCGAGCACCCGGGGCCGGCTGGAGAGGGGCCGGGCACCTAGGGGTGATGGCCCGGGCACCCGGGCAAGTGGCAAGACACCAAAGATTAGGGGGCCGGGCACCGGGAGGCGGTGGGCGCAGCGGGCACACTGGGATTGGCTGGGTAGGCCGGGGTGGTAAGGCACCGACCCCTCCATGGTCGGGCACCGGGGCCGGGCTGGGAGCGGGCGCCAGAAGGGCCGGGCCTCCGGGGCCAAAGGGCCCGGGCACCCGGGGTGTCCAGGACTCCTCCTTCTTCTCTCTTGTCGCGCGTCCATCTTCCTTCTCCTCCTCCATAGGTCTCCGGTGGACTTGGTATGTGCTTTCTCGTGACGATCTCCGAAGTACCTAAGCATGCACAATGTTTCCATTTGAGGTAGAATCTGACTCTCGTGTGAATCCGAAAGAAACTCGGAGGGGAAAGAGTTAACCTCGGTTTCGATGGTGCATGCACGTGCGTTTTGTCATTCGTCCTCGAGGTGCTTGATGAGTTGTAGTATAGTCCATGGGGATGAGCGAGGGATGCTCCGCATCAGCTTTGGTTCGGGCGATCAGCGGCGACCATGGCGCTCGTCCCACACGGCGGCGACGCGGGCGGATCAGCGACGATGGCGATGCCGATGCTGACCATGACAACTATACTGATGCAGGCCATCAAGGCGCAGGTGATCCTCGACGTCCACACCGTATGGGAGGCGGTGGCGCCGGGCGACACGGCGGTGAACGCGCGAAATGACAAGACGGCGCGCGCGTTGCTTCTCGGGGCGTTGCCGGAGGATGTGCTGCTGCAGGTGTCGACGAAGCTTACCGCCAGGGAGGTATGGGACTCCCTGAAGGTTAGATTCGTCGGTGCCGATCGGGTCCGTGCGGCGAGGCTGGCTACGCTGTGCGGCGAATTTGACCGCCTGAAGATGGCGGACGGCAAGGAGCTCGACGTGTACGGCGGGAGGCTCGCGGCGAGGTACGCCAACCTTGGGGAGATGCTGGGCGACGCGTCGCTCGTCAAGAAGCTGCTAGATACGGTGGCGGATCGGCTCTTCCCCGTCGTCACCGGCATCGAGCAGTTCCACGACGTGACGACGATGGCGTTCGACGAAGCGCTCGGTGGTCAGGCTGCTCGACGAGCGAGCTCGGCGTCGATGGTAGGACAACGGTGAGCGGGCGGACGGACAGCTCATGTTCACGGCGGCGCAGTGGCGAGCGCGGGAGCGGCAGCAAGGCGGAGCACGGGATGACGACGACGGGCGCAGCGTGGCTTCGGGAAGCGGTGGCAACAGGCGCAGCGCCGCTACAAGTGCGGGAGCACGGCACTTTCGGGCGCGAGTGCCCATGCGAAAAGGACCGGGCGGCGAGCGAGCTCTCTTGGTCGGCGCCACCGTTGGCGACGACGGGCTCCTCTAGGTCGTGGCTTAGGGGGTGTGTGTTGGAATAAGCCATGGTGTGTGTGTGATCGGGCTCGTCGGGCGCGACGGATGTCTGTGAAGACGTGCGGGGCCTGAATGCGGTCGGGCTCGTCGGGTTAAATTCGAAGCGCGTCGGTGGCGCTTGAGCAGGCGGGGCGTCGGGGCAGCAGCGTGGCGTATGTGTGTAGCATGTGTGGCGTGCGTGTGTGCGCATGTGTGTGTGGCGTAGTGGCCACGGTAGCTAGGCTAGGTCGTTGGTGATCTGTTGGAGTGGCCGCGGTGTGCGCGTTAGTTGCGTTGTTAGCACGCGCGCCATGCAGATCATGGATGCGGCAGAGTAGGAGGGTGGGCAAGGCCCTGTGCGTGAGTGAGCCAGGGATTTAAACCTCTGTACTGTAGTCTATTGAGTGGGCAAGTGCTAGCCAGTTTGAGATAAAAGAAAAGGCTGGATGTGCAGCCGGAAAAAAGAAAAACTGTGCATCTTCTATCTCCATCTAGAGAGAGAGAGAGCTGCCCCAACACGAACGTCGCTTCCATTTTCTCTTCCCTCACCGTGACTTTGCATTTGGGGCGCTATCTCCATGGACAAGGACAGCACGCATCCATGATCTCGCATACGTGTATATTGTAACATTGTATCACACCAAAGGACAGGAGACTGTGATTGGGATATACCCAATTCCCGAAGCAAAGACTGTACCCAGATAATCTCCGCAGTAGCATTGGCCACAACCTTATACTCAGCTTCAGTACTGCTACGTGAGACAGTGGCTTGTTTCCGAGCACTCCAGGCGATCAGATTAGAGCCAAAGAATACAGCATAGCCCCCCATAGATCGCCTGTCATCCGGACTGCCAGCCCAATCCGCATCAGAATATGCCGAGAGACAGCCAGAGGAGGTCGGTCCAATATGCAAGCCATGAGACACCGTGAATCGAATGTAGCGCAAGATGCGCTTAACAGCAGACCAAGTGTCACGGGGTGACTGCAGATACTGGCAAACTTGGTTGACAGCAAAAGAAATGTTCGGTCGTGTGATCGTCAAGTACTGAAGACCACCAACAATACTCCTATACTCCGTCGCATCAGCAGAAGACAGGAGCTCACCATCAACAACAGTGATCTTTTCAGTGGTAGACATCGGTATAGTTGTCGGTTTGCACTTAAACATCCCAAATTACGCAACAAATCCAAGGAGTACTTCTGCGTCATAACAAGACCATCATCCTGAGAAGTAACTTCCACACCAAGTAGTGAAGCTTCCCAAGGTCCTTGACCGTAAAATCAGCACCAAGAGAGCGAACAAGAGCAGTAGCAGCCGACTTAGAGGAGCTGACAAGAATAATATCATCCACATAAACCAACAAGTACATAGTAACCTCAAAGCTTCAGAGAAGAAATAGTGAGGAGTCAAGAATGACGATGCAAAACCATGAGCATGAAGGGCCATTGCAAGATGGGCATGCCATGCACGGAAGCTTGCTTCGCACCATAGAGTGCCTTGGATGCATTTACAGAGATGATCTGGATGATCTGGATCGAAAAACCAAAGATCACAAGATATAAACCTCCTCCTCCAACACATCGTGGAGAAAGGCATTTTGTACATCAAGATGACGAAGAAACCAACCTCGAGTAACGACAAGAGAGAGAAGAAGCCTGATGGTAGTAGGCTTAACCACTGGACTGAAGGTGTCTTCATAGTCAAGACCATAGCGCTGCCGAAAACCTCGAGCAACAAGAGAGCTTTGTAGCGCTCAATGGACCCATCAGAATGCTTCTTCACTTTGAAAACCCACTTGGAATCAATGACGTTAACCCGCGATGGTGGAGGAACGAGAGTCCATGTCTGATTGCGAATAAGAGCTCGATACTCCTGCTCCATGGCCTCTCCAATGAGGAATGCGATAGCAGCTTGATACGCGGCGTGGCTCGAGAGGAGGGATCCGCAAGCGTAGCTTGATCATGCATGCGCCAACCAAGCAACAATACCATCGGGACGCTGCTTAGGCTGAAAAATACCACTGTGACTGCATGTATGTGGACGTAGAGCAGCAGTAGGAGCCATCGAAGTCGATGACAATGACGGAGAGCCGCCAGAGGAGCCAGCAGCAGCAGGACTGGGCGACGGAGACGGAGGCATCCTGGTCAGCAAGGGACCAGGTGACGACGCGGGGGAGCCGGTGCCAGGTGACTCCGGGCTGCATGGCGCTGAAGACAGCCCGGGAGAGGCCGGCCCAGGTGACAGCGGCCTAGACGCCATAGGCGAGGCAGGGCGGTTGCCGGCCGCAGCTTGGCGTGACGGCGTGTGGACCGAAAGACGCGGCGATGCCAGTGAGGCTAGGGGCGATGAAGCGGACGACAGCACCATGGCATCGATCGGTCGTGCATGGGCACGGGAACCGAGGCCATGCAATGGCGCCATATGATCGACGTGCACAACTGGTGGTGCCGACGAGGAAGGCGATGGCGACGAAGGAGGCGATGGCGACGAAGGAGGCGATGGCGCCTCTAAAATTTCCAAACGAGCCCCACGTCCAGTGCGTGCACCATGATTAGACAACAATATAGGAGAATATGCAACATCATCAAATTGGTCAGAGGCAATAGAGGATGAATGCATGGATGGTGGTTCAGCGGTGGACACGGGAAGTTTGGCAAAGGGAAAAACGTGCTCATTAAACACGACATCCCGAGATATATAGACATGATTAGTGGGAACATGAAGACATTTTTATCCTTTATGAAGAGAGCTATAGCCAAGAAAGACACACTTCTTGGAGCGAAACTCGAGCTTGCGCTTGTTATATGGACGGAGATGCGGCCAACAAGCGCACCCAAAAACCTTGAAGAAGGTGTAATCAGGTTGTTCATTAAGGAGAACCTCAATGGGAGTCTTCATGTTCAAAACACGAGTGGGAGTACGGTTGATGAGAAAACATGCAGTGGTGAAGGCATCACTCCAAAACGAACGGAACCGATGCATGGGCCAAAAGAGTAAGCCCAGTTTCAACAATGTGACGATGCTTACGTTCTACTGCCATTCTGCTGATGTGGTGTGTGGACATGCTAAACGGTGAGCGATCCCAAGCGACTGAAAGAAGGAGTTGAGGTTGCGATACTCCCCCCCTAGTCCGACTGAACATGAACAATTTTGTGCTTGAGAAGGCGTTCAACATGTTTTTGAAACTGGACAAAAATATCGAACACATCAGATTTACGTTTAATAAGATAAAGCCAGGTAAAGCGACTATAAGCGTCAACGAAACTGATATAATAATTGTGACCAGCGATGTAAGTCCGAGCAGGACCCCATACATCTGAAAACACAAGTTCTAAAGGATGTTTCACCTCACGACTAGACTCCGAAAAGGAAGTTGATGACTCTTCCTGGCGACAAGCATCACACACTGCTACATCTTTATTACTAGACATGCTAGGAAGCTCATGACGACGCAAAACATGACGGACGATAGGTGTGGCTGGGTGACCAAGACGAGCATGCCACTGTGACGGAGACACCCGAACTCCACTGAAAACGCGAGCGACGCCAGGATGCTCCAGATGATAGAGGCCCTGGCACAAACGCCCGCTAAGAAGAATGTCCCTCGTGCCCCGATCCTTAATAAAAAGATCAAAAGGATGAAATTCACACAACACATTATTATCACGTGTGAGTTTAGGAACTGAAAGAAGATTACGTGTCATAGATGGAACTCTAAGAACATTACGAAGCTGAAGACTCCTATTTGCATGTCTAGTGAGAAGAGATGCTTGACCAATATGAGAGATGTGCATACCTGCTCCATTGGTAGTGCGGATCTTGTCGGAGCCATGATGGGTTCATGAGTATGAAGCTTCCCCATCTCGCTCGTCAGATGCTCCGTTGCCCCAGATTCCATGTACCAGTGGGGATCGATGGAGTAGGACTGAGTGTGTCCTTGTTGCTTGGGCGGCGCCGGACGATCAGCCATGGCAACTTGACGTGCAAAGTTGCGTGTGTCCTTGCCGTCATTGCCGAGGCCAAGAAAACTCCATCGAAAGCGCCAGACAGTTAGAGGCCCGGTGCCCCTCAATGCCACACAACTGACACACACGCCGACCACCAGCCCCTGGTAGGGTTGCTGGCGGGGGGGGGGGGGTGGGGAGGGGTGACGAAGACGATGCAGGGGGTGGCGCCTTAGACGAGTTGCGGCCACCCTTGGTGGCAGCGTTCGCGGAGAGGGGGCGTGACTGGCCTTGGCGCGGCATGCCTCGACACGATGTTCGGTGAGGAGGAGGCGGGAGTAGACCTCATGTGCCATCATGGGGGTCGAGTTGCCCCGCTCGTTGATGATCTCGACCAAAGCATCATACTCCTCGTCTAGCCCATTGACGATGAAGGAGTTGAACTCGGAGTCGGTGAGCGGCTGTCCAATGGAGGCCAATGTGTCAGCAAGGCCCTTGACCTTGTTGTAAAACTCCGTGGCCGTGGAGTCGAGCTTCTCACACTTGCCAAGCTGACGACGAAGCGCGGAGACACGAGTCTGTGACTGCGCCGAAAACGAGCGCTCGAGTATAGTCCATGCCTCATGAGATGTCTTGGCAAATATGACAAGCCCAGCGACAGCCGGAGAGAGCGACCCCTGGATGGAGGAAAGGTTCGCCTGGTCCTGCCCCGTCCAAACACGGTGGGCCGGATTATAGACCGGACCGTGCACGCTATCCACCAAAGACGGGGGGCAAGGGAGAGAGCCGACGTAGCCAAGCAGGCAATGACTCCCAAGGAGTGGAAGAACCTACGCACGCCAGAAGATGTAGTTGTCCGACGACAACTTGATGGTGATGAGATGGCCGAAGTGAAACGGCGGCGGCGGCGATCCCTTCGAGGAGACTGCCTGAGGTGGGGACACCATAGAGGCAGGCAGCGGCACCGTGGATGCGGCCAAAGGTGCAAACGGCGCCGAGCAGATGGCGCCTGCCGGGCCGACGCCGCAAGCCCCGCCATCAAATGACGCGGCGCCACCAATGATAGCGATGGGACAACAACCGCATGGCAGAGAGGCGACGAGGCGCGGTGTGCACCGCGAGCATCTGCCGGACGACGATGAAAGCGGCCGTGAGTCGAGAAGAAGGAGCCCACGCCCTTGTTGAAAGCAGGGATCGCGGCGGCCGCGGCCCGGGGGATGAAGGGCGCGAGGGAGGCCGGCAGAAACTGCGTTGGTGGGATCCGGATCTTGGCGGCGCACGACATGGCGGCGGCGGCGGTGGTGTCGGGTGATTAGGGTTTTAGCGAAACGCACGTGACCTAGTGCGATACCATGTGAGACAATAGGTTTAGGGAGAACGGCACAACCCTCTAGAGGTGGCCTATCACATATATATAATGAATGGGATACAACGTTACAATATACACGTATGAATACACGGGCTATCTGATCCTAACATGAACGACGATTCATGTGTTTCCCGAGGCGCTGGTCCGAGTTCCAGCCGAGAGTCTTTTCGCTCTCGGGTTGCCTTGTCCGTCTTCGCCATCGTGGTCCCTCTCGCTCGCTTATGCTGCGTGCTCGTGGTGTCTCGCGCTTTCTACCAAGGCGGCGTCATTTGTCCGCTTCGGCGTCAGCCGCAAGAGCTCGTCGTGGAGAACGAGGTTGCCGGGCAAGATCAACGAGACGATGTCGACGTGGAGGCCCCCGCGCTCAAGCAATTGACCGTGTTCTTAGGGCATCTCCAGCCGGCCCCCAGGAAGCCTCCCCAAGGCACTTTTTGGACGCCGGCGGGCAAAAAACGCCCCACTCGGACCCCCAAAGACACGTCTTTCACCGGATTTCGTGATATTTATGGCCGGCGCTACCACCCCAAACCCAGCACCCCGGGGGGCAGCTGGGGACGCCGGCGGATGACTTTTGCATGCACAGGGCCACTCGTCAGCCCCTCTCTCCCCTCTCTCTCCTCTCTCCTCCCCTTTCTTTATTTTCTTTCTCCTATCCTCTCCCTTTCCTTCCACACAGCGCGCATGGCCGGGGCAGGGCTCGCGGACCATCTCCTTCCTCCTCGCTTGGGCGCCATGGCCACCATCCTCGCAAGATCCAGCCCATCTCCTCCGCGTCCGCCGAGTGGGCGTTCCGGCGGACCCGGTCGGCGCCGTCGCTCGCCGCCGAGTTCGCGGGCGGCCCGCTCAAGCGCTGGTGGGACTGGGGCCTCCGATGGCTAAGGCTTCGCCGGCGACCTGGAGATGAACGAGGAGGAGGCCCCGAGCGCGCCGGCCACGGGCGGCCCCGGCCACGACGAGCCACGCACGGGCGGCACCAGCCCCTCGCACGGGCACGACTGGCAGCGGCCAAGCCGGGAGGCCGGGCGGGGCGTGGGGCGTGGCGTGTCGGGCGCCACCCCCCTTCCTCCTTATCCTCCTCTCCGTCCTCGGCGGCGGCGGTCAAGCTCGCCGGCGTCGTAGTGGTGAGCCACGAAGCGCTGGATGGACGCCACGGTTGTCGCAGAGGTCGTGGTCGAGGAGGTACGCGGCCACCTCCCGCAGCACGGCGTGCTCGCCACGGGCAGCCTCCTCCGCTCCCCCGTCCATGCTGCCGACGGGTTGGGGTCGAGCTCCAGCCCAGGAGCACGCCCCTGTCGCTGCTCGCCGAGTCCGGCGTGGCCGGCATGGCGGACGGGCTGGCCGCGCCCCGCTTCCTCCCCGCCTCGTCGCGTGGCGGACGGCGCCGCGCCCTGCTTCCTCCCCGCCTCGTCGCGTGGCGGACGGCGCCGCGCCCTGCTTCCTGGACGCCGGGTGGACGCGCGCGCCCTGCTTCCTCCTCGTCGCCCGGCGTGGCGGACGCGCGAGCTGCGGGACGTCGCGGCGGAAGCGGCCGCGGAAGGCCGGCGAGACGCAGAAGTCGTCCACGCAGAGGGTAGCAGCCGTCGGCGGTGGCGGCGTCGTCGTCGTCGTCAGGAAGCAGCCGGCGTCGTCGTCGGGAAGCAACGACCCACACGCCTCCGGGCGCGGCCCTGAGCCTGCTTCTGCCGCCACACGTCCGCTGGATGAGACGTGGGTGAAGGCACGGCTGTGAACAATCTCACCCCCAGCGCAAAATATCTGCCGGCGCACCCCCAGGAAGCTGAAAATTTGGCTCCTGGGGAGGCCTACGAGTGGAGATGCTCTTACGCAACAGTAGCGACTTCAGCGTCTCTGTCTTGGCACCAGCTGTGGAGAAAGTCTCGTGGCGGTGCATCTATTCCGGCACGAGGGTTGTGCTTGGTGTTTGGGGCCTCATGGCAGCAAGATTAGTGAGGGAGAAGAGCAATGGACGACAGGGGGTTCTCCCTCCCGCCCATGTCATGTTCCTACACATGGTTGCCATGGTATGTATAATGTATATATGTGTCTCCTCGGTCTCCTACTTAATTTACTTACTGGGTCAACTTGATTTACACTTATGATCATAGTAAATCATAAGGGCTTTGCTACATCTACGTAGAGATTCAACCTAAAGCTACGTAAGAGCTGGTTTGGCATGCTCTGATTGGAAGAGAAAATGGCACGGCCCTACCCCCCACGCCCCTCGAAAATCTGGGGGGGGGGGGGGATTATATTAGGAAGATTACGTAAGGTTACGTAGGTTGACGTAGATGTAGGATTACTGAAATCATAATGTCCTTCCAAAAATTGTTTTAGGGCGATCCACGTACCTTTCCAGATGGGGAGCTCCGCTTTACGACGGAGATAAGAAAACATATGATTACCCACTTCTGTGGTCTGGAGGTGCATCTCATGACACCGGGACATGTGTATGAAGCATTTCTGTTGCGACTCCTTGGGATGCATCCATTTCGTACTGCTGCACGAAGTCTTAAGGTCGTCCTACAGAGATTTGTGGTAATTTATCGATGTTCTTATAGTTGAAAAAATTGTAGATCAACTATAAGGCTCTAGCTAGGCACATTCTTTAGCTATGAACTATATAACACATTAGTGTATGTCATATTTTTTTCAGAGGGAAGATGGATGTCCGCCCCATTGTCCTTGTGATGAGCCTAAGAACTGAAGAACCCAGACTATCTCCTTGACCAATCTTGAAAAACTGGATATTACAGAATTCGAAAGGGTGGGTCATGAGTTTGATTTCTTGAAAGTGATACTTAGATGTGCACCAATGCTTAACGGGGTGACCGTGGAGCTGTCAAAAGGGTTCACACCAAATGATGATTGGTGGACAAAAATACACAACATCTTCATGGCATATCCTTCAGTGGAATGCAGCGTTGATTGTACTCCCGTTAATTAAGATGGTTTCATGTGTGATTATCATGCTTGTAGATGTACTCCATCGAGCCTCAGGTGTTCACCCTCTTTCGAGGAAAATAGACTTTTATTGTGGATTGCACATTGATTGCCTTATGCCTATATTTCGCTGAAATAATATGTACTATTCTCAACTTAGTCTTATGCCTATTTTTTTAAAAACTTTATACCTTAGTCAACTCAGTGTCATTTTGAATATGTCATTAACATGTCAACTATTTATTGTATGTTAACTTAATGTAATTGGGTGTGGCTACTGGTCAATCGATTGAAATGAATTTGGGTCAGTCAATTGACCCCAAACTCTGTTTCAGTCAAGCATGATTAATTGGGCAGCCACACAAGTCCACACAACTTCCGCATAGGTGCAAGCTGGACCATGGGCTGCTCCAGTCTAAGGGCCAGTTCTTTTGGGCAATTCTCCCAGAATTGACCCCCTCCCCAGCTTCTCCCAGAATTGTCACTCTTTTTTTTTACAATTCCTAGCTAGTTAAGGTCTAATTAGCTAGGAATTGTAAAGAAAAATTAAGTGGCAATTCTGTGAGAAGATGTGGAGGGGGTCAATTCTCGGAGAATTACCCAAAAGAACTGGCTCCAATACTACCAAGCCAGCCTACTTCTTTTGTACGTTAATTATTGGTTGCTCTAGTATAGTAATTAGCCAAGTCTTTGTAAATGACCTATGAATAGCAGTCTCACACATAATTGCATGCAATGGTTAGTGGCTATATGTGCAACCTCACACATGTATATTTATTTTTATACATGTGCAGTCTCATTGATGAATAGCATTCTCACACATATTTATTTTATACATACATATATTTGGAATTACTATGCAAAACTGAGCATATTATAGTGAGATTTCCGCATAAAAAAGTGTTTTCTAAAAGGTAATGGATTAGTGACATCTATATTACCCTTACAAAAGAAAAGAAATGAAAACTAAAACAAAATGAAAAATAAAAAAATGAAGTTTTTTATGGAAGAATGAATTCATAGCACTGGTATTACCCTTTAAAAAAAAATATAATGAAGTTTTCTAAGAAATAATAAAACCCTTTAAGAAAAAAGAAAAAACTTTCAAAACTTGCACACAACTTGCACTGAAACTGCACTTTTTGAAATATGCAAAGAATAAGCTTATAATAGTGCATTTTTCGCATCTACTATAGTTTACACATAGTGTAACTGAAATAATGTATTTCCTTTAAGAAGTCAGAAAATAATTGCACTTTATAACAAAAATTGCACAAAACTTCGCATTGAAAATTGCACTTTCTCATAATATGCAAAAATAATCATGATATCATGGAATTTTGGCATATTTTATATAGTATTTGTATGTATATAATTACACTCAACCAGAAACGCACAAAACAAGAAATAAAATAAAGAAAGATAAAAAAGAAAAAGAAAACCGCAACCCAGAAGAGCAAAAATGAGGCCAGGAAGCAATTTGACTAACCCAAAATAGGGGTTAGCCGATTCTACACAGCCCAACTCACCACCAAAATGACACAGGAAAAAAACAAATCTCAAAGCAGAATCGGACGGTCACAAAATCGACTGGCTATAGCCCAGTCGACTGAATTTTATTTTAGGGGCAGTCATTTTTTTTTCTGAACCACCTTGTAGCCCCACATATTCATCTCAAAACATGCACGGAAAACCGTGGACTTTGACGGTCAAAACTATGCTAGGCTGTGACGCAAGAGCACGTATATGTAGGCATCACGCGCACATAAACATGCACACACACCCACATGCACACACACGTATGCACCATAGACACTCATCATTAGTTTTTGGTTGTGCGGATGTAAAATACTCCCTCCTGTACTTTTTACTCTGCACATTGTATTTGCCGAAATTCAAACTTATATAAGTTTGACCAAATTTATTTTAGAAATTATTAGCATCTATAATATCTAATAAATATAATATGAAAATATATTCGAGATGAATCTAATGATATTGGTGTTGTTATGTAAATGTCAATAATTTTTATATAAACTTGGTCAAAGTTGGATGAGATTGACTTGAGACAAACCTAATATGCAGAGTAAAAAAGGACCGGAGGAGTACTTAATACTAAAACTAATACAAAACTAAAATAACTTTTTAAAGTAGAAGTGAATTAAATTTGCTCAAATTATTGGCATTGGTATTACCATTCGAAAAGAAAGAAATGGAAAATAAATTAAACAAACAATGAAAAAATGCACACAACTTACACAGAAATTGTATTTTTTTATAATATGCAAGAATAAATATGTAATAGTGAAAACTAAAACAAAATAAGAAATAAAATAAAAAATAAAAAATAAAAAATAAAAATGAAGTTTTCTATGAAAGAATGAATTCGCAGCATTGGTATTACCCTTTCAGAAGAAAATAAAAGAAAATCAAAATAACGAAGTTTTCTTAAAAAAAATGAATCTCTTTAAGAAGAAAGAAAATGAAAAATAAAAACTTTCGGAACTTGCACACAATTTGCACTGAAATTGCACTTTTTCAAATATGCAAGGAATATGCATATAATAATGCATTTTTCGCATTCTACTATAATTTACACATAGTGTTACTGAAATAATGTATTTCCTTTAAGAAGAAGATTAAAAAAACCTTAAGCACAACTTTGCACCGAAATTACACGTTATCGTAATATGTAAAAATAATCATATAATCATGAAATTTTGGCACATATTATATAGTATTTGTTTGTATATAATTGCACTCAGCCAAAAACCCAAAAAACAAAAAATAACCAATAAAGGGAAGAAAAAGGAAAAAAGAAAAATGCATAGAAACAAAAAATAGAAATAAAAAAATGAAGCAAAAATACCCATAAAAGAAATAATTAAATTTCCTAAGGAAGAATGAATGAGCTGCATTGATATTACCATTTAAGAACAAATAAATGGGAAAAATAATCTAAAACCAACACTGACAAAATTTGCACGAAATATACATAAAAATTGCGCTTATTTACAGTATGCAAGAATAATCATATAAAAGTGGAAATTTTGCAAAAACAAAATCTAAGAACAAATGAATTGTGGCATTGGTATTGACCTTAAAGTATAATGAAATGAAGTAAAGACTAAAACAATATCGAAATAATGATTTTTTTAAAGAATGAATTAGTGGCGTTGGTATTTTCTTTAAGAAGAAATAAAATTTATAACAAAAAATTACGCACAACTTTGCACCGAAATTGCATTTTCTCGTATAATGGTGAAATTTTGGCACATATTATATAGTATTTGTATGTATATAATTACACACAGACAAAACCGCACAAAAACAAAATTATAATGAATAAAGGAAAGAAAAGGAAAAGAAAATATGCAACCCAGAATTAAACGGGCGCAACCAAGACAAAGAAATCGGCCCGGTACCGATTCTACTGATCAAAACAATGATTCAATCGATTCCTTACAACCCAGCCCAACAACGGAATTGAACGGAAAAAAATAAAAACATCACAGATCTCAAAGCACGATCCAACGAACAGAAAATTGACTGACCAAAAAATGAGAAGTCAGCTGACTGAAATGTAGCTAAAGTGAATGTAATTAGCTTGCTCTTGCCTTCTTCGTTTGTTTGTATAAATGATCATTGTGGTGCTACATATATTTTTCTTTTGTAAATTTCTAGTCTATGCAGGCTTCCTTGCCTTACTTCCCTTTTTTATGCGGTGATTCTACTCACTGTACCCGCACCACTTGTGTTTAGTAGCTTATAAAAGAAGTTTATAGATTAACCAAAGTTAATTATCTCGTTTGATTTTCATGTTCCAACACAAAGAGGAGAAAAATGCAATATCATAGGCATATGAAAAGAATATATCAACATTAATTTGGTATCATAGTTCTTGGTCAAACTTTGCACCGTTTGACTTCTGAACAAAATTTATGTCTTCTTTTTAGAGATCGGAGGGAGTACAATATATTCAGGAACTCATTTGAAATTTGCGAGTGGTGACAAATAAATATAGTTCTAGACTTCTAGTTACATGTTTTCAAAAGAAGTTATTCTCTTCTAGTTGCATAATGTTGATCATGATTTGACATTTTTCCTTATGATGTTAGTGTGTATAGTGTTCCACTTGTTGGACGCAAAACAATCACCTCTAATATCCATGGCAAGATACTGACCAACTAGTTTCACCTCTGAATGCAGAGTCAATGAACAACAGCGAAAGTTGTGCCTCAACATGATTCTCGCTCTTATATTTGTGGATTCATAATGCTCGTTGAGAAGATCGTCTTCTGCCATGTGTACCAACTCCATTATCTGGTTTTCAGAATTTTGCTTGGATGTTTCGGTGGATAGATGGAGCCATTGAGGTGTCAGTTTGCTGATGTAATCAAGCTATATGCTCGGATAGTTGCTATGGCCTATATATGGCACACAATTTCTTTTCTTGAATGACATGAGTATACTAAACCAATGAAGTGGAAGAATTGTTCTGTTAAGCCCATGGACCATAGCATATAGTAGAAGCTTATGGTGTGGCACTTCGCTGCGCCAGTTTCTCGCTGACGCATCACGCATGATCTCAATCAAATACTCCCTCCATCCCAAAATAAGTGTCACTGATTTAGTACAGATTTGTAACTTCTGTACTAAATCAGGGAGTACAATGTTGGAGAAAAATTAGAATGGCCAAGATGTAGTATATTACAATCGAACTTTCAGTGATCCTGAATTCCTGACAAGCATAGGTTGCTGAAACTTGGAACATCTTGCAACTTTCTAGCAGCGAATGATCCATACATCGTTTTTCTGTATCCTTATTATATGTTTTGCTAACCCCGGTAAAATAAATCATATGAAATGAATAGACTAACTTGCAGTTTTTGCAGCAATGATGGCCGTCCAATTGTAACAGCACTTCTGCTTGGGTAGAACTTAATACCATTCAGAATATATTAAAAAGTCACTGTACATCTGGTAGATCAACAATCAATAGGCATATACAAATTCAGCTGATTAATACTAAACAATTTGAAACATTTAATTAACTTTGAAACAGAGAACGGTTCAATTAACTTTGGATGACTCTAGTATTTCTTACACAACACTCATGGCACTTCAGTCCATGCTACAGGATTACACAATATACACTTTTAGCTTCAACCGTAGGAGCATGTTATTTGTAATTTTAAGCACTGAAATGAAGTTTTTTTTATTGAAACTACCAATTTATTTAGATTTTTATACGTGAACAATGAACTAAAGCTAGAGAAGGCATAATTAATTGTGGCTTTGGTCTAGCTATGCAAGTAAGTTTATTTTTCATAGTGGTGAAATGCCGTGCAGATGCTAATTCCCTTGGAAATCAAATGGCTTCTTGTCTCTTCCAATTGGGAGTGAACGGAAAATGTGAAAGTATTAGCACGTGAAACTGCACCAGATAATCCTGCAAGACAAACAACATAACTAACCAGCCTAAGCAGTTGAACAAAAAACAATTCTCTTCTGTTATACATCGACACTTTTCCGAAGAAGTGATACTTCCTCATACATCCAGATCAGACATGTTTCTCAAATGTACTAAATGGACAAATAGATAGAAAATTTAGAAGGGACATAATGATGAAAGTACGTTAAATCCTTTTGACAAATCGTCCTTCTTTGAGTTCTTTTTTGCGGGGTACATGTATGAAAATGAAGCTACCATCAAAACGAAAAGGGTAAGAGCCAGGCTCTTCTTTTGAAACCCATTGGAGAATTATTATGTTTCCGAGTGAACTTTTCACATGTATGTAATCGGGTAACCAATAAAATCTTCTGGTTGATCTTAGGTGGCAATCGTGTGGTCAGCCTTCCTAGCAGTTTAGTTTTCGTTTATTACATGCTTGAAGTCTTTAACAAGACTCCTTTTTATACAAAAAGAAAAAATGACAAATGTAGTGCACAATTTCAAGTATATATGTTCCATCTGTTCATTGCGACTAAAACCTGATCGAAAGGTTCAGGTTGTTTTATTTAAGTTTGTTGTAGATGGTCATACATATAATAGGTTGAAATACATGGTGAATTTGTTTGTGATGTACTTTTACCTCGTTTGATGCAATGATCTCACCTAGAGGCGCTGATGTTTACTTCTAATGTCCTCAAAACTTGTACTAGGTCAACATGAACCAATTGTAGTACTAGCTGATGAGCTATACGCTGCCCGGATAGCTAAAGTGGGCAGCATCTAAAGACGGTAACTTTGCGGGTGTGGAGCTTTCAGCTGACGAAGTAGCTTTTGTTTCAAGTTATACTTGCTTATGACAATCGGTGCTCTAATTGACTGAGCAGAACCTCTGTACTTTGTTTCAGGCTTTGTTGTGTTGTGTTTTTTTTTTCTCTTTCTACTGGGCTTGTTGAGCTGTGCCCTCAGCAGAATCTCTGTACTTTGTTTGTGGTACTTGGGTGGTGTGTGTGTGGACCTGCTTTGGTTGTATGTCTTGTGGCGGTTTGCTTTATTTATAAAGCGGGGCGAAAGCCTTTTTCGGTAATTGACTGAGCAGATGAATCTCTTGAGCTATTTGTTGTGTTATGCCAAACATGTCCCTGTGAATCATTTCTGTGCATGCCACTCTTGGCATCATTAGTGTTTCCCTCTGAAGTTCCACTTATTCATTTTCCAGAACCTGTCTCAGGCCAGGGGCTTTGGAGTTTGGAACTTCCAGAGGTGTCAAAAGGAAGAACGTCGCTATTCTTTTTTTTTTAGAAAAGGAGGATGACCCCCGGCCTCTGCATCTGGGCGATGCATACGGCCATTTTATTAATTATTCTCACAAGACCTTACAAAAGTAATACAACAGTAAGACTAAGCCGCCGTGTAAGCACCTCTATCCGGTGATGAAGGGGCACAGATAGCTGGGCCTAATACAAAAGCAGACATCGCAGCCAAACCTAACATCTAAGACACGAGAACCCATCCAGACGCTTGCCGGGCATGGGTATCACCGGTCCAGCGATGCACTCACATGCCGCCGCCGCCAACCGCCACCGCTCCGTCTTTCGTAATCTGTATCGATGCATCAACCTTGCTCGGTCTAGCTATCGTCGACGCCACCACGGCGCCAAACGACACCTCCTCCTCGCCAAGAAACAGCTGAGCACGCCGCGGTCGCCATCGATACACCTAAGCGCCATGCTGCCAGTATCACCGGTGACACAGCTTGAAGTCCTTGGAAGATCTGCCGGCGTAGCACCCGCCGACCGTGCATGACAAAGCGTAGCACCTGTCGGTCGTGCATGACTTGACATCACCACCGAACTCCGTGCAAGACGAAGCCGCTCCACCTCCTGCCTCGACATCCAGCGCTGCTCGCAAAGCGATGCTCCCAAGAGAGAAACGACACCGCGATCGCCGCCATCGTCCGATCTGGAACACCAGATCCTAGGGTTTCCCCCGAAGCAACACGAGTGGGTCGACAATAGTTACATGACGATGCCTTCATCAAGGTAACGTGAGAACGCCGCCATCGCCTGCCGTCGGCTCGGTTTTCACCGGCAACCATGTCTCCCCTACTCGCAGCCGGGACAAGATGATGGATCTTGAGATCCGATCACCAAGCCTCCGCCGCCATCTCGGGAAGAAGATGACCACCACGTCCAGCGGTCTCACCACGCCGGCACGCAGCGTCGCCGCCGGCACCCCCATGGTGCCTAGAGGCCGACAAGCCCGACGAATCCCATGCCTCGCCAAATGCCATGGCCTGCACCCGGCACCACCGATCCAGATCGGATCGGGGTCCAGGCCCCAAGCCGCAACCGCCGCGGAGGCAGCACCACTGGACGGTGCCTAGCTCTCCAGCCCGCCGCCGAGTCATTGCCGGAGCTCCGCCGCGCCACGCCGCCAAGCCGCCGCCGGGAACTCGCGTCGCCGCCGCGCGTTGGAGAGGCCTCAAGCCGCAGCTGCACCGCCGCTAGGCGGGCCGCCGCCACCCAAAGACGCCTCCGCCGCGCCGCTTAGGCCCGCCCCCAGCCGCCCCGTCAAGGCTGCCGTCACGGGCGGACGCCAACCGCGAAGAGCAAGATCTCGCCGCCACCAACGCCGGCCGGTCTTTGCCCGGTGGCGCTGTGCGGTGGCGGCGGGGGGAGAGAGATCGACGGGTGGGGGGGACGAGGGGCGGCGGCTAGGGTTTCCCCCGAGGACGCTCGCGGGAGCGACTCGGGGGTCGGGGCTTCCCTTCTGCGTCTGCTCTTCTCGTCGCTGTTCCTTTAGGTGAAAAAAGACGACACCGTAACAAACCAGCAGAAAAATAATACTAACACGGTGGCATGCCACCGTGTTTGGGTTTCTTTCTGTTTGGTCGAGTATAAGCTCACTGCTGATTTTGTGCTTCTGTTGGTTTCCTTTGGTTTAAATGAGCATGAGAGATGTTCTTGGCTCTCACTGCCTTGTTTCTGTTTGAAACTGACTCTGGCTGTGAGTCGTTGGTTCTTGGCTGTCTAGTGCCTTCAGCTCTCTGTCCATTGTACAAGAACTTGTCAGCATGCAAATGTGTTAAGATCAATGCTGGCCTACTTCATTAACAGTGACAATTCATGCGTTTTTATTTTTCAAGTTGTTGAGAGGTACTACTGCCAAAACGTCTCATACCTACGAACAGAGGATGTTGATTGGTGCGAATGCCGAGTAGAAGGCATTCTTGCTGCCCTAAGGAAATGCCTTTGAAGTATTTTATGGTACTCCCTCTGTCCCATAATGTAAGACGTTTTTTGACACTACACTAGGGATAGAGGGAGTAGTTATTAAGGGGTTTGCATTTTCTTGACGCACAACATGACCATATTCTCTAACCAAGGTGTTGCGGTTTGCAGGTGTCATATATTGGAACTCAAGAGGAAAGG
Organism: Aegilops bicornis; assembly: GCA_021605145.1. Lineage (NCBI taxonomy): Eukaryota > Viridiplantae > Streptophyta > Magnoliopsida > Poales > Poaceae > Aegilops > Aegilops bicornis. The sequence goes on from CM038669.1 coordinate 321,892,085, forward strand.
CCAAGGACCAAGGTCATGCTGCCTTTGATCTTTGCTAGAAGAACTGTGCTATTTTTTGGCCAAGGAAAGCTCAAGAAAAAGAATCAATGTTAAACTTGTTTGAATATTAGTTAACCTACTGGGTTCTTTTGTTTTTTCACCAGGTTTTTTTTTTGTTTGATCTTTTGGAATTCCACATGTGGCATTATGTAGTCTTAGGCAGCCTTATGACTGTCTACCTTCAGATTCGTTTTGCAAAATGAGCGGGAGAAAGGGTTCAAGATGATGGTTTGATTTGTGAAATTTAAATGTATATTTTGACACTAATAAAATTAAAATGTTTTATGTTCACCCTAGAAACCCAGTTATGGACTGATTCGCTGTTCATCCCCACTAAGGCAAAAGGGAAATTACCTTAATTGCCATCCATTATGTGGTAAATGTATACATCAAGATAACTGTTACTGAGCACAAAGCAATACATTTTTTTCGGTAGCAAATCACAAAGCATTGTCTAGTGATGGACAATAATATAAGCTGACAAAGGGTAATGGAGACCTAATGTTGTTTCATGTAGTGCAATAACCAATAACAGCTTAATTCCTGCTACAAACAGAATTCTAAGTTGGAAACCATGGCCACCTAACACAATCAGCAAAATAGCAAGAGTCAGGCCAGTCTCGGAGAAAACCAGATGTGAGTATGTGCCGGTGTGAAGTTCACAAATAGCATTGCATATAACAACAGCTTCAACCATCCAGGTTCCATGTTTACAATGACTACAGAGTACTTGCAACTCTTGTCATCAGATGTATTTCACTCAAAAGGGGGTAAAAAGACTAAGAAAACAAGTACGTTTAGCAGTACATCCTTGGAAATAACCAAAGCCCAGATTATTTTTGTCAACAAACATGATCTAAATTACACCGCTCAACCTAGTTAATGTGGCAGCATGGCAGTCGACCTGGAGTTTGCACGGTGTTCTGTTGTTCTTCACCACAAGCCTCTAGGGTTTAGTTCCACCTTGGATAATGGACGTCGCGAGAAGATTGGGATGGCTGCACGCTCTGGCTGTTGGCACCAATGAAGCCTTGCAGAAGGCTCTGTGCCACTCTCACTTGGTCCGGCATACCTTGGATCTCCATGATGGATTCCGAAGAACCAGGACGGGCTTCAAGTAACTGCATTCTTGCACCAGAGATCTGAGATCGAGAACTTATACATGAGAAGAACTTCTAAACTATTACAGGGAATAAAATAATGAAGACTGGCTCAATGGATGACGCAGTCCCATTAGTAGTTCAGAAAGATCAGAGCATAGCTGGTACCTGGCGGATCTCTGCTAGATTGACACCACCAGCTCCAACAATAGATTCCAGAGAACTATTTGGAATCCTCAGTTCAACAGAGCTACTTGAATACCTGCCAAAAGGATTATCTCTCAATGACAATTCCCACGTAGCATTTCAGAAGGGAGACGAGCTGCGAAAACATACCCTGTAACATCTGCCACTCTTTGATAATCCTCACGTCCATGCATCTGCCCGGCAGCCTGAAGAGTGAAATTTGAATCTATTCAGCACTGAAGCAAATGAGAACCAAATATATTCAGATGCACATGTCCACGCATGTGAATCAGCATAAACAGAGCCAGACAAGGAAAGTTGATAATATAAGTAAAGACCGTCAACCAATCAAGAAAACAGTGAACATCAACTAGAATGATATGAATGCAGATCAGTATAACCTACGGATATTTTTTCCCTCTTCAGGAATCCCAACCAGTTATGGAGGAATTGCATACACTACACAGTTTCAGGTTTCCAATGAAAACTATGAGGTGAGGGCCATTTGCAAAACAGGGGAACTGACGCATTAAACTGTACCTCGGTGTAATCATAAGCATTGGAATTTCCAGCTCTGGTGACGCCTAATTGTTGCATATTACTATTCCCAGCTCTTGAGAGGCCTAATTGCTGAATGCCTCTACTAGAATAGCTATCAGTAGGCATATGGTCATGATAAGAACGATGCGACATGTAATCAGCACCAGGACTAACAGGCAAGGGCATTTCTCTAGTAGGCAAGCGAGCAGATGCTGCATATCTATCATACGAAGCAGATGGTGGAGCGTCGCTAGCAAATGGACTTCCACTAGGATACTCTCTTCTTTTAGAGAAGTAATCTACTGAATCATGGGGTTTATTGTTTGGTCTGCCATATGGTGTGTCGTTGGCAGGTCTCCCATATGGTGTGTCGTTGGCAGGTCTCCCATATGGTGTGTCGTTGGCAGGTCTCCCATATGGTGCATCATTGGCTGGTCTTCCATATGGTGGATCATTGGCTGGTCTCCCATATATTGGATCATTGGCTGGTCTCCCATATAGTGGATCATTGGCAGGTCTTCCATATAGTGAATCACTGGCAAGCCCATATGGTTGATCAATGGCAAGCCGCCTTTGATATGGGGAATCATTAGCAGGCCTTCCATAAGGGGTATCATTGGCAGGCCTTCCATAAGGGGTATAATTGGCAGGCCTTCCATAAGGGGTATCATTGGCAAGCCTTCCATATGGTGGGTTGGCAGGTCTTCCAGACAGTGTGAATTCCCTGCTAGGAAATATATCAGCAGGAGGACCATCAAAAGAGGAAATTCCATCTCTGAGGATTCTATCTCTAAGCCTCAAGCAATCTCTGTGATGGCTTTTCTTGCAATATCTGGAGACCCAGAAACCTGAAAGCTCGCAACACATGTAACAGCATAATAACAAGTCAAGAAACAAAAACATTAAAAAGGCAGATATTGAAACAATATGGACAACTTGATGAAGATACAATTGAATATAAATCACCTGCACAAGCTCATCATGAAAAGATAAGTACTTTGGTTTATCTGCTTTCGAATAAACTCGGATTTCAGCCCCAATACGCCTTCTCATTTCAGTAATTACCTTCCCACCTTCCCCAATAATACAACCAACTTTTCTTGATGGTACAACAAGTCTTGTAACCAAGTTGTGCTCCTCAGAAGGTGCACTTTCTGAAGGTTCACTTACTTTGCTCTCACTTACTTTACTATGGAGCAAAATAAGTGCCTCGATTGTTGGGGATACTGGATCAGCCGGAATCTGGATTGAAAAAATATGTGGGAGATAAAACTGTGACGACTCAATTGTGAAGATTGGTATGATAAGGAGATAGCAATTTGAACAACCATCTACATCTTACCTCCTTGGATGAAATAACAATCAACCTTTCTCCAGAAGCATCTTTGGGCAACTCCTGAACCATAATGCGAGCACCAGTCTGCTGCTCTACCTGCCGAACATTTGCCCCACTTCTGCCAATAACAGGTCCAATAAGCTCAGAAGGGCACAGAATTTTAATAGAAAACTCTTCTGGTTCAGGAACAGGATATTGCAATGGTCCGTTTCTATATGGATCAAGCAAGGGCACTGGTGGTGGATGATCCACATGCAGGTGTGGTAACATGTGATTTTCATGTGGTAGCGGTGGTGGGGACTCGCGCTTCCTTTGTGTGCTTGCATCTATAATTTCTTCAAGAGATGGATTTTCTTTACGAGGATGCCGATGGAGACGAGTAGATATCTCGTAGAGAGCTTTTCTTACAAGAGAAGGTGCACCAGATATCTGACATGATATAAGCAATTACACATCAATATTATTCATGTCTAAAGATAATAAAGCACACAAAAAGAGCATGTTGTAAGTGATAGATATCTTATTTTGGCCCTGTTTGTTTGGGCTTTTGCTTCTGCTTTTGCAGCTTTTCTACTTTGGCAAAAAAGCCACAAAAGTTCCTAAATAGGGGCTTACGCAAAAAGCACCTATTTAGGAGCTTTTTAGGCTTTTTTGCCAAAGTGGAAAAGCTGAAAAAGCAAAGCAAAACCCAAACAAACAGGGCCTTTAACTGAACTGGCAAATATCTTGGTAAACTATAATCTAAAAATAAACTACGTGCTATATCAATTAACCCATGCCAGATACCAAACTCTAAAATCCAATTATTTAGGAATTTAACAAGGAATATAAACATAACAGAGAACTTCTATAGTAAAATAAATTGATATAGTAGAGTAATGGATCCAAATCTAAGCTGAACAGAAGCAATACAAAACCTGGAGATCAATACAAGCAAAAGACATTACAAGCTGGAACACAACACAACAAAGGATATTTTGCTATTAAAACAAATTTACCTGCACCAATTCATCACTCTTAAGTGCACACTGAGGAAGGTTTTCGGATGGTAAGACACGGATCCCTGCACCAGTATCATTTCGCAATTGTTGTATAATAGAGCCACCTTTTCCCAGCAGGCAGCCAACTTGATTGCCTGGAACCAAAATTCGAGCAGTCACATCACCAGCAGTTTCAGAATTCTCATAGGAAACTCCATCGCTGGAATCTTCATCAGCAGCAATCTTATCATGTATCTTCAACAACGCATCTTGAGCAAAACAATGGGGCTTCATGTTCTCTGAGCCATCAACATTAGAAATATTTTGAATAGCTTGGTCGGAGTTATTTTGGTAATCAAATATAATAATTACTCTCTCGTCTGCACCAGGAATAGAATCAGCAACCCTTATCTTTGCTTTAGTCTCCTCTCTAAGGGCCTTAACAACATGACCACCTCTCCCCAAGACACCGCCGATCTTTTTTCCTGGGCACAATATCCTGTAAACAGTTTCTATTGGCTGAGAGGACATATGTCCGCCATCCTGCCTGTAGTTTAGCCGTTTCCTCTTTCCATCATCAGAATTGAAACGAGTCCTCTTTTTGGAAGTACTTTGATTGTGTCTTCTAGAGTTATCATAATCCATCAGTCTACATAAAGTAAGGTCCATCAGTATAAACAAACTGTAGAGGTAGCAAAGAAGGTGTTGGGCAGCCTACGATTCCATTACTCCATTAGCTGTCTGATTATGACACATGCATAACCTTCTCACTTGTGCGTACCTCAAAATTGAGATATTGCTGATAAATGCTCATGTTGCTACTTAGACTACGGAAAACTGCTGTAGTTTGTTCACAAGTGCAAGAAAAGGTATAATTTTTTGTAGTCAAATGACTGTTTTCAGGTAGGTTACCAGATTCAAATCTATCAACTGTACTAAACTAATAAGATCCTCGCGGTTTCATCCAGAGCTCCCACCTACTGTATTTCATTCAAATGAAACACTACCACTATGTAATTGGCACAAAGAAACATGGTGCATGTAACACTGCATAAACGGAGTATCAACCGGAAGTACTTGGGAGTTTGGAGTGCAAATCCAGTGCA